>OU342698.1:7500000-8125000 GCA_910589285.2 Mythimna ferrago | reverse complement strand
ACACCATAGGATAGAAAAGACAAACATATTACGTCGCATGGCATATTTGTTTGCTCTATCAAATAGTAAACAAGCCCAGTTCTCGAGAAAACGTCTGCGCAAGATAAAATTCTCCTACGGTAATGCAATATTTACTTTACGATGACGATAATAAATTGCGGAAACTTGTAAAAAAATGGCATTGGAAACAAATACGAAGGTACTTTGCAAGATATACAAGGAAATTATTATTATAACTTTTTTTTTATAATGAAAGGGATTAATTTTGTTACGGATGTAGATACTTTATCACTTGTAGTATTTTAATCAATTTATTCAAGGTAGGTCTCTGTCAGGATTTCCCCGGTTTTGTACTAATTGTGATAATATTTTGCTGTCAATCTTAGTGGTTACGTAGAAGAATCTGCATAATCAGCTTTATAATGTTCCCACAACTGGGACTCAGGGCTCCTATAGATATAGGAGAGGGAATGGACCGATTACGGCCCAGGACGCCACCCGGTGCGGACATATTTTCGAATTTTTGGTTCAAGGAGATGCCGGTTTCTGGTTATCATCCAATTGCCGCAAATCTACGCTAACATAATAAAGAGGTTTTAGTTGTTTTTTTTATATATTTTTTTTTGTATGTAGATGGTAATCTCTGGAAGTACTAATCCCATTGCTAAACCTTTTCACTGATAGAAAGTTGCTTTATTCCTGAGTGACATAAGCTATATTTTATGTACGCCGGCGAAGCTGCTAGTAATGTATAAGTATTAAACAAGAGCACGGACGTCATGTTCGAGGTTTATGTAAAGCAGGAGTGTGGTTTAAATCTGTAGGAGTCTGTCACTGCCCAGACTGGCTCGTCTGTGAGGCAGCTTGGGCGTCCATGAGGATTTCGCACTTCTGCCGAAAAAAACATCCAATTGCCTGCAAGAACTGGTGAATAGACAACTATTTTTTACAGTACAATTTCTTATAATATTTTAATGATATTTATTTTGCAAATAGGTTTAAAAAACTCTTATACACGTCAAATTTTTTTTCGTCAGTTTAAGCTAGATGAGGCCGGTGTTTCCTGGCTGACTACCCTGAGAAGAAACACCGAAACAAACCCAATTGAACAAAAGTTAGTTTTGGTCAGTTAAAGTCGGGCACTCCCTCTCGTTCTACCTAGAGCAGGAGGAGGAGTTTTTTGATGATTTCCTATCTACAAAGAAGTAAATAGTGCTAGTTACCTGTATTATTCAGCAACTGATGGTTGTGTAGAGATTCATTGTGCGACGATGACGTAGATATGTTAGTGACGGACCCGCTTACGGAGCAGCTGCACACCTGTAATAGATAAACGTTAATATTAGTTATTTATGCACAGGCGAAAATGATTACAAAAGTACATATAGAGGATGGTAGTCTCTATACGGGTCATATGCGTAGTACCAGTAACTCTACCATGAGTTTAAAGCAATAGTATTTGTCGATACTCGATACCGACTACGTAAATATTTTGTATGGCAAATGGTTCCGTAAGTGACCGCTAGAGGCGCTGTAAAATTTGCCATACAAAATATTTACGTGGTCGGTACCGAGTATCGACAAATACTATTGCTTTAAACTCATGGTAGAGGTACAGATGCCCCTAAGAACGTAGACTGCATTATAGTTCGAAAGAATTAAGGTAGAACTCTGCTAACACGTAGGCCACACAAGCCGATCTGGGCGCGTCGATCTCCATACAATTTAAATGGAAACTAGACTTGTAGAGCTACACTAGATCCACGCTACGCTACGTCGTTCTACGTTCAAATTAGGCGTGTTACAGATACCGGCACGGATCTTGAGCGCTGGCTTCAAGTTGCGCAGAAGTCAAATATTCGGTCTCTTTAGTGGTACGAAGTGAGACGCGGGGTCGGGGAGTGTCAGTGATTGGCTCGCCGCGCCATCGCGTCATAGACGTCACTTGTTCCCTGCGCTTGCTGCATGTATCTAACAACGACGACGATTGGGTCTCCAATGTATGGAATGCGTAAAGCGTTCTCCACTCTGACGCCGAGCGCTCAAGATTCGTGCCGGTAATACACTTGTGCGTCGGTCTAATGTAGTTCTAGCTTTACCGTGGCGCTGGGACACAAAGCACAATTTATTTATTTATTAAAACTTTATGCACTAGTGAATAAACACTGTACAAAGGCAGACTTGATGCTTAGGCATTTAAAGTACCATGGATGGGATCTTATCAGTAAAACTCTGAACATTAAAAAAAAAAAACAATAAAAAAAACACTTTCTCTTGCTGAACCCAAAGAGGAAAGAGTTATTTGATGATTTAATACCTCTAAAACTTAAGAAAGTCATAACTTATACGTATGTTTTTCCCAGAGGAGAAATGGGAATGTATGGAACACACCCCTCGTTTACCAGCAATGTTTAACTAAGAGCATCATGTATTTTTTTTTTGTTTTAGTTGACCTATACTAGTGCTTGACTGCGATCCCACCTGATGGTAAGCAGTGATGCAATCGTTGATGGTGAGGTGCACTAGTTATTATTATCAAGGAATCTCACGGTGAAAACCTAATACGAGTAATAACATTTTTGTGTGAAACAATATTAAAAGATTAGTTAATTTAAAAAAGCAATTAGCTTGATAAGTGAACAGGACATGAAAATGTCTTAATCATCGCAATTCTTATTTCATCATTCTAATATTTATTGAAAATTCAATCCTAAAACATATGCCTTTTTTTAAAGTGGGAAACCCTCTAATAACTTCTCCCGCTCTAGAGCTGAGCGGGAGGGTGTGTCAGACTTTAACTGACTATAAACCACACCTATGTTCGTTTTTTGCCTTGCGTCAACTAGGCGGGCTCGGTTCGGAAGGTTACCGGACGGCTACGGTGAAAGCTCCATTACCGTTATGATTAAGTGAGCGTGACACAATAGAAAGACAATAGGTGCGCGAACGCCGGCGTTCGCTTGGGGTTTAATGAATTAAAAAATATTTTTTTATATATATATATATATATATATAAAAGTTCGCAACAGTGATCTATACCACGATACTTATTTTTAATGGATTAACAAGATTTCTGTGTTACTTTTTGCTTGTCTCGTTTCTGATATGGCGATAAACTTTACCAAAGTAAAAAATCGGCCACATATGACCGATTGTTATCAAACATGCAATAATTGTGCACTGTATGTTTATCAGAAACACAAATATACAATTGCAAATATTGATAAATATTCAATAATTTTATTTTGGGGTATGTTTTGGGTGGTAAATCATCAAATAATGTTTTTCACTCTGGGACAAAAAAAGACAAATAAATGCAATTCCAGTCCCTTAAATAGACTTATCTAGACAGTTCTTGAAAACTACTACAAAATATTACTTAATTATCTGTTGTAGTAATATTTTACCTGAATTCATCAAACATCTAATTACGGTGTGTTAAACTTTTACCTACTAAAGCCCACCTGTATTTCTGCAGTTTTCGTTTGCGTTTAGGGGCACGATAGCTTTTTCAAACATTCCCATAGCTCTTTCTAATCGGATGCTGCTGAATGCCAGTATTTTATATGGAACGAATTTCTATCTGACCTGTATAACCCAGTAGCATGGAAACAAGATATTCCTGGACAAGACTTGTATCAGATGTGCGTTGCTACTGACCACATTGACAGATCAACGTGTACACTGTTAGATTCTATTTACACAAGATTTAAACGAACACCATGTTCCCTTCAATATACAATTATTTACAATAAAATACACACACTTTGTACTTTCCGGTGAGACCCCATAGTTTTAGTTTCTTCATTTTTATCAGCATCACATTTTTATTTTTCACTATACTTCTAATTATGTCTTTGGTTTTGGAGTGGTCCATTTTTACCCGACTTGATGAAGGGGATTTTTTTCGACTTTTTTTTTAATTTTCGCACGGACGTTGCTTCGAGTCAACGTCAAAAGTAACAATGATAAAGTATATCAGATAATTTATAATTATTAGTTGAGCGATGTTGTTTTATAACCTCTTATCAGGTGTGATAACAGTTTATTTACTTTCAGTGATAAGTAATTAATGAACTTTCGAAATTTTTTTTTTTATTTATTAGTGGCGGAAGCCATTGTTTGATTATGGTTTTAATTATTCGCAAAATAATGTCGTTTGTGAGGAAAAAAATAAGTTGTAAGAAATCTTTAGTCTTTGAGCAACCTTCACAGTTTCCTCATAATTTTGCTAGTAAAACAAGAATCAGTGAGACGAATTCGTCGGAAATACTTCTACATAATACGTATGTGTTATTTTAATCATTTTGACAAATAGATGAATAAATCGCTTTGTTTAAGTTGCTAAAACACCATAGGTTGTCTGTAAAAAAATCGCTTTTAGCGATAAGACCACCCATTGTTTAACACCCTATTGCTTTAAAGTACCTTATGTAATTTTTATTTTTGGTGTACAATAAAGAATATATGTACCTATCTATCTATCAATTGACTTCTACAGTTCTAGGTGGAGCGAGAGGCAGTGTGATACTGAGAAAACCCACCTGTGTTCCTTCAATTGCACTTTTAGTTGCGGGTAACTCTTTCAAACATTCCCACCACTCTAAATAATCGACGATCTTTTGTAATTTATCGTCACCACACTTTTACTCCAGAGATATGATAGAAATGATATCAGCTGCGATTCGACAACACTAAGTTAATCTTATCACCGCATTTCTTACATTCCTTATTAAGCTTAGTATTGCTTAGCACCTTCACCACAGAGATAATTTTATGTGTATAACTAGTATAAACAAGTTTGTACCTATTAGCAAAATACCTGAATTAACTAAAGATAAAAGCAATAGGCTCAAGTGTAGCCAAATGCACACTAGATGGCGTTGAACTCAATATTTTTACTTTGTTTTGTTTTTAATGCATAGGAGCATTATTAAGTCAAGGAAATTGTATTTGCGAAAATCAGACATTCCACTTTATTGAACTTAGGCGTACTGTCCACGGACACGTAGCTTCATAGATGCGTATTTGTCATTATACGCTTGGTGTACGCGTGCGCTCACCTTACTTACAAAACTATAAAGCTACGCATCTGTGGACGGTAGGCCTTAATCAAATTATAGCTTCAAAATCCATCTAATTTTGACTGTTTATGACATTATCATCATCAGCCTTTTTAAGAGCAGTGGTGGCCGAGTGGTAATGGCTCCGACTTAAGAGTTGTAGGTCGCGGGTTCAAACCCTGCCAGGCGCATTACTTTTTGTAACTTATTTCATTACCACTGCTCTCAAAACGGTAGGAAAACCTCGTGAGGAAACCAGCATGTCCTAGAACCAAACATTCGAAGACATGTGACATTCACCAAGGTACACTGTGCCCGCGTGGTGGATTGTGGCCCATTCCCTCTCCTAGAGAGGCCTTAACCCCAGCAGTGGGTTTATGACATACCCAGGTGTTATATTCAGGAGAAGGTGCAGTACAACAGGTTGGTTCAGCTACCAGAGAAAGCATGGTTAGTATTTATACTAAATAATTTAAAAAATCAAATAACCCTTACCCCACTATCAGCATCCCCACGATGTAACGGCGGCATATCGGCTGCTATCATGTGGATCTGATGGGCTGACTGCTGCACCCTGGCCACCATGGCTTCCACCTCGCTCTGAGGGTCGCATACCATGTGGTTGCTGAAAATAAAACGTCGTTAGTTAGTCTTAAAACAAGTCTAAAAACCGACGAAAACTTCCACCACTGGGGGGTCCAGAATCATGTACTGGATCCATGATATTCGTTTGTGCGTCGATGTCAAAGGCGCCCTGTATGTATATCTATAATTAATACTCATCAAGACCATTACAAAAAGCTCTTAAAACGATATGGTTATCCAAGTTCCTATGGCCACCTTCTGGTTTCATCATCAGATCAGCTCCATTGTCATCTGATTTACATATGCATGCAAAATTCGTCTACTGTTGGTCATAGGCCCCCCCAAGATTCGCCACAACAGCTGGTCCTGTGAGTCTTGCATCCGTGGATTCCCCCCAACCCTTCCCAGGTCATCGGTCCCCCTTGTTCCAGGCCTTCCAACTCTGCGTCTTCCGGTACGTGGTTTCCACTCTAGAACCTTTCGACCCTATCTACTATCTTAGGGGTCATTATAATTCCCGTGAGGGGGAGGAATTCTCCAAAATAGATAACATTTTTTGACACGATTGCCCCAATGTGTCCTTAAGCCCCAACGACTTACCCCCAACCTTAAGCCCCCCACGACTTCGACCCTGCGAAGTCGCGGGTAACATCTAGTATTAAATAACTTACAACCACATAAACCCTTTACTTATAAGTTATAACCCACAAATCTCAAAAGAACCCCAAGCAATAGTACTTCAAATATTAAAAAGCTACTGATTGAAAAAACCCGAAAAAACCCGAGCATTTCCTATGGGACAGACTTCCATCTTTTCACTAGCTTGATAGCAAGACACAAATCGTGATGAACACTTTCACAGTAAATTGAACTTTATCACCCACAAAATAAAGTCAGAAATTGTTTGTTAGTAGTTAGGGAGTTAAGTCTGATCATACAAAATTGAACTTTGTTTCTCTTGGTATAAAGTTTTATTTTGCTTGTAAAGTTATTGGGAGTGGAACTATTCAAATGTGTGGCACTTTCAGACAATAAAGCTAAGGGACACGAAGCCTGCTTATAAATTAACGATACAACCTGTATTACGTATTATTGGTTGTCATTTGGTATTCACGATGATCAGTGAAAAAACAATGAAAGTGGTTGGCATTACGAGCTGTTTATGTAACACTCTTTGTATGTTTATTGGTGATCTTTCTTTACAACATATATATACACTTGCTTCCGTCGGCGACTTCGCCCGCTTGAGACAAGGAAATTATTCTAAGGGGATAATCTCCTGACCGAATTCCGATCACGGTGGTTAATTTCAACAGAGATTTGCCAAGTACGCAGGAGATGTTATAGTGCACAAGTGTGTGCGCAAACACAAGTGCACTCTCTGTTCCTTTACTCTCATAGTCCGATGGGACGACCACCGACGGGACCGGAGAGAGATCAGGCACTCAGGACTAACGGCTTTACGTGCTTTCCGTGGTATGGGATGTCTAACCACCAGCTTCCAAACTTCGAGCAGCTACAGAGTAAATTCTAATGGAAAAACCCAATAGCAATTTTAGACCGACCCGAGAATCCAACTCAGGAGCCCATGCTCAGCTGACGCGCTTGCAACCACGAGACCAACGAGGTAGTAAATCCCGAGATAATAAGTATCTCATCATGTCCTATTACAGGACAGAAGCCACTTATAAAAGATCACAACAGCTGACATAAAATATACCAGACGAAAACTCTTTCGGTAATTTGGTTAGGCTTAAAGAAACATGAAATGCCAATAAACTAATGCATATTAAAAAACTTCACACTTGCCGTTAGACAGCAGAACAGATTTGGATTAAAATTGGTACACGTGTACACCATGTTCTGGAATAGCGTATAGGACACTTTCAATGTTGGCGGTATGTTCATCATCATCATCATTTCAGCCGATATACGTCCACTGTTGGACTTAGGCCTCCCCCAAGCGTCGTCACAACGAACGTTCCTGTGCGTCTCGCATCCATCGGTATGTTCCCTTCCGCTAGCAGCAGTTAATACAGTACAAAGCAATGTAGAAAAATGATAGTTTCCTCACCTCATGTCCATATCATGTCGTTCCCGTAGTGACATGGAACGCATTGGCCTGGTGAGGGCTAAGACCTTCTCGGCTCCACCAGGACTCTTTTGAAGTAGTGTATTTGCGTATATATCTGTACCTGGAATATAAAACTTGGTATATAGAGCTGGTCAGTCTTGGCTGTGACACAGTACGAGTATAAGAGAATTTCTTGATATTTGGACCGACTAGTTAGCTGTTTGAGTTTCGACTAGACGTAGATGAAAGAGAGATATGGGTTGAGTATAGACTTGACAACCGTTACAAACACAAGATATACAGGTATAATACAGTACACAGAAAGGCTTTTTTAATTCCACAAGGACCATGATTTCTTTTGGAAGTACAGACCGCCACAGAACGGTCAATATTTACAATAAAGTTACTATTCGATGGTCCTTTTGTTCTTGACATTGCATTATTTACTTAATTTTCTCAGTTAAAAAAAATACGTAAGAGCTCCTTACCATTGACTAGTTGCCCATGATCAGGGCCATCCTGCATCCTCCTCGCGGTAGAATCTGCAGCTTTTGCCATCGCTGTGATGGCACTAAACTTCTTCAACAGTTGTCGTCTCCTGAACGCTCTTTGAATAGTGACAGCTGCCCTTCTTGCTCGTAAACCTCCGTACCTTCGCTCTAAGATCTCTGTTTGTTTGTCCAGCAGGTCTTGGGACATCTCATAACGGCTGGAAGTTGGAATTTCCCATGAATATGCTGAGTGTGTTGAGTGGGATGGTAAAATGAACATCCGGAAGGTTAAGCTAAGGTTTTTGAAGGTCCATGCCAGAGTAAAGATCGATGATCTAAATATTGCGATTGAACAAACAATGAAGGGTGGGATGAAGTGATCGATTGCTTCTTTAAGGGCAGCTTTTTTGGTAAAGATGATGTGTATTTTGGAGCGATTGGTCATCCAGTTTTTTGTATACATACTAAGGACAGTTTTGCGATTTGCAATATAGCGGGTTTGGAGTGATGTTCATTGTACCGTTAAAGCAGGGTTGAAAAAGTAGGTTAATGTTTCAGTCAGATGATTAGGGTTTTGCATGTAGGGTTTAGTAATTATTTTTGATTAATTTGGATGAGAAAATTAACATTTTTATATAACGGATTTTCTTCACAACAATTTCATTTTTTTTTTTTTACTTTTAAAAGAGCTTTGTAATTTATTTGATGTCGTGTAAGTAGTGAACTAATGAAATTTTACCAATTTCTACTAGACAGTATCATTGTTAAAAATAGATAGTGATTGACAATTTAATGAATGAATCCAATTCTAGAAGAAGCTTAATATTAAATAACGAGTTAAACTTTTAGTATAAACTACATGCTGTTAACTTTGAAGATTATGTTGAAAGAAGTTTGTTAATTGGCAAATCAAATTAGTGTTTCTGGTTAAGGTCCACTTAAACTACATGTCGACTTTAATATCCAAATCTAAAATTAAAATCATAAATATTGTTTCTAGTTAATTGTGAGAGAATGCAGTTTTCAATGACATTGTCTGACCTTGGAAAGTCCACAATGACTGCATTATGTGAGTGACAATATTGTAATTAATATTATCTTAAAATAAATACTGCTGGCATTTTAGTGGTTATGTATCACGAAAAAGATAATTTGGACATAAAATTGTCGCGAAACTGAAACTTATGTACTCTTGGATCAAAATTCATCGAATAACTAAACTCTTTATTTATAAGTCGGTTATAATCTTATTAAGAAAGCCTGAAGTGACAGGACTCTTCAATATCATTTTCAAATTACAGTGTTTTTTCTACAAATATTTTATTTTACTCAAAATGACCTGAATTACTGTAAATTAAAGTCAAAACATGAGTGAAAGTGGACCAGGGCCTTAAAAATATTTTTAAATTCATGCCTTGAGTAAACAAGTGATTGTCAAAAGTTTTAAATTACTTATGAGTTGAAACAAATTACATTCGGACAAGGCTACATCCACATTGAGGTGCGATAACATTTTTATCTGATTTAAAATTGACAGGACCAAGTTTTGTATCGAAGGACCATTTTATTAATGGTCTTTCGTTATAAAGAAACCCTTTATTGTTATGATTGTAGATGCACGTGATAACTGAGAGTCTGACACTGTAATATTTAAGTGCAAATAATAGATAGTGATTGATTTGAGTGGCAGCGCTTATGAAATAAGTAAGTGGTCCTTTAGAAGTAATTCCTACTGTCAGCTTTACTTAGTCATCCAGTTTGGCAAGAACTCGCTAAGTGATGTTGATTTTATTCCTTTCTAGATACACAGTTTAAGTACTGAGTTTTTACTTTATTTGCATATTTAAGTATCTACTTAGAGACATAACCAGACCATGTAATTTGCATCAGAGGTGATTAGAAATACGATCTTTCTCTTTTTCAATGTAAGAAGGAATAGGAAATTTTATTTTCAAGTTTAGATAGGAGTTAAGTGTTATCTAAGTGTTAAAGGGCACACAATACACATTCCTCAGGTTCACGACATACCCTCTAGTCAATTTACCCCTTTTTTGGGGTAACGTGGGATCTTTTTGGGTCATTCCAGTCGAACCCATGCCCATGATGGACACATCTGTGCCTCGCCTATGGAAGGAATTAAAAAGTAAAGAAAACATAAATACACATTTGTTAGTAACACAATTTCCCCCAAATGAACCAGACCCTTGTACATTTATTTACACATAAAGACAATATTTACAAATATCACGACAAAATGCGACAAATATTAATCACTTCTCTAAAATCAACACCCACCCAGACCATGTATTTACAAATACAAAAGCAGCTGACGTCCCTCAGACTACCGCTACCTCTAATGTTCGCCTGAGCGACTACTCCTCAGTGTTAGTGGTCCACTGACCTGTTTGTATGAACGGCGTGTCCGAAGCCCTCTGGCGGGGCGGCGATGTACAACGGCGGCGCCGGCTCGGCTGCGCCCACGCACAGCCCCGCCCCCGTGGACGCGTTCGACGCCGACGAGCATGACGAGTTCGAGTGGTTTAGAGCTGGAATTACGTTATATGGAATTTATATTATAACTGGTAATTGTGAGAGAAAACATTAGAAGAATATGAGAGAAAAAAGATACAAGGACAGCAAGAGGCAAAATCAAATTCAAAACGATTTATTGGAACCCACTAGAAGGGAGGCCTATGTCTCCCTTCCTTCCTTTTGTATTTTAATTTCAGAGCCGGTTTTCAGTAAGTCCGATGTTGTAAGGCTGGGCAATATGGATATTATAACCATCAAATGATTGAAAAGTGGTTCTCATAGACTTTAAGACACATATAACCGCCTGAGCACGTGAATCCTATTCTCATATGTGGCTACATGTCACTGGACTACTCAAATTTAAGTAAATATTCAGTTAGTAATTCGTTAGAAATCTTCTTCATATTTACTACTACTGAATTCTCAAGAAAGATGGCATAATTTTTCAAAAACTTACCAGGTAAGGGTCGATGAACAGCGGTAACATATCGGTTGCCTTCCATGTATCCTCGGTCGGGTTCCGCGGTGTGAGCATGATGGGCGTGGATCGAGTGCTGGTGGGTGTAGAAGCCGTCGGGGGGATGCAGAGCCACCCCACCCGTTCCCTCTTCTTCGTCTACCTTCTGAGAGAAGCTGTGAACAAAGAAAGAATCGGTTAAAGAAATTGTTTGAGGAAACCGTATGGATTCGGCTCGAAGGACCGATCATTTAAATGGAACACAAAATGAGGACAGTTTTGTAGTTGAGTTTTAAATAACAAACGTACAATAAGATAAGTTTGACAGAATAACCTGGCATAGTACACAACAGTCACTGTTCTTTCATTAAATAAAAACAAAAAATACTATTCCGACTTTAAAAAATACACAAAATAACGACATCTCAGTTCAAAAGGCTGGTCTCAAGTATCAGAGACAGTCAACATTTTCCTCGTAGCTATCCCGGCCTTTTGTAACTGGTTCTAGTAAATATTTTCACTATCTTAGTTAAATATTTGCTTACACGAACGTTTTTGGGACGCTTTTGCAACTCCTGTAAATAGAGCTCCCGTCTTGAGAGTGAAGGAGATGGAAAGTTTTATATCTCGCTTTAGTTTGTGAACGTATTCATCTTGAATTAGGTTAATGAAGAACATTGAGGATCAAATGATATTTGGGCCAAGCTTTCCTCTTTGAACGAAATCTGCCTAATTTGATTCGATATCCCGCTCTGTCAGTGTGATTTTGCCAAAGTGTTATTATCTACAAATGAATTATCACAATACCCTTGTTATCATCGATTGATTACTCATCAAGCACTTATGATTGCAGTCAGATAGAGACAATGGCGCCGATAAGTTCTATACGGACTTGATGAGTATCAACCAAGACCTTGACTTTTGTAAGACCGTGCAGGATTCGGTATTCATCATGTGCTTTTCCTTGATAACGATATTGGGGCTCAAATATGATTCATAGATCAGTAATGCATATAAAACCATTGACCCTGTTTCTTCTGTTTATCATAGGACGCCCTATATATCTCTGATTCTTAATCTACTTATATTTCATTGGGGAAAACAGACTTTTGCTTTGGTTAAGTATTACTTGTGGAGCAGTCACATGAAAAGTGACATGACAGGTTATGTAATTGCTCTACATTTTGTACTTAGCGTTTGGCGGTAATGCTAATAAAAAACTTATTTGTCTAATCCCCCATTAGTTATATGAATAACTAGCTTCTGCCAACGGTTTTGCCCGCAAAGTAGGTTTCTCGAAACAAACTTTGGACCCCCGGTTTCATCCCCTAAAGAAGTGAATTTTGAATAACCCTCTCTTAGTACTAGCCTACGTCATAACAGAAAACCTTATGTAAAATTTCACGCTTCTAATATCTACTAGAAGTTTCGGCTGTACGTTGATATGTCAGTCAGTCAGTTTCTCCTTTAATATATTATGATATACTGTTTTAAAATTTTTAAATGTTTTACTTTTATTTTTTATTTAAAAAAATGTAAATGTGTACAAATGAAATAAAGAAAATACTAATAGAAAAGATGGATGTATTGTGTGATAAGTGAGAAAAGGGAATTAATGACAGTGTGACGGGTAATAGGAAAGAATGGAAGGAAATAACGTGTTGCATGAGATGATGATGTAGTCATATTTTTTAGAATTATATTATCATTCCTTAAAGCTTTTTAGTTACACAAGAGACAACACATTCCTGTAAAAAAAAACATAAACTATCACTTACGATTTTCTCCCTAAAAAGGGTCGACAGGTAGATGCGAAATTACATTCTTAACTTAGCAATAACGTACGAAGATGCTAAACAAAAATGTTAAGATTTCTGTTGAAAATTTCTCATTAAGTAGGATGATGAAAGTAAATGGTACTATAGACAGACAAAGTTGCTAGTTTGTGTTAACTAATTAAAAGGGTAACTTCGAAAGTAAGTGGTTGTTTGCTGTGCAAATTATTTGTTCAAGACACTGTTACTGTTAAGGATCACGGGATTAAAGGACTCTAGAAAAAAATACACTCTAGGCTAAACCTGACAGGTTCGTCTGCAGTTATATCTTGTCAGGTAAGCTGGTATGGAAACCTGGGCCCCAAGTCTGCTATTTTTATAAATTCGTCATTCCAACACGATCCCATTGCCATTTTGCTAAAAGTTTGTAATCTGCTAATTCATAATGATCGATCATTGATCGGTCACTGGTCTTGTTATAGAATTGTGGTAGAATGATAATTTCGAGCATATTAAAACCAATAACTGCACAATAACGTTCTAATGGTAAAACACTGATCAAATAAACTGTCAAAGTTTTAGCAGATTACCGCAAACGTCAAATATTAATTTGTCAATATGTACGAGATTACCATTCTAGGTATGTCACTTCTTTCAATGGAGTGTCAGTGGTTGGCCATTGGAAAGTCATAATGACGCCATTATATTAGTAGATTACCAAACTTGTCAAAATCGACAATAATGACACCAATTATAGACCATTGTGACACTATTGTAATAGCGGACTTGAGGCCCTGCACAGTTGAGTTATACACGCTCTGGTTTGCCAGTATAACTCAACTGTACAGGCAAACCTGTCGGGTATAACACTAGAGTGTACCCTGTCATTTTATTTGTTTACATTGGTATCGTATTTATATGTATTTACTAGCTGTGCCCGCGACTTCGTTCGCGGGGACTACGGGATTTTGAATTTATTTTTTCTAAAATAAAAGTAGCCTATGTTACTCCTTATTACATCAGCTACCTGCCAAAAAAAGTCCCGTCAAAATCGGTCCAGCCATTTCAGAGATTAGCCAGGACAAACAGACAGACAGATAGACAAAAATTGTAAAAAATGTTATTTTGGTGTATGAACCGTAAATATATTCATATGCATGTAGTAAAAAGCAGTTGTTTCAATATTACAAACAGACATTCCAATTTTATTTATGTAAGTATAGATGTGATGACATAGACCTCTGAAAATTCGCTCGCAATGTGCCACATTTGAAGGCTTAAAGTCACCTAATGAGCAATGGAAAGGGCTATGCTCGGAGCTTCCTTGTGTGATCGCATCAGGAATAAAAATATCCGCAAGAGAACTAAGGATAGCAACATAGCTTAAAGAATCGCGAAACTTAAGTAGCAGTGAGTATGTTGTCCACAGAACAGATGTTCGGTGGGGCCGAAAGATTCTGGAGTAGTGACCGCGTATCAGAAGACGCAGTGTCGGAAGGCGTCCCACAAGATGCGTGCTGCGTGGACTCACTGTTTATGTAGCGACACTTGGGGGAGGCCTATGTCAAATAGTGGCCGTATTTCAGCTGAAATGACGATGATGATGAAGTGCTTTGATAGTATAACTTTTCACATGGCTCTATAAATAATTACATCTTATCTTAATATATTAATCAGCAGATTCTACGTCACACAGAAGTCACAACTATGTTATCGCATAGTTTAAAAAATATGCTGTAATGTTTCAATAACAATTATGATTGATTACGTTGGTATTATTAAAACACGCACGTGTATTTGTGTATCTATTAAGTGATTGTGTCGCAAATTCTTCTATTATCTATCGATAATAGCATTGTAATCGCAATTATTGTCAAGCACATTTCTTTCTGGGCTACCTTTGGTTGGTTTTGTTCTTAAGGCCCAAGCGCCCGAAAAGTGCCATAGAACTAATCCTCGGTAACGGCCAGGTTAGTAGGTTTGAAAAAAATGTATGTTTATTGTAGATTCATGAACAACATTATCATCATTTGATATTTTTTGTGAATTAATACTTTTGTCTAAAAAAAATATTACATACAACATTCACATTCGCAACTTTTCCCTACTCCTTCGAAACGGCTTGGATCTTTAGAAACGTTTTTACACATAAAAATTGGTGGTTAAATATTCTTCAAAGAATGAAATATCATATGTAAATCAATCAATATTTCGCAAAGAAAATTGATTTAAAAGTCAGCGGGGCTCTGTCCGGGCGCGGCTGGCCGCAAACAAATGCACAGATAGTCGTACTGTCGCCTAGACGGTTACGAGAGTTGTGACCATTTAATTTCGGCCAGATGGTTCAAGGGGCAAGCCTTAAGAGCCATCACGGTCCTAGACCTGAACCTTTTAGGCAATAAAAATCTGGCCCTTTTCATCACTTAATTTATTAGACGATTTCCCACCTTAAAAAGGTACCTTTCGCTAATAACCAACTTATAAAAGAGAGACGAGAGACAGCACTGCTGGAATGGTCGAAAGAAGTACCGTGTTCATGGAACGCAAATGGCAACTGAAGGAAAACAGGTGGGTTTTAGTCAATAAGTCGGACACCTCTCGCTTTACTCAAAACGGGAGAAGTTATACTATTTTATGAATACTTATAATACTAAGTTCTGCACTCCGAATTAAGTACTTATTCGAAGTCCTAATCCGAATCCATCAAACTCCACTAAACCCCGAAAATCTCAAATAATATAATTTGTCACTAAGCGACAAATAGGTAGGTACAAGTACAAGGATAAATTCAAATAAAACATTTCGAAGTATTACGTTCAATTCCAATTTCCGGTAAAAACAAAACGCAAATTAAAAGACACTTTCTAATGGTAGATATCTGTTAAAGTCGAACGCTGAACCCAATTACATATTAAAACGTTTGATAAAAACTGGTTTGAAAAGTGTTGGCATGTTTATATTGGCAATAGAATGTTTCCTTTATGTTTAAAGACTACTTACAAATTAATTTACCAATATACGAGAAGGCATTGAACTTATAAGACCATCTTACTAAACTACACTTGAGAGCAAAAAAATCGCACATGGCTTGTAATTTCGTTTAATACTGTTTTTTTCTTAAATCTAAAGATATTGAGTACAAATTATTAAGCAAAATTGAAGCATACAAAGTTAGCTTTATAAAAACATCAAATGAAGATCATTGACCTTCATGTAACTCACAAAAACCAGCGGTATACCCAATTCCCCAAAATTCACCCATTTTCATTTCACTACTTGTACCTTTACCTAGAGCTACAAAAAGGGTGCTGTTTTGGAGTTTTAATCAGTTTCCGTTAAGGTGATAAAGTCTCAATTAGAAACAGATGAATTTACTGGAAAAATATGGATACCACGCCCGCAGAAGCCGCTCAAGTTATTGCCTTGCCCAAAGCAGGCCATAATCAAAATGAAGTCGCCCGATAGCTAAATTTTAGCTGCTTTCCTGTTCGTCTGGTATACCAGAGGTTTTAAGAGACCCGTGGGTATATTCGGCGACCAGGATATGGCCAGTTGTGCATAGGATCAGGGCGTGATTATCGCTTTTCTGTAACAAGTATTTTGACAAATCGGCTACTGAACACGATTGAACTGACACAACAGCTTCAAGAAGTTTGCAATATCAATATAAGTCAGTGGACGATTAGGAAAAGACTAGGTGAAGCCGGACTGATTACACATCACTCCTTAAATGGAACCAAATTGACCACAGCTCACCGACAAGCCCGGCAATAATTTGCCACGAAACACTTAAATTGGATGTACGCCTAATGACAAGCTGTTGTGTTTTCTGATAAGCGCAGAATGACCTGGATGACCATGATCGATGCTGCAGGGTCTACAGAAGGTCATCAGGGCAATTTTAACAATGCTGCATAAGCAAAGAAATGGGCTTTGGAGGAGAATTGGGGTGGCATAATGTTGGACACTAAAACTGACATTGTATTCATCACTGAACCATTACTGGCCTGATATCGAGAGGGTTGACGGCTTTATGATACATCAAAAAAGTGCTCAAAGAATGTGTGAAGCCACTTGTGTGGCTTATGGTAGATTTTTTTTCCTTAATGCAGAACAACACCAGATCGCATGTCATTAGAACAGTTTGCGACTACATATAAGACGTTGGAATCATTGCGATACAGAGGCCAGCTCGTAGTTCTGATCTTAATCCAATTGAGCATATCTGGAATGACCTTAAAAGAAGACTTAGTGCAAAAAACCTGGCTCTCCACGCCTCCAAGAGCTTCAATTTGTCATTGACGAGAAGTGGGACGTTATACCCTAAGATTTCATGGTAAAATTAATGCGGCTGATAAAAGTCGAGTAACAGCTGTAAATAAGGCTAAGGGAGGGAATATACTTTATTGACAAACAGGATGAACAAGAATTTTAAGTTTGACTCTTATTTTTTCTTAAGTGAAATTTGGTAATTTTTCCCATTTGTTGGATTTTGTGCTCTAAACCCTTACAAGGATATTTTTTTACACTGTATTTCATATCATTAAAAAGGTAATTAAATAGGCTTTCAATTGGTGTACGACATGTTTTCAATAACTATTCACATTCATGACAAAAACTGCCTTAACAAAAAGAGTTATTATGTGCGAATTTTTTGCTCTCGAGTGTAATATTATAAGGAGTTGCTCCCGCTTGACCATTATCTCACCTGCACCACTAGCCAAGTTGATAATCTGCAATCGTTAAAGCTAGTCGAAAAGTAATCAAATGTATGGGAATGACATCATCTCAACGTTAATTCACGTGGTCGGAACAAACGAATAGAAAATTCTTAGCCAAGTTCACATCGTTCAAAATGATAGAATGAATTTCTACAACGTTTAACGCTACATCCTTTGATAAACAAACGCTACATTGTAGAACGGCCGACTCAGGCGCGTCAACATGGCTACCCACTTATCGTTTTCTGCAATTGCTGACACCGAAGCGTTACCGATTGGAGAACGGAATTCGAAACGGTACGGTTGTAACTTGGCTAGGGGGGCTGATGGTAATATCGGCGATAGAACACGCTTGCCTAAACACTCTTGACTTAAAGACCCAGAGACCAGTTCAGAGCCAGTAGAAAACATATACTGTTTACAAAACATAATAAACTAGTGTCCTAAACATCAACGATTGCATCACTGCTTACCATTAGGTGGGATCGCAGTCCAGCACTAGTTTATATTATATAAAAAAATGCCACCCTCACGGAGTGCCGTATTAACGATACTTTATCTCAAGAAAAAGAAAAGTTAAGTTTTTTATTTTATTTACTTATTTATTTTTCTTCATCTTTACAGGTTTTTTTTATCCCCAATGCGATAAGTGCGCTTATCCTAACTTATTAATACCAACATCTTCTTCTTCTTCCTGCCCTTATCCCATATTACTTGGGGTCGGCGCAACACGTTTTCTTCTTCCATTCTGTCCTGTCACCCGTCAAACTATCACTAACTCCCTTTTCTTTCATATCACTTCTCACACAATCCATCCATCTTTTTTTCGGCCTTCCTCTCCCTCTCCATCCATCTACAGGTATACTCAGAACTCTTTTAGTAATATGCGCTTCATCCCTCCTCTTCACATGACCATACCAAGACAACCGATTACCTTTCAACTTTTCAGTCACTGGCGCCACTTTCAAACTTCCTCTAATATACTCATTTCTCACTTTATCCATTCTCGTCACACCACACATCCATCAATACCAACATCTATAGGTAACTAATTCTGATTTAATTCATTAAACCCCAAGCGAACGCCGGCGTTCGCGCACCTATTGTCTTTCTATTGTGTCTGTAATTTCCACGATTGAAGTAAACTAATCTGATATAAACTAGTGCTTGACTGCACATTGATGGAGAGGCGTATTAGTTA
Source organism: Mythimna ferrago (assembly GCA_910589285.2). Lineage (NCBI taxonomy): Eukaryota > Metazoa > Arthropoda > Insecta > Lepidoptera > Noctuidae > Mythimna > Mythimna ferrago. The sequence goes on along the minus strand of OU342698.1, from coordinate 8,106,101 downwards.
ATGAAAAATATGCATTCGTTGTGTTCTTGTGGGGTAAATTCCACTGTAGGTGAACTTTATGATGTAACAAAAGATTAAAAATTGATAAAACCTATATAAATAATACAATTCATAGTTATCATTACAAAACCTATCAGGAAAACAAGATCAGTATTATCAATTAACAAATCCATGTTAAGTAACAAAGACTATATCCGAACAAAAGCACAAATCTGTCAGCTCAACAGCGATATAGTACGACAAGGAACTCACGTTGTTCTCATCGTGTTTCTTCGTTTAGCACTCAAGTACATCAATCAGTGGTCGTCACGAACACAGAGAAAGTTCGAGAACCACCACAACTTTGTATACTTAAATATCTTAGCTTGGTGAATCTTAAATTATCCTACTGATATTTTGAATTTGAAAGTCTGTTTTGGATATTTGTTTAAATTTATACCACAATGTCTGAAGGGATTTGGACGAAATTAAGAACAGGGGTATACCTTGGATATCGTGATCCTGCAAGTGAAGGACATAGGTGGGTCAGTAAAAGTTTAACACGCCCTCTTGCTCCACCCAGAACGGGAGAAGGCGTTATGATTTTCCACCTCAAATTAAAAAAGAAATGTAGATCATTCGCGGGTATTATTCGAAAGAGTTAACGTGAAATGAAAAAGCAACTACAGTAACACACATGGGTGGGTTTTAGTCAGTTAAATATGACATTCCCTCTCGCCCGCAGTCTCTCCCAGAGCGGTAGGAGTTATACCTATGATGATTTCTCATTCCAAAGGGGCCTTAGTCCCCTTAATATGGCGCAAACAACGTATTACCTCTGCCCAAAACTAGCAGCCAAATCGCGCAACCCCGAACGAAACCGTAGCAGTGACGAAGTTTTGACCCAAAAAAATGTTATGACGTGACTACGTCACAAAGAAAAAGGTGAATACTGTGTTCAAGAGGGATAATTTTCGACTTTCACGCAGACGAAGCCGCTGGTAAAAGCTAGCAACAAAATAATAGCTATTCAAACTCGTGGTTAGAAAACGGAACACAGGTCTGTGCCGGAACTGTGATAATTGAGGAGGTATCGGAGAATTGTTATCAATTTGACTCTGCTTACGGCGGGAAAAGTCGGCTTGAAGAGCGCCATGACAGTTTATGACAACCGCGATATTATTTGCCATAAATATCATGAAACACTGTTATTTCCAGTGCGGATTACCATCTGGTGGGATCGCAGTCAAACACTGGTTTAAATTATTTAAAAAAAAGATTATTGGTGGATGTCAAAGTCTTGTCTTACTTCTATTGTCGTTGAATTTTTGGTTCTAAGACAGTTTCCTCACGATGTTTTCATTCACCGTTTTGAGAGCAGTGGTGATGAAATAAATTAGGTACACAAAGTAATGCACCTGGCTAGGTTCGAAAGTGCGACCTACAAGTCGAAGTCGAAGCCGTTGCCATTGGGTCACTAGTTCCATTCCCTCTTCTAGAGATGAGGCTAGAATCCCAACAGTGGGAACAATACAACGCTGCTATGTTATGCTATGACTGCTTTTTGGTAAATACCTAAGCTAGCAAGTTAAATAAGATAGCAACAGAATTTTATTTTAAAATAGCAATGAATTGGAAACACTGTTAACAAAAAATGCCATCCAATATAAAATATTCAAACGAAAGTAAAAGCGAATTAATTTTTACAAAATCAAGCAAAACTTCTACATCGTAACAAAGCACTAAGGATCAAAAACCCGATACTCAAAAGACCAGTTTTCAAAAACCAGTATAACGAAGCTAGAACTACATTAGACCGACGCACATGTAACACACCTGATTTGTACGTAGAATGACGTCGCGTGGCGTGGATCAAGTGTAGCTCTACAAGTCTAGTTTCCATATAAAATGTATGGATGTATCTAGTCTTTGATTAATCTGTTAGCAGTACACTGCAGACTACCCCTGTATTGTTTTTTTCGTTTCAATCCATGCTAAGGTTGTCTGGAAGATATCGATGTCAGCGATAAGACCGCCATTTTTGACCGCCATTTGTATAGATTTATGTTTATGTCATGTTACTTTTTGGTGTACAATAAAGTTTACTCTATTCTATTCTATTCTATAGAGACCGACGCGCCCAGATCGGCGTATATGGCACACGTGTGCGCAGTGTAGCTACCTTAAATCTAAAATGTGAATTTATATGAAAATACAAAAGAGGACATCAGACTTGCATTCGTTAGAGAATTATTTTCATACATTCAACAGTTGAGAACTGCCACAAACATATCGTTGCTAATGAATGCAGCTCGGGAAAAACATTGTCAGCGGGACTCGTTATTTCTTACGTAATATCAGTTTTACTACGAAAACTTTGAACAAAAATGCCTCCCGTTCAAGAGGGATAGTCAGACTTTTAGTGACTAAAACCCATCCGTGGTCCTCCAATTGTCCGTGCGTTCCAGGGCCGCGGTCTTTCGATCAATCCCGCAGGAATTTTTATTTTAGGTAGGAAATCATCCAATGAATTCTCCCGTTCTAGGACAGAACTGAAGGGCGTGTCAGACTTTTACTGACTAAAACCAGAGTGGGTTTTACGTTCTTCTTTGCTTTGCGTTCCAGGATCCCGGGTTTCCCATCCCCATTCAAGGGTTCGCATCTCCAGTAGACTTCGGCCCTGCTAGGCCCCTACGGTTTTGCTGACAACTCTTTGAGGCTCCCGTGGAACACCACTACGCGCTGTCGACGACTCAGGTTCGATCCGGATGGTTACCAGACATCCCGCCAGCCTGAGGTACTTACACACCTACACACAATTTAAAAACGTTTAAAATGTCATGTTCATATTTGGTAAGTCTGTAAAAATATTTGTTTTTCATTCGTCCTACCTGATAAAACACGTTAGGTCCTATGATAACACCCAGGACGGGAAAGTAGTCTTTATTCGAATCGAGGACCACGACTTCTGTTACGGACTTATATTTTTAGAATTTATTAACAACAGTGAAAATTATTAATTTCATTGGTTCTAAAAACAGGAACAATCGGTCAGGAAACCTGAGGTCAGGTGAGCTATCTTCCTGAACAAGGGAATTCCCGCTTCCATGACATTAATTAACAGTAAGTAGTATTATTCTATCAGACAATTCACTATCAAATAATGTAAAGGCTATATTTCACCGGGACACCGTTTCGTGTCCTGGAGAAATCTAGACCTAAGCTACCAAACTAGACACCATACAGACACCAGAGTCGCCACACGTCCGAGCTGGTCGTGCCACCAAATTGGTTGCGCAACCAAACAGACACCAGGTGAATAACTCTCTATAGAGCTGGTAGCGGCGACTGGTCGCGCCGCCATGGTCTCTCAGTGAAATATAGCCTTAAGTGAAGTCAATATGAAGTGAGTTCAATCTTTGTTTAAAACAAAGTTGCTTTCTGCATTTCATCATTATCATTTCTGCCGATAGACGCCCACTGCTGGACGTAAGGTCTCTCTCTCAAGTGTCACCACAATAACCTGTCCTGTGCGTCTCGTATTCCCGCGACTCTCACCGGTCGTCGGTCCACCTTGTGGGAAGGACTTCCAATGCTGCGTCTTCATGTCTCTGTCTTTATTCGCTAACTTCTCCTTAACTATGCGACGGATTTTGATGAGGGTTCCACTAATAGAAAGACCAATCAACGAAGAAACTTTATGTATACAATTTACACTATTACGAAACCGGGGCGATCTTAATCCTTACTTCCTTACTAATATTATAAAAGCGAAAGTGAATTTGTTTGTTTGTTACGTCTTCACGCCTAAATGGCAAAACCGATTTTGATGAATTTTGGTACAGAGATAGTTGGGACCCTGCAGACGGATATAGGCTATTTTTTTTATAAAAGTGAAAAAAGGGGGAGAAAGAGGGAAGGTCTTTTATGTACGCGGGCGAAGCCGCGGGCAAAAGCTAGAACTCAATAATTGCATTAACAGTTCATTTCGACTAAGTTGTCACAGTTTGATTTTTTCAGTACAGACTAGGTTTGGAATTAACAAACTTTTAAGTTTTATTTCGAAAAAAGGAAATAGTTACGTATATCTCTGAAATACACTCGTTAGAATTAGAAATTGCAGATGCGGAAAACCGTTCAACTCAAATCATAGCCAACATAAATGAAAATGTTTGCAAAACTACGATTGCAGTAAACGAAACGCTTCGGATATTTAATCAATATAGCCTCAGTATTAGTGGGAAAACTAAACGCGCTAAGCGGTATTAGGGTCAGCTTACACAGAGAAGCGACGCTGCTGACACAGGCACTTTTTAAAATACAAGGTGTCGTTTTGAAGCTGCAAAATATTTCAGGAGGTAATTATGTTAGTGATTCTCGACCCGAATCAATAATAAAATAAGTAGGTAATTTTTTTTTTTTTTATAACCGCGCTTTTTTTCACACACACAAACACGGAACAATAAAGGGCGTTTTCACACACACTAACTCGCAACGATAGTTTCATAAATAATGTATCATCCAATCATCATCCCGCACGCCACACCCTAGCCACGCCCCCGCGGCCATCGATCAATCGATTTAGTTTAGTGTAATTAAAAAATTAAATAACAAGTATTACTGATTATTGACCAGGTATCGTTTTTTTATATGATTATTTATGAGTTTTATTACACCCTCCTGAAATATTGTGCAGTTTTAAAACTGCACCTTGTATAGGTATACGATGTTGAATTTTATTTACAAAATGAAAAAAAAAAGCATTTCATTGAGAGAACTCGAATAAATTCGAATGTTAATTTTTAAATGCCGCTGGGTGTATTCGAATTATTTCACTGAAATGTGTATGTTGCTAGCTTTTTGTATACCTAGATGGTAAATAAACTTCTATCATTATCACAATTAGGTATATATAGGTATTGTTACTTAGCTAATCGTGCATTGTCATACAAACCAAACAAGTATGCAAAATTTCAGCTCAATTGGATGTGGATAAATATTTTAAAATTCAATTGCAAAATTCAACCCATACATACTAACAATCATGTGGCGGCAACTATGATACCACATGGGAACTAAAATTCAAAATCCTACATCGCATTAGATATGTGATAGATAGATTCGTGGCCTAAAATCAACTATCAGACAATTGTTAGACACAACGCCCTGGTTAGAGGATTCATCCATTTTCAATGGAGGCTTGTTTGATTTTATACGCGGTTCCTTATACTTCTAAATCCTAATAAGGCAAGTTGCTTGCTTTGCTTGTAAAAAATGCGCCCTCTGTCGCATCTCTGACCACACTGGAACCTTACCATGACGTGTTAAAATTTCAATCGTGCGAGCGAGAAAGAGGGATGGACGGACGGCGAGTAATGGGCAGCTCGCTGTCCGACCGTCCGGTAACTGTCCGGACCGAGCCCAAGTCGTCAACGGCGCGCACTGTTCCCGCGCGCCTCAAGGAGCTGTCGGCAACAGCAGGGGCCCGGCTGGGTCGAAGCTTACTGGGGCCAGATAGCTCAGCCACGGTACGAAAGGCAACGAAGGAACAGGAGTGGGTTTTTAGTCAGTAAAAGTCTGACACTATCTCGCGCTCCACCCAAGAGCGGGGGATGTCATTAGAGGATTTTACCACCGCGAAAAAAAGAAGAGTAACAGTTCAGTTTAGGTCGTCAATTGGATCGCATAAAAAACTCGTGGTAAGGCTTCTGATGTGGTTTCCTACCACTAACTCTAAAATCACTGATGTAGAGATGTTCCAATTTCCGAACAGACAAGCCGAAACGGTTCCGACTGGAAATCGGCAGATTTTCAATGTGTTAAGTTGGACTGGAGGATTATCTGGAAAATCCCCATTCGTACACGTACATATTTTAAAATGCAATGTTGGTTACGTAGTCAATAATACGAAAAGATTCTATAAAATTTAAAATTCAATTAATATTTAAGATATTAATTCTGGATACGTTTTAGTTTAAACGTGGTCACGAAAAGTATTATCGCGTTCGTTTCTGCCTGATCACTTAAAAAAAATTTCGCTTAAATTCTGCGGAACGGCGCCAAACCAAACCCTTGAAGTTTTCGTTTCGAGTGCAAGCGAAAATGAATTTAGTGGTGGTCAGGCGGAAGTGTCTGATGGTACAGTTGTTATAGTTTGGAAAATATTCCAAAAACAGCTGTTCTATTAAAAAAAAAAACCTGCAGATAAACGTGAAAAAAATACACATATCATACACACGGCTCCTATCTTATCATCAAACGCTTTTCAACACAGCTATTCCTACATTTCACTCGGTAATGGAAATAAACACTACACATGCAACCATATTGAAACTTGCAGAAACTTTACAAAAGTAAATGTTGGAAAATGAAAATTCTAGGAAATGTTAGTTCAGGGGATCGGTTCGGATCGGTTTTAGAATAGATCGATTTTAGTTTTAGGATTCCGTACCCCAACATGAAATAACGGAACCCTTATAGAATCACTTTGTGGTCCGTTTGTCTGTCTGTCTCTCTGTTAAAACCCTTTATCTCGGAAACGCGTGAAGTTATCGAGTTGAAATTAAAATCATATACGCAGGTCTGCCGTCCCTTGAAGCTGTGAAAAAATCAGACTTTGAGTCAGCGAAAAAAGTATACGGCCGTTTATGTCGCAAAAAAACGTACATTTTGATACTATCCAGGGAATCAAAATTCATTGAGTACTTCCCGTTGATCTAGAATTCTAAAATTTGGCATGAAGCAAGATTTAAAGGTTTGCGATTCGGAAAAATCTTAGTAACTCAATTCAGGAATTGAACTGTTTTCATAGTCAAGTTTGTACGGAACCTTCAGTGTGCTAGTCCGATTCGCACTTGCTCAGTTTTTATTATTATATCTGCCTCATGCCCACTTCTTCTTTGACCCGTAAGGAAAAACGGAAGTCATGTTTTTTGACGTAAAAACATTTACGTGAACATATTTGCAAAAACGCGACCGCGACAATACTTTATACGATTACCTATCGGAACTGTTCGAAGGAGTTACCGCGGTAACTGAAGGAACACATGTGGGTTAAAGATCCACCCAGACTGGAAGGAGTTATTTCATGATATCCTACCTCAAGAAAAAAAACACTATGTATAATCAAATGTTCAAAAACTTGGGTGGTCGTGAGATATCTTCAGAGCGATCTCGTCTCGATATTATGTGTGAAAACATCTTATATGATCCACTTAGTTTATAAATAATATAAGCAAGATAACTCGTTCCCTCATTTAAATTAATTTTAATATTATAATTGCTTCCGTTCCTATTATGAAGTCTCAGAACTGAGTTTTTACACAGACGATTCAGCTTATTAACCGTTGGATCTCCTCTACATTTATATATTTTTATATTTTAACACACAGAAATAATCAGTTGAAATCGCATAATGGATATCTCAATTACTTGGCCAACAAATAACTTCATTATTATTTCAATGAAAGATATCAACTCTCTTTAGAAAATCAACAGACGGCTATTTAATAATTCCAAACGGTGTAATTGCGGCTCATTTTGTGGCAAACAAATATTTCTTAAATAACGAACTGGTAATTACAGGCAATATCGCGTAATTGTTTCAACGTGCTTAACAAAATAAGAACCTCATTCCGTCAACACTTGTTGACAAACAATAGTGTATAACAATAGTGTTAGTGTTTTAACTTGCTTATATTGCCAAAGGGCAATATAAGCAAGTTAAAACACTAAGCGAAAATCCAAAGGAAATTAGATACCTACAGACTCTCCAGAAGTAAAGCCTTAAACAATCTGAACGAGTAACTTTACGGACCTTTTACAATAAAAACGAAGTGCTTCCTAAAGATTTGCCATTCAATGTCGCCAGCACAATGTTAAGAGTCGTAATTTTTTATTGTACGTTTAATATTCACGATAAAGCTTGCCAATTAGTCCGTTAGGCTCTCTTGTGCTGGCGACCCGCCAAGTATTGCCTCGTGGAAGTAGCACCATCCCTAGAGTAACTTACAATGGAGCTACGAGAAGATTTTACGTGTCAGCAACATGCGTGCCATATTAAAAGCTGTGTATCCGCAACTTTTTTTACAGAGGCAGTTAATTTTTTTGCAAGTCAGTCCAAGGCAACTAGAAGCCGAAAAAGGAAGATAATTTGAAATGAAACAGTCATTCTAAGAAACAAAGAACAAAGCGCTTCAACTAACAAATTACACAAGTCATTAGCGAGGAACCGGACTCCCTAAAACAACAATTTTTCAAACTACCAACTAGCTGAACTGCGGGAGCACTAAGTGTCTCAAGTGCAGTTTATTTGTCAAATGGAGCGCGACATTCCCCCATTGTCACCGAGGGGGAGTTGGGAGGAGTTGGGAGATCCTCTATTCAGTTGCACTGACTTGATTAATACGCCTGAATGCGCGCGCTCGTTGCAGAACGACCCAGTTTCTGGGCCCAGCGAAAAATTGTAGGTTATTAGACTGGGCAATGGCATGCCTGCGAGAGGCCGAGATTGCGCGGTTTTAAAAACAAAATGGGAGCTGTTGCTTTCATCATCCGCCTCTAACCGAGCACAATACAGCGAGTGTGAATTTTAAAATCCTCCGTAATTGTTTTTTACTGTCTAAACAGTCATTTGAATTTTTCGTGTATTAATATTTATTGAGTTGGCCATTCTGGTGTAGGGTTTTGACATACGGTTTGGGCGTATTGTGTCGGTTATTTCGGCGATAACATCATACAGACTGATTACATAAGGACCTTGAAAATATGCATTTGTTTGTAAAATACTTTGAGAACAAAGTAAATGATTAGTGTACTAAATATTTATATCAACATAACAAAAAATTGTTAAGAAAAAACTTTAAAGTTCCAAAGTGGATTTTCTTCAGCAGTTACGATAAATTGCCGGCATCCCGCGTGAAATCATGAAATTTTAAAACTTAGCTGCGTCCGGATCTGTTGGCACACGTCCAGACTGCTAGCCAAACTAAGCCTTTCTAGGAAGCGGTCTGGTTTGTCAGAGTGGATTTACAATACCAGATCAAGACGAGGGCTACATGTGCCAGATCTGGGTCATGTTAGACTGAAGTGACTGACATGCGATTCCAGTCTACACGAAGCAATAATGTTTCTCTTTGAGTTTGCTTTTTGAAATCCTTCCTGATTTTGTAATAACATGTTCAACAGCTTGCTTGCCAAGTTTTGTCTTAAATATTGCACAAGGAAACTGGATGTTTGTACTGTGGTTAAAATTATTGGTCAGGATTATTCTAAGGATGTATATGGCATGGCCTAACGCCAACTTTTGATTTGGTACGTAAGTTGAATTTAGGTTGTGTTGGTTTGGGAATAATTATTAGTCGTCGTATATTGGGAAAGGTAGAAGAAGTGTTGGCAGAGATAAACCAACAAACGGCTGCGGTTAAAACCTGTATGAAACTCGCTCTACAGGGGAAGCATAACACGGAAAAGGTTATACTCAGTATAATAGTGGATGAAAAGAAAACCCTGAATTAATTATATTAGAAAGCAGAGCTGCTGAAATATTAGGATGTTCTGGCTAGAGGTCGCTAAACTTTTTTTTGTTTGTTAGTGTTTAAAGAAGAAGGTATTTGCTAAAATCGGTGATTCCACTTTATTGAGTCACGTTTTTGCCTCAAAATTCACTTAATTCTGACTGTGTATGCCTTTATCATCATCATCATCATCATTTGAACCAAAAGACGTCTACTGTTGAACATAATATGGCTCGCCGATGTGTCGCTATAACGTACGGTCCTGTGCGTTTGGCATCCATCGGGTTCCCCCGAACCTTACCAGGTCATCGGTCCTCCATATGGGAGGCCTTTCTGCGTCTTCAGTCTTCCTATAAAACAAAACTGTTATAATTTTCTTTCTACTTAGATTAATTTCAGTGTCGTAATCGCTAGTCCTCAGTATCTAAATCGTTTTTAATATTACCAGCACGATATCATCCGTGTTGAATTATGATAGTGCATTTATCTCGACAAGTATCTGAGCACATAATGCACTCTGCCCGCACAGAGATATGAGTACCCCGTGCCTTTTTGAAATGATTACGTTTTCACATTTCTTCTAATGGATGGCGGGAGATGGAAAATGCTGAAACATTTTGCAATCTCACTAAGGTTTTAGTGATAATGTGTTTTAAATAGAATTTTGTAGAACAGTGTTTAGAAATATCTGTTGGATTCAGGGATATAGAGTGTTTGAGATACCATTGTATCTGATAGATTTGGACATCCCACCTACATGCACAAAACTTTTTGGGAACACAGTCATTGTGCGCACAGCTAAGAAATGTAATACCTTGCTGGAATCTGTGTTTCCTGATGGCTATACCCGGGAATCTTTAAGTCAAGAGTGAACAGGTTTCTAGGTAAGGGCGCTCCATCGTCGACCGCTTCGCTTTCATCAGGTGAGATAGCGATAAAGAGCGAACCAATCAGCAACAAAAAAAAAGCTAAAATTGAAGTAGGTAACTATGCTATTTTATTTATTTGATATTCATATCTACTAGTTCCTAAGATTATCTAAGACATTATTGACACCCTGTCCCTCGAGGAGCACGTATAGCCGTTGGTCCCAGTTTTCATTCGTAAATCTTTAACAGTCGTTACAGGAATCAGATGCCAGAAAGTCTGGCCATCAATCTATCCAAGGAGTATCGTGTTGCCCAGTAACTTTGTTGTGGTTGTGGAAGTCTGATAGGCAGTAGCTCCATGTAAAACACTGATATTCAGCCGCATCCAGTTAGACTGGAAGCCAATTCCAAGCTAGTTTTGAAAAGGTTAGAGAGATGATGATGGAGGTAATATAAAATTGATCATTTGGTTCAAGTCAAAGTTACCTTCAAAAAGATATCTCTAGACATTATAAAAACGGGCAATTGCAATTTCATTTCCTTTGACATATTTCTAGCCAAGTTCCAAGTCTCCTTGGAGAGCTTTAATTAAAGTTTCCCCAGAGGTAGGTACACAGGGAAAGAAGGTGGCAACTCTATCGTTAGTAAAAAATAACTTCCGGAGTGTCTGAATCCAATTTTATTCATCAGACATGTCTTAAAGAGATTTCCATATCGGCTTTGTTTGTAATAATATTAATTTGAGAACGTTGAGGAATTTGAACTGCAAGGTAAGGTTAAGGTTGTTCGTTGATTTCCGATTTGTCGGAATTACTTCAGATTGTCGGTTAATAATAACTGAAAATAGACTTGTATTAGACTGTAGCGACAAATATGGCGTCATATAAGAACTACAAAGAAAATACGAAATCCTGCATCGCGCAAGTTCTCCACGCGATTAGAGTATATACGACAGTCCAAAATTATCTATTGGGTAGTTGCCCACCAGACATAATACCCGTCTGGTCGGAGGATCCTCCCTTTTCAACGGAGGTGTGTGGGACTTTACTGTCTGATCCGCATACCTCCAAAAGACTATTTTACCACGTTTTATTTTAAGAGCAAATGTCAACGGCATTGGTAACTGCAGTAGTCGACACGTCGGCTGCAGGTGTTGACACGTCGATGCCGATGACCGTGGATTTTTCAACTTTGAAGATTAGCGGCAACCATGATGTGTGTCAAGTGCCACTACAAGTCGACGGCTGCAATTACCTCTGACGTAGGAAACATGCCGCTCGTGTCTATAAACTTTAAGGGCTATATTTCACCAGGACACCATGGCTGCGCGACCAGTTGCGTCACCATGACGTCCCGGTGAAATATAGCCCTAAGCTACCAAACTAGACACCATATAGACGCTACACGTCAGAGCTGGTCGCGCCACCAAATTGGTTGCGCAACCAAACGGATATCAGGTGAGTAACTCTCTATATAACTGTATGCACTTTGTTAGTAGCGGCGACTGGTCGCGCCGCCATGGGGTATCAGTGAAATATAGCCCTAAAGAGAATTCTGTTAATTGAAATTATACAACAGAAAGATATTCAATAAGGTATGAAAACTATAGATACGAATGAAAATATTTAATATTAGGTAAAAGTTACATGATAAAAGAGTAATGAAAAGTTTAAACGCCCTTCACAGGAGGCCACTTCCATTGATCCTCAGGTGGTTTAGCAATGAGAGGTTCCCATGGTTTCCAATTCAGCATTAGCCTAGCCAATTTCAATTCGTTCTCCGCTTGAATTATGAGCTCCTCGGCTTGACCGCAGTTCATCTTCACTTCAATCTCAAAAGTATCCTTAGTTTCTTTTAAGATTTCAGCCCTCTCTTTGACGATCATTTCAGTATATTTGCGATAAGCTGCAGTCTGAGGCATATTTTTTAAGACCCTCAGTATTTTTCCATACAGCGATTCCAGTGTGTGATGAGGGTTTGGGTGAACGGCCACACCCACAAGACCCGTTGAAGTTTTCACCCATACCATGATCCACGATTTATTTCAAGAAGTCACAAAAAACACAAATAGCTCATGAAAATTTAATTGGTTGTCAATGTACATGATTTTGACAGTGACATTTTTAATCTTGGTGGCCAGTACCTTGTAGCGATACAAAGTTCGAGGTTTTATTTCGTTATTGTCAAGCCAATGGCTTTCATCTTCAAAATTGTTAACAATATCAAGACACTTACCCGTATCCAGGCTTCTGACAGAACCAGGACCTGGTAAGCTTCGCAGCTTCGAGCAACACGCCTCCAAGGTCACCGATCCTCATGCCAGCGCAGGAGCAGCATCCATCACCTTCTCCATCACCCACTAGCACAACTCGGGACTCTGACTTCGCCACTTTGGACATCAAACGCACATTGCCCACAAAACCGCAATTTTAACACTGTATTATCATTTAAATCACTTACATTAGTCGTTCTTTGTTTAGTTTTATGGTTCGAGTTCAACCGTAGCCTTGGTTTGGAACTGTCAAAACTTTTTTTTGTTGTATTCACAAGTTTACAAATTGTTGTAGTCCAGTTGCAATAATTGAGACTCTTAAGAATGGATCTATAAAAATGAAATAAAATGATATAATTAACGCCATCACCACGCGGAGGTCATAACTTGATATTGCTAGCAATAAAGGCGATTGTATTCGTAATGAGCGTCGATACAAACGATCAAATAAACTGAACGAACCATTTGTGGTTACGATACGATGAAGTAATGAATGACCATTTTAGGTTTGAAGAGGCGTTCAGATACGTGTCACGCAGAAAGGTTTGCAACAAAACAGCTTGCTACAGAACATAGAACCCAAAATAAATCACTTGAAAATGATTAATGATGAAGATACTGAAACTAATACAAAAATAGAACTTATTAACATTCTAGAAGTGAAACGTCGAAGAACTTATGATATATTAGACAGGAATAACATCAAAGACTGTCGAACAATGCGACAGCAACCCATCAAGATTACATTATCGAATAGAAATAATACAGAAAGAAGAGGTACATTCATCTCGAGCATTAGCATACATGACTGGCATGAAATACTGACCAATATCACAATAATGACCCATGATATAGCTAACCAAAGATGTTTTCACTCTTTGAAATATCGGAATTTATGCAAACTTAGCTATTGAGATATCTTATGATGTCTACTCTCTCTCTTTTATGCATTTTGAAGCAATGTAATCCCAACACATTTATTAGTCGTAATATTATTTATTTATATAGCATGTAAGCTTTTAACTTCCATGTTACTTTCTATAAAAACGGTTATAAAAATTGTTAGCTTCCATCTGATTTCGATTTCTTAAAATATGTCGTCTTAAAACGAATTACTAAAGCGAAAAACATACTTTAAAAGGAAATTATACAGAAAGGAAAGGTAAAAGAACAAAATAATGCAAATTGAGGCATCGTTGGACCCTTGGAGGCTCTTAAGGAGCCTCAAGACGTATCCGAAACAGGTAAAGAAGGAAATAAAGTTACTGATACCGCTCGTATAGATTAAGCAGAACCTTGGATTAATTAGCTACATCAGGATTCGGGTTTTTCCACACATATTCTGATTCTGTAGCTGGAGCAGTCCAGTTCCTTGGGAATATGTTATCGATGCGTGAATAATGAATTTGATGTTTATCAATATTGGGTTCGATTTCACAGTCATTGGAAAAAGAAATATTGTTGCCGACCCGAAATAAATTGAGATAAGGGAAAAATAATGTTGATGATATTAATTTTACTTTTTATGGATCGATTAAATTACTAGGTACAAAATATTGTCTAAGTATATATTCTTATTTCCAATTGAAGAGTTTTCGATTACATTCGAAATATAAAGTATTCACTTGATAAAATAGCGTATAGAAGTTGGAAAAGTTGTCCTCATGAGTGTCCTTTGTACTCAAACATAATAGTCGACTAGAAATTGTATTTGTTCAACAGTTATCGTCTATTCCGTGTCTTTTACCATAAATGTACTGTAAATAGTAATAAGTGATGTCATGCACGTTTTCCACGTTTCTAATGCTACTCAACGTGACTAGATCCGTTTTGAGACAATAATTGTAAAATGAAGACAAATGACTAGGATTAGAATGATTGTATATGTTATTCACTTTCTCTAATTCATCTCCTCTTTCAATTGCGAATGGTTTTGAATTGAAATTGCTATTTCACTATGTATTAAGATCAGTCTGTGATTTTTTTCTTAATGTTTATTAAACTTGATCGATTTCTTTTGGCGTGTGGTAATTAGGGTTTACTCAATTTGAACCTTGCTTCAAATTGCAAATAAACGAAACAGTAAAAGAAATAACGGGTCTATAATTCTTGAATTATAACAAAGCAAGGTAATTAGTAACAATTATTGAAAATAATACGAGAACTAATGGAACACGTTTCAATTGACTTAACACAGAAGATTACGCACGCCCAAACTCCTGGCGTGTAACTAATGAATACGTTTCATTGTTTCAAAACGGTTTTTAATATGAATAACAATAGTTCTAGCACAGTTGTCTTGACGCACGAGTTATTTTTTTTTGAGGTTTAATTCAGGCTTCCTGATTTGAACTTGGAACGTTGTTTCGTAAACTTATGAAGATATGTGACATCCACCAACCCACACTGGGCCCGGGACACTATAGGGCTGATTATGCTATGCTTATGCTAGACAATATAGAGGTACTAATTCAGCAAAATGTTTAGAAGGAAACAAAGCAAAAGCTATTATTCTGCCAACATCTCGTAGACTTTATAAACATTTGTGTCCAATAAACTGAGCTGGAGAGGTCATTGAACGTCTCAAAGAGCGAAACAGTGTTGATCTCCGAAACTACGAGCGTATATTACAATCTAATTCGGACATTCTGAGACAAACAAACACAGGGCTTTTCCTTATAAAAGAAAAACCTATAAGAGGGACTGTTACTGAATAAATATTAGCACTCATTATACTAGTTGTAAGAAATAATAATATAGCAGAACCTTTATGCGTGTAGTTGTTGGAATCAGGCCAAAGTTTTTTCTTAGGAAAATTCATTCTATATTAATGTTATGTACATAATAGTCTTGCTTTTTGTATTCTTTACTTAGTTGGATATATGATTATGGATTACGTTGATATCCAATACAAATAAATCATATGCCTTTCAGTTCCATGTCTAACTCAATCTAAGGCCATTACAGCGTTTAACTATATCAATATTTTTGGATTCTAGGTGTCGTCTCTATCAGATCACTGCTGTTAAAGAATTCGCAATCACCAATCAGGTACATACATATATCTACAAGAATTATAATTGAATTGGTTTCATTTAAAAAGCCTACGTTAAGTCGGAAACCTGTAGGCCCATTTACAAAGTTACAGCCTATCGAACCAATGTTTTCAGTCCCAAAATCAGTAAAAAACAAGAAGATAGTATTACACGAATATAAAAACTGGTAGGTATTCCGTTTTGATAGTTTGTTGTGAGCAGCGGCGCGTGAATCGGAATGATCACAATAGGTCGTATCTCGTTGGCGAAATTTGAAAGGGAAACCTAGTGTATTTGTTTATGTACGTCGTTCTTTATTTTTATGTCCGAAACAAAGGTATTTTCGATGTCATTTTTATTGTTTTGCGCATTCACGTACGCTTGTTTAATGTGATGTCGTTTGAGTGTATTGTGATATTTAAGTACTTTGCATTTCCCTGGTCTAAGTAACCTATTGTCTACTTGGAACTTCCATTGCTTCTGTAACCACGGGAGCAGTTTGCTACAATTCCCATTTTTTTCGAAATTCTTCAAGTAAAGAGTGAATAGGTTACTTCTAGACTAGCGTGCGAGATCGTTGGTCATATTGTCGCTTTTCATCAGGTGAGACAGTGGTTGGCTCGCGCGAGCCAATCAATAGTAAAATAGTGCCCCTAGGAGGAGTTAACAGAAACAAAAGACCGAAAAAGGTACGTGGAATCCTCAAATATTCCTTCAAACTTCTTCCAAGCTTATATACATCAAGTCAAAAACAGATGTACATATCTCGTAATTAAAGAGAAAACATTAATCTAGTCAATTATACGGTCCTAATTCAGGAGAGCGTCCAAATGGCTAACCGAAACAGGAAGGCTAAAACAATGGCAATGTTTTACGCCTTGGTATGTACACAGGCGTGTTTTACCGCCTTCCTAAATGGCTGAAACGATTTAGACAAATGGCCTACTATTGGATTCGGTTTTGTTCGCAGCCTCACTCACTAGAGAGCTCTCGAAATCAAATATGGTGAAAATAAAGTGAAACAAGTGATTTATTAGGCTTGGGGGCTAAGTGATGGTGATAAATGTTTTGGAAACAATCAGATCAGATGTTTGGAAGCAAGAATGGGTGTAGATGTTGATGATCAGAGGCCCCATCACGAGCTCATAATGCGATCTATTTGAAGACCTAAACTGAACTGATAAAGGGAAGGAGCTATACAGGGTGTATACCTAGATCCATCCCTCTTTCTCGTTCGTACGCTTGACATTGTAACACGTCATGGTAAGGCCTCTGAGCCCACATCCTAATAGACAACAAATCAAAGCAACTGAAGAAAGTTTTGATTTCAATGATCTTATTAAATCGTCCATAATTGTCTTTACTCAACCTT
Organism: Mythimna ferrago; assembly: GCA_910589285.2. NCBI lineage: Eukaryota > Metazoa > Arthropoda > Insecta > Lepidoptera > Noctuidae > Mythimna > Mythimna ferrago. The sequence continues at coordinate 8,089,059 of OU342698.1, read as the reverse complement.
CAGAGATATCAAACGTATCAATTTCGTTACGAGCAAATCTGGCCACATTTCGACAAAACTAGGCCTTCACCAATCGAGGACATCAAAGATTCGTCACAGCAACTAACCACAATTACCCAAATCAAATGTGCCAGGTACGCACCACTCGTTACTACAATCGTACATTTCAACGGCGTCTTGTTATAGAGCAAATCTCTTTTGTCTGACAATACAATTTGCACTTTCTGCTTTGTTATTTAAGTGTTAATTCTCTTTAGCATTGATGTCTTTGTCTAGTATAGTTTAGGACGGATCTACTCGTGATTGGAATTATTTAACCTCAATAGCTGTTCCTTGAGATATAAATTAGCGTTATTGATCAGATTCTTAGTAACATTATCTGTTGTAATGTCAAAACGATTTGTCTTATCAGTTATCACATTAAAGGTGAAAGTATATGGTGTGTTTGATTGTTGCTGCATCACGAAGAACCCATGTCCTGGAACAACACAGGACTTTTTATCCGAATAGTATGTTCCATACTAGTCTAATGTTCTACTTTCATATAGGTGTTGTCACTAGCAGAAGCTATAGCTTCTGAGATAGTATAAGGACTACAGAAAGATAAAAAAGTTTAGAAAGGAAATACTTCCCGATGTGTACTACAACGAGTGTCGCAGCTTGTCTCCCACCCTTTAACTCCACTACAGTCAATAAACCACGCACACTTAGATCGCAAGTTTGATATTGGTAGTTGAACTATGAGCATTGCCCTACTTTGTGGCACTCCTGACCGGCCCACAAGGTCATTCTAACGTCTTTCATTTGTTCTGTGATAAGGACTATCAACGAGGGACTTAACTAACTCGTGAAAGAACATTCTAGCTTTGATAACAGTTTCAGATTAAGGTACAAGTTTGATAGGTAAGCAACAAACCATATTACCTGTCATCATTTTGACAGAACTAATCCAATTTCGCAGTTAACAAGTAACAAGCTACAAATTCATCAAGTATTGATCAAAGGGAATCATGTAGTTACCTATTATGGGTACAACTGTTACAAGACATGATTCTAGAAATATCTCTCGATATTGATTTCCTAGAAATGTCTGAGATACACGGAAAGGATCTAGTCAAGGAATGTGGTCGGCTTTCTACGAGAAAGTTATCTGATCTCAAAGAGAAATAGTATTTTTATCCACAAAGTTTTAATTGACTTTGTAAGCCATTAAATTTCTGAATAAATTAACAAGTTTAGCGTTCACAAAGTGCAATATATTCGGTGGAGATAAAATTTTATGAAGGAAGTTTGTGCAATAAAAACATGAAATGAAAATAACATAGAGCTTTTACAAAAGCTTTGGGGAATTGGAATTCCCGGCTACCGTAGGTGCGAGCATGCCATGACAGTGAGTATTGGGTAGCTCACCGTCCTATAAAGACCAGGCCCAGGTAGAAGGCGCGTCAACACGCGCCTTAAGAGATGTCAGCAAAAGTGGGCCTGCTAGAGTCAATGCCTGCTAAGTCTGCGAAATTGATTGAAAGAGTGACGGCGGCTTTGGAACGCAAAGAGCATGCCTGAAGGAACAGAGGTGGGTTTTAGTCAGTAAAAGTCTAACACTTCCGTTTGCTCCACATCCACCATATTTGATGATTTCCCACAAAACAGAAAAGTTAGAACTAGAGCAATCGGAGACATAATTTAAAATGTTAATAAATCTATTGCTATTACAGCAGTAATAATTAATAAAATCTTAATGATTACTGACGTGCATCACGCATTGCTAACACCAAGAGTTAACGCAACACCTAAACAAAAACAGGGCCAATAGAAAAAAAAAAACAAAATCGCGTGTCAATTACGTCCAATGATTAAGTAACCCAATTCATGTACCAAGCGAGATTCAGGTCATAATGACCCAAGTGAAACGGGGAAGTAACTGCAAGGCCGTTGGATTATGTCAATTGTTCAATCAGCTGATTGCCGATCGCCATTTTTAGGGTCCCGTACTGAAAGTGTAAAAACGGGACCCTATTACTAAGTTCGCTGTCCATCTTTTTTTATTATGTACAGGTTAGCGTACCACTATTTCACCTGATGGTAAGCAATGATGTGGCTCACGAATGACGATGGAGCTCGCTTACCTAGAACCAACCTATTCACTCTAGATGTCTGTCTGTCAGCAGGCAGCTATCACGGTTCATGAAATATGAACTGTGATACATAACGCTATAACAACAAATATAAAAAAAAAACAGAATGCAATAAATATTTAAGTGGGGCTTCTATACAGCAAACGTGATTTTTTTGCCGTTTTTTGCTCGATATTAATAACGGCAAAAGGTAGACGCTTGAAATATTCACTCAATATTTAGTTGCATATTCACTTTAAAAGTGAATAGTTAAATTAATATTTAAGGGGCTCCCATACAACAAACTTGTTTCTTTTTGCCTATTCATAGTGTCTAAGGAGCGTCCAGATTTCCAGATCTAGCAAATACACCGCTCGGGAGCCGTTCGCGAGTCGCTTGCAAACTGAGCGCGTACATTTCATGTTCGTACGAAGCTCGCGCGGCGCATTCGCCAGGTCTGGGCACACCATTATATCGTATAGATGGTACGGAACCCTTCGCGAGCTAGTCTGACTCGCACTTGGCCGGTTTCTTTTTATAGTCACGTGGTGAAACGTGATTGTGAGAAAGTCAGGGCTAATTTAAAAGTACTGGCGGTGCCCGATAAGAATATGTTTTGGTTGCAAAGCGTGTCAATGTTTTTATTTAATCAGGAGTTGTTGTTTCAAGCTTTGTTTAAAGGTCGATCAAATTTAATTTGACGAAATTGTAATTGCCTAATAATTTTAAAGACACTATGTTTCAGACTGTCACATAAATAGACTTCTTATCATCTAAAAAATAGTTATTAAACGTCGTTTTATTTAATCGACATTGTATGTTTAGGTACACGGTTCCGGAATTGTTCGAAAAAGTTACCATGGTACTGGAACGCTAAGAGTAACCGAAGGAACACAGGTGGGGCATTCGCAGTCACACTCATTAAGTCTGACACTCACCCAGAGCGAGAGAAGTTATTTGATGATTTCAAACCTCATAAAAAGGCTGTTTGATACCAACTATCGATATTATCGATTCGAATAATCACAACCCTTGTTTTACTTTTACAGCAATTAGAAAGTAAAAATATTTACTGGCATCTTTCAACCGATGGATGCGAGACGCACAGGAACGTTCGTTGTGGCGACGCTTGGGGGAGGCCTATATCCAACAGTGGACGTATATCGGCTGAAATTATGATGATGATGATGATGATCTTTCAATAAATAATTGGTATATGCATAGTTACAGCTAATCGTTTTAAAAGTTCGCCAAAAAAACCTACATACTCCGGATATACCCATATTTTTTCGAGACTAATGAAAGTAAAGAAAATCAAAACAATACAAGGTACAAACTATAAAGTTGATACTCCACAGATAAATAATTAGTGAAATAGCAATAAATATAAAAATGAGAAAGTGTAAAACCATCTCAATAGATTGGGAAGCAATTCCGTTCATAAAATATGTGCCTATAAGTACCAAATTTCCAATATATCAAACATCAAACCAAACATTTTGATAGACTATAGTCATTAACACTGAAATTTTGCTTGGCTATGATAGACAGAAATCATGTCATTCCAATTAGACTAAAAGAAAGTTTCCGAAACCAAGATGCAGTTTCTCTTCATCTTTTCGAAATACTATTGACCCCACAACGTGCAACTATTGAAATATAAAAAAAAAAAACTACAAACTTGCAAACACAACGTGAATTACCTACGTTAGGAAATTGTTACCGCAGAAATGTGTTTAATTACAGTGGTTATTTTTTTGCAACAATTTTTAGAATATATTTTAGATACAAAAAAGGTTTTTTGATGTTTAATTAACTACTGCTTTCTCAGTTTATTTTAATTGCAATACTGTTTTTCACTTAACACTTTTTTGATTACTAATTTCCTTTTTTTTTTCGAATTCGTACTTACTCAAAAAAAAAGTTTGCGAAAACGATAAATAATTTTCGCCAACACTATTCCGGAGTTAATTAAAATATAATGCTTTCTCAGTCTATGTTAATTGTACTATCTACAGTTTTTCACGTGGCACTTTTTTGATTAATTTTGTTATTGAAGTCGCAATCAAAGAATTTTTACGAAAATTAAAAATAATTTTCGTCAACACTATTCTGGACTATCACTGGAATTAATTATATCTAATGCTTTTTCAGTATATGTTAATTGTTTTTCACGAAGCAAATTTTTGATTATTATTTTGATTATTTTTTTTTGAAGTCGCACTCAAAAAATTTTTTTGCGAAAACTAAATATAATTTTCGCCGACACTATTCCGGACTGTCACTGGAGTTAAACTTGAGCTAAAGGCTTGCAACCGGCCTTCGCAAGTAATCAAGGTTTACTTCGTCTTGGATTAAGTTGTAAGCGTGAAAAATGTGACCAATCTGCCATAAAGATTAGCGACTGTAATAAAAAAATGTTTCGTTAATCAATTCGCTTAGTCTTTTGCAGTCTACTGCTGAACTTAGTCGTGGATAAAGTTGCCAGTCACGAAAAGCAATTTGTGTTTTTCGCATCCAAAAAAATTCAGTCGCTGAATGAAAGCGTTGATTGAATTTCGACTTTTAGTTAATTTTAGTATTTTCCTGCATGCTAGAATGTAGATGACATTTTTCATAATTTTAATCATAAAAAAGTAAAGTTTTTTTTTTGTAGTGTGTAGGTAATCTCTGGAATTATTGGTCCGATTGCTAAAATTTTTTCACCGATAGAAAGCTGCTGTATTCCTGAGTGGCATAGGCTATATTTTAGTACCTATGCGTCGAAGCTGCGGACTAAAGCTAGTAATAAATAAATTAGGACATATTTCTTATGACATTTTAAAAACAACAATCTATTTAATATAGGTGCAATGGACATTTTATTAAAGCAATAGATTAAATAGGAAAATGCAATTAAAAATCGCTTCCGCTTATAATTTGGAGTCAGTCAGCTTATGTCACAGTGAAGTGTAATCAGGTAGAGCGATACTGGCCACAACGGAGATGTCGCCGACTTACACAGCACACAATCAACACGAAACATACCTTACCAGACCAGCAATAAAGATCAAAGTTCAATAACATAACGAAGGAAACGTTTGTGCAACTTAGAGACCAAACGTAAGCACCAATAAAAAACATTTTACATTGTCGCGTATCAAAATGGCAAGCGATATTCAAATCTAACACCTGTGCAATAAGTTTTATAGTTGCTTGGTTGAATTCCTAAGTGTAAATGTATTTTGGAACTTACAAACCGGATTCCAGATTTTCATTTTGAACAAACTTCTTGGTTAACATGTTTAATTGAAATCCGTTTTGAACTTGTTAATTTAATTAAAATTTTAATTATTGCGAACTTAGACGCGGATTATGAACTGTTTGTTATAGAAATCAAAGCCAGTTTGCCGTTTGATTACAAATGGTAGCGATATGTGAAACTTAATTGATTTTAGACTCGTGTAAGAGGGGTTGCGAGTTTGTTCGAAAGAGTTACAGCGGCCAACGCAAAGGGCAGCTGATGGAACACAGGTGGGTATTAGTCAGTAAAAGCCTGACACTCCCACTAGGTGGACCGAGGTTACCTACTGTGAAATCAAATCAAATAAAAACAGTTATTTCAAATACCTAAACCATTTATGTCGGTCAGTCAAAAAAGTGAAGCTATGTACGTTCCAAAACATAGATCTCTATGGAAAAGAACGTGCAAGAAACTTCTTGGACACTCTTTTATATCATACTAGATGTGCCCGCGACTTCGTTAGCGTGGACTACGCGCGTGTAAGTTAGTCCTTATTACATCAGCTACCTGCCAAAAAAGTCCCGTCAAAATCGGTCCAGCCATTTCAGAGATTAGCCGGAACAAACAGACAGACAAAAATTGTAAAAAAATGTTATTTTGGTTTATGTACCGTATATATATTCATATGCAAGCGGTTATTTCAATATTACAAACAGACACTCCAATTTTATTTATATGTATAGATTATGAGTTAAGTATAGTCTGTCTAAAAAGTCAAACGACTTGGGAATTTTGTATAATATTTAATCATTTAAAAAATACTTAGATATTTTTGATACTTTTTATAAGGTTCAATGATCAAGATCTCTTGATCAACCTTGATTATTGAATCAGTGTTGACTATCATCATATTTCATTTTGTCCTAATAATTACCCAAGTCGTTTGAATTTTTATACAGATTGTACAAAAATCTTGTAACATAATTATACAGTTAAACTGGAAGGCCGAGGATTGGCTGATGGGTTAGGTTGGGTTTAGATTCCAGTTAATCTCGATTATGACTATCTTTGATTTAAGATAGAAGACAATCTACCAAACTAGATATTGTGTAACAATGTTGCCAAGTGACTCACAAAAAATATCTATGAGATAATATTAAAAACCTGTTTATGGTAAAAACTAGTTATAGGATAAGGATATAGAGCAATAAAAATAAATATAACGACCCGGACTTGTGTAAAAGGACATTAAATTATTGTTAGTTATACCACAGGGGATTTTTAGGTGGTTGTTGAAATCAATTGAGTTATAAAAGTCCTATTTTCTGTTCTTTGCTTTGCCAATAACCACGTGGGAGGTAAAAAAATATTCAATGTAGTTGAAGGACAGTAAGAAATTCAGGGTTGTGTGATAATTCTAAAAAGTCACCACGGCCTTAGAACGCTAAGAACTGAAGCAGCACAGTTGGATTTTATTCAGTAAAAGTCTGACATGGCCTCTCACTCTACCCAGAGCATAAAAGGATACAAAACAGCGGACCAAGCCCAAGTCGTCGACGCCGCGCGCCTCAAGGAGTTGTCAGCAACAGCAGGGGCCCAGCCGGGTCGAAGCCTACTGGGACCAGGGTTATCCGAAAGGGCGCTCGAGCCCCGGTATGAAGGCTTGAAGGAACGGGATGGGTTTTTTAGTCAGTAAGAGTCTGACACTATCTCCCGCTCCGCCCAAGAGCGGGGGTTGTCACTGGATGATTCTTCCCAACGAAAAAAGAGGATACAAAACAGGGTAACAAAAAAACTGTCGGAATGTTCAACGAAATTATGTCGCAAAAAAGCAACATTCTGTATACACTTGCAATGCATTTTTCAACCTGAATTTTCTCAATAACCGTAACGTCAATTTCTCCATCAATTTCTATTAAAAGTTTTACATAAATGGATTCTAAATAGAAGGTAAAACCGACACCAGAACCCATACATTAACAGTTCTGCAATCATACCGTTTCATCATCTAATATACCAAGATCCCTATCTCATTACATAGTTAAGCAACTTGACACCTTAACCAAAACAGGTTAAGGTGTAAAATTACAAGTGAACGGTTGGTCAAACATGGCAATGAATGCATAGTGATGTGATTAATTCGAATATTATTCGATTAAAATCACTCGAGTGTGAATGGGACGTTCTAAGTTTAAATAAAAGTCGTTATCTCGGTAATTAGATCATAAATCCTGAATTGATATCATATGTATCGACTTTCAAATGCTTTGAGTATTTGGTATGTCGATCGATCAAATAAATCTGCGCCTTTTTTGTGATAAGTATAATCCGTAAGCCAATCGCTCGTTTCGCATAATTTGCATTTATTGTTAGCACTTTAGCAGACGGTATTACTCATCCAAGACCAAGAAATTAGCGTAACATTGTCTTTTCCACTTCAAAGAAGAACAATAAATGCAATTTTGTATACCATTGTGTCTAGTTTAGGTGATAATGTTATTACGTATGTAATCACGTGAATTTGGACTATAAGTTTTACTGTATATTCATCTGCAAGCTTGAATACATGACCCTCTTTATTATTCACAGTGTGACTTTAACGGAACTCGAGGATATCTTCCGTCGCCATTTCCGCAATTTTATTTTATTTTTATGCTGCATCCGTGAACTTATGTAACTTTTTAGTTTATTCTGTTGACCGAGACGACGAGTTATGTGGAACATTCTTGATTATCATACTATAAAATGCAGCTTCTGTCTGTTCGATAGCGCAGAAAACCCTATTGTATTCCGGGCAAAATCGGTTCAGCCGTTTTGGAGATTAACCGGAACAAAAAGAAGACGGGCAGACAGACAAGATACAGATACAGACAGACAGACCGACTGACAGACCCAAAACACAAAAATTGCATCTTTGCTATAGGTATCCAATATACTTTCATATAAGTACTATACATTTAGTAAAAAAATATATTTTTGATACTACGAAGAGACACTTTAATTGTATTTATTTATAATCAATTAATGCATACCACAGCCCTATTTTGTGTTATTTGCACAGATTGTCATGTCCATATTTTATGGTTACTATTTAAAAACTTTTCCAATACAAATTACACCTTATTTTGTACAATTTAAGTATTATTATTAAATGGCTTTGTCGCGTGTTGTACGAAGTTTCAAGGTAGAAGTCAGTTGTTTACCTTTTGATGGTGTCGGTAGCATGTTTTAAGTCTGAAAACTCGTTACGGTTTTCCTGTAATAACGATAATAGTTGGAAATCTGTTTGTAATTTTATTGTTTGTTTGCGTTGACGTGGTGATTTATGGATATAATAGTAATTACCTATACCCCAATAAATTTTGATCGTTATAATCCCGTGGAGGGTCGATCCGGTTACATGAAACACTATCGATTTGTAAAGATAAAATTAAAAAACAAAGTACCTTTTTTAAAAAACTCTCGTATTAATTTACCCATGCACGAAATTAATTTCTTTAAGAAAACGTCAGGTGAGCGAGTACAATGACCTGTAGGTAGTTGCTAAGCAACGCCGACTACTAAATCAGGTGAGATTGCAGTCAAGCACTAGTTTATTTCAGATGAAAAAAAATATAGCTTATTATTCAGGAAAAAGTACAAAAAGAAAATAACGAATTTAAATTCAATAGGTAGATACTTAAGCACCAAATATTTGTTATTTAAAGATGACAACAAATGAATAAAAACAATAAAAAATTTATACCTCGACTACTCATTCGTTCGTGACATCAAAAATCAATTAAACTATTTATATCATCCGACGTAAAAGAGATACTGTAATGTGTTAACAACATACCAGTAAGTTATTTAATTTATTTTATCTAAACACATTTTAGCATGGAAATAATTTATTTTCTCAGTCATAAAATGGACGTCAGATTTATCAATTGAAGTGGTTTATTTATAGTCAAGAGCGATCACCTCTTTAGTATAATGACTTGTGTGTAGACTCGATTTAATTAATTTGTAGACAGTGGAAAACTTACTAAGGGGGAACGGTCATGAAGCACTTATAAACATTTGATGAAATATCCAACAAAAATGAGAACCAACATAATGACTGATCTATAATTTGATTTCTGTTTCTAGCCACATAACTACCTACACTGTCATTACATTTTTAGCAAACAGTGTGAGTGTAGCGACATCTATAACGCAATATAGGAACTAACATTCAAAATGATCGCGGTATTAGAACATATACAACAGCCCGAAATCAACTATCGGGCAGTTACCCGGACTAGACATAACTCCCGTCTAGTCTGAGGATCTTCCCTTCTCAACGTATGTTTGTGGGACTTTACACTCTATTCCACCCGCATTGAAAGGCACAAAACACGCATCCATTTAGTAATAAAAATAAACTTTTTATTTCAAGTATCAAGACTCATAAAGTGTGAGTAACAATAAATAAACTGTTAGTGACACAAATATAACAAAAACAACAACATTTACACAATAAAAAATAAATCATTGCTTCGATATACCTACCAGAGACACCAGCGCTTTAATTTTATGATGCATGTACATTGAAATCGACGGTTTTATCTAATAAATTAAAAAAAAACCCTGCTCATTTTTATGAAGTCGGTAAACATAGTTGCAGGAAGCTAGCAACAGCATTTAGAAAATAGCAATTAAAAATAAAAACAAATAGTACATTCTCAAGCGAAGGCATGTGAAAGATCATGTGCAGATACACTGACGATCTAGGCGATGTGAAATTGTAATTACTTACTTACTATCATCGCAGCGAGCAGTTTATTAATTGAAAGCAAATAAAAAGCGGGCAAAGTTGCAAGAGATTTAAGCTAGACCTACATTAGAACGACGCATACGTGTTAGATACATGCAGCAACGCAGGGAACGAATTAGGAGTGACGTCTATGACGCGATGGCGCGGCGAGCAAATCACTGACACTCCCCGCCCCCGCGTCTCACTTCGCACCACTAAAGAGACCGAATATTTGACTTCTGCGCAACCGCTCAAGGTCCGTGATGGCAACTGTAGTTCTACAAGTCTAGTTTCCATATAAAATGTAAGGAGACCGACGCGCCCAGATCGGCTTGTGTGGGAGTGCTGTGAGCAGTGCTTTTTTTTAGTGGGAATCCCCCTCATATGCATATAACGTTTTGAGATAACATTTATTGTGCGTACAGTTAAGAAATGGAATCCTAGAATTCCATTGAGAGGAGGCCTGAGTCCCAGCAGTAGGAACGTATTATTATAAGGCTGATTATGCTTATGCTATACTTTTTATATAGTGAACTTTAATATAGGGCAAGTAATTTCTATTTTTGCAATATTTATTATAATAACGTTTATTTATTGTATATGTCGCAGCAAGATCTGGTTAAAGTGGCTACTTTACGTAGCTGGCTAGCTAATAGAACGTCTAGGCCGATAGCAAGTTAATTAAACTAGAATCACTCGACATTTATTATATGTTATGTTTGTGTCCTCCTCCTTGCGTTGCATTCCTCAATACCTCCCTGCTTCATAACTTTCACTTGTACCTATGATGGTGTGCTCGCCGCGCGTCGGCACGAACCCGGCGTGAGCTAGCGGACCAATCCGCGCACTGGTCACATTGCAAGGAAAGATCCTTGCAATGTGACCAAAGTATGTATTGTGTAATATACACATATTGGTTTAGTTCAAGTCGAATTTAATTAATTAAAGTTTAAATTTTGTTTTGCATTTAAGGTTGTCTCATGTGTTAAATTTCTATCGCATTAAGGTTTGTTTTAAGAAAACCCAATTGTGGGTTAAACTCGCCTGAACTGTCCTGATTAAAATTGTTTCCGAAGTTTTATGTACAATAAAGGATGTTAGCTTACTGAAGAGCTCGTTATTAAAGTGTAGGTAATACAAATTTGCCTTTTAATGGGATAGATCTAACTTCATAGCTTCAACTTTTATGATTGTAGCTTTATCTGTTTGTTTACTCGGTCACATATCTGTCAGATTTGCCCGAAAAGTCAGTACCGAAGTCCCAACCGATCGAGTCGAGATCAGCTTATGACTTGATAAAGGGTTCCGTTAATGTCCGAAACTATTTGGGTAATCCTGAAACATTGACGTGAACCCCTAAACTATGTACCGTAAACGTTTACACACGAATGTGTTTTCTAAGTTGTTTTTATAATAATAATTGTTCTTTTGGTCCGTTATTCAAGGAGCTCGTGGCTGGAATAATAACAACCGCCAGTCGGTTTCCAAGGTTAAGCAACACTTGCCAAGATTGGCCTTTAGATGGGCGACCATCTTAATAACGAGATTGCTCCGTGCCTCGGAAAGCACGCTAAGTCGTTGGTCCCGACTGACATTTGTAGACCTTGTCAGAAGCCAGGAAATGTGATTCCAGTCTTGTTAACCATCGAAATATCGAAATATCGTGTTAACCAATTACGATCTTCGGCCACCGTAAACGCGGATTTTTTTACGACGATCTATACATAGCTCGCCGTCCAGTCGCCCGGACCGAGTTCGAGTCTTCGAAGGCACATAGTGTTCCACATGCGGCTCAAAGAGATCTCAGCAAAACTGTAGGGTTTCTCGGAAAAGAAAATTCGTGCAGGGTTTCTCGGGAAAGAAACGCAAAAGGCAATTGAAGGACACCAGTGTGGCTTTAGTCAGTAAAAGTCTGACACTCCCTCCGCTCCGTCCTGGAGCGGAAGTCATTACATGATTTCCTAACTCAAAAATAAAAGGATTACTTAATCATTGTTTTATCTACAGTTCCATCAAAACAAATAAAAATTTACTTAACCCAAAACTCACCCAGCGTTCACAACTCCAACCCATAAGGTCGTAAACACATGAAAGTGGCAAGTAGACCGAATCGCTGCGCCCGCGCAGCTCACGCGACTGCACGCGTGCGTTCGCAGGGAAAACGTGCCTGATAATTACACCGGTGTAGTAAAATATACGAATACTGTATGCAGTATTGGTAGGAAATAATGTGTGAAGAATAATCCGATACGGTTATAATGAACTAGCTGTCCCCGCGGTTTCGATCGCGTCTTTAGCATAATCTACATTATATTATATAAAGAGGTAGTTTTTTTTTGTAGGAGGTAATGTCTGAAAGTACTGGTCAAAATCCATTCAGTAGTTTTTGAATCGTATTGATACAGTCAGATGGGGAACTTTGTTTTTATATAAGAGTTTTATAGATATAGGACAGGTAAGTCGGACTTTCAGATTAACTTCTTGTAAGGATGCTAGTTAGCTAAATTATGATCAAGTGAGTAGTTACTTTTATTTATTTATTTTATAATTTATGTACACACAGTATAAAGAAGAAGATACAACATTATTATAAATTATGTACAAAGGTACTGCTTATTTCATGAAGAAATTTCTTCCAGCAGACCTGCGAAAGGAAAGATCAGAAGAGATGTAGACAATAGTGTGCTGTGTACTTTTTGATTTTTAACTTTTATCTTTCGTCTTCTTAGGGTGAGTTGCACCATTTAACTATAACGATAACAAAGCCGTTAACTTACAGTTGTCAAATCGTCGAATTGACCAATAGGCAGCCTTTCCACGGCTGGTTATGGTTTGATTATCGTTATAGTTAAATGGTGCAACTCACCCTTAGATTTTTTAGGCGCCGTGCAAACGGAGACACTTTTCGTTGCAGTTGCCGACACTGAGCACTTTTTGATTGCCATGAGTAGGTATGTGTTAAGTAAAAGCAACTGGACACAAAAAAAAATGTTTACGCATGCGCAGGGAGTGGATGATTTCATACTGTTTCTATATAAATGAAATATCCATCGGTAGCTTGTATCTGACACAAGACACAAAAATATCCTCGTTTGCGTCCTGTCTTATAGTACCAAACAAGTTAGGCACCTCACCAAAAGCATAAAATTGTGTTAAAACGAAAACAATAAAGAACTTGAAGAACTTGAGTCATATCACGCTCTTCTGCAGACACTAAAGGTACCTACTTAGCACCTGTAATACATCTCAGTACAAAAAGTATGCTAAGTCACAACTTAAATACAGGTATTATCTCATAATACGTGACGTTCAAGAAAAAACATCAGTTTTACTTAATATTTGTGTAGCATATGTATGAAAAACGTGTCCGTAATTATTGTTTAAAATTGTTTGCATTTACCATCGTTGTGAAAGGATTTGTCAGCAAGACTGCCAGAGCAAGTGCGGTGCTCCTGATCAGACGATGGCCCACTTATTAGTGTCCAAAGTGGCAACATACTGGGCCCAAAAACTTTGAGGGAAGAGAAAACCATCGGTTCGAAAAGATATATCATAAATCTTACTAGATTTTAAGAGGACTACTTAGACTATACTTTTTTGTACACCAAAAAGTAACAAAACATAACATAAACTTAAATCTGTGGGTACAATGGCTGACAACGATAAGACCGCCAAATAAAACCCAATAATAAAACATAATAGGACCTAAAACGCGATCACTCTTGCACTGCATACAAAAGAAAAAGATGCGGAGACACGACATGAAGAATTTTTTGCGATTTATTAAAACTCAACAGATTTGATTCTAAAATTAAAACACTACAACGATAAAATGATGCTCGTAGAATAATCTGAGACACAATCAGAATGATTACATGTATAGGTATTAAATTCGGTTTTTAATCATTAAAAGTTATTTTTAGAGGTATCTCGTGATTTTTTTTTTTGTTTTGAATACACTATACATTTATCCTGAAGAAAACATATATTTTTCAGATTCTATATCCACGAATCACTTTTTCCCAACCTCCTTGCCTTCTCTCTTTCTCCTCCCTCCTCCTTCCTTTTACGCATTATAAAATTAGCACGTACACGTACGTAGTCCTCTTATGTAGGTATACAACATGACACCAGAATAATGCACACCTTTATAGTACATATTCAAATTCAAAAATTAAGTTACAATCATAATATTCAAACACTAAAATTTTACTTAAATGCACTTACCTAAGTAGTATTTTTTTTAAGAAACTAATTAATCCTAATTGTAGACAAATAATATGGGAATCGACGCACTACACTGATAACGCATCGGTATTGTTATCTACGCGCGCACGCGTAAACACAAGTGACGCAATTAAGATTTATCATAATAGAATACCTACCAAAATACCTTTTTTAACACGCTTATATTAGCTTCTCCTCTATGTTTGTAACCAACGCCTTTGAGCTCGATTTTAACCTACTTTGGGCGATCAGATTTTCTTCAAACTATGCACACCCATCAAAGACTCATGACAATACAATAATCCGTTTTTTTTTAGTGAAAAATAAAAATATAGTTTAAAAAAACTATGCTTTCATAGCATATCAAACTAAAAAGTGTAAAATAATTTTCAATATAGGTAGAAAAAGTATGGGGTGCTCGAAAAAATATGGCACAAAGCGCCCCACGATTTTTTCACAATGATATTAATATTTTGCGTTCATTATTATTATTTTCTACCTATTTTGATAATTATTTTACACTTTTTAGTTTTTTTAAACTATATTTTTTTATTATTAATAGGCTCGCGTTTGACCGCTATCTCACCTGATAGTAAGCGATGATGTGACTGACGATGCAGCACGCTTGCTTAATAGACTTAAAGACTTTTTTTTTATTGGAAAAAAACTTTTTTTTCATGGAATTCCATACTTTAGCTCTACGCACAATGAATGTATTCCCGAAACGCTTTGTTGGTTTGGATGGGATGTCCACTATGTACGTGGTTCAAATTGTGGTATGTGATAACGCTGAATATATGTATGGTGTATAATAATAATAAGAGGCTGCTTTTCCACTCGTCAACATCGAGCATGGTTTAAAAGCTTGTTACTTCATCTAACGCGATCTAACGCGATGTTTGACGAAAAGGCAACGCGAAAAAAGAGAGATAACGCCTGAAAACTCTGTTAGCATTCGGTAATTCCGAATATTTTATAAAACTTGTTCCAGGAAATACGTGTTTTTTTAAACCCTTAAAACTTTTTGAAAAACATTGACATTATTTAGAATCTTGATAAAATTTGCTAGGCTTGTATGTAGTTCTATTTTGACTTTTTTATTTTTGAGTAAATTATTAAGTGTCATATTTCATGCAAAATAGCAGATTTTCAGAGTTCTTAACTGGATTAGTTTTACACAAATTTATAAATTGATTTCCATAAAAGCCTAGATAATATCCACAAGATACTGTGGTTCCAAAACATCGAATGAAAAATGTGTAATAACGTCATAATCGCGTAAGAGCGGTGTATGAAACCAGTGATAATGTATGTCGAGATGCATCCCCTTAACGTTTGACCACTAATTACTCCACACCTGTATACAGTTACATGTTGTATAGGTAATTATGATATTGTATCTAGGTAAGTACTTACAATTTTTTCATAACGATTCAGCATCAAACCCTAGTAAAATACAGTCACAAAAAACGACAACACTAAATTCTGTATTTTTCTTTTATTACGTATAATTGGTTCACTAATGTGCGACTCAATCAATACTAAAAGCACTAAACGTATTACAGTTATAACATCCTTCCTGGATTACGTACAGAAGCAACTGTCATCATTATAATATTTACTGCAAGTTGTTTCCTTAATTTAATATTATTTAATATAAATATGCTATTATAAAATGCGTAATACTATTATCACGTAAGGCAGTGCAGTAGAGAGAAATATTCTTGTTATCCGTATGGTGCACATTAATTTATTACTAGCCAGTAATGTTGAGAGCAAACATGCAATGTTACAGTCAATACTATAAATTAGTTAAAACTAGTGCTAAGTGAGCCCGGTAAAGGGTTCATTTAAAAACCTTAAGTTAAAACGCGTTTGTTTTATTATTTTATCAAAAATACGAGTGTTTAGCTGTCTACATTATTATGTCCGTTATATTTACTATAAAAAAAAATGGTCACAAAAAAGTTTTAAGTATAAAAATCTTTATTGTGACCATTTTAGAGGACCTAGCTTGAACTGGTCATGAATAATAATAATGATAGGTAAGTTTATTTCGAACATCAAAGGATCAGAACACATACAGTACAACAACAACAACCAACATACAATTACAAAGACCACATCCACGAATTAATTAAACACATACCGACTTAATATTTATAGATTCCGATTGCTCAGTAAGTGAACCACACAGCAATGTTTCAGGTACTGACAATCGAACTTCTGCGCGAATGCCCTCAGGATACCGTTAGCGCTATCCCGAACCCTGTGCACCAGGGATGTACACCATTTTCGCATAGTAGAATAGAAACAGTCTACACGCGACTCGGCGAACATCCCTGATGCGCTACAGATTTCGCTCCAGGCCCCACGCTAGCTTAATCTAGCACTGATAATTCATCATCAGCCTTTTTTAACGTTCCCACGGCTGGGACTCAGGCCTCCTCTCTAGGAGAGGAAATGAGCCGTATTCTACCACGCGGGTCGGGGGTTGTCATTGGACGATTTTTCCCATGGAAAAAAAAAAGTGTGGGTTGGTGAATGTCACATGTCTTCGAATTTTTGGTTCTAGGACATGCCGGTTTCCTCACGATGTTTACCTTCACCGTTTTGAGAGCAGCACTGCTCATTATGGCGGACAAAGCAATAGCAGTTGATGACGTTCTGTGAAAAACCATCACTGGGAAAATCCAAATATTTAATTATGTGAACGAAAGAGGAGGTTCAAACGTGTCACCATCTTCTGCTATGGCACCTAAATTGGACCAACGTGATGTTTCATTCAGTGCCATATACATAACGGAATGAGTCATGAATTTGAATAGAGCCTATGAGAATGGTTGCTAGGCTTAGCAAGGTCATTGTGGTATCTAGATATTACAAGCCAAATGGTATATGTACTTCTGCTTTGTGTTTATCAAGTATTTATTATTATTTATTTATTTGTTTAAATCTTCACATCGCCATCGGAACGCCTTGCAGCAATTACAACAATGAAGCACATTTGAGAAAACATTTTGGGGAATCTGCTACTTTCTAACATCACGTATAAACGATATACATACTCGTAAAACAGAAATGACGAAATGATTTTGAAGTTACGGTTGGCGTAGTGATTGACAGATTGGATGCTGCGTTGCATGTCGCGAGTTCGATTTCCGCACGGAACAAATATTTGTCTGTCCTAAGGTTGTTGTTCCAGGTCTGAGTGTCTTCTGTATGTGAGATCATAACATGATCAAAATTCAAATACATATATTTTTATTTCACATAGACTTACATGGGCACTTATAAAAGGTCAGAAGCTAGTGATAGCTAGTGTTTAAGAACGCACCCAGGATATAGGAATAATTCCTAGTGTGAAACAAATTTTCTTAAAAAAGAAAAGAAATAATAGTTTCATTATGCGTTGAGAATTGAGATCGATCGTAAGACGACTAATAAAAAAAGACCATAGAAAAAAAAAACAAAACAAATCAAGCCATTGTCAAAAACCTGAAAAATACAAATATCTGAACCAACTAGCAACGGCCTTGCCTTCCATTGACCTGCCAAAATATGCTTCATTAAGTAAAATCTTGAGAAAATATTTGGAGATTTTTCTATCCACCACCACCACCTGTATGTCTCATCAGCTGAGATAGTGGTCAAACGTGAGCCTCTACATCTACACTATCTCTACTAGCCTACCACTAAAAATGATGGTCAGAATGTCAGGTGTGTAAAGCCTATAAAATCGCGATTATCGTCTGCTTCTTTTTGTTCCTCTATATTGATGAAAAATTCTCGCACGCGTGTTATTCTTTCAATATCTCGGTGACATCACGAAACATGTTTGGCCAAAAGAAGAGTTCTTTGATTTTAAAGTAAGACTTTGTGACGCCAGGATAAGCGGCGGAAAAGTATTTATTTTTATTTATTTCGCTACAATCTACACTATTTACTAACCAACTAGCAACGGCCTTGCCCTCCATTAACCTGCCAAAATATGCTTCATTAAGTAAAGTCTTGAGAAAATACTTGGAGATCTTTCAATCCGTGATGTTGAAACAATAATTCATAATGAGGTATGAAGAATTTGTTTGAAGCACGGTTCAAGCATGTCCGAAGGATAGGTTACATAATGTTAATTACATGGAAATACTAAATGTCAAGGTGATTAAAATGCCCATCTTTGAATAAAGCCTTGTGATTAGGTTATAAGTAATTTGCCACATGACCACATCATTCATTAAAGTAGGCATAGTATAATGGCTTTTACAAAATTTTTATGAAACTTAATTATCGTCATGTTATAAGTGATTAAGCAGAAAATACAAAATTGGCAAAAAAGCTTACATAGAAATGTCAGATCTAGTGTAAATCCCTGATGATAAAGACATGCAAACATAATGCATGTTAAGCGATATAATTTTCGACACAGTTAAAGTCCTTGAATTTGGAGCTGACAATTTCGAAACTGTAAAAATGTATAGACCGCTAAATTTTAATCGTTTTAATCCCATGAAGGGTCGATCCGGTACATGAAACACTATCGATTTGTAAAGATAAAATTTAAAAATAAAGTACCTTTTTTTAAAAACTCGTATTAATTTACGAATGTACGAAATTAATTTCTTTAAGAAAACGTCAGCTGAGCGAGATCAATAACCTGTAGGTAGTTTGTACGCAACGCCGACTATTACCTAAAGGTCATTGAACTCGCTCAGCTGACGTTTTTACAAATCGATAGTGTTTCATGTACCGGATCGACCCTCCACGGGATTAAAACGATTAAAATTTAACGGTGTATAGGGTGACTGGCAATTTTTATTAGTGTACGATACTTAAACACGTGATTGTGCTCATGATAACAAACAACTTTTATTATGGGAGCAAAGCCGAAATCGCGAAAAAAATATCAGCTGTTCAGTACATTAGGAAAACATAAATGTACTGAACAGCTGATTTTAACGTCGTTTGATACATGTGGAAAGACACTGCAGCTCTCGGCTCCATAACACCCTCGCCTGCGGTTCAGGTGAATTCCGTCTCGGTCGCAATGAAAACTTTCTTGACTTGTATCAAAATGTAATATTGGCGTTAATATCGTATATCTGGCTAATGATAGGAAATATTGAAATCGAAAATGAACTGGCATCCAGCAGGATATGAGTAATTGATGTAAATGATGATGGTGAGCAAGTATCACGACTCGTTGTCAAGACACCTGTCACGGTAGTGCACATTAAGTTTATACTCTTGATAGAACCAGGGTCACCAGACCAAGGAGGCCTAGCTGAGATATTTGATCGATCTAATGCAATCGATACAGACCCTAGTATCGATTTAATTAGAACGTTATTGGAGTTATTGCTTCAGTATAAAATTAACAGCATGCAGATCGATTTCATAACATGAATGTAGGGAAAACGGTAGTTTTCCTTCCCTGCTGTTTGATAATGTGGATGCTTGTTGCTCAATTACTTCCCACACTTAATTTAAATTTTATTTGCCTTGTGTTTGGAATGCTGTCGACAGTGAATCAATGATTGACATTGAAGTTGATCTTGATTGCTTTAAAAGATACAATGTCAATTTTGATTACTAAGGAATAAGACAAGAAATGTCAAAGCAATAAATAAACATTAACACTAAAGCTGTCTTGATCTATAAATGCCATTACAATTAAATAATTTAATGATATTTCAGTTCCTTGTCCTCTCAGCGGTCAGAGACTCGCCTTGTATATAAAAGGAAGTTTCTTCGAGCATAAAGGTCTTTGTCATGAATTCAATAATGAAAACAAAAAAATTAGCAACGAATTCAATAAGGACCATTATCAGAGTGATAAAGCTGCAAAGTCAAGTGTAAAATGTCGTGTCACAAGTAATAAATTCGCAAGATAATAACTTAATTGTTGAGGGAACGATATCATCGATGATTACAATCAACTAACAACCGTACATTAAGACTAAAATAATGACCCTTTCACACGAACTGTTCCTCATTGTTTTTAGCTCACACTTGACACCGGCAAATCGCGTAACAACCATGAGAAGCTCGCGATACAAAAATTGTGTAACAAGAGATATGACCAGGGTGCTATTAAATTTAGCAATATAGTATCCAAATTGTCTATTGTTGTGTAAAATGGTATGTAAGTATGGGTCAATATGGTTGTGCAAGTGAAGCGGGAAGTGGACGGTATTAGCTAACTGATCAAAGTTAGAACGTAAGTCTGATGCAAATTCTTGATAATTGCAAGCAAAAGATTGGAGAGATTGGTAAAGAAAATCGATTTATAGCGAGTAATAATAAATTGAGTAGCTATGAATAATTTAAGGAGGCGGAGCACCATATTAGATTGTTTTGCTTTTTATACTTAACATAAGAGTAATCTTATTCGATGAATAATTGTATCAGAATTTCTTCTAACTACTATACCTACACTCATCATCATAACTTACCAGTTCGTTATGTTTCATAAAATACACCTAAACTACCTTTAAAAAATTCAGGTATGCAGTTTATTTAACCAAACATGCATAGTGAAAGTTTAATGAGATTAAAGTTTACAAAAAATGTAAACACCAGGTAGTCCATTTAATAACACTTTCCGTGCGTATTACGGTAAAAGCTAAATAAACCATACACAAAATACAGCACGTCCGCACTTGGCGAGCGTTAGAACAGAAATAGCAGCCTATTAACCCGAATCTCACGCATGCTCAGTAGACGCCATATAGCGAGCACCTGCGTGCGCGCAATCTAAGGTGCTATGTCGATTACGTGTTTTGGTTTACGGATTAACGTAAATAAACTTTTTTTGGGTAGTATAGGGTGTGTAAAAATAATTCCAAACTGGGCAATGCTTACGTAACTGCAGTTATTTTTCGATTGCACGCGAGTTGATACACGTTGTTTATCGAACACCACCGGATGGTGGAGTTGAAATATGAATTTGTTTTGGTTTTCGAAAATGCTGAAATTGTTTCGCCCTCAATATTCAACGTTTTAGGTAGTGCAGCCAGTGATCCTTACATCCATACAATCTGTCATGATGAGTGTAATCTTTAAAATGATACAATGATGAACAATGTAACAAATAATATAGATGACATAAAAACACTTTGTGTAGACTAATATAATAAATTAAAAAAACTGTATAAAAATTTATCAAAGATAAAGATGAAAAAATAAATCTGTCATAAAGTAATCGAAAAAGTGCGTACACATTCTTAAATTCTCATAGTTGTCACAAAAAGATATCGAAAGTAGGTGATAAATACCAATGTGGGGCAGCTAAAGAAATAAGAATAGATACAGAATATCAAAGGAAAGTTTTAGCATTTTTTGCTTACATAACAATAATAAAAACCAACGAAGTGGATTGATACGAAAATAATATCTGACATAAATAAGTTTAGGAAGATCAAGTCGGTTTTTTGACAGGTATTGAACTACAATGAAATAAACTTAAAATATACACCACAACAGTAACATAATACAGAAATCAATTCTATGGGTACAGTAGCGGTCTCATCGCTGACAGCGACATCTACTATACTAGACTACCTTTGAATATAAGAACTTAAAACAAAAAGGAAGCATTATGCGGTATATCTCTAACAAATTAACCAAACATTTCATTGTAAATGGCATAATTTCATAGACGAAAGCGAACTATAGAAAATAATTTAAAAGAAATAATGGTGGGTTAGTCGAAGAAATTAAATTAAGGAGAACCAGAATAGTATTAGAGAAAGGAGTAATAGCAATTTCATTGCTATGGGTGCTCGTTTATTTGGATTCCTTGATTTTGCATCTGATGAAGAAAGTGGTATTGTAAGTTGTTATGAAGCTAACAATATTCAATAGCCTAGATTCAGGGTTAGTCCGCTTCTGGATCTTGCATCCCAATGTTTTAATGATACTCGATCTGATAAAACAATCGATGCGATACATCGTTTTCAAGCTATTCTCAGGAAAAATGAAAGTGGTTACGAGAGGACTGCATAGACAATTTCATATACAGCTAAATTAAAATGAAAATTACAAAGAAAACACATCCGCACAATAATTTTACATCGCAATTTTAATGGGATTGTTCCACATTATTCCATTCCTTTATTGCTTAACATAAATTCCGTAGCCGCAGAATTATGTTCGTTCCGTTATGGAAAGTGTGGTGAAACAAATAGAAATGTATATGAATCGTTAGCAGATACGCTATTCTTCGATACCCGTAGCCATTTCATTGCAATCCGTGATCATCATCAACTAAGCCATCTATGGCTTTCAAATTATATTTTTACTTTGTTGTGAGTAATAAAATTTCTTTTGGCTTTGCTTCAGTTTAGATTTCGTTACGCTTTTCGATATGGAGCGATAATCTGTTTTTATCGTTTGCCACAAAAACTGAAATAGGAGATTGTTCTCTTTTTTTTTGCAATCGGCATTTGGTTATCTGCAGTCAAACAATTTTTGAGCAACATTAGCACTTACTTAGAACCAACTTTCACCAAGGTTAGGTTAAGCGACCAACAGTGAGTTGCTAAAGGCTGATGATGATGACCACTTTCTATATTTCTGCTCCGAAGCTATTGAAACTTCACACCTGATCAAGATTATGTTTACAATATTGATGTATTGTAATCTATGTATAACTCCGTCCTTTGATCTACCCTAGGTTATTCATCATATACTGAAAATTGAAGCACAGTACATGCATAATATCTTATTTAAATTTAGGTTTCATAGCTGAACACGCGAGCAATATGGAGGTAAATGAAATGCAAATATGACACGCTGACGTTTATGCTACCAGTATTATAAGTAGATTTACTGTAAACCCACACGCTGCTCATATTAAAGTTTTGTTTAGTTAAGAATAAGGGTTGGGATCCTTTGAATTATAGAACTTTCAGATATATGGTACACTTGGGATTCTTACTTGGTTTGTTAAACTATTTCAAACATTTATATGGCCAATTGGATAAGTAATGGACTATGTTACGTCTACCTATATAGATGTAATCATATTATATGGGATCGGCGTAATATTTCAAACAGTCTATTCATTCTTTCTTGGTCTTCTAGAAGTAATCACACTAATATTGAATGTTTGTGTGTGTATAATCATGTTTGTTACTTCTACATGCTCAAACAGCTGAAGGTTAAATTTAGTATCCCGACCATATGATACTTTCATGCACATAGGATAGTTTTTATCTCAGGTGTATGTTCCCTTTGGGATACCAAATTTTCTACTATCATACTGGTAGGAGCTTGTGATCTGTAGACACAAACATTATAATAGACATAGTATACTTTCTCTTTTTAATGTTAGTTGCACTAATCTCGGTCTTCATAAGGCGTAATTTCATTTCCTTTCGACATTTCCACTTTACTGTATATACGACATCAATCATGTCTATAATTATTCCCTGCAATGTGTTGTCAATCATAGCAGTTTTATTAGTCTTTCCCAACCAGTCTCTTTTTCTCTGAATTTCCAAACAAGACATTTTGTAACCAGATAGATTAGTCTTAAATCCACAATGGAGCCAAAGTGACGGATAACTAGTTCATCGCCTACGATACACCTACACGGAATAAGGTAGCCTTCAGATGTTTTTACTTGAAATATGGTATAACCATAATATTCCTAATAAGGGCCATGTTTGTAAACATAAACTTGTTTGGATATTGTTGATTTTTCTTAGGGCACGGGTAGTGGGAGAAAGGTTTTAACAATAATAACAGTTTGTGAATAGAAAAACAAACAAACATAGAAGAAAAACAAAATAATAAAAATGATCTGACAGTGGTGGAGATGAATGGTTGACTTCAATTGATACAAGAACACTTTTGACAAGAGTTGCAGCTCGAAGAGCATGCTGGCCTCATCACTTAGCTTCGCCTCACCGCTGCCAGAGCTGGCCTCTGGTATTGCCCCAGCTCCCGGCGGAAGTGTGCAGTGCATGTGATGGACACAAAACATCAATGAGAATGTCATGCACGCATGCTATGGGGCTACAAAGGGAGGAAACAACCTAACCGTGTTCCGTGTTCGGATGCTCTCTTTGTTTCAGGTGCTTGAGCTGTTTCGGGTTCTCCAGCTTAATCATATGTTGGATGATACCATGCTTGATCACCTTCGTAATGAAATGGGTAGCTTTGTCACTGCTCCATTGGCCTGAGTTAACGGTTGAATAGCCCAGGTCATTAGACATGTCTTTTACATAGATAATTGAAACTTATTGCGCCCTATTAATCTGCAACTGACGGAGCTAATGAAGATACGAGTAACTGCAACCTACAGGAGTTTCATCAGGATGATGTTTGGTGTGGACAAATGTGCAGTTATTAGTAGTTTAATAACAGCACATTTGTCCACACAGTTAGTAAGGGGAGATTGTTGAATCCGCAGAATCTCAAATTTTGGGTTCTTTAACCTGAAATCCCTTTATCTAATCGAAAACTTTAAGTATGTCAGAAGCATTAGGTATCAATCTTAGATACTGACATTCATGCCAGTATCTAACATTAATGGAATTAATGATGGAAGCGTTGAGGGAGCGCTTCTTTGTCCGACTGAAGAAGGTATTCAATAACTTTCTATTGGGCGGAAATAAAGTACGCGCCTTTAAAAGTTGGGTAGAAGTTAGCCGGTATATCATTTAATATATATAATTTTGTTTTGTTTAATAATTTAATTTTGCATTTTCAAATGGAGCAAAACAGAACTTGACGCCCTGGAAAGTCTGGTCTGTATGGGTATGCGTCGAGATGTAGTAGCGGTGGTCAAGGACTTACCCCGCTCTTCTTGGCTAGCGAGAACTGGCGCAAGCCTTGAAACTAGCGGTCGAAAGAACGTATGGCCGAGTAAGAAACTTCACGGACGCTTTTTCCAGGTCTTACATGGGCTCGATGTAAACCAATTAGCCAAGCTGCGTGCCGGCGACCGCTTTGGGGACATCTGGTAAAGTTTTATTTGTGCAATTATGGATGAAATTGTTGTGACGAATAGGTACCGGATATTTACCGTGAAGGACGGTTGATATTTGTCGGGCATATCACCGGTCGAGAGCATGAATCCTTCACATTATCTCTGGTTCTAGCCTAGTCTGGCGACTAGTCTATAGCGAGTCCCTATTTGTATAGGCACAACTTTGTAGCCAGTATTATCCATCAGCAACTTGCTTTGAAATACTCTATGGTGAAATCGAAAGTGTTGTACCTACGATCGGCGTATACTAAGAATGTTGAGAATATAAACAAACGGAATAATATTAGAAAATAACAGATTTTGGCTTAATTACTGTTTTCATAAAAATCATGTGTTGTTATTATAGCATCTTCAAAAAGGAAAATGGACTGCAATCGGTAGTTGAGATGATTCATACATTTTAATAAACATACCTATCCCCATCATCGCCATTAACGAACGCGTGGCAAAGCCTACAGGGAAACTTGCTTTATAGTCTAACCTAACAATATAATTGCAATTTAGTCTAAAAATATAATTCCTCTCTAAAGGCTTTTGAACAGTCATCTAGATAGACCATAACTATTTTTTCTACAGAATAAAACCGCCATATTCCTAGATATGGGTAAAACCTAGTACATACCTAACTACATGGTAAATGTTACTAAAATGTATATAAAATTATTTTTAGATTATGCGAAATTTGAAACACCTGTCTAATATTTTATGTAAAGAATCTATGTACAAAATTTCATAACTGTATCATGAAAAATCATAAAGTTATAACCTTGTTATGTCAGCAAAAATACATAGTCAGCGGGCCATCCAGGCGACTGAGGGGTTGTTTTGCACTTGCACCCAGCTGTTTACTAGCGCCTAATGCCCGCTATGACCTGTCATGACCTGTATAGTACTTTGTGTCAGTGGTGTTCAACTTGTAACCTTTTTAAATATTTTTGGGAAAAAATATAACATCGCGTAAAAACTGTTGGAATCTATTCAGTTACTGATTCTGAACAAACTTTAGTCAGGTTTGACATAAACTAAAAATAATGTTGTTTAAACATGCATAAAAACTACCTCCTACAAGCCTAAGGCCCAACAATGCTACTGTACTACATGTCGTGGTCAGGAACTGGTTTTGAAGTTCGGCGAGCCACCGAGGTTGCGGAAGGTCACACCGGCAATGACCTCAACCGTGGTTCCGTGTAGACGAGACGTGATGCGTCCGCCATGCACGTTGTGGAAAAAAAAACATTGTGTCTATCATACCTACGTTCTATTCTTGGAATTTTGAATTTGACATCTGTCAGGTGAACTTTTTTTTTAATTTTCGTATTGCTAGCAGATAAAAAAAGGACTTTCTGCAATTTTGTGATATGGCTGTATAAAAAAATAATTTCAGATATTTTCGTGATTTTGGCTCAAAAATACTTTTCGTTACTTCGAGCCAATTCAATGACATCAGTAGACTATTTTAAAATGAAAGAAGTTTGATTTTTTGACGTCTCATTTAATCGAAGAGCAAAGTGCACTTATTGGCTATATAACTTTCTCTAGCCTTTGGCGATTTGCTAGAAAGGAAATCTTTAATTAAATCTTGAAATGTTATTCAATTTATTTTAAATCTGTGTTGTATGCAAAAACTGATTTTTTTATTTAGCTGCAGTGTATAAATAAATCACATAATTTATTCAAACGCGAATAATTCTTCTGTAAAAATAGGTATTAGTTTAATCTTTAGAGCAATATCTACAAAAACGAACAAGATATTTATTGAAAAGGTCGACAAGAATGCTACCGACTTATATTTATAGCATCCTTGATAAATACTTTAAAGTTACTTAAAATCACATGGCAAGGCAAAGATTTATTATTCACGATCACTCCTCAACGGAGGTCGTGATGTTTTGACCTCCCGCAAAAAAAGAAACATTAAATTCTCTCTGATAAGGAAATGATGAGATTTCCTCTTAAAAGGTACCTACTAAATGCAAAGGCTTGTAATTATGTCTAAGATTTATGAAACATGCATAAATGTCAAAGGTTTCGTATCTAGCAATTTACCAACGCCACTGACGATAAAACACAATAAAAAAAAAGTAATTGGCATCGAAACGCATTGAAAATTTTAATTAACGGAAAGAAATATAATAAAAAACATAACGAAAGAACTTAATCCAGAGATAAACTTTCATCGACTGAAGAAATCGACGCAAAAAATCTTAAAACTGAATGATACCGAATTTAAGAAATTATATTTTTCGAACGCGACCCGATCACGCCTGCCGATTGGTCGGGTGAAAGTGAGAGCGCCATCTATGCTAGCTGTGACGTAACGGAACAAATCGGCCATTGTCCATTTGTCTGTGGGTTACAACAGCCGGTGATTGGCTAATGAGTGTCCCAAGATTGTAGACTAGGCCGTCACAGCTTTTGTATGCGTTAAATAGTCCTTAACTAACATCATAGCGATGATTACATGCTTATTTAACACGAACATATTGCAGACTTTAGGTAAACATAAGGAACAAATTGACGTTTGGAATGTGTGTCATAATCTGAACGTCTGCGTTCACGGTACATGGATATAGGTTATCTATAGAAATACAAACAAGCTAAGCTGTGCAAGCGAAGACGCAATCGAAAGACCATAGATTTTAAGTGAGCAATGTTAACCTCTTTAAAAAAAATACAAACGAGCATCCATAAATGTCACTTCCTTCCTGCCTGGATCTATAGTAAAATATTAAAACAGCAGTCTTCAAACTACATAAACAATAAAGAGGACAATATTTCCGATTTCAAAGCAGCTAACAAACATCACTTAAGTGCGTTGTGTAAT
The DNA here is from genome assembly GCA_910589285.2 of Mythimna ferrago. Lineage (NCBI taxonomy): Eukaryota > Metazoa > Arthropoda > Insecta > Lepidoptera > Noctuidae > Mythimna > Mythimna ferrago. The sequence goes on along the minus strand of OU342698.1, from coordinate 8,060,898 downwards.
GATAAAAAGCTCCGTTGCTATTCACAATTTGTATTCCTGTCAGATACCAGCCGGTCGCTTTATTGTCTTCCGTCTAGAAAGGACTTTGAACTGTCTGAAATTTTACGCACACTGCACCCCGAATAATAATACAATTTGCATAGTCTAAGTAAAGAAAGACAGATGACGGAATCGAGCGTCTGTGCCCGCGATGCCCTGAGTGTCACTTTCACGGAAAATATGGCATGAATTTTAAATAATGTTACGTTTATTTCTTATGTTGAGAACCTGTGACTTTTTCCGTCAACATTCTGTTTTGTTAATATAATTTTTCGCTGTTATTACATATATATATGCATATTATTTCCGTTATTGCGAGTCGTTATTTTTAAATGTAACATTATACCCCAGTTTATCAGTTGGAATACGATTTACGGCATTAAACTTTCTCCTGGCTTCCTTATTCTGCAAATTATGCCAACCCAAATACTAATATAAGTACCTAGTACTGTTTACAACTTCGTAATTGTCAGTTTCATTAATTTTACAAATAAAGATTTCCTTTCATGCTATTTTAATTATGATATTAATACCTAGTTGTTACACGACCCCTTCGCTATACTTGGGCATTTTATAGGTTTTTCAATAGATTCCACGTGCATTGCCTTTAGAAACCAGAAGATATTATTCCTCCTGCCTCGACGACAGGTGATATAACATTAACTCATCGAATGCCGTAATTAGAGACACAATAGAAAGACAATTGCTTATGTCGAACTGTGTAACTTAAGACATTCAAAAGGTTAATATCAATCTGCGTGGTCTAATGCAGCCTTATATGGTACATTGTGCAACTGCTTCTCTGGCCTCTGGATCCCAGTAACTGGGCAACACAATTCGGCTTGTAGTCCCCTGAACCATCTGACCGAAATTATGTGGACGCAACTCTCGCACTCGCCTAGGCGGCAGTACGCAAATCTGTGCATTTATTTGCGGCCAGCAGCGCCCGGAAAGCGCTTTAAATCCATTTTCTTTCCAAAATATTGATTCATTTACATATTATTATGCAATGTTCTCTTTAAAGAATATTTAACCACCAATTTTTATGTGTAAAAATGTTTCTAAAGGTCCAAGCCGTTTCGAAGGAGTAGGGAAAAGTTGCGAAATTGCTAAATATTTTTTTTAGACAAAAGTATTAATAGCACGAAAAAATCAAATGTTGATAATGTTGTTCATGAATCTTTATACATCGAATATTTTTTCCAAACCTATTATCCTGGCCGTTACCGAGGTGTAGGTTTCAGAAAGTCACTGTTTTAAGGCACTTTTCGGGCGCTTGGGCCTTAAGTAAGACTGGTTGTCCGTCACTTTCAATTTGACTGCAGCTATCTAATTAAATACCACTCAAAATTGTAATTTCCCCAAAGACAACATTAAACAAACAAAAACGCCTAGTGTCCTTTAATTAAAATCTATTAAGCCCAAGTCGGCACTAGCGAAATGTCAGTCTCTCCCGTGGGAGATCGCCCACGTTGGCCCATGATGGGCGTGGGCGCATAATGTTTGTGAGAGGACTGTAGATGGCACCTAAGAAACAGTTGACGAGCTTTGTCTCCCATCCTTTGGTAAATCTGATAAGATTGGACCAGTCTGATAGTAAGTAAATGGTGACCTAGATGCCATCTTTTGGAGTTGTTAATTAGATTTGAAAGATAGTGTGAAATGTCGTTTACAATGTTAGGCTTTTATTTTGGAGTCTTCTAATTTAAGCACTGTTGGCAAGGTTATTGAGTGGCCTGTTGGTCTAGTGGTTAGTGACTCCGATTGCTAAGCTGTAGGTATGTAAAATAGCATTCTACCGATGAAAGAATGTTTAAAATCAGTTCAGTAGTTTTTCAGTTCCTTACAAACAAAAATATAATAAAAGTCTTTAATACTAAGGGGGGTAAGGAAGCCCCCCCCCACGAGGGCCTTGGCCTATCCTTGTGAAAATCGCGGGAATACAAATGATGCGAGGCGCACAGGACCGGTCATTGTAAAGACATGGGAGGCCTATGTACAACAGTACATGGTTGTCGGCTAAAATTTTGATGATGATATTCTTTATGATTACATGAGAGTACACGTTTAGGCGTAAATGTATGTAGGTGTTTATGGAATGACATACGTAATCCCTATGGATATGAAACGAGAGAAGAATGGGTGAGTAGAATTCACAATATGATATCTAACTTTTAAAGCCTTCGATATGAATTAGATTATTGAACCTATGTAAACACCTGTGATTGGTGTCAGACACTTAAGCTGTTGTTTTTGTAATTGTTTTGATAGAAACACACACACTGTTAATTAAATAAACGTAATCCATGCAATACTGATTAATGTTCTTGTTATTTACAAAGGGGAAAATACAAAACGATTATGATAATATTGATAGCTACAGTTACAGTAATGTAGGCACATCACCTCTAAGGACATATGATAAGAGGTCAAAAAATATGCTATTGTATATTTTTAAGTGTAAAATTGTATTATTGACATAACATTTTTAATTAATATTATTTTAATGGCGCGGTTAGTGCAGTGGTTGACCGATTGCCTGATGCGTTGCGTGTCGTGGATTAAATTTCGGCGCGGGACAAATATTTGTATGGCTTATTAGTTGTTCTAGGTCTGGATGCCTTGTGCATATGAGTTTAAGTGTTTGTGAACGTCACACAACCACGGTTCGGGAGTCAAAGTTAAAAGAAGTGATACTCGACTTGGTAGGTGTAAGTACCTATATGTCCCAATAATTCTGGGGCATTTGACAGCAGTATCCACTTTAAAAACAGCAATAATTTCACTAATAAAAAATTTATTATCAGCTAATAACAGTGATTTAAATCTTTACAAATCTGTAGGTATTTAAAATACCTGCATCCCCTAAAAATAAAGAAGATGGATCGTTACAGGGGCGTAATATCTCAGAAAAAAAACTCACGTAATCCCCATTTCCATGTGTTACCCCTAGTGAGACAGCCTAGTAAGGCATTAATCCTATTGACGAGTACTGAAAACTGTCTCCTTCTAACAATAGTTCGTTAACCTGTAATGGTGCACAGTGACCCATGATTGTCATGATTGGGCGTCCATTCCATCCATTCTTACCAGATTTCTACAATCAATGCAGATAGGAACACACATAAACTTACACCTTTCTCCTTTAGGCATACCTTTTGCATCATCAACATCTTGTTAAACACATATTAGGAAATTTATAATAGTTACATGAAGATAAAGAAACCAGTCGAAACCAAGCATAGAAAAACAAAAATATATGAAATTTTAACACTTCATAGTACAAAAACAGGACATCACTCCAAGAAACTTGCACCTGAGCAGAGTTTTGACGTTTTCAATGCTTATGTCAGTTTGTATGCATAAATACTTAGCAGCCGCCATTTTACTTTAGCAAGAAAATGAATGCTGTACGCTTTAAGAACCAAACATGTTCTTTAGTTTGAAGATAAATGAGAAATGACAAGTGTTTAGTTTTCATCTTCAGAGATAATTGTTCTTTTGTTATTTACATAACAAAGTAGATTTCACTAATCATTTGTCACTATAATTTCATTGTCAATGGTAGGTATTGGTAGCATGGCATCGATAAACAGTCGATCCTCAATAAGCGCTTCCCCGCTCGAATACATTTTATCGACTCTATTAAACAGCATCGGTACTAAAGCGAACTGATAGCACAAATTCAGCTATAAAGCTGTATCGATTTTACAATCGATACTCGTTAAATGTATCGGTAACCGTTACAATTAGTGCTAATGTTCGAACCAATGATAGACGCGGTAGATTAAATGAGAATAAAGCTGCGCTACACTGTCGAAAGCCTATGCAAAATCCATGAGAAACTCCAACGAATAAAATTATAAAACTGTATGAACACGAAAGTCATTTACTCAAAAATATTAATAAAAAGAAAAAAATTAAGTGAAAGTTAGCCACGGACATGACAGGAGCTCTTAATTTACATAAAGGACACTTTCTTTGAGATAAAACCTCATTATGATATCTGAAGCTCAAAAGACGTTAGATAACGAGCCTTACTATAAAAGAACAATGGTGGTGATTAAGAGAAGAATAGGAGTGGGATCAAAAAAGACGGAAACGATATGAACAGTGCACTAATTGTTCATTGTACACTTACAGTGACTAGTGTTCTATTGTCAACTGCTGTTAGGTAAGTGGTTTAAGTTCATGGTCAGAATAAAGATGCAAGTCTAAAGGTTGACCTGAAACGTAGAGCGCTTAAGCATTGCACTGCAACTGTGTAATTCTTGCCTATTGCACTTTTGCAGTAATATTTATAATAAAGGCGAAGACTTACATGTATGTGAGGTTTGTTGCTCCTTCACTTAATGGCTGATAGGATTTGAATGAAATTTGCAACACGGGTAGGCCATGGCCTGGAATAGCACATAGGATTGTTTTTAATCCGGAAGTATGCACCCTTGGGATAATTTAATACATACTTTCACGCGGATAAAGACGCTTTTAGAAGATAGTAATAAACAAAAATCTACAAAAGATAACTAAACTTAAAACGTAATAATGTTTAAAAAATTGTGCTCAAAGCTACCTAAGAATAGTAAACCATGAAAAGGTCACTTCGTCTTGCCGTAGCTGGCTTGAGGAGCGAATAATCGATTATACTAGGCGACTGGGCGGCGAAACCTTTATAATAATAAATATATACAATCCCATCCATAATCCTGTTACAAAATAATATCCACATTTTGAGTAAGAAACCCAATTTTGTATATGAAAACAAAAACCGTCACGAAACAGCGTGCTTGTCATTTCATAATCCATCCATCAATTATTTTTAATGAACTGTGAATTTTGACAATAAAGACAAATTATCTGAAAAGACAACAGAAAATTACCTCTTTTTGTCGCAAAGTCGGCCATAACTAGTTTATTTGCGGCACAGACAACATCATTATAAGCTTGAGTAGACTTTTATAATACACTTACGTCACACCTGACGCTTTCAGAGATATTCAAAATAATTCTGAAGCTAAAAGTGAAGTCTTATCGTCATACTTTATTGTATGTACCTATTGCATTCAAAACCATACTTTATAATACATTGTAAGTATACAATAATAAACCAGAAAAATCTGTTTCATAAATGATAACTATGGCAAACGTAGTACGATAGTTGACAATTAAATCTTTCTCAATCCAAAACGGACTGGTTTAACAATAAACAAAGTAAATACTTCAAAAATACCTTTTATAACAGAACTATTCCCACTTACTGTAAGAGTTACAAAACAAAGCGTTCTCAATCACGACACGACCATTTGAAACGTTGTTAATTTCGTAATCAACAGTTACAAAATTAAATGAAATATCATCACGTTTGTCGTCCAAACAAACAGCGATTTTTTCAAAAGCCATCCATTTGAAACTCCCACAAAGCGAGACGAAACGGTTTTATTAAAAACTAGCAAATAAATGAACAAAAACGGTTTCCGTCTCGACCAACACAGGTTTTTATAAACTTAGCTTTGCGACAGTCGGAAATGAATGATTCTGGACAACGATAACCAACTGTAGGAATGGTTTAACTGAACATGGATCAAATAAGTCTAAACCCATAAAAAAGCGTCATATAAAAAAGCAATCGTGTAAATGTAGCAAGAATGCTAGATTCAGGATGTGAATACAGGACTTGGAAAAGCCTATTTGAAGGCTTATCAGAAGTTATGTGACACTATGTGGAGGACATTAATTTTGAATTTATTTCATTTTATTTATTACATTTTCATTTTTATTTTAATTATGAAATTTATTAGTTTAGATAGGAATATTGAATTGTAACGAAATAAGGCTGAATGTATATTTTGAAGTAATTTTTGTTACTAATCCTTTTAGGAGTGCAAGCTCGAAATAAAAAGATTAATAATAATTAAAATTAAAATGTTATTTTCATCGGTATTCAGTTAACTTAATCGACGATACTGACAAAAACAGTCAGAAAGTAAAAAAAAGTCAATGCTGCATTGTATTCAAACAATCGATATAAATAGATTGCGGATATAAAAAGACAAAGCACTTCTTAAATAATAAGCTATAATATCACGGATTTTTCCTTAAGGAGGTAACCAGCAAACGACTCCATAAATACCTGCATAACTTGAAGTAATAGCCGGGTTCTCGGTGCCACTAAGACTGGCGCTTACCCCATAAAGGAAAAGAGCGTGACGATAAATCAATTAGCAATATGAAACTCAACAGGGAAGGTGCATTACACCATATAAGCGAAATATGTGAGCCGAGTCCATAAAACACGAGCTAAGTGTACTACAGAGAATAAAAACATCAATTTGTTGATGGGAAACTACTAATTACGGCAGAGAAACAACGAGAAAGTATGTACAAGCAAGAAAAACATCATGTCCAAGAGGTGATTGAACGGGTTGTTAGGAAAACACGAACATGTCTTTCGACTTCAGAAAGGAGGAAAATTGTTGGTCATATGAACGTAATAGCCACGACCGAAACCCAAAGACAAATGAAACCAGTAATTTTAAACATATTGCGTGACGTCAGTCAGACTCTTAAGATTCGACAAAGATAAATTTCTGAAATTGATGTTGTGTAGGTAAATATGTGGAAAAACGACGCAAGTTGCGGTTGTGAAGCAGACAGAAAAATAATTCTAAAGCAGTAGGTATATAATATATATTTTTTGCGTAATATTATTTTCTGATTATTCCAACAAGATGTTTACAAAAAGTTAACGTTAACTTTCTTTACGAGTTCTAAAGTACAGCCGTTATAATTTTATTAAAACTCTTAAAGAAGTATTTTTGAGGATTCTTTATGGTCCAAATCTTTAAGTCAACTGAGCGGTAAAAGCCTCGCAGGAGCCGTCTTTTGTTGATGTAATCTGTTTCAGAAATTGTTTGAGTTGTAACCCTCAAAAGATATCGCTTTATCAAAGAGAATTGTTGATATTTTGATACTGTTATATCGATCACTTTCGTCTCAGCCTTGCCTAATACTGATATATATGTGGAGGGAAGCATTCATACGTTCCTTGTCTATTTATCCTACATCTCATGAGTGACCTATTTTCTAAACTTTGTGTTAATAATAATTTGTATTTCTATATCATTTTGGTTTCTTTTATCTCACGTATTTCTTATTGTGGCATAAATATGATAAATGGGGTCGATAAGCCGTGAGAAAATCAATACTGAATTTATCTCCTAGATAATTTTGTGAAAATTTTTATGAAAGACTATCTAAACTTAGCTCTTTGCGCGGTTACGTTTGAGTGTGTTATTAGTCAAAACCATAACGATTTTCTTATCAGATTCACGTTTATTCTTCGTGACATTATTAATGTTATGCCAGTTTATATTGTGTATTTACGTGAAGCTTCAGAATTAATATTATAAGTTAGTACCTAACTCACGAAGGTAGTATCTTCAAGCCCATATTTTATATAATTATAGACTTTTTGAGATTTCATATTACTGTAATGAACAGCCACCTCTTTCTATCATCAAATGGTTAGAAATTAAATAATATCTCGGTTAATGAACAGATTTATGTAAATCGTTTCACTTTCAACTGTTCGAATTTGTGTGATACCGGATCTCAAGGTGATTTAGTGCTAAGATACAGCTTCCTACTCAAATCTCGATTAAAGCAGGTAAGTGACGCATACAATTTTTCAATAAAAATGCTTAAGTTGTAAAATATCTTGATAAATTACCAGTTAAATACAGGGATGATCTAGAATCGCAGAAAGACAACAACCTGGAAATTGATGACAAAGATAATGATGAATCGAGAGATCATTTTACTGGAACGTCCTTACGTCAATCGAGAATAATTACGAACACAATTACAGAAACACATAAATAAGAAACCTACATAAAAACGACTCAAAGCGCGTGACGATGGCTGAGAAAAAATATATACACTTGAGATCCTCCTGTTTTTGCAACACAACACTGCTAACCTTGGTAAGTTCCAAGTGTTTAATCACAAAATATTTGTTTTTGCACTGTGGACACTTTGACACTGGCTACTGACGTAAAGGCGGCGGTACGACCCGCCGACTGTTCGATTCGCGAATTTCTGATTCACCGACGCGTGCGGCCTCACTGAACGGCCGTGAGCGACTGGCTTGTTTCATGCGTAGTCAGCGGCGCGTCGCTTGAGAGAAAGCAACACTCTTGCGCATAAAACCGTTGGATATAGCATTAAAAGCGCTGTTTTTGCTGAAAGACTGAAGAAATGCTTTCTAAGAGACGGTCAGTTTCTTTGCTCGATGGACAGTAAACACGTACATATTGATAGGGGAAAAGCAGATATGCCTGACAAGTAATCAAGTAGGTTGTTGTAAGCGGTAACCAGATATACATTGGAACCGCTTTGTTATGTCAACATATAACAAAGTTATATGCATCAGGACAACTCCGTAAACGTTTGCCATCTGGTCTTCCTGTCAGTATTAAATATGAAACCTCACAACTTGGGCAGTAGGACCACCTGTTACACAAAGCGCAAGTGTTCGTGCGTCATTTTGTACAAACAGCCTGGAACAGCTGTGAATCGGGTACAATAGAGCCTCAAGGTGATTTGTTTGCTTACGAAGGTCAATGGCACGGTGATAATATGGCTGATGACACTCACGCACATACACTTCGTCATAATGATGGAGGTTATTTGCAAGACATTAAGCACGAACAAAGATTTGAGTAGCAAAAAATAAACCTTGAATTATAATCCGAACATCGACCAAACAGATTTAACTGCTTAGAGAATTGTGGAAAAGCAACCGAAAGACCAGTCACCATATCGGTACAAAACGACCAATAAACAAATGTTACGAAGCCTCAATCTATAGATCAGTAAGTGAACGTGCGCGGACGCAAGGTCGTTTGTGAACCGGTCCTGCGCTGACCGAATGCGACTGTACGATCGCTTTTTAATAACATTGTACATTTTATATACCAATATAGAACATGTCAAGCGACATATTAATTGTTTTAGTTTGTTTATTGGCTGAGACTAATTGTGGTACCAGTTTTAAATGTCGATATGTGGGTGTTTAAATAATATAAATAGCGTTCGTTTATTTTCGGTCATTATCATCGGATTGCATCAAGCGTTCAAATGGCGCCAGTGACAGAAAAGTTGAAAGGATCGATTGTCTTGTTATGAGTACTGTTGAGCATATTCTGATGAGAAGAGATGAAATGAAACACATGTTTTAGATCTCATTTATGATACTGGTACAAACCTTTCTGCCGGTTTTCGCCCGAGTGCAAATTATTGTAACCTTACCCCTATTTTTTTGTCTAATTTAATTGGACTATGTGGATTGTGTAACAAGCTAGTCCCACTTTTGCATCCGTGAACAGTGAAAATTGTCCATGGATATAGAATGTGGGATTGTTTGATGTCGTGGGTGTATTGGTAATGTCATGTTGTTAGTTTAGCATTAATTTATCGTCACGTCTTAACAAAATTTAAAAAAATGTGAAACGAGAACAACTGCCGACAAACTGTTGTACAGTCTGGTAGAATATTTACAAATTTTGAATAAACTAAAAAAAAATGTAATACAATAGTTATGTGTAACTCAAAGTTGTGAACTTTCAAGGATAAAAAGGTTGAAGACCATTAGGAAATGGATGAATTTTATGAAGACTGAGTGTTTGACGTTAAAAATGAGGTAGTGACGGTTGACAGGGATTAGCATGTAAGAAGAAAACGTGTTGCGCCGACCCCAAGTAATATAGGACATGAACAGGAAGATGTTAATGATATCGATAGTACCTACTGAGCTAAAAAAGTTTACCTACTACAAAGTAATGACAATAATGCAATAAATGTTATTAGACTACGTGCAAGTGATTCCAAGCATTAAAAACATTTATGCGGCGCCGGCGCAGCGGACTGCGGTTGACCCACTGCTACAGTTACCCGTTTGAGTAGCCACCGTACAGATCGTGACGGACGAAGCGGTTGTATGTCTAGTTAACAGGTGGACAGTGGGATTCATACGAGTTTGGTTACAACTATGTAACTTGTTTGATTGTTACTTGTAATGGCAGATGGATCGATTCACCTGCCGTGAATAACTGAGATACTCGTAGAATGTTTTATTTAGTTCGTCAAGTGTTTGGATTCAAATGCTTTCTTCTTCTTCTTTGTCGGTATCACTCTTCACAGAGTGGTCGTGGCCATCACTTCAGGTGTTGGTGGCAAGCTTTACAACACGCCGGCTTCTCTGATGGCCGCCTCCCTCGTGCAATCGTGCAGGGATGATGAGCAAATGCTTTGTTTTTTTACTAAATAGGTTTGAAATGGTCACATTCAGGTTAATGATGTTTCACAGTCATTAACTTTGAACAGTTAAAATATTAATGTCATTATTATGATACAATTATTTTAAAATCGATCGTTATCAATACAAATTACGTTCCTAACAGTACGGTTAATGAGTATTAATTACTTATTGATCATGACGTGACGGGCACGGATATCAATGAAGGATAAAACTGAAGATAAACGGTGTTGTATTGTAGCAAATTTTTACTTGATATGCCTTTTGGTTTTAGTTTAATTTTAATGTAGTTTTTTCACACGTGTAGGTCTGTTTTGTTTAAGATTGAATCATTAAGGAAATGGCTCCGTTTGAACAAAAAAAAAATTGCTTTGAGTAGATCTCGGAAGAATTTTTCCGCATATGCCAAAAAACCAAATTTGATTCGAAGGACCAATATTATGCATGGTTTTCTGTCGTTTTAAATAATGTTTATTTATGCAAAAGATACGTTTCAGGCACAGTGAAAGCAAAGGGGCTTAGAGACTACATTATGTTGATTGAGCGTATCAACACACTGTCTCAGTACGGCAGTAATTAGTCTAGTTAGTGGAGGATTTCGAATTTCATAGCGAAATTAATCTACATTTCTACTCTACTATAATAAAGAGGTAAAGTTTGTTTTTTTGTTTGTAGGAGGTAATCTCTGGAAGTACTGGTCCGATTGCAAATTTTTTCACCGATAGAAAGCTGGTTTATTCCTTATTGACATAGGTTATATTTTATGTACGCGAGCAAAGCTGCGGGCAAAACTAGTTTGTATTAAAAAGGAGAGACCGATTGACTGACATATCAATGAACAGCCGAAACTACGTGCACTAGGAGTGTGAAATTTTGCACAAGGTTTCCTTTTATTAGATAGACAAGCACTAACGAGAGGATTTTCCAAAACTCGACCCGAAGGGGATGAAATCATCATTTCAGCCGATATATTTCCACTGTTGGACATAGGCCTCCCCCAAGTGTTGCCACAATTTACGATCCTGTGCGTCTCGCGTCCATCGGTTTCCCTCAACCTTCACCAGGTCATCGGTCCACCTTGTTGGAGGCCTTCCAACATTGCGTCTTGCGGTACGCGGTCGCCACTCCAGAACCTTTCGGCTCCTACGGCCTTCTGTTCTGTGAGCAATGTGTCCTGCCAATTGCTACTTAAGTTTGGCAATTCTTCGTGCTATGTCAGCAACCTTAGTTCTCCTGCGAATATATTCATTTTTGATTCGATCACGCAAGGAAACCCCGAGCAGAAGCTAGTCAAACATATTGTCCTCGATTTAAAAAACTAAGATTGCGTTAATAGTCAAAACCACACCTGTTGTCTTACCATCGAGACACGCACCAGTTAACTAGGCCACTATCAGTTACCCTACATCACAATCAATCAAACGTCATCTTCAAGAGTATCAAGCCATTTAGAACCAGTAGTTAATTCCATCACTTATTTATGCAAGTCGCGTTCCACTAAACTGGACTGGACGGTAACCGCTGTTTATGCTGCGGTAATAATTGGAAGAAGGCTTTTTTTCAGTTCACCAAATAAAAATGACCGAAGTAATACAGGCTTTATAAGTTTTTAGGAAACTACTACCTAAGATTTTGAAAATTTGAGCACTTTAACTTGGTTATTCAATAAATTTAATGTATACTAGCTGACCCGGCAAACGTTGTTTTGCCATATATATTTTTATTTTTTTATCACTAAGGGGTATGAAAAATAGATGTTGGCTGATTCTCAGACTTACTCAATATGCTCACAAAATTTCATGAGAATCGGTCAAGCCGTTTCAGAGGAGTACGGGAACGAACATTGTGACACGAGAATTTTATATACTTATAAGATTACGTAAGCAAATAATTTGTTGTTTATCTTTATAATACTTAATTTTAAGTTGTATTGTAATTACATTTCTTTTTAATTACTTTCAATCGATTTTATAATATTGTAATCAATTTAATTATAATACGTAGTTTTAGGTTTTCATTGAAACGCAATATTAATATTCTTCCTGTTTATTGTGATTAACGCTGTGGATTACATTATTGTTAATTTTAAGTATTATTATTGTCAACGTATTATAAGAAGATCCATTTGCGATACGTTTTATATCGAAAGTAATTTTGATAAACGTAGGTATTATTTTTGTAATCTCATTACTGGTTTTCTTAGTAAAATGTATCTAATTATCTATTATGTCAAGCTTAATATTAGGTAGGTTAACTGTTAACCACGATAATGAATATGATTTAAGATAGGCGCCAGATAACCATGGAATAACGGTCATTGACCCATCTACATTTGTTTACGTTCTTAATTTCAAAAACGGAATAAAGACAAAACTGTCTTGAATTGACGTGTATCGGGATCCTTTACATGATCTACTAATGAAAAGTAGTTCATTGTTTGTTTATCAGGTACTTACGCAGTGATATTAGGAAGCTGCTTTATTCCTGAGTGATATAGGCTATATTTTATGAACGCGGGCGACGACGCAGGCAAAAGATAGTAAGGAATATTTCAAGTCTTAGGAATATCACGAAAAAACTATTTTTCCTAATAATCCGCAGCATGTATACTTACTATGTTAACGGCAAGCGGTGCTTTGAAGCTTGCAAGGCCTTTAACTGTGTTATGTTTAGTTAATGTTCGCTCTATGTGCATTGATTAACGAAACCCAGAACTTTGAAATTGAGTGATTTTTCGATAGCATTTACGAAATCAGTCGATTACAAAGATGCAAGCTTTGGGTTTCGTTGCATCACTTCTGTTAATCGGTTCATGTTCGTTTAATGTTTGAAGAATATCTCATTGACCTCTTTCTAAATTAAGCAGTTCTGTTTTTCTTTATAAAGAAATCTTTACTTTAAAAGCAGCTCTATAAACACTGGCTGACTGGCCTGTTCGTCTAGACTCTAGTGGGTAATGGCCCTGACTTCTATACCGGACGTTCGATTCCCACCTAAGACAAATGTTTGTGTGATGGGCACGATCATTCGTCCTGTGTATGGGTGTAATTTATCTGTAAATATGTATTTATTTAGAAATATATACCTATAAGTATCTTTATCATTGTGTTTTATATTGTCTAGGACTTAGGACGAGCTTTTCCTAGTTTGCGACTAGATGACATTGAGTTAGTTCCAGTTCTGAAATATAATCAAGACAGATCTTTTTAAACCGACCATTAAAATGAAGACTGCAAGGACCAAATATGGCAGATTAGGTTTGCCAATTATTCAATCTGGCAAAGATTTGATTAACATTTCGGGGAACAGTCATTGCAAACTACATCTGACTCATTTATAATGTAGTTATAATAAACAAAAAGCTTTCAGACCTACAAAAAATATTATAAACATGCCAAAAACATCAGCCCACTGGGAAATACACCGTCAAGCGCAAATATTTTCGCGGAGTTGTATTATGTACCTATCACCTGTATTTTCTACGAACTTGTTTCTTGGTACGACCTTAACATAAACAAACCCTTACTTTACTGAGGGGTCGTTTCATGCCCTTTTGACGTTCCAAGGGTAGGCTACCGTGACATTCCAGAAACCAGACCCGTCACGCATTAGAGAACCTCTAGTTTTTTAACACAGTATGCATACGGGATTAAATGTCGTTGACATGTGGCGAATACTGGGAAAGGCCAGCTGTGGACGTAAACTTGATGGTGTTACAACGATTCAATATGTATTGTGGCGTCTAAAAGAGGTCGCATGCTGATTAATTTGGAAACTGGCAATGTGATGATACCTCTTTAAGGTTTATGTAAAAAAAGCATAGGATTCGTATTCGAAATAATTTTGATAGGAGATGTCAACAAAAGTCTGTACGCAATTTTATATAAAAATCTACATTAATATAATATAGAGGTAAAATTTGTATTTTTATTTTTTGTTTGTAAGAGGTAAGCTCTGAAAGTACTAGTCCGACAACTAAAATTGTTTCACCGATAGAAAGTGCTTTATTCCTGAGTGACACAGGCTATATTTTAAGTACACGGGCTAAGCCGCGGGCAAAAGCTAGTATGTTATAAAGTGCTTCCTGCAATACAAAAGGAATATTAAAAAACACGAAGCCTTTCATTTGCGTCTCCACCTACCTCTCAGTATGCTCTTGTTTTGGTAGACTAGTTCCAAATCTGTGTTTTGGGCGGTCTCTGGCCAATTTGGCTTCGTGAACATGATCAGGTCGTCACACCATTTACGCCGCCTACAATAAGTTACGAAGGAAAAATACTAGAATAATCTTTAATAAAATATAAAATTCCGGAGGCAAAGAAATATTGTATCATGACTCTAGTAAGTATATTCAAAAAGAAATTAAAAAATCTCACTTTACATAATAAGAATTGTTTTATATAATAAAAAATATATTTACCTTCTGAAGTAATATTAGATTTGTGAATATTCATAAGTGCTCTGTATTCATAAAGAGCTAATTTGAATTCTCTGTGATCTTGGGCCTCTCATATTCAATGACCAAAAATATGATTTCTGTCTTAGATGGTTTTTTCTGACTATATTTAAAAAAACCGGCCAAGAGCGTGTCGGGCCACGCTCAGTGTAGGGTTCCGTAGTTTCCCGTCCGTCACAATAAGTGTACCCACTCATGAGTTTAAAAAAATGCTTGCATATACGATTATACTACAAACTTAGCCCAGAAATTATTTTGTAGAACCTTTTTGTCTTTTTGTACAAAAACTGTTCTTTCTATCAAGTTCAAAATGATTTTCCTAGAAAGTCCTTGTAAAGTTCTACTTTTCAGATTTTTTCCTAGTTGACTACGGAACCCTAAAAAGACACCGCCTTCATAAGAAACATATCTGACAGCTAGATTTTGAAGAAAGCTACAACCTGTGCGCATTAACATGGTACCTGATGAATGACGTTTGAAGTATTGAGTGTATAGAATTTTATTTTAGTCTTTTTTAATATCAATATTTATTTTGCGCCGAGTAGTTCCTCATCACATATTACTTACTCTACGAATTTATGATGCTTTAAACGTGACAATACAAACAATTTTCGAGTATTTAATGTGGCAACTGTTTTCGAGCCAGGTGCCATATTAAGGCCCAAGCGCCCGAAAAGTGCTATTAAACAGTGACTTTCTGAAGCCGACTCCTCGCTAACGGCCAGGTTAATAGGTTTAAAAAAAATATATTTTTATTAAAGATTCATGAACAACATTATCAACATTTGATTTTTTCGTGCTATTAATACTTTTATCTAAAAAAAATATTTAGAAATTTCGCAACTTTCCGCAACTTTTCCCTACTCCTTCGAAACGGCTTGGACCTTTAGAAACATTTTTACACATAAAAATTGGTGGTTAAATATTCTTCAAAGTGAACATTGCCTATGTAAATCAATCAATATTTCGCAAAGAAAATGGATTTAAAGCGCTTTCCGGGCGCTGCTGGCCGCAAATAAATGCACAGATTTGCGTACTGTCGCCTAGGCGAGTGCGAGAGTTGCGTCCACATAATTTCGGTCAGATGGTTCAAGGGACTATAAACCTTAATGCGCTCAGGTAGTATATCTTCCTATGATTTGACGATTGCGATTTTCTGCCACTTCTTCACAGTAGGGGGCGACTAATTGGAACAGTAAATCTAGATCAGATTCTGAATTCTTATAAGTGTTCAAGATGGTGTATGTGAAATAAATACACGCTGAATTGTAGGTATTAAATTAACTTCCTTAGGAAAAACTGCCATTCAATCTGACAATCCATTAAAACTAATAGATCAGATAAGCACTTATTAAAATTCTTATACATTTTATCTCTAATAAGGATCAAAATCAATGCAACATTCAAATACAGCCTTGGCACCCACGCCCTATTTTTCCTAACTAGGAACCTACCTTGGGAATTCCTAAGTTGTGCGTGTAGATTCATCAGAATATTCTGCACTAGTTCACTCGTTTACAACTTCAAACTAGTTAATATTGACCGTAGTAGCGCACTAGTGTGATTACGCTATATTTTCTGCTTCGTGGCTAACCGCAGTTTGGTCTTTAGGGACGTAAAACTTTAGTGCATTTGTAGTTTGTCTGTTATGTTCGTCGAATGAGCTATCCTCAAATAAGTTGTAAAGTTGTAGAGAAAGGCAGCCCTAAAAGCTACGTAAACATTTAGCTTCAGACTTTTTTGGACCACGAAATGTTCTCATTAAACTTTCAAATAAAAATACGTCTTGAGTTTGAATAATACATTACTTTGAAATAAAGAAAAATCCCTTATAAGGAATATACATAAATGTATATTATCTCGATCCCGGATTATCATAAATATAAGCTTTAGGTATTAGTGAAAGGTTGGTACCAATTTCACAAATAATATTAACAAAACACTTGATCCATTCGAAAATTATGTCCGAAGATAAACTGTGAATAAAATATAATGTAACTAATATGCTTTAAAATTTTGATTGGTGATTAACATAAAGGACTATCAGCTTCGACTGGGAATTATTTAGAAGATTATTCATGAAATATGATAATTTTAAGTTGACTCCTGCTTTATGGATTTGATTTATAGATCAAGTTCAACTTATGTTCTTGGGCTTACGCATTTTTAACTTAAGGGCGCCTTCAAATTAGCCTCAACGTGCCGCGTGACGGCAGCGCGGCTGCAGCGCTGTTTTGTTGTGCCATGTATAATTATATCAAAGTAGCGTGCCGCGCGACTGCAGCACGGGTGTAGCGCAGCAATCGCGCGTTTTTTTATTTATATGGCGTCGTGCAGCACTTTGTGGCTAATTTGAAGGCGCACTAAGATCTTCTGAAAAGTTCTGGTAGCTATCGTGTACCGGAAGGCGTTGGAAGGCCAGGCACAAGGTGAACTGATTACCTAATCAAGAAAGATCGTTGGATGCGAGAAACCCAGAACCGGTCGATGTAGTAGGTAACTCTTATTAGAAATCCATACTCAATTATTTATTGCATTCCACAATGTACATACTTACAATTGCCGAAACGGATCTTGAGCGCTCGGCGTCAGAGTATAGCCAATTGTCTTCGTTGTTAGATACATGCAGCAACGCAGGGAACGAATCAGGAGTGACGTCTATGATGCGATGGCGCGGCGAGCCAATCGCTGAAACTCCCCGCCTCACTTCGCACCACTAAAGAGACCGAATATTTGTTTTCTGCGCAACTTGAAGCCAGCGCTCAAGATCCGTGACGGCAATTGTAGGTGGTAAGTAAATCTATGTTAGTAATGGACGTTTATAGACTAAAATGATGTTGATGAGTTTAGACTTTATAGGAATGAACCTAATTCTATTTTATGCAAACTGCTACAAAACTACAGTTAGCAGTAAATTACAAAACCCGTTCACAATCTGTGTTAATATATTTCTATACAAAAAGTAATGGCAGTCAGTACTTATACTTAGCTTCATGATTTATTAATTAACCTAATTTTGGAATGTGGATATCAGAAACTCATTACATAGGTTGGTATTTGCCGACAATTAAGCTTACAGCAAACATTAGACGCGACGCACACATGGACCACGCCTGATTTGTATGCAGAACGACGTCGCGTGGCGTGGATCTAGTGTAGCTCTACAAGTCTAGCTTCCATATAAAATGTATGGACGTGGCACACGTTTACAACATGTAACTGGAATAATGCACAGCCTCTAAACACCCCAATTAGAAAATTAAGTTTCAATCATAAATTCAGATTGAAATTTTACTTAAATTTTATGCACTTAGGTAGTGTTTTTAGATGTTTTAACATTAGTTATCCTAATTATAGTTAAATAATATGGGCATCAATAAACTACAATGGAAGCGCATCGGTATTAGTATCTACACACGCACAAACAAACACGCTAGTGACGTAATCGACATTTATCAAAAAATTTTTTAAATAGTAAATTTTACTAATTTTAAAAATTAAGTACTGAAATCGTAGTCAGTTTCAGGATGTGCGTTTACTATCTTACATGTTGTATATTTTTGTAACGATTATTTTCGATGTTGTTAACACTTCTGCCTCAACAGCAACAGTTACAACTTCCCCGTTAAACATCAAAAAAGCTCTCCTACATAAGTATGTCAAACCATTTTTAAAACACTACGAAACGAACGTATTCGTGTACAAAATCCAAGAATTCCTAGCGGAAACGTACGAAAAACTGTCTCGAATAACAGAATATTTGAGAACGGCGTATTCGTGATTGTAAGTAACAATCAAAATTCAGATCACATGGCATGGTGCATTAATTATTTCCCAACTGTAGTGTTGCAAATAATATGTTGAAGGGGAATCGTTTGTCTTGGTATATTCATGTAAAGAGGAGGGATGAAATGCATGTTACTAAAAGAGTTATGATTATACATGTGGATAGGTGGAGAGGGAAGCCAAAGAAAAGATGGATGGATTGTGTGAAGAGTGATATGAAAGAAAAGGAAGTTAGTGATAGCATGACGACTAACAGGGTAGAGTGGAAGAAAAAAACGTGTTGCGCCGACCCCAAATAAGATGGGATGATGATGAGTGTTGCAAATATTATCTGGCTTCGAAAACACCGAGCAACCGGATGGTTCTCTGTTGGAAATAAGTCGTACGTTCATTACATAGCTGTTTCTAATTTCAAGTATTAATTAGATGACATTTGATTTTCTGAGGGAGCGAAATTCGATCACAGTTTGAAGGTGAGACCGCATTGGAGATGTGGTTCACATTTGAATGTACCTTTAGAAGTAGTATTAATTCGCTTATATGTCAATACATTGCTAGCGAATTCTTTCGTGAGAATGTTTACATCGTTCACGAAATGAAAAAAAAAATAACAGCCTTGAAACCGTATTTTGAGGGTAGTTCTGAAAAACTAGTAATGATAGTCTAATGATCATTTTGATTAGAATTTGTTTGCCAAGTCTCAAGTTACCTGAGGAATACGATTCCTTTTTAACATCCTCCAAAATCTTTTATAGGGATAAATTTGTAAAAGAATCTTAAAAACCTTTTTTATTGACTTGGATATACTTGAAACTCGATTACTCAGTTACGTATTTAATTTAAGTTTCAAGTATATGGGCCCAAGGAGTAAAATTTTGCATGCAAAAGAATGTTCCCCTTCCCATTCCCTTAAAAGTTGAATTTTCAAAAACCGCTCCTGAGTGTTTGTCCGCATCATAAAAGAAAGCTTCGTGCAAAATTTAATGTTTTTATTCCCAGTAGTTTTGGCTGTACGTTGTTATGTCAATCAGTCAGTTTCTCCTTTTATAGATACACTGGCTTTTGCCCGCGCGGCTTCGCTCCCGCTCTTCCCTACTTCAGCCTACTATACCCTACTCTACCCTACTATACCCTACTCTACTCTACTCTACCCTACTCTACTCTACCCTACTCTACTCTACCCTACTCTACTCTACTCTACCCTACTCTACCCTACTCTACCCTACTCTACCCTACTCTACTCTAATAAACCTCACGGAGCCCAAGACCTTTCCAACGAATGCAAAACCGTGGAAATCGGTTCGTGCGTTCTGGAGTTATAGCGTCAGGAAGGAAAACCCGACTTATTTTTATATAGTAGATATAGATGGAAAAAATAGCATTCACAACTTTGTTTTCTAAAGAGATGTCATCATTTCCGTATTTCCCATAGTAAAATAGTTCCGGTTCCTGAACTTTATATTTCCTCAGGGACACTGGATATTGAGTCGTCAATATTGACTGTATCCCTTGCTCAATCTTTATGACGCTTACTTCACAACAACTGTCCAACATATAAATGTGAAAGCAAGGACCGAACTTTTAATTTCTCATCTGTACCCGAGGGAGTAAAGTGTGCAAGCATCACTCCTTTACTGTGTTGATACGTGCATCATCATCATCATCATCATATCAGCCGAAAGACGTCCGCTGTTGGACATAGGCCTCCCCCAAGCGTCGCCACAACGACCGATCCTGTGCATCACGCATCCATCGGATTCCCGCGACCCTGACCAGGTCATCGGTCCACCTTGTTGGAGGCTGTCCAACACTGCGTCTTCCGGTACGTGGTCGCCACTCCAGAACCTTTCGTCCCCATCGACCATCTGTTCTGCGTGCAATGTGCACTTAAGTTTGGCGATTCTTCGAGCTACGTCGGTACCCTTGGTTCTCCTGCGGATATCTTCATTTCTGATGTGATCACGCAAGGAAACTCCAAGCATCGCCCTTTGGGTGACTTTGAGCCTTCTTATGAGGCCTATTGTAAGTGACCACGTTTCGGAGCCATAGTCATCACTGGCAACACGCACGCGTTGATACGTGCATTTTTTTTTAAATATGGTAGTAGTACAAAGATGATCTGTGCGCAAACATGGATGAAGAAGACAATAAGAAAAAGAAGCTTCAAAGTGGTCAAACCACAAATCTAAGATCCTAAGGTTGTCTGGTAGATATCGCTGTTAGCGATAAGACCGCCATTGTACCCGTAGATGTAGGTTATTTTAAAAGTTTTGTCACTGTTTTGGTGTACAATAAAGTTTATTCTATTCTATCTAAATTTTTTTTTTTAATTGATATAAACTAGTGCTTCACTGCGATCCCACCTGATAGTAAGCAGTGATGCAACCGTTGATGGTGAGGCGCACTATTTTATTAAGAGCCTATTCACTTTTACCTTAAAGACACCTAAATTATAATCAGACGGGAAGACCGCAGTATTATTATAATATTTAGGGTGAGTTGCACCATTTAACTATAACGATAACCAAACCATAACCAGCCGTGAAACGGTCGCCTATTGGTCAATTCGACGATTCGACAACTGTTAACGGCTTTGTTATCGTTATAGTTAAATGGTGCAACTCACCCTTAGCAATATTTAGTAACAAGTATCAGAAGAAAAATTTAAAAAATCGAATAGTAGTTGATGGTAATGACTAAACTTAAATGGCAGTGGACAGGACACATTGTTCACAGATCGAATGGCCGATGGGGCAGAAAACTTTTGGAGTGACGACTGCGTATCAAAAGACACAGCGTTGAAACTTAGAAGGCCTTCCGTGGACTGATGCGATGACTTAGTGAAAGTTGTAGTCTGCTGGATGTGTGACGACATTTGAACTCTTCGTCTGCTGCTGAATATAAAGAAGCTGATATTTTTCCGCTAAAATAATGATGACATTGAAACTACTTGTTCTTTGCTCAGGCTTTTAGAACTCCGTGTCAAGCTCCACTAGACTTCAAACAGTTATACAACCGTGAACAATATTTTTATTACGAACAGCACGGAAATTTAACGAACAAGAATTAAGCCTCCATTTCTGTCAGCATTACGTCTTGCAACGACATTTATGGTGCCAAGTAATCTCTTAAGATAAAAGTTAAAGCTTGACATAAATTACATAAAGCCCCGTTTACATTGGACGAGTAATTAGCTGGACGGGATAGTACTGGTGAGGCGACACTCAATGTAAATGTTGTGGTAAAGGCGATTACTTTAAATGTACTTTGCACAGTTTTGTATAGCTAGAAGACACTGAAAATAACATCGATAGCCATTATTGTAAACAGAGATCCTGCGCTAACTCTAAATTGGTGTACCTAAGGGGAGGAGGATGCTGATCAGATGAGCCATTAATATGGATTGAGTACCTTCAGTCATTTGATAACCAGATATCAAACATGCAGAAGGAGATCCAGCAAGCGAATCTGAGTACACAGTTTAGTCAGAGCTCTCTAGTGTAGACGTACAAGGAGAGCCGATCCCAGCGAAGTTGAGAAGAGGATTGGATAAGGAAGAGTATTTTCACTACCGTCTTGATGCAAGAAACGGAAGAAGCAATCAGTCAATCAAATTGGCTAGCCTTTTCCCAACTTTGTTGGGATCGGTTTCCAGTCCAACCAGATACAACTGAGTACCTGTATTTTACATGGAGCAGCTGCCTATCTGATCTCCATAACCTAGTAGTAGGTAATTGGGTAACACAATAACCCTTGCCAAAACTACTGTTATTTTGTCTGCAGAAGCAAGAATAAGATGCAGTATAAGTGCAATTGCATGTGCAATGTGCAATTAAAATTTTCTTCAGATAGAAATTGAAGCCCAAATTAGGGCTTATTTTTTACCTCGTTAGTTTGGTTGTGCAAGTGAGACCCTTCCAAAAGTATGAGTTAGATAGCTACATGAATACTGGAAAACGCATGCACTGACTGAATGTAGTTATTTTCTCAAAAGAGCATCTCAGACACTAATCTGCATGGTTCTAATAAATTAATAATTTGACCCTTTTTCTGTATGGATGTTTCTTCTCTGGGTAGTCAGCTAAGAGATCTCTTCATCTAGTTCAAATTGACGAGAAAAAGTGTTATTTATAACCAATTTGCAAAATAAATATCATTTACCTAGTTGTTGAAATCCGAACACCTCTGCTCACTCGGCCAATGTAAACTAGGCCTAAAAGCTTGACTTAAGTTACGTGTCTTATATCACCTTAAGGTACATTACCGTTCCAGTTATGTTCGAGCAGGTTTCGAACTGTTACGTAAATGTAATTACTTGTGGTATATAGGAACGTTAGTGACCGGCCGAAGCACGGTTTACAGCCGAAACCACAACAGTAGCCGAATGTTCGGTTCGTCTTCTAGTTTCGGCCTAACCGAAACCTAAACTGACGTGGTATCAGTAATATAATTTTAAATTTCATAACACACAGGACCGTTCGTAGTGGCGACACTTGGGCGAGGCCTATGTCCAACTGTGTGTCTATCGGCTAAAATGATGACGAACTTTCATAAATACTAAGTAAATGAATCGTCAGTTTATTACTCAAAAATTATAATATTCACAGACGATGAGACAGTCAATTTTTAGGCCTGTGACCCACGGCCACAACCGTCAGCTGAAAGAAGTTAGGTTCGATGTGCCGAATATTCGATCGCTTTTGGGCCGAAAATGAAACAAGAGCCGAAACCAGTTTTTTGACCGAAATCGAATCTTCGGTCGGTCTCTAGTACTCGTTTATGTGTAATAAGTGGATTCTATTGTTTTATTACCCTCTGTAGCACTCTTGGACAAAGTCCTTCCTGTATATTTTCCTCTCAACAGTCCTTAACTAATTTATTACTTTGTAGTATTTTTTCGTAATGTCGATTTCCTTATCCTTGGTTTTTATGAGTGTTGGTTTTGCCCCTAAAAATACAAAGCCGGAAACTTGGGTTGGGAACTTTTGATTGTATAAGAAATTATACATGTACCTGTGCCGAGTTTCATAGTACTTATTCATCGAGATTTTCCTCTTTTTTGAGGTTGGAAATCATAGAATAACTTTTGCCGCTCTGAGTGAAGTGTGAGAGATTGTCGGAGTTTTACTGACCAAAAACTTACCTGGGTAAGGAACCCAGGTAAGTTTTTGGTCAGTAAAACTACCCTTAATATCGCTGTAAGTAAGCAATCCTCCTGTGTTTTGTAATGTGGTTTACAGTATCATTCATAAAAATCTCAAATACAGTTTAATTTAAACAAAATTCTCAATGAACTAAAAAGCTCAGTGTAGTCTTAAAGTTTAAGACTACACTGAGCTTTTTAGTTCATTAAGACTTAAACAGTATAGAGATGTTTGTAAATGACGCCATTGTGTTATGTTTCGTTGGAATATCAAAATTCTCTAAAACTTGCAACCAAAATGGCATGTTACACCTAAGCACTGTTTTTGTACAAAAGTCTCTAGTTGATACAACATTAGTTTATTTTAGGTTACAGCAGGTCATAGTGGATATTAGACGCCAGCATACAGGTGGGTGCAAATGCAAAACAACCCCTCAGTCACCTGGATGGCCCGGTGACTATGTATTTTTGCTGACAAAACAAGCTTATTAAATAAGTTTGTGATTAATAGAGATTTGAAATTTTGTACATAGATTCTTTAAGTACATAAAATACTAAACACGTGTTTCGGGTTTAGAAAGTAAATTTACGGAAAGGGAAAAAGCTGAGAACCGAGATGAAGTGATGAAATAAACATGTTGGATCCGTGTTGGATGTCAACGCTCTGTGATGGAACGCTCAGGAAATTGCGAATTTATATATTAATAAAGATTGATTGTGTTTGTTATCATTTTCTGAAGCCTTACCGCGAGCTCTTGACGCGATCTATTTGACGATCTAAACTGAACTGTTTAAGTGATGGAGCTACATAGGTTGTATAGTGTATAGCTCCATCCCGCTTTGTATTTTGTCACGCCATGGTAAGGTCGCATAGGCACTACCATGCGGTCCTTTGACGACTTAGGCGGTTATCACATTGCCACGCAACCCAGCGTATTGCGTAAATACGTGTCTTAACGTTGCTTGTAAATATCTACGTTTGTATTGAAAACATGCACAGTCCAGCAAACTGAAAATTCATCCACGCGCGTTCATGCAGATCACGCACCTACATGCACTCACGCGCGTGGATGCGGGGCGACAGGCAAGGTATTCCACACTGAGTCTCGTAGTGCCGTGCGTGATTTTGTATGAAATGAGTGCGTGCCCGCCTGCGTGAATTTACAAAACGCACCTAAGCGCGTGAGTGCGTAAAATACCCGTACGATGATGAAGATCTGCACTCCCGCAAGGACGTGCGTAGGTGCGTTTTCACACGCTACAATGCGTGGTGCGTGGCAGTGTGATAACCGCCTTTAACTGAACTGTTAAAGAAATGGAGCTATACAGGGCGTATAGCTCCATCCTTCTTTCTCGCTCGCACGACTGACATTTTACCACGTCATGGTAAGGCCCCTGTTGTCTAGACTGAACGGCCTTCAGTTCAATCATGTAAAAATTGTAATAAGTCGCGGTGATTCCTTGAAGCATGGCAAAGCAAAATCTGTACCGAAACTAAAACATTAGTCTGAGTGACATAATACCTGATTTGATCTTTATTTAACACTCGTATTTGCAACTACCTATGGATTTTCCCACTAGATATAATAATAAGGATTTTGTAAACCTCTTCGTTGTCATCTTCAGACAGTGATTACCCACAGAAAGCCAGACCATCAGTCAATCCAAGGACTATCGTGTGGCTTGTGAAGGTCTGATAGGCAGTCGTTCCTCGTGAAACTCGGGTATTCAGCCTGGTCCAGTTAGACAGGAAGCTATCTTCAAGATAGTTAGGAAAAAGGCTAAGAAGATGATATTTTGTGAACTTCTCCCAATGTAAGCTACATTTAAACATTTTTTTTTGCTGGTAGAGAATGCCTAAGGCATTAAGTCCGCCTTTGTACATTTGTGTTGAATTAAGTTCTAATAAATAAATTAATTTAAGCCTTTAGCTAAATTATGATAACGTAATTTTTGTTCATCCTCCTCTCTAATATTCTGTGGCCTACCCAAATGTTCTTTCCTTGATATTGTTCGTCAAATCTTTGAAATCCTTAGTAGTCGTCACTGGACAGGTCCACTCAAATCTGTGTGGCTCTTTCTTCCAAAGACTAGCTCATACTATCTGCATGATTCTCATATGATTTGAGCTTTAGATATTAGCTGTAGAGACTGACCCCTGAGTTTGTTTCGGTGTTTCTTCTCAGGCCAGTCAGTTATGAAACATCTGCCTCATCTAGTTTAGACTGACGTAAAACATTGACATGTAAAAGTGTTTTTAAAACCTATTTGTAAAAAAAAATATCATTTACCACATTCCGCTGCTCAAGTCTAGATAACAAATCTAGATTTTAGTAGCAACGGAATGCGTAAATCAAAAATAAAAAGGCAAAATTGTTTGTTCCCGAAAAAAGTGCAGTCTCGGACACTATACGCCACGCAAAAAAACCCACGGTAAAAAGCATGTACAATAATGTAAAAGAAAACATATCAAAACGCTTACCTCTTGTAGGCACACTCGCATTCCTCCGTAACACACACAAACGGTAACAATTTATTCGATTTTATTTTCACACTTCTTACACTCATTTTTTATCTTATCACCACACAAAAATAGACAATAAAACACTGTTTATTTTCACCACAGTTTCTGAAACTCTAAGAAGGAAGCAACTGGAAATACTTCTCCAGTTTCCCCTTTCCTTTCATCCGTATTCCGGTCTCCCAGTGCTAAAATGCGAGGAAGACTGGTAGTTTATATAAAATCAATAACGCTATGTAATTAGGTGGGTGGATGTGTCTGTGTGTCCAGACGTCATTGCCAGTGGGCGGTTCCCTATCGAGAGATAACGGTGCAGGCTTATCAGTGAGAGCAGTTCTCTATTTGCGGATTTAGATTTGTATGCAGATATCGGAAGATTGTCTTTAGAGCTGGTGTGTGGAATAGGTTCTTATTTATCTTAGATACTAAAGATCTCATTTGTAAAAAAAAACAATATTCATAGCTGCCGCCTGCGACTTCGCAAGCGGGAAAGTAGAAAATTACCCCAAGGGAGCGTAAGTACTTCTAAGATAAAAAGATAAGATCCTTTTAGATAAAAATATATCCTACTCCTGTTCTAGGACAGTCTACAGGTGTGCCAAATTTCAACCAATTCCATCATCATACAAAATACATCACAAAATTTCACCTTTATAATATTTGTGTGATAAGTCATGACTGATTTATTTAATTTTATTTAAACTACATGTACAGTAGTGGTACATAGGTAGGAAACAAAACATTCTCTATCAGTCAACTTTTGGGTTAAAAAAGTGGTAGGTGTCCACGGTGTTCATCAACACTCAACACTAATATAATGAAAAGGTAAAGTTTGTTTTTTTTTTATGTTTTTTTTTGTTTGTAGGAGTTAATCTCTGAAAATAGTGGTCAGATTGTTAAATTTTTTTCATCGTTAGAAAGCTACTTTATTCCTGAGTGACATAGACTATACATTATGTACGCGGGCGAAGCTGCGGGCTAGTAAAAAATAATATAACAAATTAATAAATACTGTGATAAGTGATAATTATGATTTTATTGTATATTAATGGAAGCCATCCGTGTTATGTAAATGAATGTTTTTATATTATCTGTCTTAATTGTTTTTCCGTTTTCAATTATAGTGGTTTTCATTCTACGACGTTGGATTTTTAAATGTTGACACTTATAATATATGTATAATACGCTAATTTTAATAATTAAGAGAATGCTAATCATCCAACTGATAAAATCGTTTAGTCTCAGCAAGAAAAGAACCAGTGAGGTGACCCATATATAACTAAGCATATTTTTTACAGCACATTAGATTTTTCTCACAAGAAGAAAAGTAAAACGTCGAGTTTGTTTCTTACCTCGAAAGTCTTTAAAGTTTAATAAACAAAATTCTTTAATGTTACTTGCAAACAACTTTGTGCTCTCATTTCCTAGGGAAGTTACTTTTTCAATCGCATTGTCCGCTGCGAAATTTTATTCCGCAGAAAAGTTGGAAATTGGTCCTTGTAACTTCGCACTTATGATTTTGATTTTTTGCTAGTGGTTGAACATATGTATGTATATATAAAAATATTGAATGCAAGCAGGTTTTTTTTTTTAAAGAGGAGAAATTATCCAATATCATCTCCCTGTCTGGGTGGATCGGGTGTCACACTTTTACAGATTAAAACCAGAATGTTTCCTTCAGTAGCCGTTTACGTTCTAGATTACGGGGTTCCTTTTCAGAAAATCCCCGTATCTATGTGGTGACGCTTAAGGGAGGATCCCTAAATAATACAAACTTGGAAAGTTATGTCAAAATTAAATATCGTATGGCAATGCTCTTCATTTCTGGCCGTCTTCAAAGCAAAAAGGAAGAGGTTCCCGCTTCGGTTAGTCTTTTTATTTTTGTTTCCTCAGAACTCAGTCATTTATATACCGATTTGGAAAATTATGTTTTTTTTTTTATGATACTTCCAGATTGGTCCCATTTCTATAAAAATCTAGTTCTGATGACAGGATCTATGATGAATCGAAGAAGATTTTTTCAATACCTATTAAACTTAGTTGTACTTTTTTGTTTAAAGTTTTTGTCAATTCGTGTCAATGTTACGTTGTCAAGCAAACGAATGTTTAAAAATATGATGCAGTATAATTCCCTTTGATTGTCAAGAAGAATGTGATTAAGTATGTAATGCGATTAGGGTTCGAGATTATACTGATTGTCACATCACTCCGCGCTTATAGGGGGAAAATTGTTTGTATTCAGCAAACATAGTAAGGAAACCCATTTCCGCCCTAATCTCTCGACTTGCATAAGATAATCGATCATAGATATTAATTAATGTCCCAAAAGATAAGTCAGGAAATGAATCAAGTCTGTTTAAGCCTAATTCATTACGACCAAATGGACGAAACGCTGAGCTATCCATTCGTCATACCAAGTAGCAATAAAATTCATCAGAAGAGGGATGAGAATTCATTATGCAGAGAAGAGAAAAATGGATGGACGCTGATAACTAAAAGAAACAAAGTTATGGATGGGAGGAAGCGATGAATAAAAAGCGACGAATTGAGCCTCGAAGATGTATTGTTGTTTGCAAGTTCAATACCGAATACTTTATACGGATTTCTTGTAAAACTGACTTTGATTTCAAGACAGGCTAAGTGCTGGGTAATGCACATAAAAGGAACAAAAAAATGAGTAAACATGACATCACCAGGTCTGATGATGTCATGTATTATCAAATACCTGCAGATGCTTAAGAGTTCTTATCAAGTGCGTGGTGAGATATAACCTTTTCGAAATAAATTACGTAAGGCAATTGTCTGATGACGTGTGTAGTCAGGCTTTTAGGACCAACTTGTTACAAGGCTGTGAGCTGCAAGATCATACAGATATAATGTGTGGTGTGTGTCAAGTGGCCAATTTTAGACATCACCCAACTACATAGGAGATATAGAAGTGTGTGCGCATATACAGGTCTCTGTTTCTTTACCAGGGTCTCAGTCTGATGGGACGGCAATCAAACACGACCCGATCAAGTCTGCACCTGATCCGGTCGTGCCTTGTAGGAAGTTGGTCCTTAAAGACACAGTCACGCCGCTGGTCCTGCGACCAACGGCGCCATTAGTGCATCGAAGCAGGGGGGTATAACATCACCAACTTCCAAACCACGGGCTGCTACAGAGTAATTCATCATCTCCCTAGCCGTTTCCCAAATTAGATAGATGGCTAGGCTGGAAGCTGAACCCAAGCTTTTTCCAACTAGCTTGGGGTCAGCTTCAAATCTAGTCATCAAAATACTCGTACATGGAGCTACCGCCCATCAGACCTCTTCAACCCAGTTACTGGATAACACGATACTCCCTCAATTTGGACATACTGATGGTTAGACTTTCTGGCGTCTGACTACCAGTACCAACGGCTGCTACTGAGCAATTAGTAATAGAAAAACCCAAAAGCATTTTTTGTTCTAGGGCCAAGCTCAACAATGTAGTCGCAAGCGCGATACCACGAGATCAATAAGGCAGGTAAAAACAATCAGGTTCATACAAATAAGAAATATATTTAAATCTGTTTTCCTGAAGTGCATAAGGTTCCAAAAAGAATAAAGAAACCAGCTCTGAGATTTACACTTTGCTGCAGTCAGGTCATCCTTTAGACTTGCCCCGTGAATAGCCGTAAGGCAAAATTGCTTGTATCAAATACAAGTAAAGCCTTTTAGATTTTTTATCAATAAAATATTCGTCCACTTCAAGGTAAATACTGCTCTCTTTTGAATTTTAAGATCTATTATTTCGCAAAAGTTATCGCCTCATTCGTTAAAAAAACATGTAACATTTTGTCAACATTTATGGTTTCGTGATTGGGAGGGGCTCAAACAGTTTGTGTTTCAGATGAGAAATTATTTTTGATTTATACATTACTAGCTTTTGCCCGCGGCTTCGCCCGCGTGGCATTAGGTACTTAAGGAATCGGGATAAAAGGTACTAAAGGTAGCCTATGTGCTTTTTCATGTCAAAGGCTATATGTATGCCAAATTTCATCCAAATCCGTTCAGCCGTTTTTACGTGATTAAGTAACAAACGTCCAAACATCCAAACATCCACACTTTCACATTTATAATATTAGTTAGGATTATACAAATGCCTGGACATGGACTATGGTATGGACTAGTTAGCAGGAGAAGCCAGAACATTGTCGTAAAAATTGCACTAAACTGACCAGAACAAAAGAAAGACGGGTTTTCCACAATTGACCTGGTGGTCTAGGATCGAGAGACAACTCAAGCCCATTTGCCAGAGCCGACAACCCAGGATAGAATATCCTAGCGCCGGTGAGAAGACCCGACCGCAAATAATGGGAACAGGAGAAGACAAAGAAGATTGGATTGGATTTTTTTAAGGTATGTGCAATGTTAGACGCAAATAAACTCTTTATCTTTCTTTCTAAAGGTCCGTTTCTACAGTTGAGTTTTACAGGTAAACCGGAGCACCTGCACAGTTTTGCAACATACATGCAAAACTGTGCACATTTAGACACAAACTTACCTGACAAGTATAACTTTACAGGCATACCTGTCAGGTATCCTACACTCAAAATAAAAGTTAATCAAAAATTCCTCAGCATCGCTGTCGACTGGAAGAGTGCCCAAAACAAGGCAAGGCGGCATAGCAACATGCATGGCAACACTTTCGTCATCAGACATATCAAAGGGATATGTAATTGTGTAAATCTCTACCTACATAACGACGTTAAAATCCTCGTAACTGATAGGCATTTATTTGGTAATTATATTCCCAATTTAAAGCCCTTGGCACATCGCGTCAAGGTTAGAATTAATTAATCAATACAATCTTGACATTTGTGTAATTACATTTATAGATATAAAAGGAGAAACGAACTGACTGACTGACATATCAACGCAGTCAAATCTACTTAAAAAAAAAATTGAGCGTAAAATTTTTCAAAAGGTTTTCTTTTATGACTTAAGTGAGCACTAAAAAATGATTTTCCAAAATTCAGCCACTGGCGGAAAATTTGTACGGTGTTGTACCATCGGTACTTGGTGGACATCCCATTTATCCGTAAAACCGTTTTTAGAACACATTCATTATACGTTCAGCTGAAATTCCCAGCCGGAGTCTGTGTTTCCTGACAGCTATAACCCACTCTTTTCCCTTTTCACTCATGGATAAAAGACTTATGGGTCTAATGGGTCGCTTGACTAGATACTTCTAGTCAAGCGTGCTCCATCGCTGCATCGTCGGCCACATCATCGTTTAGAATCTGTTGAAACAGTGGTCAAACGCGAGCCTATAAATAATCAAAAAAAATGGGGAAAACGACTTTCATGCGAGGCAAACCCACTGAAAGAAGCTAGTTTACCCTAAAAGCAATAATAGTTCAGTACATTTATTTGTACTAATATTATTTAAATACCGCAACAGTTACGTAGTAGTTCTGAAAACTTATTTAACTCAACCCAACCCACAAGGGCTTGTGACTTCATACAGCCATGTACTTAAATACTTAAACATTCATCCTCCACCCACAATAGTTTGCAACTTATAACAAACCCGAATACAAAACATTTAATTCGGAAAAGTTAATTTAACAAGAAAATCGTATACAAAGCGGCATATTAGCTAGTATTATGATTGCGTGGGCATTCCGCTTATTTTGCTTGTTTGAGAGCAAAGGAGCATGCCCAAGGGAATGCTTTTGACGAACCTTAGTCCGAGCAACGTAATGTTATTATTAAGCTTCGGGCAAATTATGGAGGCCACGCTGAAGAAGGCCTGTCTGTCTGTTTCTGGACTTTTTATTTTTGTTAGATTGAATTTTAGTAATGTCGTGGATGACATGAGTGGTAATTCGTCAAAAGATGTACGCTTTGTCTATCCAAAGGAAGGCCTAGAAAAATACGAGGAAGATTGTAACCTATAGCGTGTATTTACTTAGAAAAATGACATCATTTTAGGAAAACTTTGCACAGCTGCTACATATAAAATGATGACTACATGCTTGAAGTAATTTGACTTAGAAACAGTTCGTGAAAATGTTCAGAAGAATAAAGTTGTGGCTGAAATATTAGACAGACATCTTGAATATTTCATCTTGTGATTTTAAGATGTTAGTTTTCGTCTCATCTCATTAATAAAGATGGCTCAATATTCTAATTTCAAGGTTATATATTAGAATATTTTGCAGAAATAATTTCATAAGTGGAAATATTAAAATCACTTCTGCTTATTGCTTCAAGTTTTATTATCCTGCAATAAACTAATCAATGCAATATTTACATCGCGCATAGATCAAAAACATTGCGAGATCATAGAGGTCAGCAGTAGGTTACTTGGGCACAAAAGGCGAAGATACCGCGATGACAGTGGAGGTCAGTCTTTAGCAAGTGCCTTTAAGGTCGCGGAGCGTAGAAAGATGGCCAGCATGTTGCCACATCCTGTCACAACATTAATGCATCATTAATAAATGGTCTTGTAAGTTATTTTAAGGATATGGCATTAAGATTGTGTAAGAAGACGGGTAGACGACAAAGTAGTATTAGAGTCAGAATTATTAATGAATTTTCTTGTTTACTTTTAAGATTGGCTGAGCTTAGTGATTAGGCTTTCAGAGATGGTTTTTTGCGGGACTTATTAAGATTTATGACGTCAAAGAAAAGATAGCGGTAATCTTTCTGTAAAAAGAGGTCATAGTGGAAGTTTTCAAACTGGGATTTTTTTAAGAGATGGTTTTGAGTCTACACAAAGTGGACTGTTCTGTGATTGTGAAAGGATCATTGTATTTGGAGAACCAATCAATCAATCTGCCTGTTTCCAACAATTTTGAGGCAGGCTACTATTTTATCAGATCCATGCTAATTTAGACAACCCCAGTTACTAAGCTAAAATTTACCAATTCGTAAGACAGGTTGTCAGAATAATTATTATATTCGACGGCACTGTTTGCGCGATTCCCGCACAAAACAAATATTTGTATAGACTACAGATTAATTGTTCCGGGTCTAGGTGTCTTGTGTATGTAAGTTTACCTTATATACCTATAGTTTTTGTGACCACATCCACAGGATACAGAAGTAATAACTAGTGTGGAGCAAGGTGTAAAAACATTTAAAAAAAAGACGGGTTGCACTCCGGGAGTGCCGGCAGAAGTGAAAACTTGATTATTAATGTTGAGCATGTTTGATATTTTGGAATGGTTAGGGAATAATTTTGCACCAATTGCTTTATCAGTATAAAAGTACTATCATTTATGTGGTAGAATACAATATTCATTTATTGCGCTATCGTACACAAACATGACAATTTATATTACATTAAAAATTTAACACTTTAAAACTATTACAATTATTTTAAATTAAAAAGTTTATCTCTCCGAAAAACTACTGAGGTGTCAAGGGACACCCGGATGGAACGAAGTTCCGTTCTGGCTTGCTTTCTATAAGAGAGAGAAAGAGAGAAAGACAGAGAAACATGCGCACGCCGCACGGCTTACTATAGAAAAAGTGTCGTTACAACTTTTCGTGAGAATTTTTTCCGTCTAGCCAATACAATATAACTAAAAAATACTATCCTATTTTATGTACATTTTGACAGCACTATTTCAACATCTTCGAAACCATGAAAACGACACTCATGACGAAAAAGTTGATAATTTCTGACATCCGCCATCTTGGATTTATATTTTGACAGTACCATCGGTTTCCACGCCCTCGAAAACCATGAAAACGACACCCATGACGGAAAATTTGATAATTTCTTGCAGCCACCATCTTGGATTTATATTTTGACAGTACCATCGGTTTCAACACCCTCGAAAACCACGAAAACGACACTCATGGCGAAAAAGTTGATAATTTCTTGCAGCCGCCATCTTGGATTTACATTTTGACAGTACCATCGGTTTCCACGCCCTCGAAAACGATGAAAACGACACCCATGACGGAAAATTTGATAATTTCTTGCAGCCACCATCTTGGATTTATATTTTGACAGTACTATCGGTTTCAACACCCTCGAAAACCATGAAAACGACACCCATGACGGAAAAGTTAACAATTTCTTGCAGCCGCCACCTTGGATTTACATTTTGACAGTACTATCGGTTTCAACACCCTCGAAAACCACGAAAACGACACCCATGACGAAAAAGTTGATAATTTCTTGCAGCCGCCATCTTGGATTTACATTTTGACAGTACCATCGATTTCCACGCCCTCGAAAACCATGAAAACGACACCCATGACGAAAAATTTGATAAATTCTTGCAGCCGCCATCTTGGATTTACATTTTGACAGTACCATCGGTTTCCACGCCCTCGAAAACCATGAAAACGACACCCATGACGGAAAATTTGATAATTTCTTGCAGCCACCATCTTGGATTTATATTTTGACAGTACCATCGGTTTCAACACCCTCGAAAACCACGAAAACGACACCCATGGCGAAAAAGTTGATAATTTCTTGCAGCCGCCATCTTGGATTTACATTTTGACAGTACTATCGGTTTCAACACCCTCGAAAACCACGAAAACGACACCCATGACGAAAAAGTTGATAATTTCTTGCAGCCGCCATCTTGGATTTACATTTTGATAGTACTATCGGTTTCCACACCCTCGAAAACCATGAAAACGACACCCATGACGGAAAATTTGATAATTTCTTGCAGCCACCATCTTGGATTTATATTTTGACAGTACCATCGGTTTCAACACCCTCGAAAACCACGAAAACGACA
Organism: Mythimna ferrago; assembly: GCA_910589285.2. Lineage (NCBI taxonomy): Eukaryota > Metazoa > Arthropoda > Insecta > Lepidoptera > Noctuidae > Mythimna > Mythimna ferrago. The sequence goes on along the minus strand of OU342698.1, from coordinate 8,025,895 downwards.
CCCATGGCGAAAAAGTTGATAATTTCTTGCAGCCGCCATCTTGGATTTACATTTTGACAGTACCATCGGTTTCCACGCCCTCGAAAACCATGAAAACGACACCCATGACGGAAAATTTGATAATTTCTTGCAGCCACCATCTTGGATTTATATTTTGACAGTACTATCGGTTTCAACACCCTCGAAAACCATGAAAACGACACCCATGACGGAAAAATTAATAATTTCTTGCAGCCGCCATCTTGGATTTACATTTTGACAGTATTATCGGTTTCAACACCCTTGAAAACCACGAAAACGACACCCATGACGAAAAATTTGATAATTTCTTGCAGCCGCCATCTTGGATTTATATTTTGACAGTACCATCGGTTTCAACGCCCTCGAAAACCATGAAAACGACACCCATGACGAAAAAGTTGATAATTTCTAGCAGCCGCCATCTTGCATTTATATTTTGACAGTACCATCGGTTTCAACACCCTCGAAAACCATGAAAACGACACCCATGACGAAAAAGTTGATAATTTCTTGCAGCCGCCATCTTGGATTTACATTTTGACAGTACCATCGGTTTCAACACCCTCGAAAACCATGACAAAGACACCCATGACGAAAAAGTTGATAATTTCTTGCAGCCGCCATCTTGGATTTATATTTTGACAGTACCGTCGGTTTCAACACCCTCGAAAACCATGAAAACGACACCCATGATGAAAAAGTTGATAATTTCTTGCAGCCGCCATCTTGGATTTACATTTTGACAGTACCATCGGTTTCCACGCCCTCGAAAACCATGAAAACGACACCCATGACGGAAAATTTGATAATTTCTTGCAGCCGCCATCTTGGATTTACATTTTGACAGTACTATCGGTTTCAACACCCTCGAAAACCATGAAAACGACACCCATGACGAAAAATTTGATAATTTCTTGCAGCCGCCATCTTGGATTTACATTTTGACAGTACTATCGGTTTCAACACCCTCGAAAACCATGAAAACGACACCCATGACGAAAAATTTGATAATTTCTTGCAGCCGCCATCTTGGATTTATATTTTGACAGTACCATCGGTTTCAACACCCTCGAAAACCATGAAAACGACACCCATGACGAAAAAGTTGATAATTTCTTGCAGCCGCCATCTTGGATTTATATTTTGACAGTAAAAGTGTCGGTACAATTTTTCGTGAGAATTTTTTCCGTCTAGCCCCCTTTCACAACGCGCGATAAGGGATAGCTGTCTACTCTCCATCCGTCTTACGCTTTTTCGATCAGGTCACGTGTCCTGACGCGAGTTTAAGATTTTATACCCATTACAGAAAAAGTGCTCAACGCCGCTAAAGAAGTTTTCACTTCAAAAAGACGTGTGGCACTCGGGGACTGCCGCGATAAAGCTATTGCATAGCATTTTTATCAATTTATGCAATTGTAATTATTTATTTATTTTATTTATGCAGTATTTTTTTCCTTTGTTTTTTTCTTCTTTGATATTAATTGAAGTTACACTTTCACACATTGAATTGAATTTTGATTGATTGTTCACTCATTTGTTTTCTTATCGGTCACCACGCTCAAAAAACAAATGAGTGGGGGGTGTTAGGTTATTTTCGTTACGGAATTTCTGGATTCGGTCTCCACGCTCAAGGCCCGCGATAGAAGCTATGCAATAGCTTAAAAAAAAACTTGCAAACTAATAAAGACCAATTACTTTCAACGGTGAATGATTCACTTGATAAATCTGACCTTTTCACCGTCCTTTACTTAGTTCCAAAAACAATTTGAAAGCCCGCATGTTTCACTGATTCTGACTTATTTAAATTATTCACAAGTTGTTATTACGTTTTAGGTTGGAAACTGTGCCGGCTCTCGCAAGGCCGTTCGTATGTGGGTGGTATATTTTCAAATCTCTGGTAGGCAGTGTAGGCATGGTTATAAGCTACTTCTTATTGGGAATGGAATCAAGACATTAATTTTATGTAAGTAACTATTTATTTTGTATTGATGTTTTATATAATACTAGCTTCTGTCAGCGGCTCCGCCCGCGCAAAAGTATGTTTCTTTATACCATATTATAGCATAGTCGGCCTTATAATGTTCCCACTGTTGCAACTCAGGCCTCCTCTCTAGGTAAGACAATGAGTGAACGAACGCTGGCGTTCGCTTGGGGTGAATTAAACCCCGAGCCAATTAAACCCCAACCCCTTTGTCATTGTCTTTCTATTGTGTCTCTAATTACGGTTTTCGAAAGTTTAATATTAATTTAATTCACATATAACAAAACTGATTTTCATCCGTACTTACACCCAAAGGTTCAATTGAAAACCAGCATCAGGCAACTGCTACGTAGTTTTCTGGCATTATGCTGAACTGGACCTATTTGGCACAGCCGTGAAACACATTATTGTTGTTGTTTTTATTTTATTTTTTAATGTTTAATTTGAGTATTCAATACTTGTTTGGTCATTGTGTGTCAAATAAACATGTTTTTTTTCTTTCTATTAATGTAAGTAAGTACTTCTGGTGCTTTTTATTTAGTTAATTCAAGTACTGAATTGTTGCTTTTTTGCGGCGAATTTTTAATTTAATTTAAAAAAGTACCGTTTTTAGTTCAAAGAGCCGAAAATAGAGTCCAACTATTTCCCTTCAAGTGACTATGCGTATCGTAGTTAGTATGACCGTATGACGTACCAGAATTTATGGTTTATTAATAGGAAACAATTTGTAAAAAACTAAAACTAGCACGTTCACTTCATCATTATAGACGTCCACTGTTGGACATAGGCCTCCCCCATGTGTCGCCATAAAGGCCGGTCCTGTAGGTCTCGCATCCATCGGATTCTCGCGACCCTCATCAGATCATCTGTCCACCTTGTGGGAGACCTTCAAACGCTGCGTCTTCCAGACACCTTAATTTTGGTTAATTCAACAATTTAAAACAACAAAGACTGCATTTCGCGGAATCAATCAACGAAAAGCAATCGCACTGACCAATGTAACAAGGCCGTAACGAATGACGCAATAAAGTAACCTGCCCACGTTTTGTTCGAGCCTTATGACGTCATGATCGGGGGCGGACGGTCTAGGCACCATAATGTAAACGCACAACGTGCAGACGAGATGCAGAAGGCATAGAAAGACCTTCAGCATTGAGGAGTACGACGCAAGGAGGAAGAGAAAATAGATTTTATAAAGAGGTCCCTAGAAGTGTAGAATTAAATTAAAAGTTAAGTATAATGTCATGGCCAGATCATAGATATTGATAACTTCATGATATGGCCGACTAAAACTGGCCAGATCATTCAAACGTTAACATTTGATGATATGTCAATCCTCATTTGGCCATATTATTGATGTAGGATTTCAATGATAAGCGGTGCTATTCTCTCTCGACGCAGCGAAGAGTCGAGAGAGCAGTACATTGAATTAACAATCTAATGTATAGGTCTATTGGGCTGTTAATCCAATGTACCTATTTGGATTTCGTCTCTGCGGCCAGCGCTGCGCTCAAGGCTGTTTCTTAGAGAATAGCACGCAAGGTCTAAAGAAAGTAGGCCCGACGAAGATAGAAATATCATCAAACTTAAACGCTTAAAACGATCTGGCGACTTTTAGTTGGCAATTTCATGAAGTGATGAATACTACAATCTGGCCACGCCATATACCTACATCAGTTTACTTTTGATTTAGGTAATTCTACACTTCTTTTATGCGCTCTTGTAGTGATTTCTCCCCGTTTAATGAAGGTTTACTAGCTAACAATGTTAAATAGACCTTTTGTATTCTACCTATTTCATTTCCACAATGAGTACAGATCTATTAGTTCAGAAGTGGGTAGTCGAATTAATTTTATTGCTTGTACACACCCACGATAAAGGTTTTATGGATATTCGAGCGATATTTGTAACCAAAATCTCACGGTCCTGTAAATTATGTCTCACTCTCAATATTTATAGTAATTTATTAATCCACTTATTTGCCGTTGCATAACAAAGGACAAATTTATTCGGTAGTTTCGATACCAATTCGGAATACATAATTTTCAAGCATTAAGGTCTGGCTACAACAGTCGTTCGTTAGTCGAATGCGTCGACAGAGTTTCATACTCTTGTATGTACAATGCGTTCCAAATGAGAATAGGATCGCCCGCCATGTTGTGACATCACGATTTACTGTCAAATCGAGGAAAGAAATTTTTAAACATTAATTAATTTACGAAAAATTTAATTTATTTATGAACTGTGAACGAAAAAAGTTTAATCAGAATCCAGTTCTTTAATTTTACTCATCTAAGTTCTTCAATTTTGCCAAAATTTCTTCGATTTGACAGTACGACGAGACGTCAAAACATAGAAATCGGTCCTATTCTCATTTGGAACGCGTAGTAGGCTTCACGCAGGCGCATACCAGGTGTATAATGACGAATACGCGTCTATGAAGCTACGAGTCCGTAATCGACAAAGTCGACAGTAAACTATAGGGGTCTTGTTTATTAAACGCAATAAAAAATAGGTATCACACTAAAATTAACAAGATTTTAATTAAAATCATTTTTTCATAGCAAGCTTTTATACCTATATAATTAATACTCGTCAAGACAAATCATACGAGCCCAAACTCGATGGAGTTGTGTCGTTTAACTACCAAGTTCCTATAGCCACCTTCCAGTTGCATCATCAGATCAGCTCCACGTCATAATGATTTTGCATTATCATCTGATTTACACATGCATGCAAAATTTCAGCTCAATCGGTAACCGGAAAGTGGGTCAAATTTAATTTGCAAGATTTGATGACAGACAAACTTCGGGACAGGTGAAACTAAATAAAAGCTTGTAAAAAGGCAAAAAGTTGTACAAATGTCTGACACATATTTGTTATTCCGTCATAATCGAACAGCTAAACGAATTTTGATGGCGACGGGGTTAGACCATGTCCTTAAACAGCACATATGATACTTTTTATTCCCTTGGATCAATTTTCTACTTTCAAGGGGGCTAAACCGCAGCCGCTGTTAGAATTTATTCATATTTTTCCGTCAATTTACATTTCTGTAAACTTATTTAATTTTCATCGTAACCCATCCTCTATAGTTAAATGCTGGACAGCTATGCGAGAGACCTAGACGAAGATTGAGAGCGGTTTTTTTTATTATCTTTTATTATACATAGATGGTCGATGGAGACGAAAGGTTTTAGAGTGATGATCACATAATGGAAGACGCACAGGTGGAAGACCTCTCACAAGTTGGAACAATGACCCGATGAGGGTCAAGGGAATCCGATAGATGCGAGACACACAGGACCTGTTATTACGGCGACATTTGGGGGAGACCTATGTCCAGCAGTAGACGTCTTTCGGAAAAAAAAAGATGATGATGATAAATAGGCTCGCGTTTGACCACTATGTGAGATAATGGTAAGCGATGATATGGCCGACGATGGAGCACGCTTGCCTACAAGTAACCTATTCACTCTTAAGGCTTATAGTCCCTTGAACCATCTGGCCAAAATTATGTGGACGCACCTCTCGCACCCGCCTAGGCGGCAGTCCGCAAATCTGTGCATTTATTTGCGGCCAACAGCGCCTGGAAAGCGCGCGGCTGACCTTTAAATCCATTTTCTTTGCGAAATATTGATTGATTTACATATGCAATGTTCACTTTGAAGAATATTTAACCACCAATTTTTATGTGTAAAAATGTTTCTAAAGATCCAAGCCGTTTCGAAGGAGTAGGAAAAAGTTGCGAAAAGTTGCGAAATTGCTAAACATTTTTTTTAGACAAAAGTATTAATAGCACGAAAAAATCAAATGTTGATAATGTTGTTTATGAATCTATAATAAACATATATTTTTTTCAAACCTATTTACCTGGCCGTTACCGAGGAGTAGGCTTCAGAAAGTCACTGTTTTATGGCACTTTTCGGGCGCTTGGGCCTTGTAGCTATCAAGAAACACAGACTCTTAAAACACCAACCAAACACAACAAACACAGAAAATCCGACCCCAACTGAGAAGAATGACCCGCGATTACTGACGCAGACGTGTGGAAAAGATTGGAGAATAAAAGGCTAATAAGATTAGATAAATCCGTCCTCGTTTACATTACCTCTACTATCACACTGACCCACATGAGAAATACATTCATGAACATCCGACAACAGCTCAATTGCCTGCTATTTGTAAAGTTAGAACTACATTAGACCGACACTCACGTGGACGCCTGATTTGTACGTAGGACAACGTCGCGTAGCGTGGATTTAGTATCTAAGCGCACGGCCGTGCGCAGGCCAAGTTCCAGCAACGGGCCGCGCGCATGCCGAACCGAATACCACACACACCTACACACACGAACCGTTTCGACCCACTTTTGACCCCCCTGTGGCTCAGTGCCTATTGGAAGTACAGAGATAAAATTGTACTTACGTTATCACTAAAGCTAAGCCAAGTTCAAATTTAACGAAGATCAGGCTGTTGATGAAGATGATTATAATCGATTTTAAAGTGCATCTAAACTTGGCATCGGATTGGATTTCAACCCTTTTTTAAGCGAACCATTAGCCGATAGGAACTTGGCCCCCTTTTTAACAGGTATGTTTTTAGTGGGTAGGCTCTACAAGTCTAGTTTCCAACTAAAATGTATGGAGACCGACGCGCTCTGCTCTGCGTACGTAGCAAACATGTGTGCAGTATAGTTCTACCTAAATAAGATTAGATAAATCCCGCGTAACGCGTACAAATAAGGAGTGGAATTCCTTGCCGGCGTCTGTGTTTCCTGATGGCTACAACCCGGGAATCTTTAAGTCAAGAGTGAATAGGTTACTTCTAGGTAGGCGCGCTCCACTGTCGACCGCGTCGTCGCTTTCCATCAGGTGAGACAGCGGTCAAGCGCAAATCTATCAACACTAATATTGAAGGTAATCTCTGGAAGTACTGGTCCGATTGCAAAATTTTTTTCACCGATACAAAGCTGCTTTATTCCTGAGTGACATAGGCTATATTTTATGTACGCCGGCGAAGCTGCGTGTAAAAACTAGTCAACAATAAAAAAAAATTCTCCTCGTTTACATTACCTCTACTATCACTCAGAACCACATGAGAAATACATTCATGAACATCCGACAACAGCTCAATTGCCTGCTATTTGTAACACTTTCTTGGTCCAGCTACCGTGACGACAGATACCGTGAAGTACTCTTATAAAATATCTTCAACAGTGACATATTACGTGAATATAGTACCTAGTATAACACCATAGTTTCACTTTCACATAGTGGCTATGCAAATCAGTATCTACATAGTAGCAGTAGAAAGTATTTGGTTGGGTACTTTTAACGAAATATGTATGCATGCATAAATCAAGTGTGTTTTGATGCAAGTTAAACTGTTGAAGGCCTTGAAAAACATGCCAGCATAGTCCTTTAGATCAAGAAGTGGATGAAATAACGTGACAATGATTTAGGTGTCTTCAAGATGTGCTAGTGTATTTCACCATCAACGACTGCATCACTGCTTACCATCAGGTGGGATCGCAGTTAAGCACTAGTTTATATTATCTTTTAAAAAGAAAAAAATATTTAAGTTAGTTTTTAGCTAAAGTAATCATCAATTTACATTTCTCGCTCTGGGGGGCGAGAGGGCATGTTAATCTTGTACTGACTAAAACTCATCCGTGTGCCTTCATCTGCCCTATGCGTTCCAGGTGTAACTCTTTAGTAGAATCCCGTAACCGTCGCAGGTAGAAAAATGTAGAAAGTGAAAGTAACTTATCATTAAAAAGTCATTAAATAGGGTTGTATTGATGATTTAATGATTATAACTCAATAAACGTGGCTAAATATGGCTTATATTAGCTACGGTCGCAAATAAAATAATAATGAACATAGAACCTGACACAGGTTAGTGTCAGGTTTAGTTCAGGTTTCAGAATGTAAAAAAAAATATTGTAATTCGATGGTTACCCTGGAGCATTGACCTTAAGAAAGATCAGATACCATTACACCATCACAAGCAGTTCATTCATCATCACAAAACCTTCAGCCGAAAGACGTCCACTATTGAACATAGGACACTATTCCCCAAGTGTCACCACAAAAAACGGTCCCTTATGTTTTGCATCCATCGGATTCCTGCGACCCTCACTCATCATCATCAGGTCACCGGTCCGCCTCATTTCAGCTTAACTTAAATTCTGGGATTAACAACAGATTACAGAACAGTAACCGATTCACTTTGTAACTAGCGTTAGCCATATTTGTTTGTTTTTCATAGCGGCCGATAATCTTGCGCAGTCACGTTATCACGTAATACTGACGGCGTAGCTGGCATTTTTGTGTGCACTCGCCTTTACTAGGCATGCAATCTAGCTCAGTATGTGGTTCAGTGAAATTGTAGAAGAGGAATGAAGTTTTGAAAAATGTTAGTAATGTCTGCTGGTTAACGTATTGATTACGGAAATTACATGGTGGGCTTCTCACTCAAACGCACGTAACGTTTTGTGTACAATGTGTCTGTTCCTCGTCGGATCTTTCTTCTTCTCAGTCGTACACTAATGAAAGAGTGGTCGTGGACATGTCTCGGTCGATTCTCACGATACGATGCCATGCAGCTCTGTGTTTGGCGACTTGGGAGCCTTAATTTACGCTGCAGTGTCACGATTTTGATGAGGTCCATCCACCGTGTTGGAGAGCGTCCACGATATCTTTCGCCCATCATCGGACCACCAGGACCATTTTTTTAATGGTCTTATATATTGGGGGAGGGGGGGGGGCGACGACGTCTAGTGTAGTGTTTGGAACTGGATCGTGACTACGTATAAAAATTAAACTAAATTATTATCATACGAGTTTATTTTCTTGGCCAGGCCCAATACTGTCCATCCACGCTCGTATAAACGTTTCTAATCGGTTTTTTATGAGAAGTCATAGGCCATCAACCTAGGGTCTACTAAGCTAGGCGCCAAATCAACGTGGAATAACGGTCATTGACCTTCCTACATTTATTGACATTTTTAATTTAAAAAACAGAATTAAAGATATATAAAGCTGTCTTGAATCGACATCTACCGTGATCATTAGCCTTTTCAGAAAAACAGTTCATTGATTGTTTTTCGAGTACCTTCGATATATTGGAGATATTAGGAAAGGGTCAATATACTTTATTTTAAGTTTATATATGGCGCCTTGTACAGTCGATGCCTGCTATGGGTTTACGGGTTTGTACTAAAGAATTACCGTGGCCCAGGACCGCAAGAAATACCAGTAGATGTAAATTATGTATGTACCTGTTATAAACACTCGCGAAAATTGACATCAGAAATTAGTATAAAAACTGTAAATAATTTACACAACAAACGAATGTTCCTTTTACATCACACGTCATTGTTACCATTCATAATTCATTGTAGAGCCGTATAAATTGAAACCGAAGAACCACAATGCATGTCATTATGAAGTATCTTCTCATGCAATAATGACTCAGCTGAGGAAAATAACTCAACTTACCAACGTACCTAGCTTGTGACAAGATGTTATTATTTTTAAACTATTACCTTTAATAGTCTTACTGCAATTATTATAATTTAATGTACTGCTATAAGTGTTTCTTTACCCACCAAGTATAGTTATCGGCACCGATCTTGATCGCACGGCGTCAGAGTGGAGATCGCTTTGCGCATTCCATACATTGGCGAGCCAATCGCCGTCGTAGTTAGATACATGCAGCAAGTGCAGGGAGCGAATCACGAGTGACGTCTATGACACGATGGAGCGGCGAGCCAATCACTGACACTCCCCGCCCCCGTGTCTCACGTTGCACCAGTAAAGAGACCGAATATTTGACTTCTGCGCAACTTGAAGCCAGCGCGCAAGATCCGTGCCGATAACTATACCTTAGTAAAAAGTGGAAATGGCATAAAAAAAATGAAAGCAGCCAGTGTTTTTCGAAGCCAATATTCGTCAAAAAGCCACAAAATCATCATCATAAACCGGAAAATTACGGTTTACAATGCATTCCAAATAAGAATAGGATCGATTGCCATGTTGTGACGTCACGTCATACTGTCAAATCCCAAGCAATTGGGCAAAATTGATGAACTCAGAGACGAGCAAAATTGAAGAACTGGATCCTGATTAAACTTTTTTCGTTCACAGTTCGTAAATAAATTAAATTTTAAAAATGTCTTGCTTTGCTTGCCCTATTAATTCTTCGATTTGACAGTTGACGTCACATCACAACATGGCAATCGATCCTATTCTTATTAGGAACGCATTGTAAGTTTTGGGCGGACAGAACTTTTGGAAGGATTGGAATGCAAAGTGCAAGTGAAGAAATACACGTGGGTTCTAGTCCCATTCCAAACAGAGAGGGAATTATTTGATGATTTCTGATCGCAAAATAACAAAAAAAATATTCAAATTAGACCCTATCACCGTTCTTCTAAGACCCAATTTCCAAAAAGCCACACGTTACATAAATCGAAATCAGACTTATAAATAATTTCGTTTTTGTATTCCTAAATAGAGCTCTCATGTAAGATACACGGTCACGTCAACATCTCCTTTATACGATGCTCGACGCTCGTGTAAAAGGGCCTTTTGAAAGAGCGGCGAGGACCTTCTGACGTCACCGTCGACGGAAACCTCCCGAACAATGGGAGTAATAGGCACGCGTAGGGGGATGGGCTAAGGGATGAGGGAGAGCGGTATTTTGGTTTCCTGGTATGGTTGATTGATTTGAAACGACATTTTGTGATTGCTAGCTAATATTTTTGTTTGTGTAATGTATTTTTTCAAGTCCATAAAAATCATTTGTTTTGTGAAAATATGCTACAGAGATTCAACAAAATAAACATGATTGATTGATCTGAAGACGTCAATAATTGCATTAAGTGAGCATCGTTTTTTTTTTCTTTTGAAGATGCAGCCGTAAGTGTGTAACTTGGACCTCATCATTGTCTGTGGTATGAGAGGTCCCCGACGAACTGTCGAGCTTTTGAAAGGACCTACAAGACGTAGGCACCCTTTGTTTGCTCGGAAACGGTTGTTATGTACAAAGATTGTATGTGGAACGCTATCTTCTATGTAAAGTTACCTTCTGAGAACGTTTTATTGAATCATATTGTTAACATAAGACTCACCTGACGTCATCTTGCAAGTGTTTCAACTCGCTCAGTTCCAGCTCCCGCCTCAGGTTGGAGACTTCACAGAGAAGCATGTCTCGCTCTGTGGACACCTTCTCCAGCTCGGCCCGCAAGCGGACCACCTCATTGGTCAGATCCATAGTCGCCATCTTGACGACTAACGATAACCACTATCGACACAGCACATCACAACGACACTCGGCGTATAAGCCAATCACCATCACACATTTTAAATTAGGAACATCACTCAACGCTCACGTCACAACACAAACAAGGATTTAAATTTCGAAGCAGTTCACTTTTGCAGAAATACGTTAAACTTTTTCACCGTTCCAATGTTTTGAACTCGCTCAGTCTACATCGTTGGCATCTGAAACAATAAATCATTCCGTTAGGGCCGAGCGAAAAAGAAAATTGCTCTGTTGGTATGAGAAGCCGAAATATTCAGTTCATAAAGTGAGCGCAATACAACGGCAGGCGTATGAAGTTACTACTACACGGAGCATGATAATACAGCGCGCGATGAATAACTGAAATTGTTCTCCCTTATTGGTTGTTTACAGCAGATACAGTTGTTTCTTAACATAACTTTCTTTTATTGCGCCCGAACGAATGTTAAAGGAATGTTTGTAATAATCCAGACTTGCTTGATCCCTAAACTACACATTCTCTTTGAGATAGTACCTAGTTTTATCATCTCTTGGCATATTTGTCGACTTTAGGCGTTGAATCACGTCGTGTTTTTGTTTAAGTTGGTTTGTAAAGCACTTGAAATGCTATAAATAGGACGCGATCAGTGATTCATCAATACAAATGTCATATTATGAAAATATTATCTGTTTTATTTTGGTTCGCGTAAAATGCCTGTGTGACTCAGCATCATGCGATTATTTTTAGCCAGATTATGCTGGTGTTGCTTATAGTGTCAATAGCTGAAGAATGTCCCTTAAAACCATGGTCTTCTTTTTGCTAGGTGTATTGTATTTGTATTTGTATGGTGTCTAGTTTGGTAGTATGCTAGCTATGCTACCAAACTAGACACCATAGGCCTAAAACATACACAAGCGACGTAAGGCAGCAGGCGTGGAACAGGCGTGGCGCAGGCGTGCGCCGCTTCAAAACGATTTCATACAAAATGTATGCAGGCGACGTTTTTGAATTATACTGAAGCGACGCGGCGCAGACACGCCGTTTCGTTGCCTGCGCCGCGTCGCTAGCAGTCGGTTCTCGTGAGTCACGCAAGGAGCACGTCGCTTGTGATACGGTATGCTCAGTATTTACCAACCCAAAAATGCGTGATGATATTGATTTTAATGTACAGCAACAGCAGCTGATTTTAATTGCAGCAAAGCAAGCGCATCTTCGTCTTCTGAAGACGACGACATCTTATCGCACCAAAGTCAGCCTATAAAATGCCGCATCTGAACGTTTCTTGCCTGTTCCACGCCTCTTCTGATATAATTCAAATCGCGTCTGCGCCGTATCTGTCCCACGCCTGCGCTGCGCCTGCCCCGTGCCTTCGCCATACGTCGCTTGTGTGTGTTTTAGGCCATACAGACACACATCAGAGTCGCCACACGTCATGTGCGACGTTTGGTTGCGCCACCAAATTGGTTGCGCAACCAAACGGACACCAGGTGAGTAACTCTCTATACAGCTGTATACATTTTGTTTGTAGCGGCGACAGGTCGCGCCGCCATGGTGTCTCGGTGAAATATAGTCCTGACTCAATTTTTTAGGACCAGTATTTGGCAACCTCTACAGCTTTGTTATTGGCTATAGATCCTGAAAATTGCAAGTGGTTGTGCAGGATGGACAGCATAGCAGGTGAAGCATGATCTGTGCAGCGACTCCACGCTGGCAATGTGATAGAGAGGGGTAGAGGAAGCTCCATTTGGGCAGATTGTTTTTACAGCTGTCAACCTGGGTCCGCAGTCGGTTAAGAGATTTCTAAATTGATTGGAGATTTTCTGACGCAGCGATGAAGTGTCGAGGAGTTGGGCGTTCCGCTTCCTGCTTCTGGTAAAGCGCATAAATAACGGTTGGGTCCTTTTTTTGGGGGGGGTTGGAAATCATCAAAAAACTTAACAAGCTTTGAGTGGAGCGAAAGGAAGCGTCCGACTTTTACTAAAGTAAAATTCACCCGTGTTCCTTCCTGCCCTTTACGTTCCAGGACCACGTGGACCTCTATTGAACAATCCCGCAGCTTATCGTCGGGTGCTGCTAAGCCCATCGATTACATCTAACATGCCAAGTCATTCCCGGTCATTGACACGGATTCAGTCTTTTAATAAAAAATAATGTTTTATCACTAATTATTATTACATTTCATCAGCATTCTAATGACATCAGAAATTCTCTTCGCTTTATTATTCATTCGTAACATTTTCTACATATTTCATAGCTGGCGTTAAAGCGTAACTTTAAAAGATGCTGAATAAGTACTGACTGATATATCATACTAATCATACAAAGGCCAAAGTTTGTATGAATGTGCGTGTGTTTGTTACCCCTTCCCACTAAAATGAATTTGAATAACATATGGTAGGTACTAGGTTAGCTTATATCCTGGATTAACAAACAGGCTGTAATTTGTAGTGGGAAAATTACTATGTCCAGGCAGGTAAAGGGACTATCAGAAACTAAATAGTGATATAAAACCCAAAATACACTGTTAATTCTTTCAGAAGTTATAATGATTGATGATAGTGGCGGACCAATACCATCACAAAACCAATAGATTATTTTTTGAGCCCATTATTCATTGTTAGTCTGATAAGTTATAGTTAATTAATGTATTTATGATAATTCTAGTAACCCACCCCGGCTACTCGTAGTAAACGAGCTCTTTCTACTAGTGTAAACTGCATCAAAATTGGTCGTGTGGTTTAGCAGGTGTTGACGAATGTTTTTGCTTCAATAAGGCCTACTGTCTACTGCTTAGGTACATACAAAATTATGAAATTCTGTCGACGAAGTGGCAACGTCGTGTTGTCGCCACGTCGTGTTGCCGTGTCGCTTGGTATACATGCTCACAGCTTACATAAAGGCGGTTATCACACAGCCACGCAACCCGCAGCGTAGTGTGTCTCAACGTTGCTTGTAAGTACCTCCGTTTGTATAGAAAACATGCACAGTGCAACACACTGTAAATGCATACACGCGCGTTCATGCAGATCATGCATCTACATGCGGAGAAACATGCACTCACGCACGTGGGTGCGGGGCGACACGCAAGATATGGCACACTGAGTCTCGTAGTACCGTGCGTGATTTTGTATGAAATGAGTGCGTGCCTGCATGAATTTACAAAACGCACCTACGCGCGTAAGTGCGTGGCAGTGTGATAACCGCCAAAAAACTATGAAAATCTGTCAACAAAGCTGTGTATAGTGACGAATACGCGTTTAAAGATGAAGATACGCGTTCGTGGACAGTAGTATTATTGTGAGACTTGTCGCATATCCTATTTAAGTACTTGCTAGTTATAAGTCGTTATTGTTATTTGTTTTTTTTTTTTTTTAGGATGGCGGATGTTTGACGCACATACACTCTTTTTCTTTCTTTCTTTCTATCACGTTATTGAACTAAAGAACTACTACTTATGTACGTAGATTAACCAATGGGACAAACCAAATTCGATATCGGGATAAACTAGTTTGCCTGAACTAGTTCCTCCGAAGCGTGTTAGGAACTTAGGACCAATTTACTTAGCCTATGCTAAACTTGGTTTACCCGTAAATCGGCTCAGCCCGGTAACATACAAATAAGCCTCGTATGTTTCTTTTCTCCCAAGAATACTTCGTCGGGTGCAAAGTACCTACAGCTGTCACTCGCGCGTCTGCACGGTTCACAATCTTTCGATAGTTTACAATCTCACGAGATAGATTATAATCTAACGGTTTTTACAATTTTCAGGTTTTATTTTTCACCGTGTAAAAATCATCTAGATCACATACCCCGCTCTTGGGCGGAGCGAAAAATAGTGTCAGACTTTTACTGACAAAAAACCTACGCAGTTCCTTCGTTGCCTTTCATACGGGGGCCGAGCCTCCCTTTTGGAACCAGGCCCTTACAATTCTAAGGTGACATATGCAAGCTCGCTGTCCGGCCGTAGCTCGCTGTCCGGCCGTCCGGTAACTGTCCGGACCAAACCCAAGTCGTCGACGGCGCACACTGTTCCCGCGCGCCTCAAGGAGTTGTCAGCAACAGCAGGGACCCAGTCGGGTCTAAGCCTACTGGGGCCAGAGTTATCCGAAAGGGCGCTCGAGCCCCGGTATGAAGGCTAGAAGGAACAGGGTGGGTCTTTTAGTCAGTAAGAGTCTGACACTATCTCCCGCTCCGCCCAAGAGCGGGGGTTGTCATTGGATGATTTTTTCCCACCATAAAAAAGGAGACATGCAATCCTTTTTTATTTTTTTACTAGCTTTTCCTTTTTTTTAGCTTCGCCTGCGTATGTACATAAAATATAGCCTTTGTCACTCAGGAATAAAGTATCAATCGGACAAGTACGAGATTACCTCCTACAAACAAAAAAAAACTAACCTTTCAATACAATTGCTCAGAAAGTGACTCTTATTGCACTGCACTTAGGTACATAATGGACCGTGTTACCAAACTGTGACATTTTGATTACCATTACGCACTAGTGCTATAATGTAGTTAAAACCTTATTGTTCACCCTCTCCCCTGCCATAATTATATTACATTTATCGTATAAGGATGGGCGCAGGTCGTCTCCCATGAGTCGCCGATCAACCCCCGTTTATTCATTTCAGTGAGTGTATTGTAAGGTAAATAATTAAATAAGTATTGTAAATAAAAAAAAAATATGGGCGCGCATATGAAAACAGATTTTACCGCCACAAAAGTTTACTAGTTTTATAGTTATTTTCATCACAAGTGTATTAAAAAACGTCGTATGATACACGTGAGTAATTAATGATTACCGTTTTCGGCTCTCTTACGACCATCGCCATGGCTCGGGTCTAAATACCGCCTCGTCGGTTATCACTAACATTACACACTTATATCATAATGTACTATTATCGACCTCTTTATAATATAGTAGATTTTTCAAAATTTACCTCATATAGGGATGATACAGGGGGTCCAAAGTTTGTATGGAGAAAACTACTTTCACGTTGGCGAAGCCGCTGGCAGAAGCTAGAACCATATGTGTATTTAAATAAGTGTAAGAGACAGTAATTAATTAGTCCCGCAATCTAGTCGTCAGTGTGATTTTATAATTAATTCCCTCTTAACTCGGTTAGCAACGCATCAGTTACATTGCCGGCCGGAAGAATACGTGATAAATGTAACTGTTCTAAGGTGCAAGTTATAAGTTTGAAGCGGTAAATGTAAGGCTTTGCACAATGTTTGAAGAGTCGCCGATTACGCGTTTATGAAGATTGATTGTAATAGATAAAATTATATAACGCAACCCTAATTTGTTAAACATAAGAAAAACACTTGTCCAAACAGTGCAGCGCTTCGTAGGAATAACAACTGTGATTTTGACCGCGAGATTTTCAAGATTTTATGATGAGATTAAATTGTATGTTCTATCTTTGTCCACTTCAAACAATTGACGGAAGTAGAACAATGATTTAAATTCGTTTATTGCCAAAACCGATTTGCAGTGTAAATGGACGCAAATGTTCTCCAATAAGGCAGACGTCTGTGTAACCTTTGGTAATTTGGTTACTACAAAATAGGATAGAAATAAGTCGTAGATTCACGACTGGCTTTAGAACGAAAGACCATTTTCTTAAGAGGAGAGTCCTTAAAAACACTAAAAAGGCACTTACAGTTCAAAATTCCAAAAAATACACCGCACTGAATTACATAACAAATAATAAAGAAGAATCTAAATAGATGTGCGAACAGTTTTACCGCGAGATATTTGCAAATTTATCCTTAATTTCGAGAAAAAAAAAATTGTAAATCCCGCAAATAGAAAATCAAGGTCGATTTAGCTGTTTTTGAGAGATATGAACCATTTTTTACTCGAAATTAAAGATAGGTTTGGAAATATCTCGCGGTGAAACTGTTGGAACATCTATTTAGGATCTTAATTTTTTTTATTTGTGTGATTTAGTGCGGAGTATTTTTAGAAATTTTGAAAATTGTAAGATGTATTTCTTAAATATTAAGAGATCCCTTAATAATAACAAAATTATTACACTTAACAACAATCGCTTCCGATCTCAACTTGTACCACAAAATGACTTTGATTCCGGGTGTCGTTCGCCTTGGCCGGACTCAGATGAATGAGTCTAGTCTGACAGTCAGTGGGAAATTACTTAATTTTACAATTAACTCCGCTCTGGATGTAATGCGCGTGAACATTTGTCGTGTCTAATTCGAAGAGTTTTACTATCAGTTTCGATAAATGATGGACCGACACTGAATGGCTTGTTAGTAGGTACTTAAAAAAAAGAAATGAAAATGATTTGGTCCAAAGAAAATAATATTGAAACGCAGATTCAAAACAATCTAATAAACTTAACTCCGCACCAGCGGCCGTTGACACCGTAGTCAGTTTTAGTTGGTGAAAAGTTAAGGTAGAACAACACTCACTACTCACACGTGTGCCACACACGCCGATCTGGGCGCGTCGGTCGCCATACTGGAAACTAAACTTGTAGAGCTACACTTGATACATGCCACGCGATGTCATTCTACATACAAATCAGGCGTGTTCCACGTGTGCTTCGGTCTAATATACGAATAGTTCTAGCTTTAAATAAACTCGTAGTCTTAATTCATTTCCGTTGGATATAGTATTGTTCTGTATTTTATAAGTGAACTTATTGTTGACTTGGCTAAGAAATATTGTAATAAAACCTGGACCGGTTTGAATTTAATTTGTCACAAGACCGTTTTGCACAGACTGTTATGCAAACCATCATCGTCATGATTACAGCCATAGGCATCCCCCAAGTGTCGCCATAACGACCAGTCCCAGCGTCTTGCATCCATCGGTTTCCTGCGACCTTTAAAAATCGATTCGATTAAACACAAACTTTTCTTGCCGTACTATTACAACCAATGGAAAGTAAAAATAAGTATAGACATCTTCAAATAATAGGTCTACCAATAATTACAACTGATAGTTTTAAAAGTTCGCTTAATACCCGTTAATTTTCCGTGAGAATCGTCTGTCGTTCATGAAATACAATTGTGAATAAGTGTGGCGCTTCACGCAGTTAATTTAGCAATTTAAGTTCAATAACCTGTGGTCAGGAACCTTAATTAACGGAAGAAACAACTGAACTGCTGTCACTTGATGAGGTCGTGAAGATATTGAACTTTTCAGTCCAGTTGAACTGGCGTACGGCGATGTGCCACCGGTACATGGTGGACATCACACCCATACGCACAAAATGTTATGGGAACGCATACATTGTGCGTACAGCTGAGTGGAATTCCCTGCCGGAGTCTGAGTTTCCTGATAGCTTCAATTCGGGGATCTTTGCGTCAAGAGCGAATAGGTTACTTCTAAGTAATCATGCTCCATTGTCGACCACATCGCCATTTTTTATCAGGTGAGATAGTGGTCCAGCAGGAGCCTATCGATATGATTGAAAAATTAAAAAAAAAATTGAAAGATTGAACATAACACGGAGGTCGACTCCGAAGAGTTGGAATATCCATCAATCCGGACGGGTCTAATCACTCGGTTCGTCAATCTATGTCTACTTGTTGCTAGATTGCTCTATCGTGAACCAAACCAAAGTATAGAATCTAATCTTAAAAATCATAAATAATATAACATAACCTATAGCATTCCTGGATAAATAGGCTAACCAACACTAAAATATTTTTTCAATTCGAACCCGTAGTTCCTGAGATTAGTCCGTTTTAACGAA
Organism: Mythimna ferrago; assembly: GCA_910589285.2. Taxonomy (NCBI): domain Eukaryota; kingdom Metazoa; phylum Arthropoda; class Insecta; order Lepidoptera; family Noctuidae; genus Mythimna; species Mythimna ferrago. The sequence goes on along the minus strand of OU342698.1, from coordinate 8,006,877 downwards.
CAAACAAAGTCATCAGCGTTATAACATGATAAGTGGAAGTATATGTAGCGCCATCTCTGACGCCACATAGGAACAAAAAAATCCAAATTACTGCATCGCGGTATGGGTTATTAGATATCATCATCTTCACCAGCCTTTTTAATGTTCCCACTGTTGGGACTCAAGCCTCCTCTCTAGGAGAGGGAATGGGCCGTAATTCACCACGCGGGCCCAGTGTGTGTTGGTGAATGTCACATGTCTTCGAATTTTTGGTTCTAGGACATGCCGGTTTCCTCACGATGTTTTCCTTCACCGTTTTGAGAGCAGTGGTGATGAAATAAATTACACAAAGTAATGCGCCTGGCTGGGTTCGAACCCGCGACCTACAACTCATAAGTCGGGGCCGTTAACATTCGGCCACCACTGCTCACTCGGCCACCACCGGGTTATTAGATATACAAACAAAATAATATACAACCACCCGAAATCCACTATTGGGTATTTGACCAGACCAAGCAAAACACCCGTCCTGCAGTCTGGTCGGAGGATCCTCCATTAGACTCCATTTTAACGGAGGTTTGCAGGACTTAACACTCTGTTCCGCATACCTCCAAATAAACATACATTAATTTTATGTAAGTATAAAAAATTAACATGCTTAATATCTTAAATTAATGATGTATAAACGACAAAACGAATTGTACAACACCGATGACGACACAATTACCCCACAGGGTTTCTCTTGGTATTTTCTCCCAACGTAATCGAGGTTTCATTACCAAACGACGTAGCTCCTTAGAACCGGAAAAAATGCTCATACTTTTTGTGCAAATCAGTAGATTACATAACAGAGTCAACATAAGAGACGGTTACCGGCAGCAAAAACAGGAAAACAAACAATAAACCGTTTCATTGCTCTTTTTGGGGAAAAATCAACATAGTTAGTCCAACTTCCAATTAACTAGGAGATGTAAAAAATACATCTGAATGGATCGACGGTTGAAAAAGGCACTGAAAGCAGACAAAACGTGATTTAATTAAATGTTCGGAGGCGACAGTGCTCCGCTAATAAAGTTAGTTCTGTTAACTATGTACCTGCAATCCTGTGACTGAGTTTATTCAACATGTGTTACGAGAAACTGTTACAGTTTACAGATTAAAATGTGAGTTTTAGTGCTTAATATTATATACAACTACATGTAACTGGAATATTAGAAAATTAAGCACACAATTAAAGAATTTTACATAAATAGTGTTTTATCCATACACATACTACATCTGAGAGGCCTGTTGGTGTAGTGGTTAGTGACCCTGACTGCTATGCCGGAGGTCGTGGGTTCGATTCCCACCCAGGACAAATGTTTGAGTGATGAGTGCGATCATTTGTTCTGTGTCTGGGTGTAATTTATCTATAATATGTATGTATTTAGAAATATATAAGTATGTTTATCAGTTGTCTAGTACCCATAACACAGGCTCTGCTTAGCTTGAGACTAGACGGCGTTGTGTGATATATATGAAAAAAAAATCTATGAAGGTTCATTGGTAGCGCATCAGTATCTATCAATCAACGGAAGTAAGTTCGACTCTACTTTTATGTGCATAAACTATTAAATAAACATTTTCAAAATGTTTTTAATTTTCAGACGGACATGAGGATCTGACGCTGTATTAATTTAAGACACAATAAAATGTGATGGAAAAAGTATAAGCGTTTCAATTTTTGGATTCAAGAAGGTGCGATGTTGCAAAAGCCGAAATGTAAGGTGATATAAGTTGACTAAAACCAGAGAAGTACTAAGTAATTACTAAGGGTGAGTTGCACCATTTAACTATAACGATAACAAAGCCGTTAACAGTTGTCAAATCGTCGAATTGACCAATAGGCGGCCGTTTCACGGCTGGTTATGGTGTGGTTTTCGTTATAGTTAAATGGTGTAACTCACCCTTAGTCTCAGTGGCTATTTCATTCGTTTTATTCCTAGTGGATATTATGATAAAAAACTGGTGTAGTTTTTTATCTCAAGTGTCTACAAAACTGTAAAACAAGTTTTTAATGAAAATATTTTTTTTCAAAACAAGCTTTTATACCATACTTATATGATAAATGATATTTATTTTGTAAATAGGTTTAAAAACACTTTTACACGTCAATTTTTTTTTCGTCAGTTTATGCTAGATCAGGCGGGTTGAGGAATTAATACTCGTCAACACGAAACATACGAGCCCAAACTCGATGGGGTTGTGTCGTTTAACTACCAAGCTTCTATAGCCACCTTCCGGTTCCACCATCAGATCAGCTTCATGTCATGATAATTTTACAATGTCATCTGATTTACACATGCATGCAAAATTTCAGCTCAATCGGTAGCCGGGAAGTGGGTCAAATTTTTTGCAAGATTTGATTACAGACAAACATCGGGACAGGTGAAACTAAATGGCCAAGGTTATCCTAAAGGGAGCTCGAGCCCCGGTATGAAGGCTAGAAGGAACGGGGTGGGTCTTTTAGTCAGTAAGAGTCTGACGCTATCTCCTGCTCCGCCCAAGAGCGGGGGTTGTCATTGGATGATTTTTTCCCACCATAAAAAAAGGTGAAATTAAATAAAAGCTTGTAATATGCTGAATGATTGAAACAGCGATCATGGTAAAATGAAGCTAAAAATATTATTGTAATATATTGACTATTTCAGCGAAGCTTGCGGTAGAAGGCTGACTCTAAATAAGTAGTGCAAAACCATTAGGTTGCAGACGCATTACCATCAGGTAAGCAAAGTGGCTCTATTCTAAATCAAAACAGTTTACTTTCTAAACATTGCATTAGCTAAATGCATGTACCGTGCTAAGTATAATAATCTACACTAATATTATAAAGAGGGTTTTTTTTATTGTTGTGTGTATGTTTGTAATGAATAAACTCAAAAACTACTGTGCCGATTTCAAAAATTCTTTCACCATTGGAATGCTACATTCACCCTGAGTAACATAGGCTATATTTATTGCCCGTGCGAAGCCGGGAAGGGCCGCTAGTATTATATGTCATCCTGGCCGATCAGCGTTTCATCGTCGACGACGGCTGGTGCTGAAAATCAGCGCTGTGGCTCTGTCTTATACGAGCCCCAGCATTTTGCTGAGCACTGGCCGTTTTGAGCGGATGTGATACATATCCTATTTACTTCATACTTATAAGGCGATATTGTTATTTTTTTTTTTTAAGATATGCGCCATGTTTGACGCAAATAAACTCTTTTTCTTTCTAGGTAACTTCTGAAGATTAGGCAACAATAACAAGACTTCTGCGAAGCAGTAATGCTCGCAAAGGAGGAGGCCGAACGCATCAGGCAACGGCGTTATCGCCGCCGCTCCCGGCGCCGGGATACTGATCCCGATTTCCGGCCACCGTAGGCGCGGGCTTGCGGACAGTAAGCAATGGGTAGCTCACTGTCCGGCCGTCCGGTAACTGTCCGGACCAAGCCTAAGTCGTCGACGGCGCGCGCTGTTCCCGCGCGCCTCAAGGAGTTGTCAGCAACAGCAGGGACCCAGCCGGGTCGAAGCCTACTGGGGCCAGGGTTATCCGAAAGGGCGCTCGAGCCCCGGTATGAAGGCTTGAAGGAACGGGATGGGTTTTTTAGTCAGTAAGAGTCTGACACTATCTCCCGCTCCGCCCAAGAGCGGGGGTTGTCATAGGATGATTTTTCCCATCGGAAAAAAAAAGGCAACAATAACAAAATAAAGATAAAATCATACTCACGCACCAGCAATTGGGTAATACGATCCCCAATTGAATTAAAAAGGATCACCCATCCACCGACCAACCTCGGCTAGTATTGCTTATAGTTTTGCTTAGTATTGCTTTTGTATTGTATATATGTAAATAGTACACCACAAACTACCTGCGTATCTTTTTTTCCTTCTCTGTCAAATCCATCCAAAGATTGTCTGTAAAAAATCGCTTTTAGCGATAAGACCGCCTATTGTGGCACCCTATTAATTTCAAGTTTCTTATGTAATTGCTTTGTTTTTGGTGTACAATAAAGAATTTATCTATCTATCTTTTTATCTTAACAGACAAGTTCACTGATAATCCGTAAAAAAGGACCAACTATTTATGATACAGCAAAATATGACCAGTTCATACAATATTGAATACATACAACGTCACCGGATGATGAAACTTTGCACAAAGGGGGAAAGGGTACACAAAATGTTTTTTACCCAACGCGGAAAGGTAGTTCCTTAAAGGTATACAAATGAAATAAGGCTTCATCTCGTTACCCAATCACGTCTTGAAAGAGTAGTCGTGTTTTGTAAGCAATTGTCGGGTATTTTTGTTTTTTATGTATTGCCTCTGAGGAATCCAGGGAAGAGGATGATGGGAAACAAGGATAAAGGGAATAGAGAGAAGGAGAGATAGGGGATAGGGATAGGGGGGGGGATAGGAGAGCGAGAGGGGATAGGTAGGGAATTCAGGTAGCTCAGGTTGGTATAACGCCAATAAATGAACAAAATCAAGATAATCACTCAATTATAAAGGTGAAAATTTGTGAGTGTCTGTATGTTTGTTACTTCTTAAGGCTATAACAGCTATACCGATTTTGATAAAACTTAGTACACGGGTAGACCATGTCCTGGAATTGAGGCGCGCGTGGAACAATACGTGCCGTCGACGTCTTAGACTCGGTCCGGACGGTTACCGGACGGGGCGAGCTACCCATTGCTCGCCGTCCGCAAATGATCCCTTGGGATAATTTTATTCTAGAACGCGGGCGAAGCAGATGTCAGCTTATAACTATAATGAATACTAGCTTCTGTTAGCGGCTACGCCCGCGTGAATGTAGAAAAAATATCCCAAGGGAGCTTACTATCGAGATAAAAAGTATCCTATGCCATATTCTAGGAGATGGTCTACGTGTATGCCATAGATAGATAGATAGATTTTTTTATATAGATAAGTACACCAAAAATAAGAAATAGGTACATATGAAACTTAAAATGAGTGTTTTTTTATTGGTGGGTAAAAATCATTCAAATGACATCCCCCGCCCTTGTCGGGGCGGTCCCGATAGTGTCAGACTCTTACTGACTAACAAACCCACCCCGTTCCTTCTTGCCTTTCATACCGGGCTTAGCTACTTTTCGGAGCTAACCCTGGCCCCAGTAGGCTTCGACCCAGCTGGGCCCCTGCTGTTGCCGACAACTCCTTGAGGCGCTCGGGAACAGTGTGCGGCCCGACGACTTGGGGAATTGATTGAATGCCACAATGGGCGGTCTTATCGCTAAAAGCAACTTTTTACAGACAACCTTTGGAAAAAGATACGCATATTCCATCTAAAGAAAATCCTTTCAAGCGTGCAAGTGTGAAGGAGTTACAAACACACATACATACAAACTTACGCGTATATGTGATTTACTCTCTGTTATCCTTTGATCAGGCGGTTACCCGCTTAAGCTTGATTCCCTTCCGTCATTCTAAACCAAGAATCTCCTAACGATGAATCTGTCTTAGCTACAAAACCACAACCTAAATAAGACTTTATCCACATAAATACAGAAGCTAAATCAGTTTAGCAGGTTTACACGCTTTGCTAATGAAATTATCTTGAAGCTGCAACTGTAATTATATTTGGGAAGTCGGGGAGTGATACATAAGGGATATTAAGAAATGGTGCATTGCAGCATTACAGTTCTGTTTCAAAGTCTCTGAGAATTAATAAAGGTAAGATAAATGTTTTGCATTCGCCGGTTCCTTGGTTTGCTTCTTCGGGTTGAAACTGTAGTGGTTGGAGCAAGCAGAAATATCAAAAATGAACAATGGATACCAAGATCCAGTCTGCTATTACTGACAAACTTATATGAAGCCAACGACAGAGCTGTCCAGGTGGCTAAATATTGGTAGGGCAAAATTTGAGTCATCGACACGAGAAGAAGAAGAAGTCTGCTATTTGTACACTAATGCCCAATTTGTCGTCGAGGTAGATAAAAATACTGTATCCAAGTAAATGAAAACACAGCAAATCCGTAAAGGCCTAGCAGAGCCGAAGCCTATTGGGGCTATGGGTGCAAACATAAAGAAACAGGTTACCGGTGCAGGCAAGTCTGTAAGGATCGGTACCGATCGGTGCAGGTATAATTCTCCCGTGTTTTCTTATGCGCTCATTTATAAAGAAACAGGTTCATACTGGTCGGTACAGACTGCCTGGACCGAGTCATACAGATTTACCTGTTTCTGTGGTTTTACCGGTACCTGTCTGTACCGACTCGTACAGACTTATCGGGACCGAAAAACCTGTATCTTTATGTTTGCACCCTTAGGGATGACTTCTGAAAGGGAAACCCGTGGTGAGGACAAACAACGAACATAGGTGTGGTTGTAGGTTGTGGGTTTAGTCAGTAATAGTTTAACATAAAGCGCGAGAAATCATTGGATAATTTCCCATCTTAAAAAAAAAGTACACAAAAAGACATTGGAAAACAAATGATAAAATTAAAAAAAAAATCAAATTTTTCAGTTATTTGTTCCTGCCTGAACCACAGCCCACAGGAGGTATGCTTTTTTGTTTGATATAAAAGTATGACACTCAACGGTAGTGTAATCGGAATAGCCTCTATAGATTCCCTTTTACAAACACACATACAACTTTACATCTGTTACAGGACTGTCCTTAAAGGAGTGTGTTATGTTTTTACATTTTATATTCTGACCATTGACTCTTTGCACCCAATAACGCCATCTATGAACGATCTACGACAACGCACAACTCGCGCGCCAATCAGCTGATTGGTACGATGAAAGTGAACGTTGCGCTAACAGATGTCGCTACTGGTACGGAACTATCAATAAACGTCAAACGGAGATTTATTTACTCCGTGGGAAGTGTAGTAAAACTGTTAGCTGTCCTGTTTGAGTCACATGCGACAGTAAAAACATTTGTTCGAGAAAGAAATATTGATTTAGTGTGTGTAAGAGATTTTTATTTGCTTGTTTGTGTGTTTTCGGAAGAAGTGGAGTTGACATTAGGACGATGTCCGGCTAGCTTACGTCATACACCATCCGCTCATATTACTACCGGGCTTGGAACTATTTTCCTGGCGTGATCGCATCAGGAATGATGATTTCCGCAGGAGAACAAAGGTCTCCGACATAGCCCGAAGAATTGCTTACTAAAGTGGCAGTGGGCAGGGCAGATTGCTCGTGCAACGGATGGTCGATAGAGCCAAAAGGTTCTATAGTGGCGACGCAGCGTTGGAAGGCCTCCCACAAGGTGGACCGACCTGGACCTGGTCGCGGGAATGCTGTGGCTGCGAGACGCACAGGATCAGTCTTTGTGGTGACGCTTGGGGGGGGGGGGGGGGGGGGGAAGGCTACATCCAACAGTGGATGCCCTTCAGCTGAAATGATGATGGTGATGAATCGGTCTACTTCTTTCTGCTTTGTGATTTGCAAAAGACGTCCAATGTGGAACATAAGCCGAAGGTCTTTCAAAGGTTGTCTGGTAGATATATCAGTCACCGACAAGACTGCTATTGTACCCATAGATTTAAGTTTGTGTATAAGTTGTGTTACTTTTTTTGTTGTACAATAAAGTTTATTCTATTCAGTTATATTCTACTAGCTTCTGCCAGCGGCTTCGTCCGCGTACATAATACAGCCTATAGCACTCAGGAATAATGTAGCTTTCTGACAGTGAAAAAAATTTTGGAATTGGATCATTAGTTCCAGATATTACACCCAACATACAAACTTACAAATTTTGCCTCTTTATAATATTAGTATAGAAGATAGACCGGGCCAAGTGTCGCTACAACTCCCGGTCCTATGCGTCTCGCATCTATCAGATTCCTTCGACCCTCGCCAGGACATCAGTCCACCTTGTCTTACGGTGTTCTTATCAAATAGTTTTACCGATATAAAATAAGTCCCTAATCTTTACAATTACCTGTCATCTAATCTAATGACAACTGTATTACACTGAATATGAAAAAAACATGAATAAATTACAGTTATCTAACATAATTGTCTCAATAAAACTAGCTAAATTATCATTATCTTAAATCCAGATGATTTGTGGTATCATATAATAGTTTAACAACTTAGTAGGTACCTAAGTATTAAAAATAAGTCAGAAAAAACCCGACTGCGTAAAAAAATGCTTAAAAGAAAAGAAAAATGTTTAGGTCTACACGTGTAGAAAGTTTAATTACTTCAACATTGAAATGATTTCATTATTGATAGATATATAAAATAATAGAATCTAATACGAAACATATTGACTGCAACAGTCGGGATCCATCACTAAAATCTAGGCTAAAATCATTCGATCCAATATGGGTATAAATCTTCTTAGTTGTCGGGTAAAAAGAAGGACCATATTTCGTTAAATTAAGTGTCTTTAAGTATGTTACGTATCTACTGTTCGTCAAGAGCATCCTTAGCAGTCTACTGAGTAACCAACCTACTTACTATTTAGTTAATCTCTTAACCAATCACACTTTCACACCAACATTATGACGAAAGTTCGTATGTATGTTGTGTGTGTCACTTCACGTTCAAACTGCTGACAGAATTTACATAAAATTTGGCACACGGGTCAACCATGTCATGAAATAGGACATCGGATAGTATCCGAGTAAAAAGTATCCGACGGATACTTTTTAAACCGGAAGAAAGGTTCTCTGACTAAAGGATAATTTTCTACCTCCATGCTAGTGGATTCTCTGACAGAAGCTAGCGAATTATATTTGAAAACAATCTGGCATGAAAGAAGCTGAACCCAACAAAGACACCGTAAAGATCTTCTCCTCGAATCGATGGTTTTCTCTTCTCTAAAAGTTTTTGGCCTCAGTATGTTGACACGTTTATAGCGGCGTCAGTGGCGATTTTAAGGTCCTAGAAAGTGTAAATGTTGGGACACTTTGGGCACTCTAATAAGTGGGCCATTGTCTGGTCAGCAGCACCACACTAGCACCGGGTGTCGGAGTGGTCTATAATCCCCTGTTTTGCCAGGTTGTGTTTGCACTGGCCTACTTGGGTGCACAGTCTATTGATTGCTTTCCATATAAGCCTGATCGCCGTAAAGATAGAACAAGGAGGATCGTGGAAGAAGGAGAAGACAAACTATTTTTTCTTATATCCCGTGCCAACACGACTAAAGACGAAATACATATCAGTTCCGTTATACGTCGCCACTCAAGTATCCCTGGCTACTTTAAACAAGTGACCCTCCGGGATTTGCTTCTCATGACCGATTGATCCCTTCGGTAGTAAGCCGGTTTTACGAGGTCCCCTTTACAAACAAACAAATAAACTTTCCTTTTCTGTCTGCAGTATTTCTATTTGCATGATATGTTGTGTTTTTATCAAAGATTCTTTTGTAATCTGTTTATTTTACTTTGGGATGTCTCTTGATATGAGTACTATAAAAATATGTTTAATTCATTAGACCCCAAGCAAACGCTGTCATTGTCTTTCTATTATGTCTCTAATTGACAGTATTCAAAAGGTTTTCAACCACGAATGGCAGGTCAAATGTCGAATCTTGACCAGAGTTCCATTTCACGTAGAAACGTGATAGAAATTTAATTAAAAGCTCCGAAATTAAAAGTAAACCGAGTCCAATTAATCCAGAAAAAGAATCGTACGAAATAGGTCCTCTTCCAACAAATCGAATTCTACCAAAAAAATACTAGTATACCCGCAAAACTAACCGATCCAACCAAAACTAATCTAGGCTAGTCAAACAAAAAATGCTGTAGTTACACGAAGGCCACAAATATCAAAATGGCTGACACGACCTTCTCGATCGAGAACCAATTAAAAAAGTTCCATATACGAGGTACAAAAGTGAAATTGTGTTGACTCCTCCCCCACCATCCACTTCCCGGACGGTAAAGGCCTACGCAGACCGGAACGGCATGGCAAAGGATTTTGGCGCTAGTCACCGCATGACCGCACACTAACCGCTTAGATACCGCGGCATTTCACCGCCTTGACACGTCACGTACTACAGTTCTGCTGCCTGATACACATTTCAATCATAAGTAGCTGTAAAGAGTGTTGACAGGCGCCAGCATCCTTCGGCATGCCGTTGTTTACCGCAGCACGCCGCGGCATCCCGCCACGCGTCCGTGAAGCGTCCTTCAATGATGATATCCCTTTCGATGCCACGGAATCATATTAAAGCATAGGAATTTATGTCGTATTTCTATTTCTCTAAGTTTGAATATCCGTTGGTAATATTTTAAATCCTTTGCCATGCTGTCCCATTCTGCGTAGGCCTTAAAGTAAACATTGTTGAACTATGTGGAATTCTGGAACAAGGGTAAAGGTAGAACTACGCTGTGCTCACGAGGGCCACACACTCCGATCTGGGCGCGTCGATCCCCATACATTTTATATGGAAACTAGACTTGTAGAGCTACACTAGGTCCACGTCACGCGACGTCGTTCTACGTACAAATCAGGCGTGATACACGTGTGCGTTGGTCTAATGTAGTTCTAGCTTTAAGGAACACGATTTTATGTTTCCAGTGAAATTTTGTGATGCGATACGTATCCGATATAAGTTTTAATAGAAGCGTTGCTGATTTTGATTAGTTGGCCTAAATTAGGGTTTTAATTGCTTTTCTAAATAATATGAAATGATCAGTCTTCTAATGAAAATCATGGACGCGTGGTAATTGGATGTTGGATGAGAAATAAGTGAACTGGTTCCATTTTAAGCTGAAAGTTTTGTATTCTAAACTAATGATTTGTTTAATTAATAGAAGCTTTAAAATGATCACAAGGAATAAACTTTACTTACTCGTCTCGTCTCGTCTTTGTCGTCGTCGTCTTTAACTTTACTTTTTACTCATTTGTTAACCTAGGATTCAAATGAGAATTCCATTATTTAGCTCAAACTGTTATTAGTGCTTTTTTTTAGGTGGAATATAATCGAATGTCCTTACAACATCTCCCGCCCTTAGGCGGAGCGTGAGGGCGTGTCAGACAATTTTTCTGACTAATCCCACTCCTATACCATTTTTGCCTACATTCCCGGGGTTTACTTTCGCACTACCTATAGGCTTCGACCCTGCTGGACTGTTCCTAGTGCCGGGACTTGGTCTTCTCTTCTCAGTCTTTTACTGACTAAAACCCACTTCTGTTCCGTCTTTGCATTCGTTCCAGGGCCCCGGGGTTCACTTTCACACTACCCTTGGCCTCAGTAGGCTTCGACCCTGCTGGACTGTTCCTAGTGCCGGGACTTGGACTTCTCTCTGTGAGAGGGAGTGGACTGTAATCTACCACGCAGTCTTAGTGCGGATTGGTAGATGTCTTAATTTTTTTGTATCCAGGAGATGCTTGGTATCTTCAAGATCCTCTAATTTTTGATAGCGGAAAATATGAAATAACTTCTTTTCTTGAGGGTAGAGCGAGAGGGCGTATCAGACTTTCACTGTCTAAAGCTCAACTGTGCTAATACAGCTGGTCTTTGTTTTCCAGGGTAAAGAGCTTCTTTTGATCCCACAGCCTTGGCAGGCATCGGTCCTACCCTGAAGGTACCCCTTCAGTTTGGCTGACCTCTTCGAGGTACACGTGGAACGCAACGCGTTGTCGACTTGGGCTCGGTCGTTACCGGACGGCGAGCCACTCATTTATCGTCGTCCGGAAGTCCGTGCCTACGGTGACCGAGAATCATCCTGTCACCTGACGCCTGTGGCACCTCCCACGGACGAAACGGTCATAACCGATTGGCTAGGCCTACACCTTCAGGTCGGCCACGCCTCCGATTCCTTTGTTCTGACCACGTGTCTGAGCGTTGAGATGAAGTCAGAACAAAGGAATCGGAGGTGTGACCGACTCGAGACGATCAACGAAAGGGAATCAAAACGAAACAGTTGTAACCTGGCTGGGGGGCTTATGTTCTTCTCGTATAGCAAATGTGAACAACTGAATAAAAATTCCACAACTACCGCAGAATAAATATGTGGCTACTCGATTTTTATTCTCATTCCCACACAAAGTACTAGCTCAACATTAGATAATCTTGAATAATGACCAACAACAAGATTGCAATCTCAACAGATTTAAATAAAACAAACGTTATTTAGCACGAATAAACGCTAATGAAGCTATAAAACTTTCAGAACACATAAACTTATGTTCAGATAGGTTTTGGAAAGAGTTTGAATTTCAAGAGGAAGTTAAGCAGTGATAGATACGAGTATATTCATTCTAGAAGCAGTTATCACGCTACCTAATATAACAAAAGCGAAAGTTTGTTAGTTTAGTATCTTATTAAGCTATTGCATAGCTTCTATCGCGGGCCTTGAGCGTGGAGACCGAATCCAGAAATTCCGTAACGAAAATAACCTAACACCCCCCACTCATTTGTTTTTTGAGCGTGGTGACCGATAAGAAAACAAATGAGTGAACAATCAATCAATATTCAATTCAATGTGTGAAAGTGTAAATTCAATTAATATCAAGGAAAAAAAAACAAAGGAAAAAAAATACTGCATAAATAAAACAAATAAATAATTATAATTGCATAAGTTGATAAAAATGCTATGCAATAGCTTTACCGCGGCAGTCCCCGAGTGCCACATGTCTTTTTTTTTATTTTTGAGAAATCATCCAATGATATCTCTCGCCCTTGGGCGGAGCGGGAGAGCGTGTCAGACTTTTAATGAATAAAACCTTCTGTTCCTTCTTTGCCTTCGATACAGGGCCCTGGGGTTTACTTTCGCACAACTCATGGCCCCAGGCTTCGACCCTGCTGGGCCCCTACGATTTGCTGACATCTTCTTGAGGAGCCCGTGGAACAGTACGCGCCGTCGACGACTTGGGTTCCGTCCGGACGGTCGGACGGCGTGTGAATGTTTTAGAGTTACGTATTTAAAAACAAAGCTTTTTTTACATAACAAGATTCTTGAATATTACTAATTTAGATCAAATAAAAAAAAAATTCAAAGCGCAATTTCATAAATCTTAGAACTTAGTCACCATGATTTCGAGATTTTAAAGGAGATATTATCAACACTATATTACTAAGTCCTACGAACTTTTGGGTAAATATATCAATTCCAACCTCTGATCATCAGTCATCATTACCACAGTGAGCTAACGAAGAAAATTTGCTGCGCGAATGTGTCTAAAGCCACCAAATATTTCATCGTTATTTACAAATACGAGTATATAAAAAGGAGAAACTGATTGACTGATATAAATCAGTCACGTTTATATAGTAGTTTCGGCTGCGCTTTGAAATTTATCACAAGAAAAAATTTTTTTCGGAGTTTTACAGGTTGCATTTTGAAGAGTGTGCGCGGAAATTGCATGATCTGATTCCGCCGTCTCATTTCTACCATCGGAAGACCCGATGTACGGCGACTATACACCCTTACCTACGTTGTAAACCTCTACGGTCGGGACCAAGCGTTTCGCCTCGTCGTCGTTTATACCGCGTACATCGAGGTACTGGAGCAACTTGCCTGCTGCGGTCTTCCCATCTGTTTATAATTTAGAAGTCTTCAAGGCTAGAGTGAATAGGCTTTTAAATTAGCGCGCCTCACCATCAAAGATTGCATGACTACTTACCATCAGGTGGGATCGTAGTCAAGCACCAGTTTATAACAATTTAAAAAAAAAGACTTCCTTTTATGACGTAGGCAAGCACCAAGAGAGGGTTTTCCAAAATTTACTCCCTGATAAGTTGAAACGGCTCAAAGTTTGTATGGAGAAACCCACATTCACACGGCGAAGCTTTATGCCAGCCATACAAGGTCAAACCGGTCGTCCAATCGTTATGACGCTACATGTTTGATCAAACAGATTTGACCGTGTGTGGGAGTGGATTGGTATGACCAACATGTTGTCACTCCCATTGGACGACAGGTTTGACCGTGTATGGCTGACATTAGGCAGAAGCCAGTTTTTTCTGAAGCTTTTGCATGGGTAAACAAAGTATGAACTAATGTCGATCCCAGCAAAAGACCAAGTTTCTAAAAAGTTTAATTAAAATTCAATAACGAGTTTTTTAACCCTACCTTACACAGTACACTTTACAGTTACTTGGTCCGACCCAATTAATAAATTAGGTGCACGCTACATGATTGCCCATACAATATTCACGGGTTTAATTAATAGTATTTTTTTTTTTTAATTTCTATTAGCTACCGTAATTGAGTTACTAACTAAACTCTCGAGAAAAGTGCTCGGCAATTTCTTTTCTTTGATCACTTTTCTTGTTTTAATGGTTTGTTTTGAACTTTTGAAATTAACTGGCCTTTTTGCGTGATTTTTTTAGATGTGTAGATTGAAGATGTTGTATGGAGCTTGCATATTGGTTTAGAGACTAGACTGCAACATAGTAGATTTTGAATACAACATAAAAAATATAGTTTAAAAAAAACTAAAAAAACACGCTTTCATACATAGCATATCAAACTAAAAAGTGTAAAATAATTTTCAAGAAAACAATAATAATAAACGAAAAATATTAATATAATTGTGAAAAAAGCGTGGGGTGCTCGATTTACGAAGAATATGGCACAAAGCGCATTATTTTACACTTTTTAGTTTGATATGCTATGAATAAAAGCGTGTTTTTTTAGTTTTTTTTTAAACTATATTTTTATTTTTCACTAAAAAAAACGGATTATTGTATTGTCATCAGTCTTTGATGGGTGTGCAAAGTTTGAAGAAAATCTGATCGCCCAAAGTTGGTCAAAATCGAGCTCAAAGGCGTTGGTTACAAACATACAGGTGAAGCTAATATAAGCGTGTTAATAAAAAGGAGCTAATCATCATATGATTAGCTCCTCACTCTAGTCAGGCACCCAAGTCAAACTCTCCTGCTAATTAATCCAGTTACTGAACGAACGAAGCTCAGCCAAAAGTCCCGGCAAACGCACTAAAGACGCACTAGTCAGCGTGGTATGATAAACCACCAACAAAAGCATTCTCAAGGACACCAAGCCTTGGTGTTAGGCTAGCCATTTCATCTTTTCTCGCCGGAGACACCCAAGGCGTCGGGAGTCTCTGGCCGATTTCCGGTTCCTGTAGGCATGGGCTTGCGGACGGTGAGCCATGGTCTGCTCGCCATCCGGCCGTCCGGTAAGAATCAAACCCTAACGTGAAACAACGCACGGTCCATCGTGTTTCACGCGCGCTTCAAGAAGATGCAATTAAGGGCGACGCCTGCCAGGGTTGCAGATTGTTCGAACGAGTCCCATTTCAGAGCGGAAAAATTTGATTTGATGATTTCATGTTTTAAACAGTCCATCCATCGTTTGTTTTTTTTTTTTTCAATCTTATAGTCATTCATATTCAAAGCTTTCTTCAAAACATTTCCTCTCTAATCTAAGAAACACAAAAGTAATTAGTTTCTGGTCTCTTTAATCGCCTGTCAATTGCCTTGGACACCTCTCTCGTTCCGGAAAATGTAAAGGAAACACGTTAATAACATCACAGTATTACGTAAGCTATTATTTTGTTCATTTCTGTCGTAAAATAAATTGAAAGCATTCCGTTTTAATTGTAATTAAAAACGTAACACTTCAGTCATGTAATTGGCTGCAAAATAAAGATTACAGCATAGTAATTTCAAATATTTATTATTGACTAGCATCACGCCCGGCTTTGCAGGGGTGCTAATTAACTGGGGCCAGGGTTATCCGAAAGGGAGCTTGAGCCCCGGTATGAAGGCTAGAAGGAACGGGGTGGGTCTTTTAGTCCGTAAGAGTCTGACACTATCTCCCGCTCCGCCCAAGAGCGGGGGTTGTCATTGGATGATTTTTTCCCACCATAAAAAAAGGGGTGCTAATTATATATAGGTTTGTTTGTAAAACACTGGCAACCTTTTAGAACTATATTATTACATCATTAACAACAACTTTAGTTCTATGACTTTTAAAAATTTACCATATTTTAGTTCATCAGATTTTCATACAAAAATAAAAATATTTAAATTGAACGTTCTAAATATTACGAAGTCTATGCAAAGCAAGAAATAGTGCAATAGCGGAGGGGAGCAGGATCGGCCAGCGGAGGTGTTTGACGCGCTTGCTTCGTGTCGTACAGATGTAGGTAGGTATAGCAAAACAGAGTTGAAATGTGTTAGATAGAACACCAACTAAGATTTGCTTAAGCTAAATGAATTATGTTTAGTAAAAAGTCATAGAACAAAAGTTGTTGTTTATGATCATATGATATTATGTTAGTAATACATTCCTGCAGGGTTGTTAGTGTTTTAGTTTATAGGAAGGAAGGCTTATATCTTCCACATTTGTTGCTCTTTCTATTAATAATTATAGCATCAAAACCCTTTGCATGGTTTAGGAGTTAGCGGACAAACAGACATACGCTGAAAGCGACTTATTTTATGTAGGTTAAGATTGTTTTTCACACACAATTTTATTACATGTGAAAAAGGCAGTGGTAGCCCAGTGGTAACGGCCCTGACTTACGAGTTTATACTTCGCGGGTTCAAACCCAGCTATGCGCATTATTCTTCTTCTTTGTCCTTCAATTTTGCGTATTAACAGTCTGTCCTAGGTTGTCGAATATGGCCATTGGGCTTTCTTGAGATCTTTTTTTCATTACTTTGTGTAATTTATTTCATCACCACTGCTCTCAAAACGGTGAAGGAAAACATCGTGAGGAAACCGGCCTGTCTGAGAACCAAACCGTCGAAAACACATGACTGGCATCCGCCAATCCGCACTGGGCTCGCGTAGTGTGAGTCCCAGCATTGGGAACATAAGGCTGATTATGCTCATGGTAAAAATGATTCACAACTCCTATAGCCATGGCATACGTGTTCGTAGAATATTTTATAGAAAGAAAGTAAATGCATTGTAAAAATAACATGACATAATCCTTGGTGTATTGTTTTATATGTACAGTGACACTGATCGTGTGGTTTACTGAGATTTATTCTTGATTTGTCGTCAGCTGTTAAATTCAAAACATGACTCGTTTGAGCGTTTTGGGAACACATTTATTGTGCGTACAGCCAAGGAGTGGAATCCCCTGCCGGAGTCTGTGTCTCTAACAGAATATTCCCAAATATTTCAGCAAATAGCTAGTAACATCTTCAGGTATCCGGCAATAAAAATACCTATATAAAACGTAAGCCAAAATTCTTCTCAAATTATTACCTTCAAATATAGCACAGCATGTCATAATCGAATGGATGTGCTTACGTCATTTTAACACAGATTTAATTGATATATCGGTTGCGCACGCGATGCTCCGTGTACTACAAAGTAGATAAGTACAGAAGTCAATCTACATAAAAAGTGCGCTCGAGCAATGCTCACTGTCATGATATCTCGGCCAGATTCAGCTCAGTCCGAGCGCGGGTACAATCTGCTTTGGGGTAAGGAGGTATGTAGATATTTACTTCTATTTTGATGTTTTTTTTTTTAATGTAACACAGAACAGGCCTCGCGCCGAGAAAGAGAAGATGATTTTGTGGCCATGTAATATTTTTACAATTCAGATTAGGTAGGCATTTATCACCGTGCACGGTCGCACTCGGATAGTTTGGCGCCAGGCGCTGACCCTAGCGCGATCACCGAGCGTAGGTATGAAAAATTAAATACATACATGAGAATGACTTCTGTACCTATCTATTTTGTGGTGTACTCGTGTACAATAATGAATTGAGCAGTTCAAGGCTACGTATCAATTACCATGCCCTTATTTAATGAAACAATAAGATTAACTGACCAGAACGAATCACACGCTTATTGTTTTCGGGGGTCGAAATTTTTTGTGCTGTCAATTGAATTAGGGGTTTCGTTTCAATTAATTACTTCATTAGGTACTGTTATATTTACTGTTCGTAAGGTTTTTGATTTGTTAATTACTTCTTTGTTATATAGGTACCAGATATAGAATTGTTTGGCCTTCTTCTTTAAGCTTGCCTGTTCTATCCCACTCTTAAGCAAAGGCCCTCCATTCTCCACTCTTTCCATCTTTCGCGAGCTCGCACTTTATTCATCTTGTTCTCGCGAAATCTGTCGAGATTGTCCCGCCATCATCTTCGTGGTCTGTCCCGTGTTAAGGCTGAAGTACACATGCCTATAACTTGCACAAAGGTATGCCATTAGCTGGCGTACCAATAAAATTTACTTGGAGTAAATGTAAAATTTTCATCTTGTCATTCTCGACTGTTTAACGCTATTTTTTATATGTATTTAGAAGTATATTTATCAGTTGTCTAGTACCCATAACACAAGCTCTGCTTAGCTTGGGACTAGACGGCGTAATGTGTGATAGAGTAGGTAGGTAGAGTAGGGTAGAGTAGGGTAGAGTAGGGTATAGTAGGGTAGAGTAGGGTATAGTAGGCTGAAGTAGGGAAGAGCGGGAGCGAAACCGCGCGGGTACAGCTAGTATATATATAAAAATGAATCCCTATTTCCCTTTGTCACGCTATCACGCGTGAACGGCTGGACCGATTTCGCTAATTCTTTTTTTGTTGTGTTTGTGTTTGTGTCAGGAGAAGGTTCATATGGAAAAAAAAAAAAATTAGGGTAGTGTAGGGTAGAGTGAGGTAGAGTAGTGTAGAGTAGGGTATATTAGGGTAGAGTAGGGTATAGTAGGGTGGAGTAGGGAAGAGCGGGAGCGAAGCTGCGCGGGCAAAAGCTAGTACTTAATATTATAAAGAGGTAATGTTTGTTTTTTTGTTTGTAGGAGATTATCTCTGAAAGTACTGGTCCGATTGGTATTTTTTTTTCACCAATACAAAGCTGCTTTATTCCTGAGTGACATAGGCTATATTTTATGTACGCGGGCGACGCCGCGGGCGTCAAAAAAAGCTAGTATTTTATAAAAAACCGTTTTCCTTAGAATTCACTGGGACAGTCTCCAAACTCTCCAGCACCATGGCGCCTCTACAGCGGCGTCTGGACACTTTTACTCGCATTCCTAATACAGCGGCGTCGGCCACAGTTTTCACTCGCCGCGACTGGCATACCAAGATGGCCGTGATTTACTACCGGTGCCACGCTGCTGGTTATTTGTAAGGGCGGATATTAATGTTCTTTATTGCTTTTAAATTGGACTGTTTGAATTAATTTGTGTAGTTTAATTTGATTTGTTATGATAACAGCAAGATGATTAATGTTCGTTTGGGTAAACGTATTTTCTTTTTCTTCTTCTTTTCGGATCGATGGTAAACTCGTCAAACGGTTTGAGCTCAGTGCAGTGCCATAAAACAGTGACTTCTGAAGCCTACTCCTCAGTAACGGCCAGATTAATAGGTTTGAAAAAAAAAAATGTTTATTACAGATTCATAAACAACATTATCAACTATTGTTTTTTTATGTGCAATTAATACTTGCAGCAATTCGCAACTTTTCCCTGATTCTTCGAAACGGCTTGGATCTATAGAAACATTTTTACACATAAAAATTGGTGGTTAAATATTCTTCAAAGCGAACATAGCAAAAGTAAATCAATCAAAGAATCAATACACAATAAAAATACAAAACAAAACAAAACAAAACACATAAAAATAAAAAAATACAATACAATCAATATTTCGCAACAAAAATGAATTTAAAGGTCAGCGGGACTCTATCCGGGTGCAGCTGGCTGGAATTAAATGCACTCGTACTGCCGCCTAGGCAGGTACGAGTGTTCTGCAGCATCGGTGGTACTCATTAAATCCTCCAAGGTTCAGGTGTTTAGGCACTTGGGGCTGTAGCGTGTGGGTTATGTTCTGAACTGGGGCAACGCGCTTACATTGAGTATTTACTGAACATACTTCAAATCTACCCGTCACGATTATTGATTTGAATTTCCTGATAGCTACAATATTTCAAATCAAGAATAGGTTACATCTAGGCTAGTGTGTTGTAGTGACCACATCATCACTTACCATAAGGTGAGGTAGTGGTCAAACGCGAGCCTATCAATAATAAAAAAGAAAATAAAAATTGAATAGACACGGAGGTCGACTACGAAGAATTTGAATATCCATCATTCCAGCCGGATCATCCAATCACTTGGTTCGTCAATTTACGTCTACATGTTGCTAGATTGGTCTATCGTGAACCAAACCAAGGTATCGAATCTAATCGACACTAAATTGATGATGTAACGTCCACATAAGACACTAACAAGGCATACAATTGATCATAGACTTAAACCTCATAGCTCCTTTGTTGGAGTAGGTCTAGCATCTTTCCATGTCTAACCGATAAATAGGGTTTATAGCGCGTCTTTGATTACTACTGCGTTATTTTTAGTCGTATCATAATGTTATAAAGACTATAAGTCTTCCTCGAGAAATAAGGCTATACTACTCGTACAGTACAATTCACGAATGATGGCGGCCGTGAAGTTAGCCTTTGCGAACGTTCGCGCATACTGCACTCTTCTCGCACACGCACGTCGCCTTACTGCGCAGCCTTCTGCGTAAACTTCACGGCCGCCATTATTCGTGAATTGTACTGTATGTTACTAACATCTTAGACAACAATTTTTATTCTATGACTTTTTACAAAACAATTCATTTACTAAAAACAAACCTTCAAGATTGTATTGTTCTATCTAACTTTCAACTCTGTATTTTGCTATATCTACCTACGTCTGTATGACGCGACGCAAACGCATCTAGCACCCTCGCCGCCCGATCCTCCCCTCCGCTATTGTACTATCGCTTGCTTGGCATAGGCTTGGTAATATTTAGAACGATCAAAAAATGTTTTCATTTTTGAATGAAAATCTGAACTGTGAACTAAAATATGCTTTTGTTGTATATTATCTTAGTAAGACAGTCCTGCAAGGTTGTTAATGATTTACCAACAAATAACCATGTACAAAGAAAAAGATAATAAACTCTGTTGTCTATCCATAGCCTTAACATCCTTAACAATCATAACAGAGCGATAAATACTGGAAATATCAAAGGTGAATTGACGTTAATTGGATCCATTAAACTAGGTAGATGAATCATACCCACGTGCACCGGATCGTAATGTTCATAATCCATCAACAAAAGCCACTTTACCAACAATAGTCAATCATCGCAATATATTCAGGTGTGTCACCAGCTATTAATCACCATATAGCAAGTATGGTGGCACAGAGGATCCTATGGGCATCGACAATGAAGTTTTATCGCCATTATAATGATCGGTATTCTTCAATCGTTTATGAACTGTGACTGGATTACTGAGCAGTATGGGGACAGTCATTTATTACGTAAGACGATTTGAAGTTTTTTGTTTTGTTTTTGAACCCCTCACGCTTTTTTTTTCCTAGCCATTACTGTCCCACTGCTAGGCAAAAGCCTCCCCCAAGTCCTTCCAGACATTCTTCGCCCGCGCCGTCTCGAACCAGTCTCCACGATATGCGTCCAGATCGTCACTCTGCCTCTTTCTAGGCCTCGACGGCACCTTTCGTCTGCAGGAATGAACGTGGCGACATTTTCCTAGCGGTCACTGTTCATGCGGCTGACGTGAACTGCCCAATCCCATTTGAGCCCCCCTAAAAAAGAATAAGCCGATCCCTCACCCCTGTTTAATATTTATTACGTAAAGAATGTAAAGGAAAAAATAGATAATTATACGTTTGGTTGGCTTTTTAAAAGTAAGAAGTCGCTTTCCATCAGGTGAGGTGGCGGCCAAGCGGAAACCTATCAACAATAAAAAAAAGAAGAAATTAAGGAACATTTACAAGTTTGTTGCTTACGCAAACAAGTAACGTCTAGTTCACAAGCAGGAAGGTGCACTGATGATGACATTGCCATGGAAATAGTTTACCTATACGCAACCGAACGCACATCGGCACTAAGACGGTTAACTTTGCTTTGTTTTTGTGATCTTACGTAAGAACTATCAAGACTTTCTCTCATCCCTTTGCAAGAAAAAATAAGACATGGTCGACTCCCCTCCCCCCTAAATCAATTTACGTAATAAATGAATAGCCCCTATTGTGTTTCTATTTGCGTTATGTTTCACTTTCGTCAAATTAAAGACGGCAGCGTAATTTTAGTTGCCTCATAGCCTTTTTTTCGACTTGACCTTTTCAAGTATCAGCTTTCTAAGTGAGTTTAAAATATTTTCTTGTCTTATCTAATTTCTGTTAGCCTGTTTCGTAATTAATTATCTTCAGGAATGCCTATGTAGCTTAAAAAAATAACGTCGATTTACAAAATTATTCGGACAACCAAAAAAAAATACTTAAGCCTTCCAGATTGTTCGTCACCTAACTCCTCCAAAATGACTTGACAGTTTTGGATAAATCTTTGTGTGTGTATATGAGTGGCTACCTGGACGGTTTGAAAACAAATAGGTGCAACTGGACTTGATACGCGGCGCTGCAATCGGTATCTCAATTTCTTTTTCCTGACAAATGATAGCTTTCCTGTAGGTCAACATCTATCGGGACCGCAAGTGTACTTATAAAATTCGACACTGTCCAAAGTCTAAAAGCCATTCTTTTTCTGTCGAAAGGCCAGCTTTTCAGTAGAAAAACATCAATCGGAACCGCTAGTAAGTCTATAAAATTCGACACTGCCCAAAGTCTAAAAGCCATTCTTTTTCTGTCGAAAGGCCAGCTTTTCAGTAGAAAAACATTAATCGGAACCGCTAGTAAGTCTATAAAATTCGACACTGTCCAAAGTCTAAAAGCCATTTCCTCCACTATCAATACCGGAGACTCATCGTAACCGGCTTCCTACGATCCGTATCTTTGAGATAAAATCTCGACTTCATAATTTAACTGGATGTCGGCGAATCTACTGCATATGAGGACGAATCTTCGGGTGAGGACAGTGATAAACGACGGGACTGAAGATACGACGTTATACGGCTAAGATTATGACCCTTGACACTTGGGAGGAATGGAAATTCTCGCTTCCTGCCGCGTCGCACATTATTCATTCAGGACATAACGTAATATCATGTATATGAGATCTGTCGTAGCTTGCAGATGTGGGTGAAATGTGAATCTTAAGTAAGTAAACAAATCTTAATCACGTCTGCCTGTATGTATAGTTCTCTTCTTAATGCATTGAAATTCATCTACGAAATATCTCGTAGATGATTTCTTCTTATATGCCGTCTGCGAGACATTGCGTAGGATTTATATGACCGTAGATGTCTTCTTATGAAAGTATTAATAACGCTGGTGTCTACGTACGAGATATCTCGTACTTATACGATATATCTCGTATAACCAACCAAGGTTGAAAGAGTAGCTCAGCCCAGGTATAAAGGCACGAAGGAACGGGGTGGGTTTTTAGTCAGTAAAAGTCTGACATTATCTCCCGCTCCACCCAAGAGCGGGGGTTGTCATTGATGATTTTCCCACCATAAAAAAAGCTACTCTTTCAAAACTAACACTGGCCCCAGTAGGCTTCGACCCAGGGCCCTTGCTGACCAGGAAACACAGACTCCGCAAGTGCAATAAACATAATAAAAATCTGACTTAACATATCAAAACAACCTTTCAAACGACAAACACTAAACAGCCCATAAAGCCTCAAGAATACTTGTACCAATGAACGCGACAGAGCCTTGAAAGTTGCTCGACAACCTTAACAATAGATAATTCAAAAAGGTTACGTGCCGAAAGGTGCTCAACCCGGTGGTTCATAAAATTGTAACATTTAGGCTCGGCGCAAACGGGCCACCGAACGCAGCCACCGGTGGCTGTCACGCGCTACCGCCATATTTTATAAGTGTCAGAAACGAGCTATAACCAATGGTGTTCGGAAGCCGCCACATTTTATAAATATATGTATGTTTGTATGAATTAAAAATATATAAGTATGTATGTTTATCAGTTGTCTAGTACTCATAACACAAGCTCTGCTTAGCTTGGGACTAGACGGCGTTGTGGGATAGTTGTGGAATATTATATTATTTTATAAACCGCTTCCTGCTGTTTGACCATCTAAGACTCCGACACGGAAAATTTACTCGCGCTGCGCGGGGGGTTGAGCAGTGCGATAGTGGCGGGTGTTGGCATTTTGTGTGGCTCGTAGCGACCACAAGTGGCGACTCGCGGACACTGCTGTAGCGAGTGGCTGCCACCGGCTGCACGTATGCGGCGTTTTATTCAAAATATATGAAGAAGTGTCGTAAGTCGCTGTCGCTGGCGGTGGCCAACACCGACCACAGCCACAGGTGTGTGGGTTGAGGTCGGTGGCCCGTTTGAGCCGAGCCTTACATCGCTTCCGTTTTCATTATACAAATTCAGTAAGGTTTTCCTGGTACCAAAAAGCCTATCAAGTTTGATATGAAAGATAAACAAAAAGACATGCTTCCTGTTTAAGCTTGTTATTTCTTGGTAAAATGTGAACTGTGATTTTAGTTATCGAATACTTAGTTTATTTTGGTCTTGATTTTATCGTCTTGAAAATATGTTAAAATCTATATTGAGCAAAATTTCCTTATCGTCGGTAAGATACGCTTCCTCAGTTATTTATTCACATTTTTAGGGCTCCGTACACAAATGGTAAAAAGGAGCCCGATTACTAAGACTTCACTGTCCGTCTGTCTGTCATATGAACCACGATAGCCCTACTCTGTTCAAATTAACATTATACATTTTATGAAAACCGTTTATTACCTACTGTCCGTTCAGCCGATTTTGACTTTTATTACGTTGGTGGTATGACAAATGGCGCCTGCAGTAAATCGGCAGAACAGAAAGTAAAAAAGGTTTCATTAAATGTCTAATCTTAACGCGAATAGGGTATAGAAAGTTCAAATTCACAGATGATGTATTTCTGTTGCCGTTATAACAACAAATACTAAAAAAAGAATAAAATTAATATTTCAGTGAAATTCCCATACAACAGACGTGATTATTTTGCCGCTTTTTTGGTCGATATTAATAATGGCAACAAGTAGAAGTAGCTTGAAATATTTACAGAATACTTAGTTGTATTTTAACTATAAATATAAAATAAAAAAGAAACTTTTTACAAAAAAAATATAACCGACTCCAATGTTAAAAAAAAGAGCATGTCGGGCCACGCTCAGTGTAGGGTTCCGTAGTTTCCCGTCCGTCACAATAAGTGTACCCACTAATGAGTTTAAAAAAATGCTTGCAAATACGATTATACTACAAACTTAGTCCAGAAATTATTTTGTACAACCTTTTTGTCTTTTTTGTACAAAAACTGTTCTTTCCATCAAGTTCAAAATAATTTTCCTAGAAAGTCCTTATAAAGTTCTACTTTTCAGATTTTTTCCATATTTTCTAAACTTATGGTTCAAAAGTTAGAGGGGGGGAAACATTGTTTTTTTACTTTTGGAGCGATTATTTCCGAAATTATTGACATTATCAAAAAATGATTTTAGTAAACCCCTGTTCATTTTTAAATACCTATCCAACAATATATCACACGTTAGGGTTGAAATTAAAAAAAAATCACTTCCCACTTTACGTATAGGGGGGCTCTACCCTAATAAAACATTTTTTTCCAATTTTTATTTTACCACTTTGTCGGCGTGATTGATATACATATTGGTACCAAATTTCAGATTTCTAGTGCTAACGGTCACAGAGATTAAGCGAGGACAGACAGACGGACAGACAGACATGGCGAAACTATAAGGGTTCCTAGTTGACTACGGAACCCTAAAAAACATTGAAAAGTATAAAATAACTTTAATTTAGGAAGTCGGTGTTTCTATAATAGTTTTGTCTCTTCGTTATTTAACACCGACTTCCGTAATTAAAGTTATTTTATACTTTTCAGTGTTTTTTAACATTGAAGTCGGTTATATTTTTTTTTTGTAAAAAGTTTTTTGTTTTACACTTTTTAGTTATGGTACCACCACTAAAAAGTACCCCTCAGACAAACTTAAATAACTTATAGCCACAGTGCATCTCATAACGATTCTAATAATCCCAAACACGGTTAGATTACATTAATTTAATTTTTTCCTTCCGGCTTCATCATAAGATCAGTTCGATACACCCCCCCCCCCCCCTTTTCTGACAGTCAGTCACCGACTACACGTATAAACAAAGCAACTTTACTTGTAACCACAGTTCTGCTGTGATTCTAAGAGGAGTTCTGTTCCATATTTTCGAAGTTCATGATCAGATCATAACAATATTTCTATGGGACCAACTTGGAAGCATAATCTTTCAATCAAAAAAAGAATTTTCAAAATCGGTCCACAATTGACCGAAAAATCGGTGAACATACATAAAAAAAAAAAACATACATTCAGCCGAACATAGAACCTCCTCCTTTTTGAAGTCGGTTAATAAAATAAATATGTAAGAGGGGCTCCCATATAACAAACGTGATGTTTTTTTTGGCTGTAAATACATACTGTCTAGTGTTGTGTGGTATGGTACGGAATCCTTCCTACACGAGTCCGAGTCGCACTTGACCGATTTTTTCTTATCTACCTATCTCAATCATCAAAGGATGGAGGGAGATGGAATGTCAGACTTACTGATTAAAACCTACGTCTGTTCTTTCAGTTGCCCTTTACGTTGCAGGGCCGTGGTAAATCTTACGATCAATACCGCAACCCTAAATCATCATTCTAGCCGCCGGGATCACGATCCTGATTCCTGGCTACCGTAGGCGCGGGTTTGCGGACGGCGAGCAATGGGTAGCTTGCCTTCCGATCGTCTAGACCTAGCTCAGTCGTCGACGGCGCGTTCTGTTTCACGTGCGCTTCAAGGAGATGTCAGCAAACTGAGAGGACAGGAGGGTCGAAGCCTACTTGGGCCAAGGGTGTGCTTCTGAAAGGAACACTTTTCATACCCGGGCCTAGGGTATGAAAAGTAACGAAGGAACAGGAGCGGGTTTTTAGTCAGTAAAAGTCTGATACACCTTCCTCCACCGAAAAAAAAGCCCTATATCATCATAATAATATGTCCACGCATCAGCTCTCCTGCTATGTGTACTCCAAGGGGTTTCCACAGCATTTCTATGGAAAATCTTCATAGCCCGAGTCAGTAAAAACGAGAGATAATAATGTGTGCTATTTTTAACTAACGACACACGGCTACATAAACCGGTGAGTGTCAGTTATGACATCATCATCTCATAAACTGTACGATATCGATCACGCTTCATCATTTGAAAAGAAACCGCCTTTACTGGCCATTGATTATTTGTAACCGACAAATAACGGGACTACCTAAGGTTTTTTTTTTATTATTGATAGGCTCGCACTTGACCAGTATCTCGACTTATGGTAGGTTAGTGATGATGTGGTCGACGGTGGTGATCGCTTGCCTAGAAGTAACCTATTCACTCTTGACTTAAAATTGTCTTGACTTGTTATAGCTATCAGGAAACGCATAATCTGGAAGAGAATTAATTCCACTCCTTAACTGTACGCATAATGGACGTGTTCCCAAAGCGTTATTTGTCAGATCATCTTTAAAATTCTTTTATTTTGGCATAATTTTTAGGGCTCCGTACCTCAAAAGGAAAAACCAGAACCCTTATAGGATCACTTTGTTGTCCGTCCGTCTGCCTGTCTGTCTGTCAAGAGCCTTTATCTCGAGAATGCGTGGAGGTATCGAGTTGAAATTAAAACCATATATTCAGAAAAATGTGAAAAAAATCAAACCTCTAAATTAACAAATAAAAAAGATACGGCCGTTTATTTCGCAAAAAAACGTATATTTTGATACCCTCAAAGATTGAAATTTATAGGGTACTTCCCGTTGACCCAGAATCCTGAAACAAAGCAAGGTCTTATAGCACAAATATAGGAAAAAATCTGAAAACTGTAAATTTGTTGTTGCCTACGACTCAAAAAAAAAGTTTGCAATTCGGAAAAATCTTCGAGACTCCATTCGGTAATTGTAGTTTCCACGGAACCCTCAGTGCGCGAGTCAGACTCGCGCTTGCCCAGTTTTTTACATTTAGATCCTCAATTTTTTTGAGGTGGATCATTATGAAATGGCTTCTTCCGTTCTATGGTGGAAAGTGAACGTATCACTTTTACTGATTAAAATTCACGTGTGTTATTCAATTGCCCTAACGAGCATCGTCCCTAATCATGAGGCCCCCACGGTATTACAGACATGTCTTTGAGGTCAGCTTGAAACACTACGCACCGTCGATAACCCGGGCAGGCAGACTCGGTACTGCGAATTACCTATTGCTCGTCGTCCGGAAGCCCGCGCCTACGACTCCTAACATCAAGTAGGCACCTAAACCAAAAAATCGTCGGAGTAAATTTTTTGTCCTGAACGTTTATTATATATCATCGTTAAAATTCTAATAAATTGGCATTACTTTTACATTGAGATCATCAATTCTTTATTAATTACATCAAGATCTTGTTTGCAAGCAATACATACTTGTGAAACCATAACATACCTACTCATGGATATACAAAAATATCAATGACCATCCACACTAAAATTATAAAGAGGTAAAATTTGTTTTTTTTTTTTTTTGTAGGAGGTACCTAATCTCTTAAAGTACTGATCCGATTGCGATAATTTTAAGCTGCTTTATTCTTGAGTGACATAGGCTATATTTTATGTACGCGGGCAAAAGTAAAGTACTTCATAAAGTTGTCAATTTTCATTTCCTATATTTAGTTCTCCGCCTTTGACTATTCCGCTAAGACAAAGTATGTGGGTATCTACACACTGTCTTTCAAAGTTACTATTTACTTTCCGTTGCTTTTCAACGGAATTTTTATTAAATATCACCAACCTGTTGTCTGGCAAATCGTTGTTTACCATGACTACCATCATGGTTAAGAACTGGCCATAAAATTAATGTGGCTTTAACAGTCTGTTGATACTTAGCGGTCTGAACAGTCAAGTGTTTACCTTAATGGTTTACGAGCATCAAGGAATCTGATTTAATTGAGTGGCCATTAAAGTGTTGTAATGCATACTTGCCTTTCGTAGAACTGTGGTTCGTTATGCTGCTTTGAACTCCGGAGTACCTGTAAATAATGAAAATGATATGGTTAGTTTCGTTCGTATCATTGATTTGGTGTAGATTAATATTCTAGATTTGACATTTAATTTTACATATTGACAATTAATTTTACATCTTAACATTTCCTTTTACATTTCGGCATTTAATTTTAAATTTTATTACGGCGTCATTCAATTTCTTTAATATTTTTTTAAATAAGTGCTGACAATTTAACATTAATATATAAGTAACTGCGGACTTTTTTTCATTTCCATTGTTTTATCTTGATTTATTTCTTTATTTGTGGTTCATAATATTAATTTCTTGTTTTAATTATACTGCACATATTACTACTTTGTAGGCCCTAGAGGCAAAACATAGCCCCCATGTATTAAATAAGAACAAAAAATGTACCTACCTATGTTTTGAATCTGAATCCTGAGTATATCTAGAAAAGCCTCATGTTAGCGTCATTTATAAGCGTTTTATCGTTATGAATCCTTCTTTTACTTGGGATCGGTTTTCCTTGTTATTCTTCGCTAGAAATGTTTGTTCTGAGTCGATGAGATAGATATTTAAGTTTTTTTCTTTCAGGTACTAAGATGTTTTTGTCAGCTATTTTGACCACTGACGTTTCTATAATCGGAAAACAGGAACTCTATAGCTCCTGTTTAAGCTTTACTTCCCAGGTCTGTGCTAAATGCATCCTGATTATCAACATTTCTAAAAACAACTCAGCTTCGTTAGTATGTTTTCCAATACCATTAACATCTTTGTTAATATTTTCTCTGTGTTGTAGATATCTGGTATCAAAATATGTCATAGACTTTATGATTTCATTTACAGTGTTGAGAAGCTTGAATATTACAAAGCTGTGTATTATGTAGATTACTTGACACAGTTTGTAACGGAGCATTAGATTGTGTGGTCATTAGATTGTCTAGTTTGAGCTTCCACTCACTAATGTTATGAAAGGAAGCTTTACATTCACATGGGAACTGAATAATTAGGATTATTAATTTAGATTACATATCCATGTTAAGCTACTTTTGATTGGCAATTCTGAGGTAACGCCATTTTTTATGTAATTTCGAGGTAGATAGATTAGTGTTTTATTTCTTTTTTGGGTGGGATATTATGTAACTTCTTTTGCTGCGTAGAGCGAGATTTTAGTCTCACACTTTTACTAACCAAAACCCATGTACCCTCAACCGTCAACTGATCTTTGCGTTCCAGGGCCTTTTTTTTTTTTTTTTTTTTCGATGGGAAAAATCATCTTATGACAACCCCCGCTCTTGGGCGGAGCGGGAGATAGTGTCAGACTCTTACTGACTAAAAAACCCATCCCGTTCCTACAAGCCTTCATACCGGGGCTCGAGCGCCCTTTCGGATAACCCTGGCCCCAGTAGGCTTCGACCCGGCCGGGCCCCTGCTGTTGCTGACAACTCCTTGAGGCGCGCGGGAACAGCGCGCGCCGTCGACGATTTGGGCTTGGTCCGGACGGTTACCGGACGGCCGGACAGCGAGCTACCCATTGCTCACTGTCCGCAAGCCCGCGCCTACGGTGGCTGGAAATCGGGATCGGAATCCCGGCGGCGGCGGCGAGAGCGCCGTTGCCTGATGCGGTCGGCCTCCTCCTTAGCGAGCATTACTGCTTCGCAGAAGTCGGCGACCGCCTGCCACTCCTCCTCGCTCCGGACCATGGCCTCGACCAAGGCCCGGCGCGAGAGGTCTCCGCCGCCGCGTTCCAGGGCCTCAGTAACTCTTCGGAACTATCCAGCAGCCCTAGTGTGTCGCGTCAATTCTGCTCCGGTTTCCAGAATAACCCTGCTTCTCAAGACCTTTTAATTCTTCTACTTCTCTAAAAGGGTTTTTCTCCTCCTTATCCTTATTTTATAGTCCCAAAAGTTTTAAAATAGCAATATATGCAAATACGATTCTCATATTAGTATACTTCTTTGTTCTGTAAAGATTGTTCATTGTTTTTCAACAACCGAAGCTCGTTTAAAATAACAAGATAATGATAGTACTGCTATAGCAAACATAATATTGACAATCAATCATACTGACCCAATTGATTGACCGAATTGAAGTGGAACAAGGATCTGTCTGTCTTGACTGCTAGTTCCATTTAGTCAACAATAGACAAAAACTAGTGTATACAGAGGGAGACACCGTCTTTCTGTTTATATATTTAATCAATGGGTGGCTTGGCCAATCGTGGCTTTATTAGTGTTTTTAAGGCCTTATTGTGTGTGTGTGTGTAGTGGCTTTATTAGTGCAAGTGTACGCTCCAACAGATGAGCAACCTTCGAACAGATGTCGGTGGGTCTATAATCCTCCATCTAGTTGGATTTTCAGTTTTCCTTCTTCGTCAGAACTAAATTTCTAATTTAAAAGTAAGTTCCAATAATCTTCCTCAAGTCGGAAATTTTCCGTCCTTCTATCAAAATATTATAACGTAAGTAGGTAATAAACATTCTGCTTTAGATTTTTCCAAAAAAACTCATCAACACGCTGGGGCGGTCAAATTAGCCACTTCGCTACCTTTTTTGGACATAACCTAATTGTATTATACAGAAGATCCCTCTGAAGGGGCGTAATAAGCATTTTTGTGGCCAAATAACCTACCTACAAATCAGCCGTTTTCTTTTTGACAGAGCATATATTTTTGACATAGTTTTTTATAGATTAACCAGTCTAATGGTTTGGAACTCGGGGAAAATAACAATAATAGCTTTGTGCTAGAATTGTACAAAACCATCAATCATATATGAGACAATGGAGGACGGTCCTTTGCTATCCAGGAAGTCGACACATCCCAAGGAATAGCAAACCTATAGGTAAGGATCGAGCTAGGTATGTTCCAGGGTGATAGTTTGAGTTCGCTTTTGTTTTGCCTAGTCTTGAATCCTCTAAGCACACTGTTGGAGAATTCAGGCCAAGGCTATTTGTTGAAGAGAGGTGCTCAGGTTATATCTCACCTCTTTACATGGATTACTTGAAACTTTTTGCCCCCAACAACTTGCGACTGATGGAGCTAGTGAAGGTAACTGAAACCTTCAGTAGTGCTATCAGGATGGTGGTGGGGATGGGTGGTTGTTGATCACCGGCGTTGTTTTGGTGAGGTAAGAATTTTGTGACACTCTGGTTTTTTTCTTAACCCGTTGTATGTCCGGAACGCGGATCCACGCGGGACACAATAACTTTTTAATTGTGTCTCTAATTACGGCATACGAAAGGTTAAAAGTCTAAGCGCCTATTGAAGGTTTGCTCCAGATAACAAAAAAGGGTACATTAGCTGAATGTTTTTTTATTATTTGTAATTTTATACTCGGCACAGTCATTTGGTTTCACACTATAAAAAAGGTTAATCTGGCATGAAATGCATTAACTACGCCTAGATTCACTAGCTTGTTAGCAATTCTTGTAAATGTTGATCAATTTGCATAACAATGTACAAAAGGATATTGACATCCGATTCTATTATAATACCTAATTAGGACTTAATCATTTTTGCATCAGACTTACTGAGAATGTTAAGAGGGGCTGTTTCTTTGATAGATTTCCGATCACATATTGATGTATTTCCTATGATCCGTAATATCATATTTATGGTCATGGATAGTTTAATATTTCCTGTGATTGCATTAAAGGTATTAACATCGATTATGAAATGCAAGTTTGTTTTCATTTGATAGAGTACATACTTAGCGTGTCGATGGCAAAAATAGTACCTAAGTTTTCTAAATTAAATTCCTTGCCTGGCCCAGTATTCGAGCACGGTGATACTACCTAGTACAATATGTGCGTTAAGACCCTTATTTAAGAAATATGGAGGTAGATAAGTGTGATTTCCAGCTAGATTAGAATAAACATCCATGGAGTTTCTTGCATTTTTCTCTACAGAGATCTATGCTTTGGAATGTGCAATTAGCATCACTTTTTGACTGACTGACTTCTTGACATATCAAAAGTGCCTGTAAATGGTTTATCTATACATCTTCTATACATACATATAAATAAAATTGGAGTGTCTGTTTGTAATATTGAAATAACTGTTTTTTACGACATGCATATGAATATATATATACGGTAATTTTTGTCTGTCTGTTTGTTTGTCCGGGCTAATCTCTGAAATGGCTGGACTGATTTTGACGGGACTTTTTTTTTGGCAGGTATCTGATGTAATAAGGAGTAACATAGGCTACATTTAGTTTAGAAAAAAAAAATCAAAATCCTATAGTCCACGCGAACGATGTTGCGGGCACAGCTAGTTTGAAATAAAATGTTTTGAACTGTTAGACTGTTGTCGCGCATCATCGCCATCGCACTAGTATGTTTGACAGTCGAATAGAGAATTAGGTACGCACCGTTTTCACGGTGTTATACTTTTTGAATAGTTTGAAATATAATAATTAAATGTTTTATGTATTAAAATTACCTACGTTATAGAAATCAGACCTAAAACAATAAGCAACTTTCCGAATCTCAAGTTATCTGTCCAACCAGACATATCTACTCTAACAGTTTAATTAATATCTACGTGTCCCTTAGGTACTCCCAAGTCTGATGGTATTAATACCTTTCCAGTTAAGACCAAAATAATATTTCCCCTTTTGCATATCACTGTCATGTTCATCTACTCCTTATTCACTTACATTTGAAATGTCTTTACGGAGCTGTCATCTTTGATCTTTCTTAACATTGGAAAATACTGGCAGACACCTGCGTTTAGTTCAAATGAATATTTGAATCAAATTTCGAGATGATTTCAAGTTGACAAAGGGTTAGGTTAACTGAAGTTTCCAAAATATATCTTTAAGCCCCCAACGTGGTAACAAACAACCTGAGCACAAGGGTTCAGGGCGA
Source organism: Mythimna ferrago (assembly GCA_910589285.2). Lineage (NCBI taxonomy): Eukaryota > Metazoa > Arthropoda > Insecta > Lepidoptera > Noctuidae > Mythimna > Mythimna ferrago. The sequence continues at coordinate 7,973,155 of OU342698.1, read as the reverse complement.
TCTCCGGCCATCGTAAACACGGTCTTTTAGACGACGAACAGCGGGAAGCTTGCCGTCGAGCCATTCGGTGAGGACCGAGCCCAATCATCACCAACATGCGTGTCGCAGAGATGTCAGTAAAACAGTAGGGCCCAGCAGGGCCGATGCTCGTCAGGGCCACGGGGAATTTCTGAAAACGTAATCTGCGGTTCTAGAGCGCAAATGCCAACTGAAGGAACATGAGGTGGGTTGTTGTTAGTAAAAGTGACACGCCATCTCGCTCCACCTTAAAGCGATAGAAGGTCATTAGATTGATATTCCACCTCCCAAAAAATTCACAAAGTACAATTAACAGTTAGTTCTTCACCAATTTCTCGAGGTCTATCCTTCTTCTTTCTCGATCGAGAGTCTCATACTGAGTACTTGTCTCAATTTGCTTAAAATAACTACCTCGTGATAGTGACTTGTGGAAATGTGAACCATTAGAATCACCATCATCTTCTCACCCTTGTTCCGTATGATTAGGGGTATGTATAACGCGTTTCATAATTCTTCCTATTTGTTCACTATCATTAGTCAAACAGTCCATCTAGTCTTTCTTCACCCTTCCTAATCTATCCACATTCATATTTATAACACTTTTTGTCACATGTATTTCATTTCTTCTCATTAGGTACTTTCTTTCTTTTCCTCTTTAAAAAAAAAGTTATCAACATCAGGAATTACTTCCCGTATCATGAGTGCGTTCACAAATATGAAGACACCCAGTCCCAGAAGAGCTGTCTAAAGGCCATACAAATATCAATTCCCGTGCGGGAATCGAACCAAGTTGTTCATACTAATACCCGCCATACACGCTAGGGTATACCTGACAGATTTGCCTGTACAGGTGAGTTGTGCAGGTTTCCATACAAGCTTACCTGAGAGTTTCTGTGTAGGTATAACTGTGCAGGTAAACCTGTCAGGAATACCCTAGCGTGTCCAATCCATCGCAAAAGCTGTCGCTAGCGTTGGCGACTAGTCGTAAGACAGACGACAACGTCACACACACACGACAGACAGACGACAGACAGACGTCGTGCAGGAAGCAATCATTAGTAGTGAAGTATTTGAGAGAGACGGCCGTGTTGTTCATATTGCCGTGGAACATATTTTAGGCATAGAATTATGCTTAAAATATGTTCCACGGCGATATGCCTCCCAAGCCTGATTTTTCTTGCCTCGGTCACTATAGTCATCGGAACGTAAGTCCCAAATAGCAGGACGCGCTTCGACGTCCGAAATAAATACATCGACATCGAACGTATCCATATTTGAGATTCTCAATAAAATAAACAGGTTCACCTTCCCGAGCGCTCAAGGCGAGACTGACGCTGAGCTGTCGTCGTGTGTGCGAGTGCACGGTGTCACTAGACGCGGCGACAAGTAGCGAGCGCGCGCGACGCTCCTAGCTTGTCGTCGCGACTCCTCGACTCTCGACGCTAAGTGTGCGAAGCTTTGAACAACATTTATGAAATTGTTGGCCGCGGCCTGTCGTCGCGTCTAGTCGCCGAGCTGTTGCTGTCGCGTGTCGCCTAGTGTGCGTATAGGGTTAAGAGACGTTCAGAGAAACGATTACTGTCTTCAATCAGAAGCCAAGTGAATAAATGATTATCACGCTGTTTCAGCCACTTCATAATCTCAGTTTGCGGTGTGGGGTTACCAGTGATTCCACACAGCATAATTTACCATTAGCCAGGGAATTAATTGCGATTAAGAGTTATTTACGAGTACAAACAACTTCCACAGCGATTTATTGTAATAGCATGTTGTAATTATGTAAAATAAATGTTCTGTGTAACATTATTAATTTAATGTTTGTTGCAATGCAGTCGGGTCAGTTTTATAACACTATAGGAGGTTACTCTTCTGACTACCTTCCTAATTGGTTATTTTTTATTACTATGGTGTATAAATTTCTATGATGATAGGAGAGCTTTTGGTATCTATACCATTTAGTAAAAGCATTCGCTGACAGAGTCTACGCGACAAAACGACTTCCCTTTTACGGAAATTGCAACATGAATATTTATTACAATTACCGGCACGGCACGGATCTTGAGCGCTCGGCGTCAGAGTGGGGATCGCTTTGCGCATTCTATACATTGGCGAGCCAATCGTCGTCGTTGTTAGGAACGCAGGGAACGAATCACGAGTGGCGTCTATGACACGATAGCGCGGCGAGCCAATCACTGACACTCCCCGCCCCGCGTCTCACTTCACACCACTAAAGAGACCGAATAATTGACTTCTGCGCAACTTGATGCCAGCTCTTAAGATCCGTGCCGCTAATTGTACCCGTAAAATCCATATTAAAAAATATTATAATTATAATTGAAAGTAATTCCGTCTGTCTCTTATGCTTTCACCATTAAACTACTGAACCATTTTGACATGAAATTTGTTACAAAATAAGCTTAAAACTCAAGAAAGGATACAGGTTACTTTTTATTATCATTAACATTGACGCGGAAGAAGTCGACTGTCATCATCATCATCATTTGAGCCGAAAGACATCCACTGTTGGACATAGGCCTCCCCCAAATAGACTGTTAAAGCTAATAATTTATAAATAGGGATTCTCGCCTAGACAGGCGAAAACAAGGAGGAACAGGCGAGGAGTTTAGAGAACCTGAAGTCAACCATTTTACCAACAGTTTTTTCTTTTAATCCTGTGACAACGAAGTCACCTAAATGATCGATGCTGATGATTTTCAACCCAATCCAGCGCATAAAGTGTAGTCAGCTCCGTTGCTAATCTCGCTGTCTCGCAATTTGCATTGGCATGACTTGGGACCTGGAACCTGGGACAACTTAAGCCTCTCAGATGGATTTTACTCGGTAAAAGTCTGTCGCCCCTTTTTGTTCCACCCAGATCGCGAGGAGACCCACCTAAAATATACGATTTGTCTAATCAAAAAAAGTCACGACGTACCTATTCTTGTAGATAGACAAAAGTGTTTATGCGACAGAATTTGATTTCCCTGTCAGACCGGCAATTTTTACGCCTTGCATAATATTGTGAGTCTGTATGTTTGTTTGTGAAGCGAAGACATTTTCGGAATATCTGGAGTTTGCTTTTCCTTATTGTCTTGTTGTTTTCGATATAGCATACGGAATATATGACCATGATCTCGTATACGATGCCTAAGCATTTTGTAGATGTACAGACTGGAGCCAAAATTCTTAATGTAACCTCGTTTCTGGGTCTTGCCAGTTGAAATATTGTATGAGGTTGTCAGCCTATTTTAAGTTGGCCATTGTAACGGCAATCCTTATGAATACTTGGATGATTTATATGGTTTTCATAAAGGAATAGCTTGTGATATTAGCGATGTGTTGTTCAATCAGAACAATTCAAATAAGTCTGTTGTTTTATTCTGTTATAATATTCAGTGTGTCTTATAATAAAACCAGTGGGGATTCCTAAAACTATATTAAAAGAAACAAAGAAGTTTATGTTAAATTCGTTTATTATCTTGTTTAATTTATTGCTTGAGGACTCTACCACCGGTTCGTAAACCTACCCGCAACTGAGAAGAACCGGCAAGAAACTCAGCGGGGCCCTAACTTGAATTCATTCAATTTAATTGAGATGAGCTAAAACACATAGTATTTATAGTATGATGTTATATTTACATATCAGTAAAAGATACTACATTGTTAACTCTGCCTAAGGAAGCAAGCAGAGTAAGTGGTTTCAATATGAAGCGTATTGTTACCACAAAATTGAATAAAGATAAAAATTTAGAAAACAGTTATTAACAAAGTAAATAGTACCGTCAATTTGTTGAATAGCAAAAAGTTTACCATAGTGTAACAAAATCAAGCACCATGACAACCTTTTTGCTTTGCTAACTCGAGCATCAAACACATTTGCTTCAACAGTTAGTACAAAAACTTAAAACATAGGCACATTAACGAGCTACCAACTGTTTTAATGACGAACAGTTAGACAAGTTGATAAAAACGAATCGAATGAACATTGGAGATCACAAAATTAATAGATTATTTTATGCAAATGAGCTTAAAAAGATTAGCGATTCGGTTTTATTCACTCTAAAGGTACAAACATGTGAAGGGGCGTGGGCTGCGGCGCCAACTGACTGAGGTCAGTCAACCCCAAGGAACATCAACAAAGGGCAGACCTTGAAACCTTTTGCATTAATAAATACACCGTTATCCGCTATCATATGCATTGATTACAAAGTAACTTCTGAAAAAGCTAGTAGAGCAAGATTTGAAACGCAAACTTGATAAAAGTAAAAAACCGGCCAAGAGCGTGTCGGGCCACGCTCAGTGTAGGGTTCCGTAGTTTCCCGTCCGTCACAATAAGTGTACCCAATTATGGGTTTAAAAAAATGCTTGCATATACGATTATACTACAAACTTAGTCCAGAAATTATTTTGTAGAACCTTTTTGTCTTTTTGTACAAAAACTGTTCTTTCCATCAAGTTCAAAATGATTTTCCTAGAAAGTCCTTATAAAGTTCTACTTTTCAGATTTTTTTCATATTTTCTAAACTTATGGTTCAAAAGTTAGAGGGGACACACACATTGTTTTTTACTTTTGGAGCGATTATTTCCGAAATTATTGACATTATCAAAAAAATGATTTTAGTAAACCCCTATTCATTTTTAAATACCTATCCAACGATATATCACACGTTAGGGTTGAAATTAAAAAAAAAATCACTTCCCACTTTACTTATAGGGGGGCTAACCTAATAAAACATTTTTTTCCAATTTTTATTTTACCACTTTGTCGGCGTGATTGATATACATATTGGTACCAAATTTCAGCTTTCTAGTGCTAACGGTCACAGAGATTAAGCGAGGACGGACAGACAGACAGACAGACAGACGGACAGACAGACATGGCGAAACTATAAGGGTTCCTAGTTGACTACGGAACCCTAAAAAAGGTTACTATCAGGTGGGATCACAGTCGTTTATATCAATTAAGAAAAAAATCTTCTGTTGTTGAAATATTGAAACATCATAGTTACATCTAACCCGGTTATTATCAGTTACAAAACGATAATAAACCGGATTACATGGAACTGGCCAGATTCTTGAATAAGACACTATTGTAGGTAGAAATTGTTTCTATGCAGTCAGAGAAATTGACAAAAGTACAAAACCTGTACTCTCCTCCAGTAGGTGTGCAGTCGGTGACGGATGAAGATGTGTACCCACCATGCTAGTTAAACAAATTACTATCGCCTGATGGATACCATCGTCATCCACATCATCGCTTACCATCAGGTGAGATTGTGGTCAAACGTGAGCCTATCCATTACAAAAAAAAACCTATCTCAGCCCTCAGCCTACTGACAGTGCAAAATTATTAATAAATATACGTTCATGTTCATAAAGCTGTAAGAGGAAATAGCGTCTAAAAATAACGTCCAAGTCACAATCCTCTTCGTCAGATAAAGGTTTTAGGTACTGATCCCTCACATACATATTCCTGCATATCTATCCATAATAGTAAGCAAGTCCACTAAACACAGGATGATGATGTATTTTGATGAGTTGCGAACCATGATAAAATTCTCAATGATCTCGAAATATTATCTGAAATCTTGAATCTCGACTGATAAATGAATCACTATTAACTGTGGTTTATCCAGTTCTACTTATTTTACATGAAGATAATTGACCTAGATAGTAGCCTGAGTGTGAATTGAGTCCAAAACATGCATATTAAATATAAGATATGGAAGAAAAGGAAACTGAAGAAATAAAATTCTAAGAACAAGTCAATTACAAAAACAAAGTGCATGGATAACAGGAGCAGCGCGTTCCACGGATCAAAATAACGTAACTGAATAAAAAAAATGAAGTTTATACTACCACCCATTACAATAAAAAAGCTATGGAAACGAACCTCAATGAATAACCGAACGTAAAAGAAGCCAAATCGATCATAAAGTTGGTTTGTAAAGATCTACAAAATGCCTCATACTACAGAGAACATAACACAATATATCAGAACAAACAGTTGTGCTAGGTCAGGTATAGTAGAATGACTATACCTCGTGAAACCGAATTTAATAACGATGTGTAGAAATATTTTAACATTAGAGCGCTATTGTAAACAGTACTATAAACAATTTCGAAAATTAAAACTAAGCTTTGGCAATGTCACGAGACAAGTGATCAACACTTTGCAAAAACTGATGACTGATTAAGACACTTTATAGCGTAGCCCTAAATCTAGCATAAGAAAAGTTATATGCATATTTTGATCGAAGACGTTGACCGCCACTCTATGATGATTGTGCATCATGTTGAGTCTACCACAATGATGTGATGACGAGACTATGGAAAACGACGCCATTATATCACGGTGGAAGATCACCATGAGCAGGGAACTACCAACGCAATGAGAAATAATAACAATAAATTATGAACAAAAAGCATGTATAATAAAACGCAGTCCTAAGAAGTCCATTTTGAAATAGATGATGATCAAAGAGGCACACACTGAATACATGATCAATAGTATATCGAAATTAAATCGATCAACTAATGGCCACGTAAACAATGTGAACACAAAAACGAAGACACAAACCATCGAGCTGTTAGTAAAATTATTACCAAAATTATTATGCACACTGAAACTAAGGCAATCGTATCTAATAATAGTATCGTTCAAAAAGACCCTAATATTTTTTTCATCATTGAAACCATTCAGTACGATATTTGCCCATGATACAATTCACATAGACGAACATTTGGAGAATGAAGACGATGATACGATTAATAATGTTATGACAATGTAATTTGAATCAACTGTAAGCAAATTACAAAGACATAACTAGACCAAATCGTATGCTGCAGGTGCTACTAGAAGAACCAGTTGAGAAATTATAGAATTTGGAATCAAGATTCAATCAGATTCTCAAAACCTCGTGAAATCAGGAAAATATAACAGAAAACATAATTCAAGTAACTTGTTGTGACACTGCCAAAGGTAAGGTAAGAAAATGAAGTGGATTATTTGGAAGACGTTGTCAGGAAACATGCAGGGTACAGAGCAATTAAAGAATCATTCCATATATAGATGATGAGAACATTCAAGGAGATCTAAGATTTATCGAGAAGGTAAATAGCTTGCACTTGTAAATAAATCAGTGATGGCTGATTAAAAAGTAAGTATTCAGAGTACATGCAACACAACAAACTGACATCATAGTTAAATAGTAGAAAGACAAAACCACGTTAAAATTGTAGACTCAGAATTATTTTCCTCCCACTACTCTCAACTAACTTCAGAAAAAAGGAAGTTCAATATGAATGTTTTTTTTTAATATTTGTTACTACAGAAAAAGCAATAGACAACCTAGACAACCGTGTTGTCTATGGTCATAATGGTGCAACACAGTTAGATACACACATGGCATGACAGGGAAACTGATTTTTGTAACCAATTGTGCGTCTATCCAGGCAGAATAAACATTTTTTCTTTCTTCTTCTTTCTTTCTTTCTTTCTTCGAAACTCTGTTATTCAAGAAAATATTTGGAAAACTCTTTCTATATTTGAAAGGGTATACTTAGTCTTCTAGATTAGACAGCTTTTTCTTAAAATCCAGTTCTGATAACAAGACCCATGAGAAATTGAGGGATCTCCTAAATTGTATAAAGGTATATATTTAGGTAGGTAGGCACCGTCCCTACCTTTCGGCTTGATTATGAGATCGGTTCGATGGTACCATTTAGTCAGAGTACATTTCATGACAATTTCAAATATGGCTAGATTTTTTTTTTGTTTTTTTATAGAACCTGCCATAGTGACTTGGAAATACTAATAAGGCCTTTTTGGAGTATATTTTTCTATTTCACATTTATTTTAAGCAAAACCAAGAGAACTCAATAGGAAAACCCGAATGAAACAATAATGCAAAGTTAAGTCCAAAACATTTAATTATGGCACGCGCGAGTCCGGCGACCCTAATGTCCGTTTGTTATGGTGCCGATTCACTAGACTGGAAAATCTATAGGAGGTGAATACCTGTCGTATCGATTTTTAATTTAGACGCTAACAGAACCCTGCTGCCAGGATAAAATTTTTACTGAACGCTATTTTTCTTTTTACTAAGACTGTATGATTTAGCTTTTTGACAAATTATGAAGTTAATATTTAAGTGCCTTTTGGAACAATTTTAATATGCCTAAATAGCTTTCAAAGGTTTGAAAACTTTCATATTAAAATATTAACTTGAAACCTGCTAAACGCGAAAATACTTACTCATTCAAAAAACAGTACCTAATCTTTACTTCGCTTTTGTGGAAAGGATTTAACAGAAGCAATTAATTTAAATGAGTAAAAAATAACCCTTTGAATCTGTTCCCAGGAACAGACAAAGGGTTTTTTTAAAAACAGGAAAAAGAGAATTTTAGGCCGGCTACAGATAATCATAAAATAACAAAATTTTAATTTAAAAAATAAATGTATACGCCAGTCTCACCCACGCTTCGAAGCCAACCCGACCTAGTTCGCTATTTAATTGTACCTACTGAAAATTAAAAGATTTATTTACTCTATGCTCATGCAAAGCATAAAGGTAAATGAAAAGCATAACTTTTTTGTTTTGATTACAACCGTTTTATGTACAAACAAGATGACCCCGGCGAACTTCGTACCGGACAGTCAATGAATGTAGTATATCTTTCGATATAGTCAACTGATTGCGATGAAACAAAGCCTAAGTAATATATCAAGTTACACACAATTGTAACGTATAAAAGTTATCTACATCGATTTCGTAGATTTTACGAGAAATTTTAAATAAATATATAACCCTATACTGTCACTGAAATAAAAAAAGACGTGTGGCACTCGGGGACTGCCGCGGTAAAGCTATTGCATAGCTTTTTTATCAACTTATACTATTATAATTATTTATTTATTTTATTTATGCAGTATTTTTTTTCCTTTGTTTTTTTTTTCTTTGATATAATTGAAGTTACACTTTCACACATTGAATTGAATTTTGATTGATTGTTCACTCATTTGTTTTCTTATCGGTCACCACGCTCAAAAAACAAATGAGTGGGGGGTGTTAGGTTATTTTCGTTACGGAATTTCTGGATTCGGTCTCCAGTGTCTCCACGCTCAAGGCCCGCGATAGAAGCTATGCAATATCTTAACAGAATAAAATAAATATTTAAGGAGGGTTCCCACACAACTAACTTTAGCGCGCTATCCTCTGGAACTCATAGTCGGATTGGAACAAATCTGAATAAGATAACCTGATTCATGACGACAAGTGGTTAGAGGGTATACATCCTTTTGCAATAGTCGAGTTGTTTACTTCACTTTTATTTAGTATTCTACTAGCATAGCAATTGGTGGGTCGTTTGGTGTTTCACCTTGTGAGAAGACACTTATAATTGCTTATAATATTACGATATGATGACTCGCAGAAGTAAATACGAAGACGCGGGTAAAACAGCAGGAGACAGCAAGTGTATATTAAGATTTTTCTCATGTTTTCAAAATCAATTAGTGTCTACTACACATCATCCTTTTAATAAATCTGCTAAACCTGTTTGAATATTATTAAAGCACAAAATAACCAACTCACAAAGGATGTTTAGAACTGCGCAATATATTCATAATCTTATGGGATCACAGTGCAGTATAAAATGTCCAGCACAATGGCGAACTCACACGTGCGATCTCCGCGAACCGGCAGATGCGCAAGCGCACCTGGCAAGGCAAAGACGGCGCATGCGACTCCAGAAATAGTATGGTTTAGCGATCGCGTTGACCGATTTTACACCAATGGAGGATAAACATTTTTTAGTTTTGTTTACTTAGAGATTGCGTTACGTTGAAAAAAAAATATTTCCAAGTTGGCAATTAACCTGTTTTAAAAAATTTCGACATCGATAGGAAGTTTTGTTTATTTTTGTTGTGTAATAAATTCGTAACAGGGCTTGAAGATACTTTAGTTCATTCGAGTACCTACAACCGAAAATAGGCAATCATCTATACATTTAAAACTTTATTTGGATACTATACAAATGAAAAAAACACGTACCGGTAATTTTGTTAGCCAAATTATACAATCATATGCTGCACATAGTGTCGCCGCAAAGGGGCCATATGCCACAGCCACAAACACTGCAACGAGTAGCTAGAAGCGGCCACTTGTGGCCGGTGGCTGCTACTTTTTTTTTAACTCATACGCGCAGTATCATAATGGACTCTAACGAAGAAGGTTTAAATGCGTAAGTAGCGTGTGGCAGCGATTTGTATCGGCGTTTAGTGTCCAATGTGGGCCACAAGACGCGAGTAGCAGCGTTTTGTAGCGTGTGGCGGCCACCGGCGTCATCTGTGTGCAGCGAATCCATGTAAAATGTATGAGAACTAAAAGAAATATGCCGGTGGCGACGTTTTGTCTTTGTGGCCGGTGGCGACGTTTTGTCTGTGTGGCCGGTGGCCAGTGAGCGGCGACCCTTGGACCTCCCTCAAACTCTTCTAGAATTACCTTCGGGGTCTGTTATTATTATTATTTAAAGCCTGTGTCGTGACACAGCAGGACTAAGGTCATATCGTAATTTTTCGCGATGTGATGAAAACTAAAAAAAAACATCCTTTCGGTTTTATAATGAGAAATATTGTGGTATATCAATGCATATGATAAAGAATATTAACACATATTATGGATCGATAGTTCTTATTTAAAACATAGTGTCAAACAAGAAAACGATAAGTATAAACAACATAATCAGTATTAACACAAGATTAATATTAAACACTAATAATTAGGACACCCTTATCAGTTTATCACACTATGATTCACAGGTATTAACAATCTTAATAAGTAGGTGAAGTACATTTTTAAGAACTTGACATATTAGAGTTTATCTTGTAAACAAGTGAGTCAATATTATTTTTTTAGCTTAAACTGCTGGGTAAAGACCAAATAAATAAATTACTTTTGGTTTAAAAAAAAGTTGCAGTCTTGGAGAAACTTATTCGCGAATATATTTCAAAACAACACATTAGACAATCTAGATTTACAACGGTAAGTACGATAACAACCACAGAAATGATGAAAGAGGCTAGAAAGGAAATACTTTCCGATTTGTACTACAACGAGTGTCACCGCTTGTCTCCCACCCTTTAACTCCACTACAGGCAATAAACCAATACGAACGCGCATTACGCAACTAACAGACCGCGCACACTTAGATCGCAAGTTTGCTATTGGTAGTTGAACTATGAGCATTGCCCTACTTTGTGGCACGCCAGCCCCGCCCATAAAGCCATTCTAACCTCTTTCGTCTGTCCTGTGGTAACAACCATTTTGAAATCCGTCAACCACTTTACAGATTTTTTTTTAAGCTATTGCATAGCTTCTATCGCGGGCCTTGAGCGTGGAGACCGAATCCAGAAATTCCGTAACGAAAATAACCTAACACCCCCCACTCATTTGTTTTTTGAGCATGGTGACCGATATGAAAACAAATGAGTGAACAATCAATCAAAATTCAATTCAATGTGTGAAAGTGTAACTTCAACTAATATCAAAGAGAAAAAAAAACAAAGGAAAAAAAATACTGCATAAATAAAATAAATAAATAATTATAATTGCATAAGTTGATAAGAATGCTATGCAATAGCTTTACCGCGGCAGTCCCCGAGTGCCACACGTCTTTTTTAATCTAATATACTTAGACCTACTGTCTACGGACGCGTAGCTTCATAGACGCGTGTTCGTCATTATACGCTTGGTGTGCGCCTGCTCGAGCTTACATACAAAACTATGAAGCTCTATCGACGAAGCGGCAACGACACGACGTGTAAGCGTCCGTTGACAGTAGGTCTGACCCCCTAGCCAAGTTACAACCAGTTTGTGTCGAATTCCGTTCTCTAATCGGTAACGCCTCGGTGACAGCAATTGTAGAAAACGATAAGTTGGTAGCCATGTTGACGCGCCTGAGTCGGCCGCTCGTTCTACAATGTAGCGTTTGTATAACAAAGGATGTGAACTTGGCTACGAATTGTCTATTTTTTTGTTCTGACCACGCGACTTTACGTTGAGATAACGTCATTCCCATACGTTTCATCACTTTTCGACAGCGTTAACGGTTGCAGAATAACAACTTGGCTAAGCGTGCTGTTTTGAAAGCGAAATACATAATTATATGGTATATTAACTAACAAACGAATCATAATATAGAAGAATCTTAGAAATCGATAGTCGGTACTACGTTAGAACAGTGTGAAACAAGTTTTTAATGAAAATATTTTTTTCATAGCAAGCTTTTATAGCACGGTATAATACTTATGTAATTAATACTCGTCAAGACGAATCATACGAACCCAAACTCGATGGGGTTGTGTCGTTTAACTACCAAGCTCCTATAGCCACCTTCCGGTTCCATCATCAGATCAGTTCCATGTCATAATAATTTTGCATTGTCATCTGATTTACACATGCATGCAAAATTTCAGCTCAATCGGTAGCCGGGAAGTGGATCAAATTTAATTTGCAAGATTTGATTACAGACAAACATCGGGACAGGTGAAACTAAATATAAGTTTGTAAAAAAACCTAAGTCAGAGACAATGGCAAACAAAATGAAGCTACTGAGATGATAATTAACTTAAACCTTTGCTCTTCAACCTTCGCTTCAACCCTTTGAAGTGATTTAGGTAGGTACTTGTACAATGTAACCAGTCCTTCAGGCCTATTGAGACATTTTAACGAACTCAATCGTGTTGGAGAAAACTCCAGGACAGCCCACGAAATGGAATGAAAGGCCTTTCATTCCAGGAAAGGCAACGAAGGAACTAGTAGTGGGGTTTAGTCAGTAAGTCTGACAGATGTCATTAGATGATTTCTGATCTAAAAAAACCCTATTAATTGAGTTTTTCATGAAATTACCGTTGAATTCAGTAAGACTAACTAAGAGGATTGTAATGATGATTTTAATAATAATTCCGTAAATATGTACCATATCGCGGTAATTTCTGCTTATCACATAAAAAAAAGTTAGCTTGAAACTTGCGGCGCGGCGCCAAACCAAACCTTTTGAGTTTACGTTTCGAGTGCAAGCATAATGAACTTAGCGGTGGTTAGGCGGAAGTGTCTTTGATGGTACGTATTATGGCCGCCAATCGTATTTTTATCATTTTACAATTTAACACTGGCCTACAAAATGCAAGATACTTACAATTTTTTTTAGCAAGGAATTATTTTATACGAAAGTCCTTGTTTTGTTGAACTAAGGTTTTATGGTGGTAGAACAAAATAGCCAAATATAAAATTGGCAAACGGCAATGATTTGATGAATCTAAACATTTTGCAAGATTTGTTTGAACAGAAAACAATGCTACACCATTTGCAAAATTGTTTGCAGTGCAAAATAAAGTTTGCAGACAACTAAGAGGCAAGCTATTAAAGTCCTCGACTGTTGTTTTTTGCACTTTTGTTGGATATTAAATGTAGTTCATGAGAAAAAGTTTTTTTTAATGGTAAAGACTAACTTTAATACTCATTTATCTACATTTCCTTGATTGTTCATTGCAATTTTTCTCTAAAGGAGATTTTTTCACTCAGTGTTTGTTAAGGTTCGCTTGATTTTTTTTATTTTTTAGGTGGGTAACCTACTGACACCTAAAACCACACCATAATTTCAATTAATGAATTTAAATAAGTCGTTCGTTTGTACAAATCATTCGAAGATGAAAGAGACTGTATGATATTTTAAATACGTTTCGATTTAAATTCATTTGGTGATTTGTTGTAGAAGTTTATAAGCAGCTTTTCGTACAAACACGGGAACTGAACGTCAAGGTTAGACTGCCGACTACCATACAGGTACAGAGTACCTACTAGAGGATTTTGGCCACAACATTGAACAGCTCATCGTAAGTGGCATAGTTGATGGCAAACGTCCAAGAGGCTGCAACGAAAAGATGGGCAGATCAGCAGGCTTACTCTCCAAATTAATTTCAATTTCAATCTAGTCAATCCGATTGCAATGACAATATTGACGTTACGTGATTTGGTACTCTTGAAAAAATATTGTCAACATATACGATTTCACTTAGTTCTCAAAATGGTCACGCAATTTTGAACCAATATACAAGGTGCAGTTTTAAAACTGCACAATATTTCAGGAGGTTGTAATAAAACTCATAAATAATCATATAAAAAAACGATACCTGGTCAATAATCAGTAATACTTGTTATTTAATTTTTTAATTACACTAAACTAAATCGATTGATCGATGGCCGCGGGGGCGTGGCTAGGGTGTGGCGTGCGGGATGATGATTGGATGATACATTATTTATGAAACTATCGTTGCGAGTTAGTGTGTGTGAAAACGCCCTTTATTGTTCTGTGTTTGTGTGTGTGAAAAAAAGCGCGGTTATAAAAAAAAAAAAAGTTACCTACTTATTTTATTATTGATTCGGGTCGAGAATCACTAACATAATTACCTCCTGAAATATTTTGCAGCTTCAAAACGACACCTTGTATAAATGGCGCTAGCATTGAATTCAAGGGTACGAAACGTCACAATCTCAATGTCGACCGATCGGAATTGAACTCAAGAGTAAGCCTGCAGGTCCGCTCTACACTGGACATGAAATTGCACGTCGCACTTCATGACGCCAAGAACCGTCACAAATCGATTGCAAGACACCATCAGTGAGAAGCTAATCCAGCAGGAACTTAACGGCCCTCAGTAATGAGGTATACGACTCGAGGAGGAGTCGAAAGGGTTACCGCAGCTCTCCAACGTAAAGGGTAATTGAAAGAAGGCCAACACACCCTCTCACTCCACGCAGGGCTCCCATAAAAATTATTTGACGATTTCCTTCCTCAAAAAAGAAGTACCTCAATAATGTTTACTTTAAAGAATAGTGCAACATGTTAGGTATGGTATGTGACATGCAAACGTGAGTCATGGGGAAAAGATATCAGATATCGATCATAGAACGGTTCTAGGTAGCTAATAATAATATTTGATCAAACCTATTGTTAGATCGCACCTGGCGTCAACACTTTAACAGTATTGTTTTATGAACTACAGAATTATTTTATCGCCATAGTTGACTGGGAACTTGTGAGAACCTGCGGCTGTGTTTAATATTAGGGCGCTTTCAAATGATCGTGTCGTGTTTTTTATTTATATGGAATAACAAAACAGCGCGGCTCTTTGTTTTTTGTTGGGGCAATTGTTATTTTATTTCCAATTTTCCTGATGATTACTAGGTATAGGTATACTGATGCAGAAAACAGAAGATTTTCTACAGTCAACTATATGTTTAGTATTATTATAGTCTCAAAGTGCTCTGGAGACTAAACACTCAAGTGGCGCTATCCGTTTTGAAAGTACCTATATTTAAAAATAAGATACTAAGGAGTCGGTCCTCAAGAGCAGGAGGCAGAACCTCTTAACAAAGTGATAATTCGTCTAAAATTAAAAGATGCTGTGTATGTGCATTTGTATTATAATTTGTGACTGAAAACAGAAAACAGAAGCAGAACCGTCAACCGCAAAACTACCATCTTTGTTCTTACGTTTGCGGGTTCTCGTTGCTAATATAACGGATTTATGTGTGAAACATATAGAAATTGCTCATACAAACTTGTTACATAGTACCGATTAAAGATAAAGCTTAAATTAATATTTCAAGTATTTTCAACAAAGCTAATAAGAATTGCTAGAACAATAATACGCTTCCGTCTACAGTGATATGCGACATGCCCTGGCCTTTTAAGGCACTGCGCAACTCAGTGATAAGGACATCCTCCCATTGGTTACCTCGATGACCTAGATTCAGCCTGGGCAATGCGCAGTAGCTCACACTGCGCAATGCCCAGACCTTTCTAGGCTCTTTGTTACAAAATCCCTAGAAAAAAGATGGCGACGATGATGATATCAAAAATTCCTGGGTAGTTATGGGTCTTCCAAAACATAGAAATTGCTCATACAATCTAGTTACGTAGTACCGATTAAAGATAAAGCTTGAAATTATATTTCAAGTCTTTTGAATTTCTAAAACAATAGATATTTCGTTATCGAATATTTAGTTAAAAACCTCATTAAATGAATAATAAAATTAATTAATCAGTCAATTTATATATAGTGATCAACGTGTATTGTTTGCAAAGGATTACCTACGTAGTAAGCCGTGTAAATAAAACTGTGATTATTAGACCAGCGTCTAACAGAGTGTTTACAAACAAAATTCTGTATCAAAATAAGAAACCAGTATTTAACTGAGTGATAAATGCTAACAGCTATAATTTTACTTTATAAATTGAGAGGCTTCATAATATTTGAGCCATTTTGAGCGTCAAAGCAAGGAAAAAGTATTTGCTGTGCGCTCAAAACATCTTCATGCATGCTGTCTGAAGGCGACGCCGAGGACGCGACGCAAATTACCGAGCAACGGTTGCCAGGGCGCCGCCGCCGGAATGTATTCTTCGGTGTTGCGGCGCTCCAGGCCCCCAAAGCGACTGCGCCGCGCTGTTGACGTGATCCGTCACAATTGACATTTGTTTTTTAGTGTTTTTGTCTGTTTTAATTTTACAATTTCTTTTAGTTATTTATTTTATTCTATTGATTAAATTTGTGTACATAAATGTTAAGTGGCAGCAGTGATGTGGTGGTAGACAGTGCGTCTCAACCTTCTACATCGCTGGCAATTCTGGAAAGGTGCCCTCTCTGCACAGAAGCACGGTTTTTTAAAGGTAAGCGGGGTCTGAATGTGCACATTGGGAAGGCCCACAAACCACAAAATGTATTCACTTCGGACCCCGTCATTACTTCTACACCCCCTACACCATCTACATCCTGTTTTGACCCGCTTTGGAAAACCCTCACAAAATTAAAAAATTCAGTTCCAGTTTTAAAACGAGTTCCCCGTGGCGCCAGGCCTCTAGTAGCGCAAAGTTTAGCAAGTTGTGTCCGCCTGGCCGCCCGGGAGAACTCACTCAGTGCTTGGGAACAGCTTCTCACCTTCCCTTACAGAATATTACATTTTCGAAAGGATTTGGCAAACAAAAAAACTTTAACCACACAAATTAAAGAAAATTGTAACATTTCGGCTCATAATTTAGACTCCAAATTATCGACACAGAGGGTTACCTCCTCAAGAGGTATTTCCCATCTGGTCGAAACTAAATTAGGGGAAGGTGACATTAGCGGAGCAGCCAGAATTCTTTTCAGTAGTGATGTGCTGGCTCCATGTTCTCCAGATACTCTAATAGCCCTGGAGAGCAAACACCCTGCTCCAGCGGATGGCCTTTCTTTTCCTGACCTTCCTGATTCGGACATTCATACCCTCACCGTTACAGGTCGAGAGGTAGTCTCAGCCGTTTGCTCTTTCCGGAGTGGTTCTGCTGGCGGCCTCGACGGCCTAAGTCCTCAACACCTAAAGGACCTCATCTGCTCAGGCGCCGGGGAAGCTGGTGAGTTGCTCTTGAAGGAGCTTACGGCTCTGGTTAACTTAATGCTCTCAGGCAAGGTCAACGAGGCCGTCATCGACACTCTGTACGGAGCCAATTTATGTGCTCTGCGCAAGAGAGATGGCGGCATCCGACCCATTGCCGTGGGCACTACCTATCGTCGTATGGCAGCCAAAATTTGCTGTAAATTTTATGGTGAGGCACTTTCGAAAAAATTTCAGCCCCTGCAGCTAGGTTTTGGCTCCAAAGGGGGCTGCGAGGCTGCCGTACACGCTTTGTCGACCTACCTAAATTCTAATTTAGGAGGGGTCATCCTGAAGGTTGACATAAAAAATGCATTCAATTCGGTTAATAGGGATACCTTGTTGGCAGAATCTAAAAAAGAAGTACCCCAAATTTTTAGTTTTCTTTGGCAATGTTATAGACATCCTTCTAAATTACTATATCGGGACAATCTATTGGAATCCGCTGTTGGCTGTCAACAAGGTGATCCCCTCGGGCCAGTGATCTTCAGTTTAGCCATTCACCCTATTATTCAACAGTTAAATTCCAAATTCAACGTTTGGTATCTCGATGACGGAACCCTTGGAGGCGATTCAGACACGGTTTTGAATGATTTACATTTTCTAAAAAATCAACTCCACTCCATAGGTCTTGACCTCAACTTTTCTAAATGTGAGTTATTCTTATCTGACAGTACTGACAGACAACTGACTATTTCAAAATTTAACACAATAGCCCCGGAGATAAAAATTATTGAAAGAAGCACTCTTCGCCTCCTTGGGTCTCCTATTTTCGAAGATTCCTTCCCAAATTTCGTTGAGGAAAAAATTCAAAAATTTAATGATATTTCGAAAAGATTGCTAGAAATTAAAATGCATTCGGCCATCACCTTAATTCGTTTCTGCTGTTTCGGCCCTAAATTAACATATTTTCTCCGCGCCTCTCATTTATGGAAACATCACCATCTTTTGGAAAAAATGGACCAAATTATCCGGCATACCCTTACGTCAATTTTAAACGTGGCCATGGATGACCGAGCCTGGGCTCAAGCTAGCCTTCCCATCCGTATGGGAGGTCTCGGTGTCCGCAAAATTTCTAGTATTAGTTTACCAGCTTTTATATCCTCGGTTCACGGCACTGAGAAATTAATCAGGAATATCCTATCTCCCTCACTGATTGATTTCAATGTGCCGTGCTTCATCGAGGCTGTAGATGCCTGGAGATTTGCTTGCCCGAATACAAATCCGCCCGATAACCCAGCTTCCCAGAGACGGTGGGATGAGCCGCTCTGCAGAGTAGTTCAGGAAAACTTAATTCTAACATCTGCTACGACTGCGGAGCGGGCGCGCCTGCTGGCTGTGGGAAATTGGGAGTCAGGTCTTTGGCTTCACGCACTGCCGTCGTCGAATATTGGCACCTTGTTCGACGATACTACTTTCCGCCTAGCTGTTGCCCTACGCCTTGGCGCTCCTTGTTGTTCTCCTCATCGCTGTCACTGTGGCGAAGCTGTCAACAGCCTCGGTCACCACGGCCTGTCATGCAGTCGAAGTGCTGGACGCATAGCGCGGCACGCGAATATTAACGACATTATCCGACGAGCCCTTGTCACCGTCGGCGTTCCGGCTGTTTTGGAACCTCATGGCCTGGCACGCGACGATGGTAAGAGACCGGACGGTATGTCTTTATTTCCATGGGAGTTGGGTAGACCTTTAGTGTGGGACGCTACCTGTGTCGACACTCTTGCGCCATCCCATCTTCCTAGTTCATCGTGCTGTGCTGGTGCTGCCGCTGCGGCTGCGGAGAACCTCAAGCGGCGGAAATATAACAACCTTGTCGGCAGTTATATTTTTGAGCCGTTTGGGGTTGAAACTCTTGGGCCGTGGGGTCCGAGTGCTCATATACTTTTTAAAGAGCTGTCAAGACGCTTAGTTGACACTTCGCGTGACCCAAGGGCTGGTTTTTATCTCGGTCAGAGATTAAGCATTGCCATTCAACGTGGCAATGCCGCCAGCCTCTTGGGCACACTTCCAGTCGACAGCGATGCGGAGGAGTTTTATGACGCCATATTTTAGTAGGAAGTAGCCCTTAGTGTGTATAGTTAGGTTAAGCATACTTAAATATTTTAATTTAAGTTTATTATGTATATATTTTGTTGCTTTAAGTTGTAAATAAATAAAGGACACGTTTTATAATAAAATAATATATTACTTAATTAAAATGGCAATCGAAATAGCGCATACCTGAGAGTTCGACAAATCTTCAAACCCTGTATGTACGTATATTGGGAACATAGACATATATAACATACTGAAATATTACTAAAATCGAAATATTTTAGTTGTCCACTTCACGTGAAATGCCCCCACTCTAAATGCTTATAAGGCACTGCGCAACTCAGTGATAAGCGGTGCTATTCTCTAAGAAAACAGCCTTGAGTGCAGCGCTGGCCGCAGTGACAAGTCGAGAGCGCAATACAATGAATTAACAATCCAATGTATAGGTCCATTAGATTGTTAATCCAATGTACCTATTTGGATTTCGTTGCTGCGGCCAGCGCTGCACTCAAGGCTGTTTTCTTAGAGAATAGCACCGCTTATCACTGGGTTGCGCAGTGCCTTAAAAGCATTTAGATTGGGGGCATTTCACGTGAAGAAGATCCTCCCATTGGTCACCTCGATGATATAGATTCAACCTGGGCAATGCGCAGTAGCTCACGCTGCGCAATGCGCAGACCCTTTTAGGCTCTTTGTTACATAATCCCTAGAAAAAAGATGGCGACGAAATAGAAGGAAAAGGTATATTGAACCGATCAACCAATTGAATAATTTGATTGGATCATCATCATAACCACCCTACATACAAACAGAAAGGGTGTTAAACTTAATGTCTCATAGGCCGACTGGGTATTAGACAAAGAGATGCAAAACACAATATTCAAAATAGGTACATAATCATGAACATAGTACTAAAGACAGCATTAAATTCTGCACCAGTTCAAATAAAAAATAAAAAAAAATGTAAAAAAATCTTATGTACTAAAGCGACTCTACCGCTTGCCGATGCGTTGGTATGGATGACACAAAACTGTGCAAAATTTAGAGCTCTCAATCTTATTATTCTTAGTCTGAAAAATATACGTAAATTAACTGTATATTAAATGGTTCCAATAAATAATACGTATACTTTCTTTAAATTTAACAAAATAGTTACACAAAACAGTGGGGGAGGGGGGGACAGCTTCAACCAATGCAGCCTAACTATTTTTTTACAAACACTATTAAACTTTATTCGCAATGAAAAGTCCAAAATTATTCAGTCCATTTCCAATGAAAAGTCTAAACTCTAAGAAAACTAGAGTTAATATCCTTACTATGAATTTCAAGATGGCGTCAGTTACGTAACACAAAGGAACATTGAAAAAAGCACAAACACTAAAACTTTTGAAAAACCGCACAAATCACTGCACATAGTCACGAAAACACTTTGAGAGCACCACTTGAGACTATTCAGAATTTTTTCTTTATAAATGAGAGTCATTCTTTGTTAAAAATTATTTATGTGTACTGAGTACTGCACACGTCAGGTACGTTCGACAAATAGCGAGCTATTAGTCCTGGGGCTCTCAGCCCTGCAAGCCTTTGCCTGGGCCGTTCGATGCAGCCCCCGAACGCACCGTGTACCAACGTATCCCAGTGAAAATCACAGACAGCAAGGGTGCGTTCATACTTGCGTGGATACGGAAGTATCCGGTTCGAAGGACGTAAAAAAGCATTTTATTCTTGTTAGGTTTACAAGAATATTCGGTTTGTTGTTATACGATAACGATGTGCCAATTATTTTAGACATGTTGTCACCGGTAACAACGTCCTGAAACACTATACGCTCGAAAATAAATTTCTTAAAAAAAAGTGTAGTCGGGTTTATGAGCTGATATTGAAATGGCCTCATACCGTGTCTAGTCATTATTAAAAAGTCTAAAATATCGTATTATTTTTCTTCTTCGTGCGAATGTTAGGTACAGCAAAATGTTTATTGTGCCAACAATATTTTGCTGTATCTAACATTCAGCGTTAGATAACTTTGATGGTATTGTCATCGGTCGCGCGTAGGTAGCTTTAGCTAAAGGTATTTGGGCATTAAGGACAGAACAATCTACGTTTCTACTACTACGACCGTTACTTATTATGCTGAGATATCCCCAATTCATCGAATTGGCGTTACATGTGTTCACGTGTGGGTCCGCACTCGGTTCATGGCATTCCAAGTAGACCTCATGGAAATCTTCTTATACGTTTGGAAACCATAATGATTCAGACGTGAGCGGGCTTAAAACTACTAACTTAAAACACTTTTGTAATGCATTGGGATCTCACAGGATCACAGCAGCCCATGTCACGCAATATGTCAGAATGCATTAAAAATTGTTTACCCGTATTCTTCTTCTTTCGTGTCAATTTAATTCAAATTTTGACCGACCATATTGGTAATAGATAGCCACCAGCCCCGTAGTAAAGTTACAACCGTTTCGTTTCGATTATTTTGTGCCGAACGCCTTAAGTTGGGCATGCCTCCGATTCCTTTGTTCTGACCACATGACTGAGCCTTGAGATGACGTCAGAACAAAGGAATCAGAGGCGTGACCAACTCAACGCGTTCAACACAAGAGAATCGAAATGAAACGGTTGTAGCTTGGCTAGGGGGGGGGTTGGGTAGTTCTGTCGTTAGCATCGTTTAAGACGTGGAAGGTATAGGTTGTGCATGTTAAGTTAAAAAGGAAATTTATGAAAAACGGAAAGAATAGGTACGTTAAGAAAACAAATTTTTCTTCAGATATAGTCAAACTAAATAATTTTAGGTACTACACGAATTGCACTGAAGGTTTAGTTCAACGAATACAATTAACGCGAGGTCTGATAAGTTTGAATTTTAGAAACTTGTGACAAATGCTGCAACAAGTTTCCAAGATACGAGTAACGAGGAAACTTTAAAACATAAATGACAATTTTCAAGTTGTTGATGCAGAAGATAATCTAGCTACAGGTGTTTTAGATAAAAGAAAAACTATTCATAATGAAGTCACAGGTGACGATGGCGAGACGAACTAAAAGCAGCTATCATGAGGGATTGGGCCGCCATGAGTGAAGAGTGACCTTTTTAAACGTGTGGGGCAGTAAGAGTTCGTCAAATATTTATAATCCAAGTAGATGAAAGAAAAACGATTCATAATGAAGTCAAAAGGCGAGGTTGGCGAGACGACATAAGCGGATACTTGAGAGATTGTACCACAATAGAAAACGGCCATGAAAAGTGAAAAGAGTGATATTTTTAAAGGTATGAGGCAGTATGAGTACATCAAATATTAATATAATGCCAGTAAAGCCACTTAAAACGATGCTAAGTAAATGCTCACAAGTTAAACTTCATTTTTTAAATTCTGTTTGCTTTCGTTTAGTTATTACATTTAACCAGTAACAAATTAAGAAAGCATTTAGTATTTGTTTCAGGATAGAGCAGCTTTGTTTTCTAACAGAATGTAAATGTAACTCATCGTAATTTTTTTGCAGCATTTGGCAGTAAATGTAGCGAGTCAGCCTACTTGGCAAGCTTTAGCTTTGCTGAAGTAGTCGAGACTACAATAACATTCTCAGCTCCATTTTACCGAGATACTACCTAAGTATTTCAATGTTTCCACATATTATTCAGCAGTGTGGACACTTGAGATACAAAATTACACCAATTTTACAATACTATATCAACTAGGAATCAATTTGCAAATAATTGAAATAACCACTGAACTTGACTCGGAAAATTCCGCTAAAAAACCTAGCTTTAAGTTAGTAAGTTGTCAAGTTTATTGAGGTTAAAGCATAGGCAGTAAAAACCAAAAGCGTTCTAAGACTGAAGGTAAATCTTTAAAAGAAACAACCAATTCACACAGAATAAAAAGCATTTTTTGAAAATCTGTATAATATTAACAATGACAAAAATAAAGCTCATTCTAAAGCTGTAAAACTTGCAACCAATAACCACATAAATGAATATTCACAAGCGAAATCCAAAACGGTATCCGAAAAATTACGATTCCAGTGGACCTTCCGGTGTAACAATAAATCACATTCGCATAATGTGCATGAATCTTAATAATTGCACGGGCGAGCTGCGAGTTCCGGTCACCCGGGACCTGAAGTTTATCTATCAACACTATATAAACCTTATCTGTTTAGCATAAAGTTGATTTTCAGTTTGTAATATAGATAGAGTTTGAGCCCTTGGGAACGGTACGTGCGATGCTTGCTTCGACACTAGTTGCTTCACATAGTACAGGGGAGAATTCATCCAATTTTCCTAGAATTTTCAACATGGTTATAGAGAGAGATGCAACATTTCAATTAAAATGTAGGACGACTGTTATTGATTTTTCGTATTACAGCCACTACCTAGATGAGATAGAGATACTAATTTATTTATGTTATAAAGAATTTAGAAAATTAATATTATAAAGAGAAAACTTGTATTTTTGTTTGTAATGAATGAACTCAAAATCTAATTCGCCAGTAGAATGCTACTTTATCACTGGTTGTTTCTTTTTTTTTCCAGAAGATTTTATGACTTATTTTATCATCACCATTTCAGCAGGAGGACGACCAATGTAAAAAAATAAAATAGTTAATAAAAAAAAAATATAATTGTTAGTTGGTAATAAAATAGTTTTCTTTATTTTCTTTACTTTCTTTCAACGTTCGACATAGGCCTCTCAACGTGTATTTATTTTAAATTATTTTAGAGCAGTTTTCTATAGGTAGATATTGTCTGTTTTTCAGTATTGTCTTTGTTTCAGAATTTGAGTCTGTTCATCTGTTGTGTAATCTTTGTTTGAATAGTCTTTATAAAAATAATAATTAACTTTATTTTCAGACCATAATAATTGAGAGACGCATTTGAATTTACATGTGGATGGATGGAGAGGGAGGCCAAAGAAAAGATGGGTGAATTGTGTGAGAAGTGATATGAAAGAAAAGGGTGTTAGCGATAGCGTGACGAGTGACAGGACAGAATGGAAGAAAAAGACGTGTTGCGCCGACCCCAAATAAAACGGGACAAGGGCAGGAAGATGATGAATAATTGTGAGATCCATAACAAATAAGTAACCAAATAAAAAACCTAATTTACTTAATATCTGAATGACGGCTTGTGTACCGTCATCCAGTGTTAAACTATTTCGCCATCTCCCCTGCCGGCTACAGTAGCCACGAGGCTGTTGGGTCTGTCGCACACCCGATGCATGATCAGTGATACGATTCGCAGCAGCGAGCCGATAACCGTAATGCTGGCCATACACGCTAAGGTATACCTGTACAGGTCACCTGTACAGGCAAACCTGTCAGGTATACCTTAGTATGTATGGCTACCTTAACGCGCACTTCCGCGAATATCCTCGACGCGCTATGCCAAGCTGCGCGCTTTATGATAAGGACTTGTCATCAACTCCTTAAAAGGAAGGTGATCAAAACTTTGAGGTAATAGCAGACAGAAGTAACCCATTGAAAGATAATCACCGTTAAGATAATCTTTGCTTGAGAATGTTGAAAACTCTTCATTGGACCATGAAACTCAAAACAAAGATTTAAACACAGCGCTCTTTAGTTACAGTTCAGCAATTTTCTATAGAGCATATCTGGTAATCAACTGATTGCCAGAAAAAATTATAAACTGGATTGGGCAGTTTTTTTTGTATTATATGAGGCTGATTTTTTTTTTCGTTTCTTGAAAAAAAAAACTTATGGAAGGTTGGTCTTTTTTTTTTGGTGGGGAAAATTATCCAGTGACAACCCTGGCTCTTGGGAGGAGCGGGAGATAGTGTCAGACTCTTACTTACTAAAAAACGCACCCCGTTCGTTCAAGCCTTCATACCGGGGCTCGAGTTCTCTTTCGGATAACCCTGGCCCCAGTAGGCTTCGACCCGGCTGGGCCCCTGCGGATGCTGACAACACCTTGAGGCGCGCGAGACAGTGCGCACCGTCGACGACTTGGGCTTGGTCCGGGCAGTTACCGGACGGCCGGACAGCGAGCTACCCATTGCTCACTGTCCGCAAGCCCGCGCCTACGGTGGCATGCAGTGTCATCTACTGAGCAAGCCCTTAAAGTTTGCAAAGACCTGTCTCTTGCACCTTGTATATACCCAGGATAGAAGAAGAAGCCATATTGATACTGAACTACATCCAGATCTGTTTAGCTGTTTGAGCATGAAAAAGTAGGTGTAAAAAACAACACAGACATATAAAAATTCTCATTTAGAGATTTTTTTTTTCCATTTTTAAACAAAGAATTTCAAACAAGAATATTAGCTAATGTGAAAAGACGGATTGCTTTAATTTGTACGCCTACACCGCGAGTGCCTCCCGGAGTTTCTAGGGTGCCTACTGAGCATTCACAGAAGGTATTTCATTTGTGCTGTAAGTTTGTATGTGTGCGAATGAATCACACGTGCTGAAAGACCAAGATTCACAAAAAATTATCTATGTTGTTTAAACCTACGGTCCGGACTAAGCGTTTCGCCTCGTCATTTATACCGCGTACGTCGAAGAACTGGAAATATTTGCCTGCTGCGGTCTTCCCGTCTGATTATAATATGGGTGTCTTCAAGGCTAGAGTGAATAGGCTAGTGCGTAGTGCACCTCACCATCAGAGATTGCATCATTGTTTACCATTAGGTGGGATCGCAGTCAAGCACTAGTTTACATAAATAAAAAATAAAAAACTATTTATCCGTGTTTAAAATATTATTATATTTTTTCACATAGTCCTTCCTACAAGGGCACATTAGACAGGTTAGATGCTAGAACATGTTTCTAACTGGTCGTTTTATATAGAGAAAATCAAAAAGCACTACAACAACTATCGATCATACTTAAAAAAAAATAGTTTTCAGTTACCACTAGCTGACCCGGCGAACTTCCAATGAATATATTATATCTTTCAACATAGTCAACCGATGGCGATGAAACAAAACCTATGTAATATATCAAGTTACACACAATATTAATGTATAAAAGTTATCTACATTAATTTCGTACATTTTACGTGATACGCGCACAACTAAAAACTTCTACATATTTAACCTTTCAATCGTGTGAATTGCAGACATAATAGAAAAACAATAGGCGCGCGCGAACGCCAGCGTTCGCTTGGGGTTTAATGAATAAATTGCAGGTTACACAAATATTTAATTGATTAAGTTTCAGTGATATTTACTGTAGCTCTCCCGGCCTCTGATGGCCGGTGCGAAGATTTCGTCCCAGGTTCTGTAGCCCGCCAAAGCCCACGTGGTCTTAACCTTCACGGTCACGAAGAAGTCACTTCACTGACGGCTTCTGTGAAGGCCTTACCGAGTCTGCTTTGTTCTTCTCGACCTCTGAGGGTTAGTATATACAAGAGCCCATTGTAGGCCTATGTGAAACAAAAATCATATGAACTTTTAATTTTAAGGACCACACCGAGTCTATTCCAGCGACCGTGAACCAATTCCAGACTTGTTTTTCTATTGTCTATGTTAACTTTTATATCTATTCATTTTGTAATCTACCTCACAAGGTCAGTATTAAAACTGTTATTCACAATTTCTTTTTTCTTTACTTTATGTTACTTTAAATTAACTGTGACATTACAAACACTTTCCAATTACTCTCCTAGAGAGAACGAATCGTTTGCTACATACTGATTAGAAAAACCTTTTCCCACGTTTTAAAAAATAATCCAATCCTCCCAAAAAATAAAATTACCATACGTCTAAAAACTCAGGAGTAAACCCACTGAATATTTGAATAGTAATTAAAAACCAGGTAAAGCTGTCTTTGAGGTAACCAGGGCCGGACTTGGGCCTTTGATGTACAGTTGGCTGCAAAATTGGCCACAACCCATCCCCGCGTGAAAGCGCTGTCACGTCAAACGGCTTTATTTTTGTGCACGGCCAAAAATAATACGAGGTAATTAAGCGCGCATCAAGGAACATTAGTGTGAAGGGTAATGGGGAATACTGAGTTGAAATGGATACTCTTGGTGGTGTTATTTTTTGTATATCTTTACTAGAGTGAGTGGAGATGTCTCCACCGATTCTCTTGTTATACAAGGAAAGGTGGAGGGATCTAGGCCGCGAGACAGATCTCCAATGCGATGGACAGACCAAATAAAAACGGTTGTTGGCGATCCATTGAACGAGTGCGCCCGGATGACTGCCAGCAGGCAAAAGTGGCGGGAAGTTTGCGGCGTACCCTGACGGCTTCTGGAGAGCTACCTTTGTGATAACCACGACCACTCTAGCAAGAGTGAAACGACCAAGAAAAAGTTCAATTTATCGTAGAGGAAAGTGTCCACCCTTATATTTTTAACACCTCTACGGTCTGGCGTGCTATTCCCTAAGAAAACAGCCTTGAGCGCGCTGGCCGCAGCGACGAAAGCCAAATAGGTACTTACATTGGATTAACAGTGTAATGAACCTGTACATTGGATTGTTAATTCATTGTACTGCGCTATCGACTCGTCACTGCGGCCAGCGCTGCGCTCAAGGCTATTTTCTTATAGAATAGGCCCGCTGGACTAAGTGTTTCGCCTCGTCGTTTATACTGTGTACATCGAACAAAATCGTCTTAACAAAATACTAAACTTTTACTCACTCCCTATAATGACATTTAAAAAGAAACTTAATAATTGGCTACAAACACTTAATTACGACAACACTGAAAGCTTATTGTTGACTCAATACAGCTCCCGTTAAATCTCATTCTGGCATCAATCGATCATCGCTCGCTACCATTACTCACATATGTATATAGAAAAAACACATACACACACAAACACCATTACACACACACATACCTTCACTCACCCCTACACACACTACACTACTCACTCAATAATTTTTTCGTAGTGTTTTACTTCATTTTATAAAATAGTTTATTTGTCCGTCTACCTATGCCATATAATGAACCGGTCATATAAATGCAAAATAGCATGTTATGTATCTATATAAAAATAAGAAACATCCAATAAAGGGTTGGGCCCAGCATCTTTAATACAAGTTGTCTTGGCAACTTAGTAAGGGTGCTGGTGTCACCACATTGTTTTATATTCAATTTAAACTGTATGTACTACTATGTATTTAATGTAAAATGTAAATCATGACGCAAATAAATTATTATTATTATTCCATTCATTTATTATTATATACATATTTATCATATTTTTTAATATTTCTTCAAAAATTAACATAAAAAAAACATTTAAAAATATAAAAAATAGTAGCCCACCGGCATCGGGAACAGGGTCCAGGCTGCCGGCGGTCAGGGCTCCTGAGAGAGGAACCTCCGGACAATACGCGCCGTGTCTAGGAGTACTGCCTTCTGGATCAAGCCCTTGATCCAACTGCCTAACGAGAGCCTCCGCAGATGTTGGTCGAGGCTCTTGGCTATTAAGCCATTGGCCGTCACGACTATCGGCACAATGATTGCTCTATCCACTTCCCACATGTCGACAACCTCGCGAGCCAAGTCAAGATATTATTATTATTATTATCGAAGGACTGGAACCATTAGCTACTGTTTGCCAGTCCGATATAATTTAGGTGTCTTCAAGGCTAGAGTGAATAGGCTCTTAATATACTAGTGCGCTTCACTAGCAACATTTGCATCACTGTTTACCATCATCGGGTGAGATCGCAGTCAAGCGCTAGTTTATGTAATGTAAAAAAAGGCCTTTTTATTTCAAATCGGAAGTCATCAGATAACTCCTCGCACTCTGGGTGGAGCGAGAGGCATTTTCAGCCTTTGACTGACTAAAACCAAACTGTCTTCCTTCAGCTGCCCTCTGCATTCCAGGACCGTGATAACTCTTTCAAGCAATCTGCAGCCCATCTTAAGAAAAGACCTTAATCCCTACACCTGCCTTACAGTGAGGTTTGAAATTGGATGAGAATCATTAACTTAATTTATCCAAAGGTAGAACATTTGCAGTAACTTGTGGAAATTGCTTTTCCCTGGGTTAATTTATGGATATCTGATTACAATGAAGATTCATTTACCAGAGGTGTTACTATGTTTCATCATTAAGAACCTTAATAAACCTATCGCATTTTGTGAAGCCACCTTCACAAAATGCTATAGGCTTATTAAGGCTCTTGATATGAATATCTGATTTCAGCTACTTATTATCTGATTTCAGCCACTAAAAAATAAATATGGACTATTCTTCAAAATACTATACGAGACGTTTGAGTGATTGGCTTTTGCGCCGAGTGTCGAGGGTCGCTTACCTAGAAGTAACCTATTTACTCTTGACTTAAAGGTTTGATAGTTGTAGCCATTAGGAAACTGACTCCGGCAGGGAATTCCACTACTTAGCTGTACTCACAATGAATGTGTTCCCAAAACGATTTGTGCGTATAGGTGGGATGTCCACCATGTACCGGTGGCGCATCGCCATACGCCTGATGTGTGGTCTGATGATAGAAGGGCCTAGGCGAAATTAGGCTATGCAATCCCGACGCACACTCTCGAAATGCAACCGGTAGAAAACCGACACACTAACAGCTCGGCGTCGACGCTCAAGACTTTGATGCCTTGACTCGACGAGTGAATCATTGCCAATGATCCTCATGGCTCGTCCCTCAATTGTCTAAAGTGCATCAAGCTAGTATTGGGCAGATTCGTCCTAAATATGAAATCTTTCTAGTAAACGAATTTACATTAATTACCTTAGTTTAACCCAGTCCCTTGATACGTTATACACCATTACCATATTTCTGCTTGTATCCCAATGTAATTGAACTAAGTGCAATTCATCTTCTCCTTGCATGTGTCGCGAACCACCTTCTTAATTCAGTATTCGGTGAATACTAAAGGTTGTTGTGATGATACAGCTAGAATAGGGGTGTCCATTTTAGCTGTATCATCATTCACACAATCCATTGCATTCTCTTCTTTATATTCCCTAGATACTAGTTGGTGCCAGCGACTTTGTCCGCGTTGACTCGTAAAACAACATAAGGCCATTTGATCATAATTTTAAGAAGTTTTATTTTGGCACGGAAATCTAGTTTTTTTTCTCTCTAAAATTCGAGTAAAAGTAAAGCTAGCCTAAGTTACGCCTGATAACATCAGCTATCTCCCAGTGAAATTCCCGTCAAAATCGGTTCAGCCGATTAGGAAACAAACCGGAACAAACAGATTTTTTTTTCCAAAATTAAATTTTTGTCATAGGTAATCATTGTCTGTTGCTGTGGAATATACCTACTTTTTGAAATCAGACATCAGTAATCGGTTCTACAGTACATCACTTCGTCTATGTTTCCATTTAATTCATATGTAGGTACAGTACCCCTAGCCAAGTTGCTAATCTGCAATAATTAACGCCAGTAGAAATTTTCAAATGTACGGGAGGGGTCAGAACAAAAGAATTGGAGGAGTGGCCAACTCGAAGCGTTCGACGCTAGCGAAACGGTTTTAACTTGGCTAGGGGGGCAGATCTTATACCCGATCTTACCATCTATTATGGGCTACTATACGAACGTATCTCTGCATGCTTGCAATATAATACCTGAGCCATATTATCCGCAGTCCGCATGACCAAATAGCACCAATTCCGATCCTGTGCAGTGCAACCAGCAAAGCCATAATAGACTCAGATCAAACACAATATGTATGATCGAAACACGAGATTAGGATTGCATTTCGTATAATTTAATATATTATATGTATCTCTGATATTGCGGATTTATAGTTTTGCTTTGTATTGTATAATATATGATCTGGATATAGTTGCATGAATTTTAGGATATCAGGATTTAAGAAGATTTAAGAAGTATTGTAAGAAAGTCTAGGATTGCGGGATTTTTCGAAAGAGTTCGGTCTTCCCGTCCGATTACAATTTAGGTGTCTTCAAGGCTAAGATGAATAATTATTAATAATTTCTACCTTTTTTTATATAGCCTCTTTTTATAATGTAAATGGAAGAACACTGTAGACTCCACGAATTATTAGATAACTTCATATTTTGACTCACTTTTTTTTAAATGATTATTTTTATTGTGCTTTTGAGTACAATACAGACCGGTTTACACTGTTCTTAAATAATACCTTTTAATACTGTTATATGGAAATATTGTAAGTACAACCATTTTTTTAAAAGAGTAACCATGGAGTTTCTTGCCGGTTCTTCTCCATAGGAAACGACCAATTTCGAACCGTGCACTAGCTTCTGACGTTTTATAAGTGTCCATGTAGGCCTACGTGAAATAAAAAACTTTTGACTTTGACTTTGACTTGACTTTGACTTTGAATAGGCTCTTAATAAATTTTTGCCATTCACCATCATTGATCGTATCACTGCTTACCATTAGATGGGATCGCGATGGATTTTGTGGAATTAGGTTGTATGCAATTCAGGCGCAATTCCTGAAATACGAGCGGTAGAAAACCGACAGGCCAGCAACTGATTGTCGCTTTGCATCAGATGAAATTGTGGTCAAGCGCGATCCTATCAACAAAAAAACAGTAAAGAATGCTAGAAAATATTTTTCCGCGACACTTAACCGTACCAAAATTACTTCACACGCAATTCCTCACTTCACGATAATAGATTACAGTCGTCAAAGTCATAAAACTTACGTGCTCAAGTTTATCGCTTATTTTATGGCTGATTATGGTGTTCGCGTACATACCTGGAAAAGAGAAAAGAATAATCGTTATATAGTAATCATTGTTTGTTTAGTGTTTATTGATTTTTCTTGGAATAAAGAGAAAATTACGAGTCAATTAGAGTCGTAATGAAGGCTATGTTAGTTTTATTTATTAATTTAACCTTCAAGTACCTACAGTAGTCGGGAATCGCAGAGCCTCATCTTGCAGATTCTATGAGCAATGGATAGCTCTCCGTCTGGTCGTCGTATGAGGACCGAGCTCGAGTCGAGTACTGTTCTACGCGCGCTTCAAGAAGTTGTCAGCAAATCGTCGGGTTCATAAACCCTTTTCAATTAGTGAAGAGAAAACCCATCATCATCATCATCATTTCAGCCCAGAGACGTCCACTGTTGGACACAGGCCTCCCCCAAGCGACACCACAACGACCGGTCCTGTGCGTCTCGCATCCATTGGATTCCCGCGACCTGCACTGCTCGCTAAGGAAGAGGCCGACCGCATCAGGCAACGGCGCGATTTCCAGCCACCGTAGGCGCGGGCTTGTGGACAGTGAGCAATGGGTAGCTCGCTGTCCGATCGTCCGGTAATTGTCCGGATCAAGTCCAGGTCGTCGACGGCACGCACTGTTCCCGCGCGCCTCAAGGAGTTGTCAGCAACAGCAGGGGCCTAGCCGGGTCGAAGCCTACTGGGGCCAGAGTTATCCGACAGGAAACTCGAGCCCCGGTATAAAGGCTTAAAGGAACGGGGTGGGTTTTTTGGTCAGTAAGAGTCTGACACTATCTCCCGCTCAGCCCAAGAGCGGGGGTTGTCATTGGATGATTTTCACCACCAAAAAAAACCTGCACCAGGTCATCGGTTCACCTTGTGGGAGGCCTTCTAACGCTGCGTCTTTCGATGCATGAGAAAACCCATTTCCGCAAAATACGTAAACTAACGCTTACATCTTCTTTCTAAAAAAGGTTATTATAGGGATCAAGGAACCACCCAAATTAAACGACTCTTTAAATTGGCAGCTAGTCATAATGTAGAGAAATTTCACAAACTTTATTGTCAATGTATTTGCCAAAAGACTTTTGGAGTACCAGTGTTTTGGCAAGATATGCATATAATATGAAACCTAAGGCTAAAGTTTATTATGTCAATAATATTTCACTATATGTACACAAATTATAGTGCCTAATTTACGATGGTCGATGGGCCGAAAGGTTCTAGAGTGATGACCGCGCACCGGAAAACGCAGCGTTGGTAGGCCACAAGGCGGACCGACAACCTGGTGAGAGTCGCGGGAATGCGGTGGATGCGGGACGCACAGTATCGGTCGTTGTGGCGACGCTTGGGGAAGGCCGATGTCCAATAGTAGACGTCTTTCGGCTGAAATAATGTTGATGATGATGAATTTACGATTTAAATTCAAAGTTGAGTATAGACTAAAAAAAAATTGACCAAGAGCTTGTCGGGCCGTGCAGTGTAGGGTTCCGTACCTATATCGAAAACTATAACAAACAAACTATACAAGCACCGAACACTCATCATCATCATTTCAGCCGATAGACGTCCACTGTTGGACATAGGCCTCCCCAAGTGTCGCCACAATGCACGATCCTGTGCGTCTCGCATCCATCGGATTCCCGCAACCTTCACCAGGTCATCGGTCTACCTTGTAGGAGGCCTTCCGGCGCTACGTCTTTTGGTACGCAATGCCACTCGAGAACTTTTCAGCCCCAACGGACATCCGTTCTAAAAGCAATGTGCCCATTGCCACTCAAGTTTGGCGATTCTTCGAGCTATGTCGGCAACCTTGGTTCTCCTGCGAACACCGAACACTAGTCTGAAGAAAACATATACCTAAGTATGATTGTGTTAGCACAATCGATACGCGACTCAGCCAATGTTCAACGGTAATCGCAAAAAATGTTCGTTATCAACAATAAGTTAACATTTTCAGAGTTTTTCATTTATTTGTGCTGTGAGACCTTGTTTTTGTCCTAGATTCTAGGTCAACGGAAAGTACCCTATAGGTTTTGATTCCCGTGCGGTAGGTAGCGAGTGTCAAAATATGCGGCGTAAATGGTATAGATTGTAATTGCGTGAAATAATAAGTTTAGGGATTCCAGACCTGAGTTTTTCATATTAACTCTTTGAATGTCGTAATTAGAGACACAATAGAAAGACAATTACCTTATGTCGGACTGTGTAACTTAAGACATTCGAAAGGTTAATAATAACTTGATAAGTTAACGAGTTCTCGAGAAAAGAGACTTTACAGAAAGCCCTAGTCTTTCTAATAAGAGTTCAATTTTTATTAAGAGTTCCATGTTCCACCATGAAAAATTATTTCATTAAAATTGGCCATAATCAACCGCCGGGCAAAAATCAAAACATGATATATAAACTAGTTGGCTCGATAAAAAAAATCGCGAATCTGACCATAATTTACGATTTCAAATGTGCATCTACGAGATGAGATAGGTACTTCACGGTAACATTTGAAAGTTACGTAAAATAATAAAGCTTGTTAATTAAATGGGCCTCGCATAAACAAAGATCTTAAATAGTTCGTTTTTTTTTTTTAATAAAAATTAAACCGCTGTTACGGGGCCGCGAAGTCAACATAAGACTCGGAGTTCATACAAAATACTCTGTGTGTGACTAACCGGCTCTTAAGGCCCAAGCGCCCGAAAAGTGCCTTAAACCAGTGACTTTCTGGAGCCTACTCCTCGGTAACGGCCAGGTTAATAAGTTTGAAAAAAAATATGTTTATTATAGATTCATGAACAACCTTATCAACATTTGATTTTTTCGTGCGATTAATACTTTTGTCTAAAAAAAATTATTAAATACAACAACATCACATTCGCAACTTTTCCCTACTCCTTCGAAACGGCTTGTATCTTAAGAAACGTTTTTACACATAAAAATTGGTAGTTAAATATTCTTCAAAGTGTACATTGCATATGTAAATCAATCAATATTACGCAAAGAAAATGGATTTAAAAGTCAGCGGGGCTCTATCCGGACGTAGCTGGCCGCAAACAAATGCACAGATAGTCGTACTGTCGCCTAGACGGGTACGAGAGTAGGGACCATTTAATTTCGGCCAGATGGTTCAAGGGACTATAAGCCTTAAAACAATTGCGCCAACTTACCGTGCCATCGAAAAGTTAGAATGTACAAAAAGTTAGACCTGTGCTTTATAATTAATGCTCAATTCACTGAAATAACTGCTAATTTCTTATTCAGACACTCTAATTTGATTAAATAAGATGTTAGAATTTTCGCAAGATAAAGAATAATTTAGAGTCTGTATAAAGATACTGGCGAGATAAAGTTGAAAAGTGTTATTATAATATAAAACTAAAGGTTTTGCCTACAATGAAATAATTCCGAGAAAAAAAAAACTACTGAGGTGTCAAGGGACACCCGGATGGAACGAAGTTCCGTTCTGGCTTGCTTTCTATAAGAGAGAGAGAGAGAGACAGATCCTATTTTATGTACATTTTGACAGCACTATTTCAACATCTTCGAAACCATGAAAACGACACCCATGACGAAAAAGTTGATAATTTCTTGCAGCCGCCATCTTGGATTTATATTTTGACAGTAAAAGTGTCGGTACAATTTTTCGTGAGAATTTTTCCGTCTAGCCCCCTTTCACAACGCGCGATAAGGAACTTCGTTCCAAAAGGATCTAGGTATTATAAAGTGGGTGCCAGTCAGTTGTTTTACCAATTAAATAAAAAAGAGATGACACAGGACTAGAACATAAAAAGGAGGCCTCCACTGAGTAATAGAAAAAACTTGACTATCAAAGCAAGTATAGTTTAATTTTAAAGTGCTATTCGGTTAGCGATGATGTGGTCGCCCATGGAACACGCTTGTCTAGAAGTAACCAATTCACTCTTGACTTAAAAACGCTTGCAACTACCAGGGAATAAACTCCATTGGATATCCCAACTAAAGATCAGAATTGGCACAAACACCTAGATTGATTCAAAACTAAGTATGCTTCACTAGTTTTAATCCATTTACGTTAATGAAGCCGAGTTTCAAGGAAATTAGACCACCTAGACTGTTCTGAAACAAGACAGACAGACCTAGTCGTTAAACACATTAACCCATTTACTCTTGGAGGCTCAAAACCGAACAATATACTAACTTAGTTTTAGTATTGCGAAACCCGATACACGTGCCTAGTATTTTATGTAAAGAACATACTCGTATGTACAATTGCCGAAAAGGATCTTGAGCGCTGGCTTCAAGTTGCGCAGAAGTCAAATATTCGATCTCTTTAGTGATGCGAATTGAGACGCGGGGGCGAGGAGTGTCAGTGATTGGCTCGCCGCGCCATCGTGTCATAGGCGTCACTCATGATTCGTTCCCTGCGCTTGCAGCATGTATCTAACAACGACGACGATTGGCTTGCAAAATTTCATAACTGTATCATGAAAAATCACAAAGTTATAAGCTTGTTATGTCAGCAAAAATACATAGTCACCGGGCCATCCAGGCGACTGAGGGGTTGTTTTGCACTTGCACCCAGCTGTTTGCTTGCGCCTAATGCCCGCTACGATCTGCCATGACCTGTGTTGTACTTAGTGTCGGTGTGTGACCAACTAGTGAGCTTTTTAAATATTTTTGGGAAAAAAATAAACATGGTGTAAAAACTATTGGAATCCATTCAGTTACTGATTCTGAACAAATTCAGGTTTCGCATAACCTAAAAATATAGTAGTAAATTAGAGAACTCACGAACGCCATATCATTGGGTTAATTCCGGAAACTATTGTGTGAAATTTTGGCAGTCTAACCGCTACTTAAAACTTTTTTTCAAGGCTGTTGGTAAATCTGTTGGATTTGGTTGGAAGCTGAAAAGCTGCGACAAGCTTTTATGTCAAGGCAGACTTAAATCTCAGCAAGGTTACAGTGGAAAGGCTGAGGCTTCTACCACTTTTATGTGGATGAAAACTAAATCTAATAGACTGTTACGAATTCAACCCTCTACCGTGATTATGTTACGAATGTATCCACAGCTTATCATGCACGTTTTAGAGACCGTAGGATCCGCGTATCATTTGCGGTTATAACCCGTATGCCCATCATACATACTCACTTAGTTGCAACGTTTCGTGTCAAGCACGAAGTGATCAGTCGGTGAAGGAACGGTTTAGCGGGAATAGTCTCATAGTTTTCATAATTGCACTACAAAGAATATAATTTGTCACGATGTAACGTTCCTCACGATGTTTTCCTTCAAAACAAACACAAAACAAACTGGCATCTCCTAGAACCAAAACATTCGAAGACATGTGACATTCACCAACCCGCACTGGGCCTACGTGATGGATTACGGCCCATTCCCTCTCCTAGAGAGGAGGCCTGAGTCCCAGCAGTGGAAAGAATAAAAAGGCCGATGATGACACGTTCCTAGCACGAACATGGTATGATCATGGTATGGTACGGTACGGTATTGTTGATGGACTCTTATGCTCTCTTTTTACTTTCCTATCCATCCTAGAACTAGCCAACAATTATAATGTCCCACTGCAGGGCAAATGCCTCTCTTCCATTCTTTCACTCTTCTCTGTCCTTAGCTACTTCAGGCAATCATTTACGTCACTAACATATTAGTTTGTTACAGTAGTGTACGATCCAGTTTAAGTTTACTCTATTTTATATATCCCTAATGAATAGAACTAAGCTGTATATTGCACAGCTTTAATACACAACAATATTATGTTGCATATTATTTCATGTACAAAGATAAGCTATGTTAATCTAAACAAGCGTCATGGTAAGCCATTACTATCGTATTTAGTTAGTCTGTTTGCATACAGTTTAATTTATTAATGACAGAAATTGGGACGCCATCCGAGCTAGTTCGGTTCACGGACTATGAAATGAATAGGCTGTTCCCTGGCTTCCAATTAATAAAGCTGCAGCTGCGTTAGAGCTGAACGATTTTCGCAAAATAAATAGAGGTTATATTGACTTTGCTACACGGTATCGTTAGGTCCAACATACCAGAGTGTCTCAAGACGAAAGTGCGTGTAGCCATATGGCACTGAAACATGGCCGTTTACAATGGGCCTCATCAGAAGACTTACAGTCACTCAATGTGCAATTGAAAGGGCTATACTCAGAGTTTCCTTGCGTGATCGCATCAGGAATGAAGATATCCGCTGGAGAACCAAGGTCGCCAACTTAGCCCGAAGAATCGTTTAAGTAAAACGGCAGTGGGCAGGGCACGTTGCTCGTAGAACGGATGGTCGATGGGGCTGAAAGGTTCTAGAGTGGCAACTGCGCTCCCGTCGCTTGGGAGGAAGCCTATGTTCAATAGTCGATGTCTTCCGGCTGAAATGATGATGATAGCATAGCATAGTCGGCCTAATAATGTTCCCGCTGTTAGGACTCAGACCTCCTCTCTAGGAGAGGGAATGGGCCGTAATCCACCAGGCGGACCCAGTAATGATGATGATTTATTTACTTTAAATACTGGAAGACAATCAATAAGTAATATAGGTATACCCGTGCATGTACTGCAAGATTCAATTAACGATGTCAAAGCAATCAATTATAGAAATGTTTTCTTAAAATCCCCTTCATGTTTTAGAATTTACCAACTCGTGAAATTCAGAAACAATTTAGAATATCAATTCACTAATCCAAACAAAGCTATTATTCCACCATTTTCTCTTCATAGACATAAAAAAACGATTGGAGATAACTAAACAGCTTTTGCTACTAGACAAAAACCATTCAATTTTGCAATTTCGCCGCAACAAGAGTAGACTATAAAGGCCCCAAGTTGCGGTTATTCAGTGATTCTGGACTGCACAAATTACCTGTCGGCTGCATTTATTGCCAATGTGGCTGTGCCTGTGTCTATCAATTCAACGTGACCTGAATTCTGAATTTCGATAAGACTGCATGTGACATCGTCATAATTGAATATACCCTCGCCATTTTTCCTGTGGTTTTTTCAGAAGGGAACTAAAAAGTCTTTCTAATGTAGATTTTATTTATTGATGTATTCTTGCTCTTGTGATGTGTTTTTGTTTTATGTATATTTCTTGATGTCTTTATATTTTCTGTTTGAAGCAATAGAAGAAGATTGTTTGTTTATTAAAACGATGTTGCCTTTTAGATTACGCAACTGTCTTTTGATAAAGTTATGGTCCGAAGATGTTATGACAAACGTAAACAAAAAACTATAGTCAAGATTTAACAAACGGGTTTCATCATTAAATGCACGATTCGAAAGATAAAAAGCGAGAAGTCACGGTTGTCGTGTATGGTGTCGCTTATAAGATGTCTTTGATAGCAGATGCCACTTACATCCTAAAGAAATTATCCGCATTATTAGCGATACGCTTTCTTGTCTTGATTATATGGATGTTTTTGGAACCGTGATAAGTGATAGTTTTTTCGTAATAACGGCGCATAAGAATGGACCTTTTGGATTTCAAAAAAAGAGGAGAAACTCAATTCGTGGGATTTTTTATGTGTCTCGGTCCCAGTTACTCGAAGAAGATTGGACTGATTGAGATTTTTTTGTTTGAAAGAGTATACTACTTTAAAGGTCCCATGATCATCAGGTTTGGATCTGATAATGGGATCCTGGAGAAATCGAGAGAAATTGTACACTATTTGGGTTTAGGGAAGAGGTACCACAAAAAATTCAACCTGATTTAACACCGACTTCCGTATTGAAGTCGGTTGTTTAATTTAGTAAGCTGTTTAATACTCGTGGCTTGATATAGGCAGCTAATGTTTAGCTGTAAACTATACCTATAGTCGGCACTAGTCTAGACCACGATATGTCCCTATGAGCACCTAGTACTTGCTTAGACTAAGTAGGTAGATACAAAATCTCGAATCAAATGTTTGTCCTGAAATCGAAATTGTGAAAACAATGAATTTAAGAAATATGAAACCAACCGTTCATAAAATAGTTTGAACTATGGCAAATTGCATTCCTTTAGTCTCAAACTCTCCCATATACAGCATTTACTGTCCCATTACACCTTTCTTGAAGATTTCAATGGATATTGTGGAACAGTACAAAGATTACTATAGACGTTATGCTCACACCGAAGGTGATATACATAAAATATGCGTTTTATGTGATACTACATGGCACGAAGCCGTAAATGTGCGTGTAACTTAAGGGTTAAGTAAAGCTTATGTAGCATCACAATAATGTTCAGTAAAGTGTTTATCAACGTTGGAGTTACAACATTGTCGGGAACAAACTTAAGCTAGAACTACATTAGACTGACACACGTGCAACACGCCTGATTTGTACGTAGAACGAGGTCGCGTGGCGTGTATCAAGTGAAGCTCTACAAGTCTAGTTTCTTTATAAAATTTATGGAGACCGACGCGCCCAGATCGGCGTGTGGCATACGTGTGCGCAGTACCTAGTACTACCTTTATTTATTTTTTACCAAATAATTTCTCCTGCTCTGGGTGGCAGTCCACCCAAAAGGAAAGTCAGAATTTTACTGATTAAAACCCATCCATGCTCCTCCGCGGTGACTCTTGCGAACAAGCCCAAATACTCTAGTCAAAACAAAATAAGGGCCACTTGTTATTTTTAACAACGACAGCGATAATTTATTTTTTATGCGTTTTCAAGTAGCTGAATGTTTTTGTAGTGTTACCTTATTCGTTTACAAACATTATTGAGTGTTCTAACTGCTTAACTGTGTAAAGTGGGTAGTTTTTGATAATTTATTGTAGCCACTGAATTTAACCCAATTTAGAAACGGATTTTAACTCGGCCAAACTGACGATTCTGTGAAGAATAGTTAAGTTTTGTTTATGTAGTGGCTGAATTAGCATTTTAATAAAGTTATGCCAAGAATCCAACGACATATGGTCTTACCAACCGTAACTAGGGCCGTAACATTGCTTCAAGAAGGCCATTCGCAGCGTTCTGTTGCGTTGCATCTGGGTTTTTCTTGGCGAGCGAATCAGAATACTTGGAATCGATTCCGAGAGACTGAGATACTAACCAGGAGACAGGGATCTAACAGAGTTCGAGCAAATACCGCTCAGGAAGACCGCTACGTGCGTTTGACTGCGCGCAGAAAACGCTGCATTACAGCCCACTCCTTACAAACCGGTTTGCTTCAGGCGACGGGTACACGTGTTAGCGATCAAACGATTAGAAATCGGTTACACGAGGACCAGCAGTTCTCCAGGAGACGCGTAGTGCGGATTCCATTGACAAGTGCTCATCGTGCAAACCGATCATCGATCGCAAGGCAGCATCTGGCATGGAGTACGAGTGACTGGCGCCCAATATTGTTTACGGATGAGTGCAAAGTTACATTTTTTAGTGATGACTGTCGCATTAGGGTCTGAAGGCGTGAAGATGAGCGATTTTCGGATGCTTGTATCCATGGAAGTGACAGATTTGGGGGCCCCAACGTTATAGTGTGTGGAGGAATCTCTATATCAGGTAGAACCGAGTTGGTAATTCTCAACGAAGGCACAATTACGGCTCAACATTAAATCGAGGAGGTCATACGACCCCTTGTGGTCCCATATGCATAAAGAATTGGCGCAAGATTCCGTCTGATGCACGATAATGCTCGCACTCATACAGCTAGGGCCACTGGGGAATCCCTAGACGAGGCTGGTATACTGACGTTGTCTTGGCCTGCAAACAGCCCGGATCTCAATCCCATTGAACACATGTGGGATTTACTAAAACGCAGTGTTTGAAGCACAAACTAACCTCTGCACAATGAAAAACAGCTAATAAACGTTCTTAAATCAAGCTGGGAACAAATTCCTCAAGAAGCATTGGTACACCTGGTGGAGAGTGTACCATCCAGGCTTCAAGAGTGCATTAGAAAACGAGGAGGGCACACAAAATATTGAGGAAATTCACAAAACTACCAATACCCAATTTGTTTATTTTTCACTTAATTTTTATTCCTTACTTTTTGTTTGCACAAATGTTAGTTTTTAGAAAAAGTGGGAGTAATTTTTTTTTTCGGAGAAAGTCCTTCATTATTTTATGCTGTTTACAATAAAAATCAATTAATTTATCCAATCGAATCATTAATCAACCCTTGAATCTCAAATTTTCATCAGAATACTATAAAAACGAAGTGGCCCTTATTTTGTTTTGACTAGTATATAATGTAATATTTACCGAAAGTTTACCTTTTGTGAGAGCATCATCTAGTAAGCAATACTGGAATTACGATACTTACACATATATATTGTCCTGAAATACCTAACTTAGCAACCTATACAGGGTGCATAAAATTGCAACCCTCGATTCACTAGATAGTTCCTGTTTATTCCGCTAGATGGCATTGTCAGTAAAACTTGAGCGCTAGTGTTTGCGAAATAATATTTTTTTTTATAAATCGCAATTTTATGCAAAAAGGGGTATCTCAATATTTACATAATATGGTAATGTTCACATGGGTGCTCCATAACACAGTTTATTGATTTTTAGACGAGCTTGCCTTGACTGAAACATTGACAAAATCTTTCATGTTGGTTTTTGCTTAATATGAAGTTCCTGCACATTTTTTTTTAAATTATCTATCTGTATAAATAAAAATTAATGTTGCTAAGAATGGCTCGAGTAATTCGGCAATTTCTTTTTACATATATTCCTGAAGACACGTGGAAGGTTTTAATAATAATAATTAAAAAAAAAATACTATTAACTTTCGACAAAACGAAGTCTGTCCGGGCGCCTGTGCTTGAGTGCGACCCCACCTGATGGTAAGCAGTGATGCAATCGTTGCTAGTGAAGCGCACACCTTTGAAGACACATAATTATTATGATCAGACGGAAAGACCGCAGGCGGCAAATTGTTCCAGTCCTTCGATGATGTTATTATTTGTACCAGTACCATTATTCTCAAGTTCTATATCGGCAATATCCTCGACTATTTGCGTGGTCTGTTTTGGCTCTGTAAACACGTAATTAATATTACAGAGGAGTTGAGGGTTAAAGCCCGCGGGCGTTAATTATTGGTATAATACTCTACGCGGTGTCGAGATGGAACTTGATATTAAATTGGTATTATGTGGACGGAATGAAGGGTTGAAAGATAAAAGTTATTAACATATTACGTTACGGTTTATATCCGGGAAGGATCTTTTGGGTAAGCGGAGTTAAGATTTGTGGAAAGGCTTTTGTTGAAAGCAGATTTTGTGTGGCTTAAAACTACCTTAAAAGGCTTATAGTACCTTGAACATCTAGCTGAAATTAAATGGACGTAACACTCGTACCCGCCTAGGCAGCAG
Organism: Mythimna ferrago; assembly: GCA_910589285.2. Lineage (NCBI taxonomy): Eukaryota > Metazoa > Arthropoda > Insecta > Lepidoptera > Noctuidae > Mythimna > Mythimna ferrago. Next base: position 7,929,713 of record OU342698.1, on the reverse strand, counting down.
TACGAGTATCTGTGCATTTAATTGCGGCCAGCTGCGTCTGGAATTCCCGCCCGAATTAGAGCCCCGCTGACCTTTAAATCCATTTTTGTTCATTTTGAGGGAATATTGGCTTAACCACCATTTTTTATGTGTAAAAAGGTTCCTAAAGATCCAAGCCGTTTCGAAGTAGGGAAAAGTTGCGAAATCTATACTAATATAATAATAAAGAGGTAGGTAGATAATGTTTTTTTTTTTTGTTTTTATGTTTTTTGTTTGTAGGAGGTAATCTCTGGAAGTACTGGTCCGATTGCTAAAATTTTTTCACCGATAGAAAGCTGCTTTATTCCTGAGTGACATAGGCTATATTTTATGTACGCGGACGAAGTCGCGGGCAAAAGCTAGTTGCTAAATATTTTTTTTAGACAAAAGTATTAATCGCACAAAAAAATCAATAGTTGGATAGTGTTGTTTATGAATCTATAATAAAAATACCTATATTTTTTTCAAACCCATTAACTAGGACTTTACCGAGAGGTAGGTTTCAGAAAGTCACTGTTTTATGGCACTGCTAGTGCTCGGGTGCTTGGGCCTTAAACTAGTGAGGATAGAGAAGCGGGATAGAAAATTAAATAACACTATAGTACCATAGTAAATCCTTTGTGGCTGTGAATTGTTGAGACATGAAAGGAAGATGGTCGGAAAGGATATCTTTTATCCTAAGTTACGGGTCACACTAAGTGGAAAAGGTAGTATTTAGGAGTAACGGATAGTGTGATATCTATCCTAATCTATTTCCTTTATTTGGACAAAAAATTATGCTTTTTCTTTTCGGGCCGTAAGTTTAATAAATAAATAAATCTATTATATAAAATCTTGTGTCACAGTGTTCGCTATCGAACTTCTACGAAATGGCTTGACCGATTTTTGCTATTTAATTTGTGTATTGAATGGTCTGAGAATAGGTTAGTAGGTAGGCTATTTTAACCTTCCCCATCCTACCCCATCCCCATTTTTTTCTTTAATAATTTATATGGCAGAACAAAGCAAAAATCGCAAAACTAATAAAACAGCAAAGCATATAAAACTGATGTAGGTAGGGCTCTTGATAAAATTAAGAAGAAGAAAAAACATTTCCTACAAAAAAATCTGGTATTCCAAACCCCTTTTCGCAACACAAACTCCTAAATCAAAAATACCCACAAAAAGCCATAAAATGACAAACAAGCAAAACCAGATACAAATTTAAACAGGCAAATAAAATAACATAATACATAACAGAAACAGATTTCACAGTTTGTTACACAACAACCCGGGTCCGGTTGAAATGACGACTCGGGGACGACATCACGTGTTTTCTGTAGATAAAATAAAAGGGACAAAACATGTCCGCGACGTACGAAGGGTTGATTATGAATTGTAAGTGATATTTGGTCGTAATAGTATTGATAACCGGTTGGTAAGCGATTTTGGTCATTTATTTTTGTCTGTAACGAAGATTTTTGTAAAGCAAGCTGCATTGTTGATTAACCTATACAAAGATCCATTTGAATAAGGAAATCTGTAGAACGAAATACGGTGTTTTGATGCAACAGAAATCGAATACAATATAATGCTTTTTCAATACGTTAAGTGTACTCGAAGACCCGCTTTTATCTTTACCGTTTTAGGCCTCAATTTACTATTTTCCACACTAGTGTGGAAAAATGATTGAGGTCGCGTTCGCCACAATTGATTGCATTTATCGTATCAGGCTGAACGTTAAGCCACCCCTACGAGTCGCCGGTAAGCCCTAGTTTACTTATTTCTTCGTAAGTATATTGAAAAACGGCGTTTGAAACACGTGGAAAGTCACTGCAGCACTCGGCTCCATAACACCCTCGCCTGCGGCTCGAACGAATACCACCTCGGTCGCAATGGCAAACTTTCTCCACTTCTATCAAAATGTAGCGTAGCGTTGGAAGGCATCCTACAAGGAGGACCGACGACCTGGTGAGGGTTGCAGGAATCCGATGGATGCGAGACGCACAGGACCGCTCATTGTGGCGACACTTGGGGAGGCCTATGTCCAACAGTGGACGTCTATCGGCTAAAATGATGATGATGATGATGATCAAAATGTAGTATTAGGTATGAACCTCGCAAGATATGTGCTGAAAATGTGCTTGAAAAAATAGTTCGACCGGTTTTCGTGTGAGGCAGTAGATAGGTTATTTTTGTATACCTATCTATCGTTAGAAGATGGTAATGGGATATACTCAGCAGAAGTAAATGCGATTTATTTTAAAAACTAGCTGTGCCTGCTGACTACAGGATTTTGAATTTATTTTTCCTAAAATAAAAGTAGCCTATGTTACTCCTTATTACATCAGCTACCTGCAAAAAAAGTCTCGTCAAAATCGGTCCAGCCATTTCAGAGATTAGCCCGGACAAACAGGCAGACAGACAGACAAAAATAAAAAAAAAAGTTATTTTGGTGTATGTACCGTATATATATTCATATGCATGTCGTAAAAAAACAGTTATTTCAATATTACAGACAGACACTCCAATTTTATTTATATGTATAGAGTATAGATTTTTACATATCATAATACAAGGTCCCAAATCTGTTCGTGATAAACTCAAACTACTGAACGGATTTCTAAACAATTTTCAACAATAGACAGAATAATTCATGACGAAGCTATAGGTGAAAAACTGAGTATTCCACCATTCATTTTTGCGTCAATTTAAACTACATAGATGAGGCCGATGTATCTTACCCGGCTACCCTGAGATGAAACACTGAAACAAGCTCAGAGGTCAAAGATGATCTGGAAAAGGTAAGGATGAAACTTCTCACATAAGTTATAACTTTAATACACGTCACGAACTTCGTCGTGTCACCGACTAACGATACAAATATTTAGCTAAGTTATTTAGAATCTCTGAGCTTTGAACTATTTTAGTATTAGATATATTTTTACTGTATTGAATAGTAAATTTTCGCATGCCTCCTTATAAGTGAGATGTGTAAGGCAGTACTTTATAGGGTTCAGTACGGGTCCCTATTACTAAGACTCCACTGCCCATCCGTCTGTCTGTCTGTGCGTCTGGCACCAGGCTCTATCTCCTGAACTGTGATAACTAGACAGTTGATATTTTCACAGATGATGTATTTCCGTTGCCGCTAAACCGCCGTTGGTGGTAAAAACAGAATAAAATAAATATTTAATTGGGTTTTTTTTTTTGCAGTTTTTTTGCTACGGCACCTTTCGTGCGCGAATCCGACTCGCACTTGGCCGGTTTTTTTTTAACACCCACTGTCCCTACCACATCTCTGGCGAAAAAGAACGATTTATGAGACGCATTTAGGCTTATAGTTTTTAATAAAAATGTAGATGGCGCTAGCTTAATTCGCCCTTATAATTGTATTCTTAGTTTCTCTTTTTAACAGAAGACTTACAAATTATGTGTCCATATAACTGTTGCAGACTTGGGTAAACATGCTCGCAAAATACTGAAATTGAAACACGTGCAGTTTGTGGCACAAATAAATAAATGTTTTACTGCGATATTCTGTTATAAATTTATTGAATACTATCACAACTATTAAGTGGCTCTGTTTGTTTACAAAAAAGGTCATAAAAAAGGCTTGGTTGATAGTTTTTAATGGAATTGGCAGCAACATTTTTAAGGAGTCAGTCTGCGGACCCAGATTGGCCGCTGTAACAACAATCTGGCCAGATGAGTCTTACTCGACCGGAGTGCGAGTCGGAATTACCCGCGAAGGATTCCGTACTACAAAATTAAAAACGAGCAAAAAATACGCCGACCAAATAACGATTCTTTATACGGGAATCTCCTTTATATCTTAAAAAAGAATTTATCATTTGTTTCTGTAGCGGCAATAGAAATACATATTCTGTGAAAATTAGAACTCTCTACTTCTAACGGTTTGTGAGAAACAACTTTATATATTGATAGACGGACATACAGATAGACGCACGGATAACGGTGATGGGTACAAAACCCTGAAAATACAGAAATAGAATTCTGAAGTGTTCATAAGGCAGTGCTAAAATCAATTCAGTCTTGTAAATAAAAAAGAACAATGAAGGTGATAAAGAAATAGCAATGAATTTCACTAACATAACAAATGCTAGAAATTACACTGGTCTACATCAAAATTGCCTTTTACATGAAAATATACTATATTGATTGTATTCCACTCGCTGAACATAAATATACAAGTTAAAATTCATAGTTAGCTCTTATTGTGCATTTATGCCATATAAATATAATAGCGGGTAGCGCGACAGATATATCACATTAATGATGATAACTCAAAATATTTAGTGATTACCCGCGGAAAAATTTTATTATTTCACATTTGTTTGTTGCGTTTAACGCTGACTGTGTTTTGTTCAACAGTTAAAACGTGAAATTGTTACCGTTTTTTTACATTTTTAGTGAAAAATCTACAGTTTTCGTTATGTCGCGTAAATGTGTTAATAGTGCAGACAATTTTTGCTACATTTGTGGTAAGGTGACCCTTACTAACCAAAGATGCTCAATAACACAACGTTTAGAAACTGCTTACTTCCATTATTTTGGAATTAAAAACCAAGACAAACCAAAAAATTCTTCTACCACCTTTACATATCAAATTGGGACTAATAAAAAACTTTGTGAAGGCTCTCAACAAGGATGGACCAGCATTCAAATACCTGCGAAGTAAATTTCCACGTATAAGCGACGCCAAAATTAAAGAAGGAATCTATAACGGACCTCAAATAAGAGAGATTCTAAAGGACCAAAACTTTGATTCAGTTTTACAGGGCTTTGAAAAAGAAGCATGGGAATCTTTTAGAGCAGTCGTTCATGGTTTTTTGGGCAATAAGAGAAATGAAAATTATGTTGAACTTGTGAACAATCTCCTTCAAAAGTATCAACAGTTGGGTTGCAATGTGTCCCTAAAAATTCATTTTCTTCACTCTCATCTTGATTTTTTCCCTTCTAACTGCGGTGATGTAAGTGACGAACATGGTGAACGATTCCACCAAGATATCTCGACAATGGAAAAGAGATACCAGGGCCGATGGGATGCGTCAATGTTAGCGGACTACTGCTGGAATTTGAAAAGAGATACCCTTAACAGTGATTACAAAAGACAAACGAAAAAGAAGAAAAAATCTTAAATAAATACGTTATTTTTTTTTAATTGTAATATTTCCAATTTTATATAAGTAAAAAGCAAAAAATAATAGTAAATAATTATTATAGTTTTTTTTAATAAAATGTTTTGTACTTTAAAGTGTTACTAGAAGCCAAATTTTGTATATCAGGTACATATTTCCAAAATAAGAGCTAATTAAAAAAACATATTCTTGTTTTTCTATTCAGTAACCTTAAAGCAATATAAAAATAAAGTATTCAATTGAAAGGCACACAAAAAGTTACATTTTGTAGACCAGTGTTATTTATACACGTCTCAGATAAAGAAAATTTAGACTGTAACAAATCTAGTGAACAAGCCGATTGTATCTTAGTCCAGCATCCCATTCATTCTAGATAATTGGTTTGAAACGCATCAGGACTCAGACAAAGACATGATCAGACTTCAGGGAAGGAAGAGGTTATCAGTTTAAAAGTCTTACAGTGTCCTCCGAGGCCAATTTAATAATGCGTTCAGGGTACTGATGGGTTTTTTTGTTTTGGTTGGATAAATCATCTAATGACATTCCCCGCTCTTGGGCGGAGTGGGAGATAGTGTCAGACTTTTACTGACTAAAAACCCACCTTCCTCCTTCCTTTCTTTCTTCGTTGCCTTTCGTACCGGGGCCTGCTGATGGGGTCGCGGCGATTCTGCAGTGCATCACAGATGTTTGCTGAACATCGCGTGGACTGCTTTTACGCTACGATGTCTTAAAGATGCGAATCCCTGGGGCATAAAGTACGTGGCAGCGCTAATAGCATCCGAAGCATGATCGCTAGTCGACTAGACTGTAGTTACAACAATTGCCATAAAGTGGCGCAGTTCTAATCGTTGGAGATTATATGTTTTGTTGAGGGTAGTTTTAAGTATCTCACACGTAGTATTACTAGTCTATAAGAACAAGAACATTGTTACTAACAAAATGGACACCATGGTTTTTTTTTTTTCGTTGGGTAAAAATCATTCAGATGACATCCCCCGCCGCGGGGAGCGGGAGATAGTGTCAGACTCTTACTGACTAAAATACTGGACACCATGGTAACTCAAACAAAGTATTTATTATTAATACAATAATGACAAACATATAACATGAAACCATCGGAAGCGTAGTCAATTTCCCGTTACGTCCAAGTCAACTGGAACCATTTTCGCGATAAATTTTCATGTAACTTGCTTTGTGGCGATCTGCTGAAGAAATATATTTATGACATATGTCCCATATCTTCCTTAGCTACAAAACAAAGTGCTATTTATCGTTTTTATTGCCAAAATTCGTGATATATTGGCTGTTTCCCCGTGCAACATATATTGGATATCAAGATATTACGTCAATAGATCAAAGTATTATTTGGTACCAAGTTGTTGTAGTAACAGTCTCTGTAACAGTTACAACGTCTTCTTTTTTGGCATCAAACTGTAAATTTTTATCGGAAGTCGTTCGTTTAGGTATGTCTTGGCTTTGTTACTAGCCAGAAAATATATTGACGAGCTTAATTTGAACTTCGTAGATGTTTTTCATCTAGAGCATGGTAAAGTATTTAGAGATTACTTTGCTGCGCAAGAACTGGAGAGCCAGCTTAGCTTAAATCGCTTAGAAAATGTTAAGATGTTCTGGAACGCTGCAGTGGCCTTATTTCTTGTTAAGTCCGTAATTTCTTCTAAATCGTGCCAGTGGTTCTAGTCGAATAGAAATCTAGACCTTTTTTTTATTTTCTTAAGGCTTATAGTTCCTTGAACCATCTGGACAAAATTATGTGGACGCACCTCTCGCACCCGCCTAGGCGGCAGTACGCAAATCTGTACATTTATTTGCGGCCAACAGCACCCGGAAAGCGCGCAGCTGACCTTTAAATCCATTTTCTTTGCGAAATGTTGATTGATTGACATATGCTATGACGAATATTCATTTTAAAGAATATTTAACCACCAATTTTTATGTGTAAAAATGTTTCTAAAGATCCAAGCCGTTTCGAAGGAGTAAGGAAAAGTTGCGAAAAGTTGCGAAATTGCTAATTTTTTTTTTTTTTGACAAAAGTATTAATAGCACGAAAAAATCAAATGTTGATAAAGTTGTTCATGAATCTATAATAAACATATTTTTTTTATACCATTTAACTTGGCCGTTACCGAGGAGTATGTTTCAGAAAGTCACTGTTTTATGGCACTTTCCGGGCGCTTGGGCCTTAATAATTTACACTATATTTGACTTCAGAATTGAAATAACAACAACAAACTAGGTATATTATACAAGGCTCAGTCCAAAATTCATTGTAACCTATACATTTTTATGACCTTTTTAATAGAAAAAGTCACTTAAAATACTACAGTTGAGACAGGGGCAATGGACAGCAATTATCTCTAATTATATAAACTAAAGTAAATGATGTTGCCGGAATCTCGTCCGAACTTGTATGCCAAGCTTTTGAAAGAAAATTTCAATTGTGTCAATAACGATGAGAGTAAATCTGAAATGTCCGCAGAGTGGTTTCGGGATCGAAAATCGGGTAACGCAACTTATTGGAGTGAAAAAACTGGCTAGGAAGCATCTCGTATCACGAGAATTAATTTTCCGATAAAAAATCAAGTAAAACATTGTTAAGTTATGGAAGAGCGGAATAACCTAAATAATACAGGAGTTACTCGTATTTGCCTAAAAAGAGAAATAAAATATTGTGTATACTGTATATGCATGATTTTGACGACATGACAGTGAAAGCCAAGAAGAGTAAGATTTTATCAAACGTTCAGAAGAAGCTGATGCAATTCAGATGAATTAAGAAAATTTTAATGATACGTCAACAAGAGCTCACATAAATTAGTGTACACGACGAAAGTGCAACAAGATAAAGAAAATGCGACTTCTAAAGCACATTGAGTATGCAAAGTTACTAGAAAATAAGAATTGCTAAGCAGCTGACAATGTTTATCCTCCAAATCGTATCGTTAACAAAGAAGTTGGCTTTAATAAACGGTTCCAATAAAACGAAAATCTTGTACAAGGTAGTAATTGAAGTGGGTCTCTTTCCGAAGGCAATCAAAGTGGAAATAACAGTAAAAAGACAGTGCTCCTAGATACGGTTAGTGTTGTGAGGAGGTTGCCTGCTCTGGAGCCCTTATCAACGGCAGCTTGGATCCTTATCCCGACACCGTATTGAAATTAATAAAGGGAATAATAATAACAATCATGAGGTTATGGACTTGTGGGATATGGACACAGTGATCATTGTACCGATGTCAATGGCTAAATAGCCACGAGCCTCGACCTGCATATTAGGAGGCCCTCGTTAGGCGACTGGATTAAGGGCTTGGTTCAGAAAGGGGTACTTCTGGACACAGTTCGTATAGTTAGGAGTTTCCTTTCGCCGGTAGCTTAGACCCTGTTCCCGATACCAGTGGGATACTATATTTCATATCCTTTTTTTTTTCAAATTGTCTATTGAAATATTTAAAAATATAATTTACACGTAAACATTAATGAATAGACGGAATAATAAATCTTGTTATTTCTATAATTACAACATACAAAATTATATTAGCACAAAAATTACACACAGATGTTAGTAACATCATAAATTAACAACTACTATGAAAGTTATTAACAATATTTACAGGACCAGGGCTTAGGTACCAGATAGATATGGTCCCGTTTCTAGGGACAAAAGTTGTCTCTACACCATTTTCCTTGAATTTGAACTTTTTGCTCTCCTGACAGATCTAATAAAGTTAATAACTTCTACTATTATAATTCGTTTCACAGACGGAATATGATATTACTTTTTATTTCGTTACGCATTTATGTAATACGCCTTCGTAGAATACCTTTGGCTTAGAAAATTGGAAATGTAGATATTTTATTCTTACCGAATTTTTCTTGTAAGATCTTGTTATTTGCATTTGGTTTAGACAAATTGAATTGAAAATGTCGTTGTTGTCTTTCTGACTACCATCACCTTTATCAATATGATCTTAATCGCTTAGACTAATACCGATCTTTTTAAAATCAACGCTCAATTTACGCAAAGAACTGTGCAAAACTGTAGGATTTACTTTGCAAAGATTTGCTGCAAATCTTTTGCAGTCACTATATTCTTGAGTTTCTGTAGTTCAAACAATTGTTTGACCTATTTTCTAAGATTCCTTGCTGAAATATCAAAGGGTGTTTCAAATCGATTGTTTTAACTACAAGTTGGCATGACGCGTCACCAACTCCCAAGTATTTTGCTTCCAAATTTCAAGTTACATTAACGGATTACTTAGGATATTTGTTTGATAAGATCAAGATTGATTGCTTTATTAAGCATTTTTTTATTTTACTTCGTTGATTGCTGAAAGGGGTAGAATTATAGGTTAATGATTCAAACCAAAAGTAGTTTTGGAAAAGGGAAGATTAATATGACAGCACAGTTATTATTATTTGGTAAGACACATTGGTAGCTATTAGCTGATGTATGTGTTTTAAATAGTTTGGAGGAGTCATTCAGCGTGCTTTAGCTGATCTGGTATCGGAAATGGCGAAAATGCCACACCTGTTACTGTCACAGCCTCAACGACTCTCTCAATAGCCAATAGAGTTGTAAGATATTTATTAGGTTGTTACTAAATGAATGATGTAGATATTGTTTAGTACGATGGGTTTGATAAATGTCCTACAAGGAAAAATAAAACCCTAAGCACGATAATAATATAAGCAAAAAAAAAAATAGAGAGATTTGATCTGGTTAAGCAGTGGTTGAGTGATTGATATAACTACGCTGTGTATGTGTATCACAAGTCTGATTTTAGAAACAAATTTATGTATGTCCTACAGATAGTTATTCCGGGTCTGGGTGTCTAGTGTATTTCAGTTAACTCCTTCGTAAACCACCTGCGAACATCTACTAAATTTGGGTCTAAAGCTTGTCGTTTAGACTGTCGATTAGTTTTTCGTCAGTCGTCTACTTATGTATGTACATATGTATCCCTGAATCTATTACACCTCTTGTCCCTGGATACGTTCGAAAAGACATTGACTGACATGTTTATTTTAAATTATGCAAAAACAATACCCGTTGCGTCCCGGTCCGTTTGTTGGATATTTTTTTTTACTTATCAAGAAAAATTTATTCGTCTTCAAATGCACCTTTTCTATTATTGTCTCGCGTTTGACCACTACCACACCTGATGGTACGCGATGACGTAGTCGACGATGGAGCACGCTTGCCTAGAAGTAACCTATTCACTATTGACTTAAAGACCCTAAGTATTAACCATCAAGAAACAGAATCCGGCAAGGAATTTCACTCTTTAGCTGTACGTACAATAAATTGTTCCCAAAATATTTTTTATGTATGGGTGAGATGCACCTTTACTAGATATACCATACAATGGTGTAGATCTGGTACTAAGAGGCTCTGGTGGACAAGGACGCATTTAACCGATTTATCAAATACTGTATTGGCTTCCTAAGCACCTGACGTATAGTCTTGAAAAGCGCCAACTGAAACATTTACGAGAAAACTCTATAGCTGTAGCCCTGAATCAATTTCTAATGTTTAGAGATGTTGGAGTAATTACGTGTGAACATGTGTTGAATATTAACTAATCAAGCCTTATTTAACCATTTGGGACCAGTGTAGGGATCAGGTAGATGTAGCAGGAAGGAAGTAAAGAAAGAAAGTCCAAAGTGCACAAGAGAAAAAAGAAAGTTTATTGCGCAGAATCACAAATTCACTAAAGTAAAAGGAGTGGTAGAATTATGAAGGTGACAGTGAACACACAGAATGATCGTAGGAATACAATCGAATTTAGGGCGACGAGCTATTTCACAGATTAATATATCTACGTTAGCGGTAGAATCGGTAGACATAATCGTCCTATAAATTCATCAGTAAACATAACTTAATTAATAGCATCAAGCAACTGAATAAATGTTAGCGATGAGGTTTTTCTGATTATCCACCACCTGATGGTCAGCAATGATGTGGTCGTCGATAAAGCACGGTTACCTAGAATGTAGTCATCAGGAAACAGACTTCGTCAGGGAATTCCACTCCTTTGGTGTATGTTCAATGATTGTATTCCCAAAACCGTTTTGTGGACAAAAGTTACTCATCATCATCATCTTCATCCGCAGCTCGACTTCGTCTGCTGTTGGGTATATCGAACCTAGTTCAGATTCCAGCTCTCCCAAAAGTTTTAGTCTTCAGACAAAATTTATAAATAAGTGAAATGTTATAAAAATGATATTTATAACTGTCTTTTCTTGTGGCAAAGCCCACGTTTCAGCGCCAATTTCATCCATGTTCTGCCAGTGAAGGTAACAAAGAAGACATTTGAGCTATAACAAATATTTAATGGATAGCGAACGAGCGCGAACCCTCACGCCAAGTTAATTAGACCGCCTATAATAAGTATTAAGTAAACTTTATAGCCGAATATAATAATAATTGTAGGGTCTAAAATCACAAACTTTGAAACTAAATTCTCTTTTCATTCCACTAAGAAACTAACCGGCCTTAATGGAAGGCTTAAAGACAAGACAAAAGATGACAAAAACTGGGTCAAATAAAAAGAACCTTTTGCAAGGCAGAAACTAAGAAAGATAGCGTAAATGATAACAGCTGAAACCTGAAAGATACTTGAATAGGAAATGAAGACATTTTTATATTGTCACTAGTTAATGACCGTAGCTTCGCCGTTTATATATTACCAGCTTTTGCCCGCGGCTTCGCCCAAGTACATAAAATATAGCCTATGTCACTCAGGAACAAAGCAGCTTTCTAAAGACGAAAAAAATTTAGCAATCGGACCAGTTCTCTCAGAGATTGCCTCCTACAAACAAAAAAACAAATTTTTCCTCTTTATAATATTAAGTGTAGACTAGCTGCTGCCAGCGGCTTTGCCCTCGTGAAAGTAAAAAATTGTCCCAAGGCAACACAACATACTCCCGTCCCGGGATATTATATACCGTGTTTATACGATGCCGGCTTGGTTAGTGAAATTTCAGGTCTCGAGTTTTATACACAATGAAGTTATAGAGGGTCGAAAATGGCCTGAACTGTTTCGAGAAAAGGATGGTACGGCCGCGCCGCTTTTTTACTTGCCCTGGCGGGGGGCACTGCAGTGCCCCCTAATAAGCGGTTATAATACAAATCATAATTGAAGTGTTTTATATAAACAAAATATTCCATTTGTATCTCATTGTTAATTAATCAAACCAATTAAGTATCACGTGACTGATTATAAATAAATACAGATGTTGATTCTGTAATGTGAGTATAATTTTACTGTACTTTGTTTAATTTTCTTCCAATTAAAAGTAATAAATTGGACTCGTATCTATGGATGATTTTAAAGGTGACTTTAATATACAGCCTCCAAATAAAGTGAGCCTTCCCGAGGGTGCCGTGAGGGACGATTAAGGGATTATATGAAGAGGGCTGGTGCCCAAGGGAGTAGCAGATTTATGCAAACGGAGACAACCTTCATTGGGTGACGAATTGACGATAGATTTTTACACTTTTTTTAACACAAAACACCGATTAGATTTAATATTTTTGTCGGAACCTTTTGAGTGCAAGTCCGACTAGCATTTGTCCATTTTTAGGGTTACATACCTCAAAAAGAAAAAACGGAACCCTTATAGGATCACTTTGTTTTTAGTAAATGAATTATGTTTTGTAAAAAGTCATAGAACAATAGTTGTTATGATGTTAGTAACATAGTCCTGAGGTTGCCAGTGTATTACAAATAATCCTTTATAAGGAGAACGTCGCATAAATAGTAAATAAATGTTTATGTTTACAAATTCTTATAAGAATAACTGTTGGTAGTTTGGTTTACGAATCATAACAACCAATCGTGTTGTCATTTACGAGTATTTTTTATGAACCATACGTTTGAGCGTCCCAAGGACCTATACACCTGCATTTTGGAGGACTTAATGATTGCCACCGATGCTGTTATTAACATAGCCACCTAACGTTAACGGTTAACGAGTTTTACCTTCGATTCGAAAAAAGAAGTGCAGAAACTGAATCTAATACCTAAATCGAACGTTGCAGAAGAGGGTTGCTTGGCTAACATTTTATCAATTTGAGTAACTCTATTGTTATTAAGATTGATATTAACAGACTACGGTGAAAACAATTTCATATTTTCTTCCAACATGGACTCAAATAGATACTTTTTTATGAAACTAAAAATATTTTTAAGATAAACTAACACTATACACAAAAAGGTAATTTACCTTCATGAGCCATTTTGTAAATGGTTTATAGACGCAACTGGTCCATTATCATCTCCTTTCAAGGAAACGGTTCTAAACAATGGGCTAGGAGAACACAAGGTTGTATAGAGTGCTAGCTATAACTTGCTAATCCGTCACTAGAGAATAGCAACTATAGGGGAGTGTAAACACTTACAACTTGTGCAGGGAGATAAGGCCTCTTAGCTTGTAGTATTTAATAGATAAGAAGTTATGTCTTATTCATATGACAATCAGAGAAGCTATAATTGCTCAAACACATCTACACTAATATAATAAGGAGGTAAAGTTTGTTTTTATGTTTTTTTTTTGTTTGTAAGAGGTAATCTCTGGAAGTCCTGGTCCGATTGCTAAAATTTTTTTGCCGATAGAAAGCTGCTTCATGCCTGTGTGACATAGGGTATATTTTATAAACGCGGGCGAAGCTGCGGGCAAAAGCTAGTAATCTATATATAAAAGGAGAAACTGACTGACTGACATATCAATGCACAGCTGAAACTACTGGGACTAGGAGCGAAAAATTTTGCACAAGGTTTTCTTGTATAGCGTAGACGAGCACTAAGAGAGGGTTTTCCAAAATTCACTCCTAAAAGGGATGAAACGAGGTCCACAGTTTGTATGGAGAAACCTACTTTCACGTGGGCGAAGCCGCTGGTATGATAATAATAAAAAAGTAGTATATTCTATAACCCTTAAATTATACATTTCAAATGTTGTTAGTATTTTTTATAGGCAATTTTAAGATCTAGTTTCTTAAAAAAATCTACTTAATGAAAATAATATCCTAATATGGGCCCCATTTTGTGTCTAGGTCTCCCCCAATTTTTTCCACCTTTTCCCTGGTCTACCCAATTGTTCCCCACCGCCTCATCGATGTCGACCAAAGCAGGAATGTACTCAAACGCATAAACTATAACAGCGTTTGAGCTAACGTAACCACATAACAGTTGGGAAACGCTACCCAGAAAGCGAAGTTAATGATTTTTCATCAAAATATGATAAAGCAAAGCTCATCCCAGAGTTTTACATTAAAAATGACTACAGCAGCTGTGAACACGGCCAAAATATTAGTGAAGTATACAATGATGTAGAAAAGCAACTGGTAGGATTTTCATTGTTATATTCCTCTGCATATAAGCATCGGGGCATAAAATTTAAAATTTTCCAGCGAAGAGAATTTCTCTAACGATCGTACAGGATGCGTAGCAGGATACGAAACGCGGAAACGCACGAGACAAAGGTCGTATGGGATAAAGGGGGGAATAAGGGGGGTAGGGGCCACCCCATCCACCTTCCAGACGGTTTCCATCGTTCCCAAGACGACGTTTCCGCTTTACTTGAAGCAGTTCAAAACATGTTATTGGTTCAAACTCCGAACTTTAGTGGATGTTGTTACGTTTCCAAGGATTATTGGCAATCAAACTGACGATTTCGCTAATCTCGTACCTTTACCGGTTTGCAATATTGTTGAAAATGGCTGTCGTATATATGAAAATCGTTTTCCTGTAGTATGAAACTGCTTTGAAGCTTCTCCGAAGAAGTTTCTCCGGTTTTTCTGTAGAAGTATTGGAGCGTCTTAAACCAATACTAAAAACCAGATTAACTTGAGTTTCCTAGAAACGCCTTCAAAGCTATATTAAAAGAAAGCATGAAGTTGAAACAAATTAGCGAGCTTAGGTCGCAAAATGTTTTGGTATTTACAATTATGTAACGTTGTAATGTAAGGATACTATACAGGTATTTATTTTAATCTATACATATAATAAATCTGTAGAAATTTTAAGTTGTGCGCGCATCACGTCAAATGTGCGAAATCGATGTAGATAAGTTTTATACATTAAAATTGTGTGTAACTTGAGATACTTATTACTTAGGCGTTGTTTTATCGCAATCGGTTGACTATATTGAAAGATATACTTACAACATTAATTGACTGTTAAGCAGTACCAGCGATAGGTTTTTTTTATCTGATATAAACTAGTGCTTGACTGCGATCCCACCTGACGATAAGCAGTGATGCAATCGTTGATGGTGAGGCGCACTAGTTTATTAAGAGCTTATTCACTCTAGGTACGAATTTCGCCGGGTCGGCTAATTTAAAATATAAATACGTTTAAGATCCTTGCAATATGCTCTTTTATTTGATAATAATTATGTTAGACAGTACAATTTTTCAGATTTACATACCAAAAGAAAAACACGTAAGAGGTCGGTTACAGACATTCAAATGAATACCAAACTTCAACTCATTCGGTGTAGTAGATTCGAAGAAAGAAATTCGAAGTAGGCTGTGAGAAACGGACAGCCAGACACACGACGGATCTTATAAGGATACTGTTTTCCATCCGATGTTCCCTAATAATAGAAATAAGGTCAAGGCTTACGTTGTCTGGTAGATATCGCTATCAGCGGTAAGACCGTCATTGTAACTATAGATTTAAGTTTGTGTGTAAGTTGTGTTTCTTTTTTGGTGTAGGTAAGTAAACGATAAAATTGATTCTATTCTATATTAGTTTAACTATTGTATTTAGATACTCAATCCTTAAGGGCAGTCGCCGCTACCGACAAAATGTATACAGCTTTATATAGAGTTACGCACCTGACCCCCTAGCTATAGTACAAATCACGAATGATGGCGGGCGTGAAGTTTGCGCAGAAGGCTGCGCAGTAACGTGTTTTAGGAACCAAATGGCGACGTGCGCAAGGCAGGGATATGCTAGGGATTGACTCTATTTAAACACAATCGTTCCTTTGTTCAATCAAAAATCGTAATCGATTTTCATCGATTTGCAATTTATTGATTTTTGTTTATATAAAATACTGAACGAAATAGATTTAAAAACTTATTAAACATTGTCGTTAGTAAATGAGATTTCAAACTTTAATTAAAAAAAAATAGTAACATTTCATTTTCTTAGTTCAAAGACATAATTTAGTTAAATATCAGTTATTTATTAACTACTACTTCAATAACTACTGTTCGAGAGTAATTTAAACCAAGTATAAAATTGATTATAAATATATTTTTATAATTCAATTTTAATCGATTCGAAAAAAAATCGACTAAACAACATCCTCGGAAATGCATATTGGACATCCCTTTTTGTTCGGTACGCGATCATGTGTCTCAGTCACACGTTAGCATTGGTGTCGAGTTCGTGTTGTTATCTCTCTCTAGAGTACGGACAGTTACAAAAGTTTTCGATAATTTGTTGTTAATTATTTTGTCGAGAGATGAGTGAATCCTTAATTTATTACGTTATTTTTATAGCTTTCTGTCTCATAGCGTTTTGATATTACTTTTATTTGTACTTGGTTCCTGCATAAGGATTTTTTTATTCGTATTTCGGTTTAAAATAAAATGAAAGACAATAACAGTTTTTTCTATGAGTGTACATGCGCGAAAGTTCGCAAAGGCTAACTTCAGGGCCGCCATCATTCGTGAATTGTACTATAAGTTAAAACCGTTTCTTTTGCGTCGAACACCTCGAGTTGGCCACGTCCCCTATTCTTTTGTTCTGACCACGTGACTGAGCATTGAGATTACGTCATTCCCGTACATTTGAAGTTTTCTTCTAGCGTTAATGATCAGATTATCAACTTGGCTAGGGGTGGTGTCCGTTTGGTTGCGCAACCAATTTGGTGGCGAGACCAGCTCGGACGTGTGGCGACTCTGGTGTCTGTATGGTGCGTAGTTTGGTAGCTTAGGGCTTTATTTCACCGGGACACCATGGCGTTACAACTGGTCGCGCCTAGCGTTGAAAATTCCCGAAAGAAACAATTGTTTCATTCAATGAAAAAAACAAATTGTGGTTTTTTTCCGTTTTTTTCACATTTTGCATTGAAATTTTGCGAAAAAAAAACGTTTGGGAACAAAATAGAAATCTTTCGAATGTTTTATTCATTATTTCGGTTAATTTCATGAAAAATGAAAAAAAAAAAACGAATTTTATTGAAATGGAAATATATTTATAGTGGGCGAAAATGTACGAGTGGTACATTTTCACCCACTATACAAATGATCTAGCTTTCCTCAGCCAAAATCTCGATTTCACTGTCGTCCGCTTGATCAGAATCGAGCTCCCACAAGCCTCCCCCAAGTGTCACCATAATGATCGGTGCCCACTGTTGGACACAAGCCTCTCTCAAGTATCGCCATTTAGGGCTTTAATGACTGCTGTCCACTGTTGGACGTAGGCCTCCCCCTCGCTATAATGACTCATGCCCACTGTTGGACATAAGCCTACCCCGAGTGTCGCCATTAGGCGCTAAAATACTGATGCCCATAGTTGGACATAAGTCTCCCCTCGCTATAATGACCTATGCCCGCTGTTTGACATAAGCCTCCCCCTCACTATAATGACCCATGCCCACTGTTGGGCATAAGCCTCCCCCTAGTGTTACCACGTAGGCGTTATAATAATTGATGCCCACTGTTGGACATAGGCCTCCTCTCGCGATAATGACCTTTGCCCACTGTTGGGCATAAGCCTCCCCCAAGTGTCACCACGTAGGCGTTATAATAATTGATGCCCACTGTTGGACATAGGCCTCCTCTCGCGATAATGACCTATGCCCACTGTTGGGCATAAGCCTCCCCCAAGTGTCACCACGTAGGCGTTATAATAATTGATGCCCACTGTTGAACATAGGCCTCCTCTTGCGATAATGACCTATGCCCACTGTTCGGCATAAGCCTCCCCCTAGTGTCACCACGTAGGCGTTATAATAATTGATGCCCACTATTGGTCATATGCCTCCTCTCGCGATAATGACCTTTGCCCACTGATGGGCATAAGCCTCCCCCAAGTGTCACCACGTAGGCGTTATAATAATGGATGCCCACTGTTGGATATAGGCCTCCTCTCGCGATAGTGAAATTTGCCCACTGTTGGGCATAAGCCTCCCCCAAGTGTCACCACGTAGGCGTTATAATAATTGATGCCCACTATTGGTCATATGCCTCCTCGCGATAATGACCTATGCCCACTGTTGGGAATAAGCCTCCCCCAAGTGTCACCACGTAGGCGTTATAATAATTGATGCCCACTATTGAACATAGGCCTCCTCTTGCGATAATGACCTATGCCCACTGTTCGGCATAAGCCTCCCCCTAGTGTCACCACGTAGGCGTTATAATAATTGATGCCCACTGTTGGACATAGACCTCCTCTCGCGATAATGACCTTTGCCCACTGTTGGGCATAAGCCTCCCCCAAGTGTCACCACGTAGGCGTTATAATAATGGATGCCCACTGTTGGACATAGGCCTCCTCTCGCGATAATGACCTATGCCCACTGTTGGGCATAAGCCTCCCCCTAGTGTCACCACGTAGGCGTTATAATAATTGATGCCCACTGTTGGACATAGGCCTCCTCTCACTATAATGACCTATGCCCACTGTTGGGCATAAGCTTCCCCCAAGTTTCACCATTTAGGCGTTATAATGACTGATGCCCACTGTTGGACATAACGCATGTTTAATCATAAAGAGACCTAACTCAAAAGGAGGGTAGTTGAATCTGAAAACGTATGTTTCAATAATAAGGTAAAATTTTCAAATACCCTCTTTATTGAGTTACGTCTCTTTTTGATTAAGCATGCGATAAGCCTCCCCCAAGTATCGCCATTTAGGCGTTACAATGACTTGTGTCCACTGTTGGACATAAGCCTCATAAACTAGTGCGCCTCACCATCAGATTGCGTCACTGCTTACCATCAGGTAGGACCGCAGTCAAGCGCTAGTTTACATTAATTAAAAAAAAACTACTGAGGTGTCAAGGGACACCCGGATGGAACGAAGTTCCGTTCTGGCTTGCTTTCTATAAGAAAGAGAGAGAGAGAGACAGACAGAGAAACATGCGCACGCCGCACGGCTTACAATAGCTTACTATAGCAAAAAGTATCGTTACCACTTTTCGTGAGATTTTTTTCCGTCTAGCCAATACAAGATAACTAAAAAATACTATCTACTGGGTTTTTTGTATATCAATGTATCTACTACTACTATCATTTTATGTACATTTTGACAGCACTATTTCAACATCTTCGAAACCATGAAAACGACACTCATGACGAAAAAGTTGATAATTTATTGCAGCCGCCATCTTAGATTTACATTTTGACAGTACAATCGGTTTCAACACCCTCGAAAACCACGAAAACGACACCCATGACGAAAAAGTTGATAATTTATTGCAGCCGCCATCTTAGATTTACATTTTGACAGTACTATCGGTTTCAACACCCTCGAAAACCATGAAAACGACACCCATGACGGAAAAGTTAATAATTTCTTGCAGCCGCCATCTTGGATTAACATTTTGACAGTACCATTGGTTTCAACACCCTCGAAAACCATGAAAACGACACCCATGACGGAAAATTTGATAATTTCTTGCAGCCGCCATTTTGGATTTATATTTTGACAGTACCATCGGTTTCAACACCCTCGAAAACCATGAAAACGACACCCATGACGAAAAATTTGATAATTTCTTGCAGCCGCCATCTTGGTTTTTTATTTTGACAGTACCATCGGTTTCAACACCCTCGAAAACCATAAAAACGATACCCATGACGAAAAAGTTGATAATTTCTTGCAGCCGCCATCTTGGATTAACAAATAAACTTTTTGTATTTGTATTTGTATTTGGATTTATATTTTGACAGTAAAAGTGTCGGTACAATTTTTCGTGAGAATTTTTTCCGTCTAGCCCCCTTTCACAACGCGCGATAAGGAACTTCGTTCCAAAAAAAGTACGCATTTGAAAAAAACAAACATGAAGTTTTCGGTTCTTTTCATATTTTTCCGTTTTTTTCGGTTTTTTTCGAAAAATACATGAAATTTATAATTTATAAATTTCTTGAAAGTTTCGAATGTTACATTGAATAAAACAACAGTATTTGAAAGAAACGGGAATATTCCCTGTTTTTTTCAACGCTAGTCGCGCCGCCATGGTGTCCCGGTGAAATATAGCCCTAATTTGTATCCAACAAAGTTATCCACAGGATATGAAGGGATAGTATGTAACATATTTGCAACCATCTAACATGTTTGAACTTAGTTTTCAAATAGTTTTGACTGTTTGCACGGAGAACAGGCTTTATGGAACAGGATTATGGTTTGTTGCATGTTTCAGAAATGCGAAATAGAAATACATTGGCATGTGATACTTTTTTGTATCTAGATTTTTTGTAAGGTGAGAAATCATCCAAAGATTTCTCCCGGTCTGGGTGTAGGTAGCGGAAGTGTTCGACTTTTACTGAATAAACCCATACCTACCTGTGTCGTTCAGGGTTTTCTTCTCAGAAAATGCCTGCGGCTATAGCAGCATCGGCCCGAGCTGCGAAGTGTAAGGTCCTGATGGTTATAACCGGACGGTCGGAGAGACGATAACAGTATCATCATCATCTTTTCAACCGAACGACATTTACTGACGTACTAATTGTCGCCACACACGACCTACACCCGACAGCCACAAACGCGGCCACAAAAAACTAGAAGAGACCACAAAGGAAAAAAATTAAAAATCCTTTCACCAGTGGAGTGCTAGGTACTTTGTCACTGAGTGACAGGCATATATTTTCCAGTGAGCAAAGCCGCTGACAGAAGCTAGTGTTATTATAAATTAAGATTTTAGTCTACAGGACTAAAATTTCATGAAATTGAAACAGTCGAAAACAAAAAACCCGGTCATAAAATTCGACAAAAAATTACCAATGTGTAATGATCACTTATAAACTTTTAGTTAGTGGGTGTTCATTCTTGACCTCAAAACATACAGCAGACCAGACGGAGATAACTCATTTCACATGTTACATGTGGGCGATATCAGTAAGTGTGTTAATATTGTCGATTACTTAACTTATAAAGTGCCAAGTTGATCAATCATTGGTCACTTTCAGAAATATGTCAAGTGTTTCGTATGTCTGCAAGTAAAATGTTTCATCATTTCTGCAAACACTTACCGTGATGACCCAGAGGTTAAGGCAGCACCCTCTCATTTATGAGGTTACAGATACAAAACCGGGCAAGTACCAATGTGAAATTTTCATTTTATTCATAGATACTTTTCTTAGTAACATACCCTATTCGCGTTAAGATTAGACATTTAAAGAAACCTTTTTTTACTGTCTGTTCAACCGATTTTAACTTCTATTTCGTAGGCGTAAAGGATGGCATTAAATGCAAAAAAAGTGGTTACATTTCCAACTATTTACTGCAGCCGCCATTTGTCATGCCACCAACGTAATAAAAGTTAAATTCAGTTGAACAGACAGTTATAAAAGGTTTTCATAAATGTCTATTGTTATTTTGAACAGAGTATAGGACATTACTGACACCCCTTGCCTCGGAAAGTATCGTATAGCCATCGGATGTCATTTGTAGATCTTTGACAGTTACAGGTAGTCAGATGCCAGAAAGTCTGATCATGAGTCTATCCAAGGAATATCATGCTGCCCTGTTGGATTGTGTAGGTCTGATAGACAGTTGCTCCATGTAAACACGGGTTCACGACTGGACACCGACCCCAACACAGTTGGAAAAAGGTTAGGGAGATGATTTCTGCAAACACTATCAATCTTTCTTTCTATTGAACAGATCTGGTACCAGTGATCAATTTCTAAGATCAGGCTAAGACAGATATACCATTATTGTGCTCCATAAAAATATAGCAGGAGCTTGAAATTATAGACAACCTTTGAATAGATGA
The DNA here is from genome assembly GCA_910589285.2 of Mythimna ferrago. Taxonomy (NCBI): domain Eukaryota; kingdom Metazoa; phylum Arthropoda; class Insecta; order Lepidoptera; family Noctuidae; genus Mythimna; species Mythimna ferrago. The sequence goes on along the minus strand of OU342698.1, from coordinate 7,907,574 downwards.
CAGAGAACATGCGTAAGCACGTCCGTTTACAACGCAAGTCGAGCACAGAATGAACATGCCGTCCCGTTATTGCGGTAGTTACGTCACATCCTACTACGGAACTGCGCGCACGCATGTCTTGGCGTGTCGACGCGCGTGATATTGACAACCGATGACAAGACTGATGGACGAGTGTAAAAAATTAACAACTCTGTTTACATAAAAAGGGGAACCGCACGTGGATTTCTAGAGGATAGAAAATTACTACGAATGTAGTTTCTAAAATATTTTGTGTTAAGTCAAGTGTGTCTAATGTTGATGACATTAGAGATTTTTTCTTTGTAGGTGGAAAATCATCTAATGACACCTCCCGCTTTTGGGCGGAGCGAGAGAGTATGTCAGACTTTTACAGACTAAAAATCCACTCCTGTTCCTTCGTTGCCTTTCATACCAGGGCCGAGTCTTTCAGAAGCAGATACTTGGCCCCACCTAATAGGCTTCGACCCTTTTGGGCCCCTACGGTTTGCTGACATTTCCTTGAGGCACGCGTGGAACAGGAGTGCCGCCGACTTTACCGGACGGTCGGTCGGCGAGTTACCCATTGCTCGCCGTCCGCAAGCCCGATGGCATTAGAGACAGGACACATGAAGTTGAACGTAAATAAATCGCTGTTGCCGTTTCAAAATTCTTCAAAAAACTGGATGCTATTAAAAACGAACGTTTATTCGAAAATGCGGGACAGATGTAAGTTAAAGGTCTTACTTGATTCGTGGTTAATTTAAGTGGCCGGTAACGTTTGGACGGATACGATAATCAAGTAACGGTGCGTTTCCGTACGTCGCGATTTTTTGGAACTTGGAACACTTGATGTGAGATAGCTGTTCCAGCTAGTGTGGGAATACAGTGACACTGACTGGTATTGAGTTTTTGTTAGTGTGCTGTAGTTGTTTTGAAATATCTTATTTTCTTCGTGAATTAGAAATTCTTTGGTAAGCAAAGTAAAGAACTACACCAATAGTCCAATACATAGTAATGAAACTAATATGTAGAGGCGACAAATCTAATTTAAAATACGAATAAGACAAGATTTCGATTATCGCGAATGCGAAATAAAAAAAATCGCAAATAAAAAGTATCTTTTAAAATCCGTTCAATATTAAATAAGTTAGCAACAAAGTTTAAAATTTGGCGGAAGGGGTAATGTCTGAATAAGGATGCACACACTGAAATGTGACGTCACTACCATTAGGATATGTGTGTACAAAAGTGATAGCGAGATATTTTCATCACGCGCCCACTCTTTTTCAAACTAATATTTGAAATGTTAATTGCATTTCAGTTAATATTCCACAACCAACACACAACACAGTCCCAATCTAAGCAGAGCTTGTGTTGCGTACTAGACAATTGATAAACATACTTATATATAAAGTATTGTACAAAAAATAAATACAGAGATAAAGCCCAAAAACAGTTGCTAAAAATAGTTCCATTAATAAAATTGCAAGACCCGACATCAATAACCCACCTACAACAAACGCCAAAACTACAACACTTAGCTGCTTAAAATCATGTCCGCCTCCGCAACCATTCACTCTTCCTTTCATTCATTCAATCACTCCAGTACTACCATTACGCTAACGGAGCCATGAGTATTTTTTTGCAGCTGTCTGTCAAAACAACATCTAATAAGACCGAGAACCGAACCCCGCCCACGACAGACCCAGCTAGTGTTGCCAGGTACGGTTATATAAAAATCGAGACATGGTGAAACAAATCGGGATTTAGGGTTCGGGAAATGGGTGTCTTCAAGGCTAGTGTGAATAGGCTCTTAATAAACTAGTGGGTCTCACCATCAACGATTGCATCACTGCTTACCATTAAGTGGGATCGCAGTCTAGCACTAGTTTATCTACAATAATATAACAAAGAGGTAAAAAACATAAAGTTTGTTTTTTGTTTGTCTGAAAATACTGGTCCGATTGCTAAAATTTTTTCACCGATAGAAATTATTCTATATTCCTGAGTGACATGGTTATATTTTATGTACGCGGGTGAAGTCGCGAGTATAAGCTAGTGTCAGATTTAAAAAAATATATGCATATATATATATATATATATGTGTGTGTTTTTTAATAAAGTTTTTTTAGGAGGGAAATCAACCAGACTTCTCCCGCTCTGGGGTAAAACGAGAGGTCGTGTCAAACTTACTGAGTAGCCAGACTTCTTCAATCGCTCTTTGCGTTCCAGGGTTATTGATTTGTCAGGACATTTAGCGTCTCCATCTGGTGCAAGTCGGGACGGCTTCCCAGACCGGTAAAAAAAATCGGGATATCTCGTGTAAATCGGGACGCCTGGCAACACTACACCCAGCCCACGTTACGTCACTGGACAGTTTAGATAAGCTACCGGTTTACGATATGATAAGGCTGCTCTGAAGTGTCTTTTTTGTAAGATTGAGGGGAAAGAGGTCAACGTATTGAAAGATTGGTAAGGTGGGGGTCCTTTCGAACGGCTGAATGGTTTTATTGATAAGATAGATGGGATTCGTGATTTGAACGTGTGGAAGTTTTTTTTAGATTATGCCAAAAGTGGACTGCAATAACATGAAACGAATAAAAGGCCTAATGACCTGGTGAAGTGGTGAAGGTTGCGGGAATCCGATGGATGCGGGACGCACAGGGCCCTTCCTTATGGCGACACTTGGGGGAGGCCTATGTCTAACAGTGGACGTATATCGGCTGAAACGATGACTCATCATCATCATCAAAAAAATGCTACACACTATTAATTTTTAGCTCCTACTGTAACTCTTGCTGAAGCATTTTCAGCGTAAGGTTATTTTCAGAAGCTGGTCTAGTTTACGAAGCTAAGTGGAGTCGTCTCTAACCACAATTTGCCAATTGCTAATTTTGAATACTAAACTAATTAATAAAACAAAAATTTTTGACGTGCGATTACAAAAATAAACGGTGTCCATAACCAATTGTGACGATTTTCCTGGTGTTAAATAACTAGAATTGTTTGAATTTTACGATCCGGAATCCAGCCGGATACTGAATTACTATCCGGTATCCGGCCAGATAATCAAAACAAAGCCGAATAGTCCGGATACAGAACAGTTACAGTTGCCATCACGGATCTTGAACACTTGCGCAGAAGTAAAATATTCGGTCTCTTTAGTGGTGCGAAATGCGACGCGGGGGCGGGGAATGTCAGTGATTGGCTGGCCGCGCCATCGCGTCATAGACGTCACTCCTCATTCGTTCACTGCGTTGCTGCATGTATCTAACAACGAAGACGATTGGCTCGCCAATGTATTGAACGCGCAAAGCGATCTCCACTCTGACGCCGAGCGTTCAAGATCCGTGATGGCAACTGTACCAGATATCCGTTTCATCTCTCGTTCTAAGACCCAGGGTTTCCCTTTTGTAGCTCACTGTCCGGCCGTCCGGTAACTGTCCGGACCTAGCCCAAGTCGTCGACGGCGCGCACTGTTCCCGCGCGCCTCAAGGAGTTGTCAGCAACAGCAGGGACCCAGCCGGGTCGAAGCCTACTGGGGCCAGGGTTATCCGAAAGGGCGCTCGAGCCGAGCTCGGCTAGAAGGAACGGGGTGGGTCTTTTAGTCAGTAAGAGTCTGACACTATCTCCCGCTCCGCCCAAGGGCGGGGGATGTCAATGCATGATTTTTCCGACCATAAAAAAAAAGAGTTTCCCTTTTGGAAGCCAACCCGTGGCCCCAGTGTGCTTCGACCCTGCTGGGCCCCTACGATTTTGCTGACATCTCTTTGAAGCGCACGTGGAACATTGCGCCGACCTAAGTAATGTTTAACCGGTTCATATTGTGAAATGACAAGTTACCGCCATTATCTTTTCAATCAAATAAGACAGTCGACTGTTTTAGTTACAAAAGTGTTAGCAAGGTAATGGAAAGTACAAGGTAGGTAAAGTGTTTAGTAATTCTTCTTCTTCAAGTGGAGCGTGAGGGAGTGTCAGTTTTACTGATTATAAAATCCACAGTGTTCCATCGTTTGTCCTTCTTTGCGAGAACTGGGGTAACTCCTTCAAACCATCCGCAGTCCTAGCGGGACTAACATTTTGTTGGCCTTATTACATAGACAACTGAAATGAGTAAGTACTACCATGACATACATAATCAGCTTTATAATGTTCCCACTGCTGGGAGTAGTCACATTCTTCTGCAAAACAGAAGAGGCGGCCGCAAGAGTGAAGGAACTTACATTCTCACGCCCCAGCCACCGCAACAGTAGACGCTTTTGGCGTCGGGAATCGCAGAGCGATCTCCGGCCACCGGCGCGACCTTGCGGACGACGAGCAATCGTTAGCTCGCCGTCTGCTCGTCCTATGAGGAACGAGGCCGAGCCGTCGACGGCACGTAGTCTTCCACACGCGCCTCAATGAGATTTCAGCAAACCGTTGGGGCCCAGCAGGGCCGATGTCTGCTAGGGATATAGGAATGGTTCTGAAAAGGATATACTCTTGGTCCTAAAACGCAAAAGGCAACTGAAGGACCATAGGCGTGGTTTTAGCTAGTAAAAGTCTGACGCGCCCCCTCGCTCTACCCTAGATAGTCATAGGATGATTTCCCACCTTCAAAAAAAAACATACGGTGTTGTTTCAGTTGATCTTTGCGTTTCAGGGTCACGCCCCACGGTTACTCTTTCGAACAATGCCGCAGCCCAGCACACAGGTTTCATTAGCAAAGTTGGACACGAAAAAAAATAAGAAGTAGGGTAATTGTATTTTTTATATTAGTATCCAATGAGCTTACACACACTAACATGACGCACAGGATCGTGCATTGTGACGACACTTGGGGGAGGCCTATGTCCAACAGAGGACGTCTATCGGCTGAAATGATGATGATGATGATGATGAGCTTACACATGTTTGTATTGGACTTTGTTTTGTACTAATTTTGTATTAGGTATTATGCTTAATTTATAATGCATCGCAGCTGTTAAGATGTTGTTACTGAAATCTTATATCAATTTACTCGTATCAAGCTCTAAACATAAAGCTTTTCATTAAACACAGCGGTCAATAGGGCAAGTTTATTCAGATTGTTTAAACAATACAGCTTTTTAATATCGGCTAAATTGAATGAACTATTCTGTTGCTAGGGTCCCGGTCTATTTGAGCGATAGCAAACCGGGCTCCATCAATTCACCCGAAAACCGGTAAATAAAATATGAAATGAACGAGTATATTTTCTGGCTGTTGTATTTGTTACTTAATTTGATAGGAATATTTATAAAGCAAAATCAGAGGTAATGTTATTATAAATTTTGGAGATTCATATTCAAAAACTGTACCTGGAATAACTGTTTGTTTTCAATGGCTGTTAGGTGAGGTATGAGTGGGATGTATTCAAAAGAGCATTAATATTAAAATGTTTTTATTTCAGATTTTTTAAAATGTTTTTTGGCTAGTCCTAACTAATACTGAGTCCTTTAAGCCATGCCATTGTATTTAGTAGCTACAAGGTGCAGTTTTAAAACTGCACAATATTTCAGGAGGTTGTAATAAAACTCATAAATAATCATGTAAAAATACGAAACCTGGTCAATAATCAGTAATACTTGTTATTTAATTTTTTAATTACACTAAACTAAATCGATTGATCGATGGCCGCGGGGGCGTGGCTAGGGTGTGGCGTGCGGGATGATGATTGGATGATACATTATTTATGAAACTATCGTTGCGAGTTAGTGTGTGTGAAAACGCCCTTTATTATTCCGTGTTTGTGTGTGTGAAAAAAAGCGCGGTTATAAAAAAAAAAAAAATTACCTACTTATTTTATTATTGATTCGGGTCGAGAATCACTAACATAATTACCTCCTGAAATATTTTGCAGCTTCAAAACGACACCTTGTATAACAGATAAATAACATAAAGGCTGAAAATTTATATGCAAGTGTGTCTATGTTTTTTACTATTTAACGCTCAAATTCTGAGATATTTATCTGCATTTCTGCAAGCCATATTTTTATTTCATCACATCTAAATAGTTAGACGACTGATTGCAAGCTAATGACAAGAAAAAAAAAATACGCCCAAATTCGTTTCTAAGTGCTAGTTTAAGACATAGTTAACCATGTTCTTGACTAGCATATGAGATATTTTTTGTTTCGGGAGTAGTTTTCTTTTTTTTTTAAGTGGGACCGTCATCAAATAACTTCTTCCGTTCTGGGTTGAGAGAGAGGGAGTTTCAGGCCTTTTGCGTTCTATCGCTACGGTAACTCTTTAAAACATGTGTGTGTTTCCTGATGGCTACAACCCGGGAATCTTTAAGTCAAGAGTGAATAAGTTACTTTTAGGTAAGCGCGCCCCATCGTCGCTTTCCATCAGGTGAGATAGCGGTCAAGCGCGAACCAATCAGTAATAAAAAAAACAATCCGGACTATGTTTCCGGGACAGGAGTATGTTAAGACAATTTTTACTATTACAGTTTTAAGCGACTGAAGCCAAGCAAGCTAACAGTAGTTTCATATAAGGACAAAATATCAAGTTACAGCTTTGTAGAATTCGTATTTTCGAAGGGGATCCCTGTCAGAGACAGATGCATTATATCATGGAGGAAAACGAATGGTGCTAAGCGCTCACGGAAATTTATTTGAAGCTGTGCAGCTTCAAATTCACCCGTTTAAATATAGGTCTACTTAACTGGAGGATTAAGACTTAACATCGGTCTCCAAATAATATAGTAAAGCTTAAATTTATTACTTTGGTAAAATGGATAGCACTGATATATTAAGCACACTATGTTGTCTTACATGGCACTAGTGTTGAGTTTGTACGTATGTTTGACACATCTTCAAACGGCTGAATTTGGCACAGGAGTAGACCATGTCCTAAAATAGCACAAGAATACAACATTGGGACAATGTCTACTTTCACGCATGTGAAGCCGCTAGCAGCAGCTAGTTCGTTGATAAATTCTTCGCCCTTTTTATCATTAGTTTTTGGTTGATATTACATGTCAAATCATTGTATAAAATGTGGACTGGACGGTTCTAACCAAGATCATCTCGGTTGGAACTTGGTTTGTGTATTTAGTTTGTGTTGCGGGTACATGGATGTAAACCACGCACCAACACGTTCGCAAATCAGACAACGCGCCCACCAACCAAGGCCGTTGAAGGTCATGGATTACAAACTGCTGTCTACACGGATTGAACATGCAAGGTTCTTCACTCTTGTTGGAGGCTGGATTACAACTATCTGGTCCACCTTTTAATGTTAAGTTTTGTGTGTACAATAAAGAATTAAGAGAATTAAGAGATGGTACTTCTGAACTCATCATTTCGTCGTGGGACCCCGGGCCAATCTTTCAATTGCTTCACGGACGGCGCGCGCGCCGGTGGTACACGCATTATGGTTACAACAGGGCAATTTGCGTCCCAGGTTGTGATTGAGTGATTACATACTCTGTTATTGTTTTACTGCTACTGTTCGCCTCTTAATTTATATTAATAAGTGGGTATTTTGTATTACTCAGACTAGATTTAATAGTACCAAAATGATTGATAACTCAATTTTGAACGATGTGATTGAATGACATTTAATTGGATTTTAATTTTATGCAATTTATTTTAATACCAACCGAGCGATAATTTATATTTTATATACACATCAACAGAAAAGATAGATCATTATAAAAAAAAAATTGTACAAAGGTATACTGCTTATTTTACCGTACTATCTAATGCAATTTAATTTTAATAATTTCAAGTTCATGCAATTTAATTTACTTGTGATGTTTGTAATTTAATTTATCTGATATAATTTTATTCTAATTAGAAAAGATACCATCTATGCTGTAAGTACCGACATATATTTATCTATATATATAAAAATCAATGCCACTTTTCGTTGTAATTTTATAACTCAAGAACGGGCTCACCTATCCAAACCAAATGTTTAGGCTTTGTTCGGACTATTTAGTAGATGGTTTATGTGAAGTTTAGTAGGGTAGAGTAGGGTATAGTAGGATTGAGTAGGGTAGAGAAGTGTAGAGTAGAGTAGTGTTGAGTAGTGTAGAGTAGGGTAGAGTTGGGTAGAGTAGGGTAGAGTTGTGTAGAGTTGGGTAGAGTAGGGTAGAGTAGGGTATTTATTTATTTATTTATTATTATTATAGAGTAGGGTAGAAGAGTGTAGAATATAGTAGTGTAGAGTAGGGTGGAGTAGGGAAGAGCGGGATCGAAGCCGCGCGGGCTAAAGCTAGTAAATAATAAAATAATGTCTTAAACTGAAGAGAAACACTGAGAAGAAACCAAGACTTCTTCGAGTATATTTCTCGGACGCGAAGTAATCTGAAAGTGGTTTATTTTGTTTTCTATATTCTGTTTTTTTTTTGGTTTTTTTAATACTTATTGTTTTTTTTTAAATAATAGAAACGACAAGTAATATGTAACCGAGATATTTGTAATATATGACATGATTTAAAAGAGTGTCTATGAAATTTCTTGCAAATTCTTTTGCATATAGATCTACACTTTGAAATGTGCAATCAGCGACATTTTTCTGTCTGACTTACTTCTTGAAAATTCAAATGTTCCTGTTAATGGTTTTTTTGTTTTGGATTGGCGAATTCTTGATTGTTTTGCACGTTTCTTGAGGGAACTGGGACTTCTTAGTCAAATTAGTTACTTACTCCAATAGGATGTCATTTTTGACGTGACAGCGGAAATGGAATGAGACCCCAAAGCATAATGCAGACTTGCTGTGGGTTGCCATTCGATTTCCGCATCCGAACAAATATTTGTATGGTTCGCAGATACTTTGAAGATCGATGTTTGTATATGTAAATTGTGTTTGAGGCTTTGAGGACGCACGAATCGAACGGAGAATCCTGGTGGATGGTTACATATATCAAATACCTGTGTAAGAAATGTTGTTCTGTGTTATGAAGTAAATAAAGGTAAAAGAGCTGTAAGGAAAATGAGCAGTGGTGGATTTACGAGCTGTACTACGTGGGTTCAAACCCAGACAGGCGCATTACTCTGTGTAATTTATTTCATTACCACTGCTCTCAAAACGGTGAAGGAAAACATCGTGAGGAAACCGGAATGGCTTAGAACCAAAAATTCGAAGACATGTGACATCTACTAACCCGCACTGGGCCCGCGTGGTGGACTAAGGCCCATTCCCTCTCCTAGATAGAAGGCCTGAGTCCCAGCAGTGGGAACATTATAAGGTTGATTATGTTATGCAGGTATAAGAAATAAACTAAATAGCGAGGATTCATGAAAGAGAGACGTTTCATGAAATACTAGAGATGAAATATTTTGAAGTTATGAAGCGAGCGGTCTATCTTGTGCAAGGTAAAACAAAAAGGTGCATTACAATTCCTTTTAAGCTGCTTTCTTGAATTTTCGTCTCTTAAAACCTCTTAAAATGTTGCTTGAATTTTAGAGAATTTATCATGAAAACTTATGTAATTTGTTAATGGAATGTAGAAGTGGATCTTGAGGACTTATCTTCGTGGATTGGTGTTTAAATATTATGAATACACAGTCTACACTAATATAATAAAGAGGTAAAGTTTGTTTTTATGTTTTTTTGTTTGTAGGAGGTAATCTCTGAAAGTACTGGTCCGATTGCTAAAATTTTTTCACCGATGGAAAGCTGGTTTGTTCCTGAGTGACATAGGCTATTTTATGTGCGTGGGCGAAGTCGCTGGCAAAAGCTAGTGTTTAACATTTTGACTAGTCAGTATGTCACAAGTGTTAAAATATTAACTTCGAAGCCTAGCAGAACTTTTGCCTTCTTCTTCAGTGTTAGGTTATTTTCGTTACGGAATTTCTGGATTCGATCTCCACGCTCAAGGCCCGCGATAGAAGCTATGCAATAGCTTAAAAATAAAAAATAATAAAACGTGTGGCACTCGGGGACTGCCGCGGTAAAGCTATTGCGTAGTTTTTTTATCAACTTATGCAATTATAATTATTTATTTATTTTATTTATGCAGTATTTTTTTCCTTTGTTTTTTTTTCTTTGATTGTTCACTCATTTGTTTTCTTATCGGTCACCACGCTCAAAAAACAAATGAGTGGGGGGTGTTAGGTAATTTTCGTTACGGAATATCTGGATTCGGTCTCCACGCTCAAGGCCCGCGATAGAATCTATGCAATAGCTTAATAAATAATTATAATTGCATAAGTTGATAAAAATGCTATGCAATAGCTTTACCGCGGCAGTCCCCGAGTGCCACACGTCTTTTTTTTTATTCGTCACGCATCCATCGAATTTGCAGACGCAAAGGACCGGTCGTTGTGGCGACGCTTGGGGGAGGCCTATGCCCAGCAGTGGACAACTTCGGCTGATATGATGATTATGATGATAGTGAATTTTTTTATGTATTTTCTATAATAACAATTATAAATTTAGAACATTTATTTCGCCGTTGGAATTCTAGTGACCGATTACGTAGTTTGTCGCTTATAAGCGCCGTTGGCGTTCAGAGGGTTAGTCCCCGTGTACCTACAGTTGCTGTTTGCGCTCCAGGGCCGCGGTGATTCTTTCGAACAACCCCATCCCGCCCTAGAAGATTGAAGCTAGAACTACTTTAAACCAATGCACACGTGTAACACGCCAGACTTGTACGTAGAACGACGTCGCGTGGCGTGGATCAAGTGTAGCTTTACAAGTCTAGTTTCCATATAAATTGTATGGAGTCCGTCGCGCCCAGATCGGCGTGTATGTCATACGTGTGTACAGTGTAGTTCCAGTTTTAAATTTCCCGTGTTCATACAGTTGCCGTTTGCGTTCACGGTGATAGAGTCACCGTCAAGTTTTTTTTTTTTTAATGGATAGGCTCGCGTTTGACCGCTATCTCACCTGATGGTAAGCGATGATGTGGCCGACGATGGAACACGCTTGCCTAGAAGCAATCTATTCACTCTTGACTTAAAGACCTCTAGGTTATAGTAAGCCCACTGCCCTAGAAGATTCATCCCTTTACATCATATTAGCTAAGCGTCGCATAAAGACTACCGACCACGAGCTCGACCTTCATCGATCGGCTGGCTAGCAACATGTAAGGCCGTATGCAGACGGCATTCAAGGCCACATTTACACTAACTTGCCTTGCAAATTCCTATTCCAGTTCTTTCGTTTCAATTCGAGTCATATGTTGTCCGACTAATCTGTTGCCAATTGAATAATTCTGTTGTTGATCTCGTTTAAGTCGTGGAAGGTGCAGGTAAGAGCTGAGCAGGAAAGAAAGTGACGCATATCCTTATCTTTTTTTTAAGCGGAAGATCATTATATAACTTCTCTCGTTCTAGGTAAAGCGGAAAGGGTCAGACCTCTGCTGCCTAATCTACAGTGTTCCTTCAGTTACCCTTTTTTGCGAGGCTTTGGGTAACACCTTCGAACAATCCGCAGCCCTGGCAGGCGTCGGCCTTAACTGACCCCATAAAGTTTGGGCTGACCGTCATTAAACCCGCACCTATGGTGGCCAGTAGTTTTCTCTAGACTCCTGAAGCCGGAAGCGTAACTTCCTTCGTTCTGGGTGGAGTAAGAGGGAGTGTCACTTTAATGATATAGTCAGGAAAAGTGTGTAACCACTATAAATACCCGTTTGTGTTTGGTGTTTCTTTGGTTAATCCCGCAGCCTAGGTGACGCAAAGGTATCCTGTGAAGGGGTTCCACACTGCCACTGTTTTTGGGATGGGTCAATGATAAATCATTACCATGGTTTCTACAACAGTGAAGAATGGAGTTTGAACTAACAGCCTACGCAAAATGCAATTAAGCCTTTTTGCTTTGAGGTTGGATATCATTAAATAACTCTCTATACAGCCCCCCTAGCCAAGTTACAACCAGTTTGTGTCGAATTCCGTTCTCTAATCGGTAACGCCTCGGTGACAGCAATTGTAGAAAACGATAAGTTGGTAGCCATGTTGACGCGCTTGAGTCGGCCGCTCGTTCTACAATGTAGCGTATAAATAACAAAGGATGTAGCGTTAAACATTGTAGAAACGATTTTGAACGATGTGAACTTGGCTACGAATTGTCTATTCGTTTGTTCTGACCACGCGACTTTACGTTGAGATGACGTCATTCCCATACGTTTCGTCACTTTTCGATAGCGTTAACGATTGCAGAATAACAACTTGGCTAAGCGTGCTGCTCTGGGTGGAGCGAGAAGTGTCAGACTTTTACTGACCAAAAATTGCTCTTTGTGTTCCGGAGCCGTCGTGATTCTTACGAATAATCCCGAAGCTACGCAATTAGACCTAAGGATTATTTTTCTTAGATAGAATAGATGAATGAATCATAGAAATGAAATAAAAATACTTACTGAAGAAGCCAGCTTGAAGGACCATCATTAAGGTCTATAATTCTAAACTCTAAGAACGTTCACTACATGTTAATGAAGATATGAATAGTGACTTAAACATCTGGCTTTTCAGTGCATCATACATACTGCTTTCAGTTCGTTGAAAGGCAAAGCAACAGGTAAAATGCCACATTTGGACGTAAAGAGGTCACATCACTTGAAGAAAATGTTAAGTTATGCTCATGTTTAAAAGTTTCTCGTTTAAATACGGATGAAATACAAATAGTAGGGAATATCAGAAGGAACTGGTAATGTAAGTTGACTTTTATACGACGATTGGTGCAGTTTGAGATGTAAAATTAAATAAGGCAAGAAGAGAGACCGAAATTCAGTCATTCAGAAAAACATAAGTCATAAAATGAAAGAAACAATGTTTATTATTAAGCTAGAACTACACTGCCCACTCGTGTGCCACATTCGCCGATCTGGGCGCGTCGGTCTCCATACATTTTACATGGAAACTAGACTTGTAGAGCTACACTAGATCCACGCCACGCGATGTCGTTCTACATACAAATCAGACGAATTACACGTGTGCGTTGGTTTAATGTAGTTCTAGCTTTAGTTAGTGCCTCACACAATTTATTAAAGCTGAAATACATGTGAAATTAAAAATAAAATAAAAATCTGGACGAGGCCAAAAGGCAGCTAACGAAAGCAGTACGGATTTTTGATGATTTAGAAAATCTCTTTCATAAGTTTGAAGTTTAAAACTAACTAAACGAAAGATAAAACCTAACACCTGAGCAAAATTAAACATTTATGTTAATAATCATCATTTCAGCCGAAAGATATCTGCTGGACGTAGACCTATGCCAAGTCTCGTCACAACGACTGGTCTCGCATCCATCGAATTCCTGCTACCCTTACCAGTTCACCGGTCCACCTTGTGGGAGATCTTTCAACGCGAAATGCGGTACGCGGTTACCACTACGAAACCCTTTGACCCCATCGTCCATATGTTTTGCGAACAATGTGCCCTACTAACTGCCTGTATTGTTTGGCGATTATTCAGGCTACAGTACATTAATCTGTCTCTATATATTTGCATCCATTTTCCCTTCTAACTCTTTCTCAAACATGTTGAGGTCAAGTTCTAGTCTAACCAGATCCTAGACATCAGTACACAAGTCACGTATCCGATATAATTATCAGGGATAAAGGCTTATCCCTGGCTCGTGTACGCCTACATAACATAACACCATAACACCTGATTTTTGCGGATGTATACAGAAAACGATTATTTTAATTGAAATTCCAAAACAGTTTGTGAAAATGCTGTCACTTTCAGAATCGAAAACTTTAGCTGTAGGGTCTTTATAACTGATTAGGTTTTCCGGGTCTGGCCTGTCAGTGTCAGAGTTCCTGAACATAATCATTGTCAGAAAATATGAATCGTCACAAGAAATAGTGTATGGTAATTATCATAATGGATCTTATGAGGGACGTGAGAATTTGTTTTTACCCTGCTTTTTAGCAATCAGTTTTATTTTAAACAATAATCTAAGAAGCTGTCAGATTTTCATTATGAAATATGTCGTTTAGCTGAGATGTGGATCCTTGCGTCTTTGCGTTAGATCTGATATGCTATTTTTCTTAAGGCGGAAGAATCTTATACTGCCCCACTCGGGCGTGAGTAAAGATGTGCCGTTGCGGAAATATTGCCACCAATATTCCGACTTCACGTCAATATCGCCGGCTACGGCACATCTCTAGGCGTGAGATTACTAAAATATTTTCGAGCAATAATTAAATTCTGACAAATATTTCCAACCGAATATCTAAATTTTGTAAAATTCAGAGTCTGTATTATAAGCTTCGGTGCGTTCACAAACAAGCCTATTAAAATTAACAATATTAACCATCAACCTAGTCCTTTGGTTAATTTGTTAGGGTCAGGTCGGTTTCCAGGCTAACTTACGGATAAATATTGTCATTACATCCCAGGAGGGTAGTTGAAAATGTGTTCATTAAAAAGTATATTACACGTGGCCAAAGAAAATCAATATGGGCCGACTCTGTCTCCACTTTATATGGGTCATCGGGCGGCAGTCAGCAGAAAAAGCGGTAACAGAAATACATTTAGGCGTTTTTATGGCCTGTATTTTTACACTTTCAACTTATATGAACATGTTACTTCTTTATTGGTCAATATAACGGTTTTTATGTTCAAGTTTGGAATATTTGTTAATTTTTAGGGTTTCTGTCTCAGTTTTTTTGAATGTTTTTTTGTGTTAACGCCTTAGGAAACTCCTTAATGAGTTAACAGAGGAAACTACTTATTGGAATATCTGTTTTGATAGGCCTGAAAATATTATAAATGAATATAGATGAGGTTGAACTTTACTTTGAAGAAGTTGTACATTTAACAACTTTACGGAATTTAGCTTCTAACTACAAACTTAAGCAATTGGCTTTAGTGGGAAGTCTCTGAAGTTCCGAACTAACTACAAGAGACACTTTACCAATACAAGTTCAAGCCAGATCAAAATTGATACTTCGTGTTCATACGCTGTGCGCTTTTGAAATTCTCTCATAGAATATAGTTTGGCGACCATTTAATATTTGCGAAAGTGGGCGCAATTTATAGCATCAATGAGTTAATTGATTCAACGAATTCACAAGTGAAACTTCACGCAGTAACATGAAAAGATTAAACAGCATATATTTACTTTACAATGAATGATTGGCATGCTGATAAAAATGTCAAAACGATCCAAGTTAATAAAAACGTCAGCAAAAACGAGAGAAAATAGATTTTTCACACTCCACTGATCACCGCAGAAGAAATAAAATGCAGAGAATATTTTCAAAACGTTAGGAATAGAACACATTTCTTCTAACAGTACTCTCTTCAACTTTGTAGGTACCTACTAACCGCTCCGCCTTGGAAAACTACGTTTTTAATATGCTCTTTTTCAAGCCCAAGTTCGCTTGGCAGGTCTTTACGACTGTTTCAAATAAGCAATTACATTCTACTTTCCACTTTCGTGTTTTGCAAATGACATAAGTAATTCAAATTATCATAAGAGAAATGGAGTATTAGTGTAATGTCTGACAAATTATGAGCATGTAAAGACTAAATTTACGCTGTGTGAATATATAGTATCTATTACGAATATGTTATTAGTCATAATAGCAGAGAATTAAACATTGAAGATGATGCTCTGGAGCTGTTATGTTACCAAATGATATGGTATAAATATTTGATTCTGTGAAAAGCCTTTTACTAGTTGGCTTTGCTTGAAGACACAGGTACTGGAAGCACCTCTAGTAACTCAAAACACGAAACGAATTTTTGTTTTAATGTTGAGTGCCAAGTCAGTGAACAAAACAGCAGTCAGTCTGTTATCGATCCACCTGATAAAACCCACTAGTCTCCACTGACGACACCCATGGGAAATAACAGATCGCCCCAGTACGAAGGCCAAAAAGGACAGCAGATGTAAAAAAAAAGTTCAATAAAAGACAAAATATATTAAAACGGATACCAGTGTAATTGTAATACCATAAGATACGCTTGAATGAAATTGATTTGATTGGCACTGGAGTTTAACGACCAGATGTGACAGTGAAATATTGTGCAGACGAAGCTTCGTTATAATGCTCTCTTTTCTGTAAGAGAAAAGAAAATTGCGGGTCCATGCGGGACGTGATGTTATGTTACTTTAATCGCGGTATCAGAAGAATTTAGGATTTAAGAAACATTTCCAGATAAATTGTTTATTAATACTGAAAAAAATAAGCAGTCACAATCCAGAGCAGAATATTATTGTCGAGAATGTAACCTTGACTAAGCCTGTTTTTGTTAATATAAAGATCCTTTTACAGCATAATTGATACTGAAAGATGGTTATAATATTGGAAGCAAGCCACCCTAACCTATTATGGAAATCAAGCGCTTAGGCCTATCATCAATAACGAACCCCTTCAGGCTGTTATGTACGATAACAATAATAATATGGACGAACCAAGAGATTCTAATATATAAATAGGTCTTATAGCACGTGTGGTTGCAAAAATACGGCATTTTTAATATTACAGTTCACCTACATCCCGAGCGAAGCAGGAAATAACCAATAAACAAGGTAATATTCACTTATTTGCGGTTTTAACGCGGTGTTACATTTTATTGCGGCCGTGTTAATTAGCAGACTACCGTCCTTATGGAAAATTTTATGTAATTCGCATTCATAAATTTATTGGATGAAAAATGTCGTGTGCATTGCAAAATTCTCGTTTGGAAGAGGCGGTTTGAATATACTAAATTTTACGTAGATTTTTACGTTGAAGTGAAACATGAATTTAAGGGGCCGGCGGAGGATGAATTTCCATACAAACGTAATACCACGCTCATTTGCAGTTGGAGCATATTTCCAACATATTATGGTGATATTTGGTTATAGACAATATTTATCTAGGTTCCTACGTCTTTCTTTTTTAAAAAAACAAAAAGAAATTTAAACAAATTGTATTTCGCACTTTTTTATAGCGTAAATGGCAAAACATGCCATTTGGCTTTTCTTGTATTAAAAATAACAATATTTCTAATATTCTCGACGTAGGAACCTAGATAAATATTGTCTTTAACCGAATATCATCATAATATGTTGGATATATGCTCCAACTGCAAATGAGCGTGGTATTACGTTTGTATGGAAATTCATCCTCCGCCGGCCCCTTAATATAACTAAGCTGGTTTATTTCTACTTGCTACGAGATAAGTTTTAAGTTAGTACTGTAGTACTGATTAGTGCAAGTCTTCAAGTGGCCTCCGTTATTTATTCATCTGCGTTCTCTGAATGAAGATCAAACAAATAATCAAGTAGGTGCGTAATATCTTTATGGAAATGTCGGATGTCTGTTTATCAGTAGATTATTTGAATTTATCTCCAATCCGTCACATCAAGACTTATCCTGAACTTGAAATGGTTATCTTTAATGCGGTATTGACTGATTGGGTAATATTTATGTACATAAAGATATCCTATGATGTCCTAGTTTGTTTCATGGTCTTGTTGTTATCAGAAATACAATGCGGGTGACAAAATAAAATAGTTTTTTTTTTTATTATTTTTGATAGGCTCGCCTTTGACCAGCATCTCATCTAATGGTAAGCGATGATGTGGCCGCGGCGACGGTGGAGCTCGCTTGCCTAGAGTTTCGAGTTCCATGAAATATGCGTCTGCAGACTAGGGAATGCAAACCGGTTAACCCGAAAACCGAAAAACCGGTTTTTCGGCATATTTTTAATGATTAAAATAACCGGTTTTTTTTTTCAAGTAACCGGTTTTTTCGAGTTTTTTTTTATTACTTTCAAATGACACTACTTTTAAGCAAACATAGTTTTAAAACGCTGTTGAGGCTTGATGTCAGTCGTAGGTTTGTTTATAAATATGTATGTACCATAGTGATAGCTACACCAATTGTACAGTTCTTCTGTTTACGATCATTAAAAATCCAGGCCGGCCACGTATTGTGAGAACAGGCAGTGAATGTCAGGGTCAGAATTAAAATCTCATAAGGACACCAAAATTATTATTCGCAGATGGAATACCCACCGTTGTTACTCATCATAACATCATCATCACCAAGGTTCATTTTCGTGAAAATGTGCTACTCTAATTTGAGCTAAAGAGTATCAAGATACTATCCTAAACGCCATAGCAAAGCCTCTTAAAGCCTCTCTCTTTTTGATAAAATACTAGGGGTTTTTCAGCAAGACTCAGCTTCCGGTCACAAGGCACGCACTACCCAGGCTTAATGCCTTGCAGCGAGTGTTTCGGACTTCATTAAGGCTGATGATTGACCTTTGGCTAGCCCAGACCTCAACCCGTGAGAGTCGTACCGGGCGGCGGTATAGTCGTTGGTAGGATCCAGGAGTTGGGACTCGAGGTGGCGCTACACAAATCCGAGGCTATGTGCTTTCACGGCCCTCGGAACGCACCACCATCAGGTTCCCAACTAACGGTAGGAGGAGTTCACAACGGCGTCGGGTCGACGATGAAGTCCTGGGACTCGTCCTCGACAGCCGGTGGAATTTCGGGGAACATTTCCGACCTTTGGCTCCCAAACTTAACCCGACGGGGGCTGCACTCAAGCGGCTCCTGCCTAACCTTGGGGGTCCAGATGCCTCCTGCCAGAGGCTCTACGCGGAGATCGTTCAGTCCATGGCCCTCTACGGGGCGCCGGTGTGGGCGCCGTCGCTGCAAATGCGACCGGCGGCCATGCTGAACGACTGCCAGAGGGTCATGGCAAAACGTATGGTGCGGGGATACCGCACAGTTTCCCGCGAAGCGGCGAGCCTTCTTGCTGGCCTACCACCGTGGGATCTGGAGGCAACAGTCCTTGCACTCATACACAATATGCGCGTGGAGATACAACGCCGGGGTGAAAGTCCGCTGCCGCGACAGGTCACGGCATGGCGGACAGAGCTCCGGCAGGATCACACGGTGAAATGGCGTCAGTGACTATCGCAACCCAGTGCTGGGCACGCCACAATTACGGCGGTAAGTCCCCTCTTTGAGGCGTGGCTGGAAAGATCTCACGGCGTCCCTACCTTCCGCATGACGCAGGTCCTCACCGGACATGGCACGTTCGGGAGGTATCTGTTCCGGATTAAAGCAGAAGTGACGCCCGGGTGTCGCCATTGTGCCGAATGCCCGGAGGACACGGTGGATAAAGATAAAGATAAAGATATATTTATTGCGTAACTGTGTACATTAAGATCGTATTTATAAACATTACATTTTTAGTTTCAACAGTCTACCCAAGTCGGATATGCAATAGTATTGATGGAAGTTAGGCATTAACAAATTTATTTTTATCAAAAAAAGAAATACAAACACATAAATATTATTTTTCAATCAAAAATTTTTTCAATTTATTTTTAAACATATTTCCATTTAATTGCTTAATGGCTGGCGGTAACTGGTTGTACACACGGATAGCAGTAACATAGGTACTTTTGTAATACATCATATTATTGATGTTGTGTGGAGCACATCTACACTAATACTAATACTCGTATAATAAAGAGGTAAAGTTTTTTTTTTGTTTTTATGTTTTTTGGTTTGTAGGAGGTAAACTCTGGAAGTACTGGTCCGATTGCTAAAATTTTTTCACTGATAGAAACCTGCTTTGTTTCTGAGTGACATAGGCTATATATATTTTATGTACGCAGGCGAAGCTGCGGGCAAAAGCTAGTGGTGGATATTTTGAGTAGAAGTATATATTAACTTCTAGCTAGAATATGCAAACATCATTCTGAGACATTCGTTTTTATGAAGTTGAGATTTTTTTTTATTTTAACAGGATTTACATATATTAGGTATACAATATATTTTTTATTAGATAAGTTCCAAGACAAGTTTAAAAATATTTATTAAGAATTTCACAAGCAAACAAAAATTAAAATTTTCACTTAAAAATAAATTTCAAAAAAAACAATTTTAAAACCGGTTACCCGGTTAACCGGTTTTTTTTTAGAAAAACCGAAAAAAAACCGGTTTGTAATTTTGGCGGTTTTTGCATTCCCTACTGCAGACACAGTTTTAGATCAAGGGCTACTGATTATGGACTTTTTGACTACTTCCTATCTATGTAGGACTAAAACCCACTTGTGTCGTTCAATTTACCTTTACATTCGATAGATATTAATTCTTTCACCAAAAGACCTAAAAAAAAGACATAAAATCTCGCAATCCTTCCCATTTATTTACAAACAACATTCCACTCGATTTAACTTGTAAGAACCAAAGCGTTGAAGTGTTTCTAGTTCAACATACGGATGACTTATCAGGACCGTGTCGCGAGTTTTATCGTAAAATCAAATGAAACTCGAGTAATACCACACACAAATATTATAAAGACGAAATATTGTATGTATGTGTGTGCGATTAAATTTGCTGCCAAATAGGTACTTACTGAAAAAAACATTAGAATGTATTACATCTGCATTCTAATTTATACATATACTCGAAACAAATCTTTACAAGTTTTTAGATCGCGCATCACATAAAATGTACGAAATCAATGTATACAACGTAACTTTTATTTTACATATTAAAATTGTGTGTAATTTGATGTATTAGTTACTTAGACTTTGTTTCATCGTAATCGGTTGCCTATATTGACATTCGTTGACTGTTAGGCGGTACGAAATTCGCTGGATCAGCTAGTAGAGAATAAACTGACAGTATACTGCACAGTAAACTGTGCTTAGAAAAAAAAAATCCTATACTGGGTTATTCGTAAAACACTGACAACTGCAGGACTGTATTACTAACATCTTAACTCTTTGAATGCCGTAATTAGAGACACAATAGAAAGACAATTGCTTATGTCGAACTGTGTAACTTAAGACATTCAAAAGGTTAAACAACAACTTTTGTACTATGACTTTTAAAAATTTATCACTTTTTAGTTTATCACATTTTCAGACAAAAATAAAAATATTTAAATTGAACGTTCTAAATATTACGAAGTCTATGCAAAGCAAGCAATAGTACAATAGCGGAGGGGAGTGGGCATCGGGCGGCGTGGGCGCTTGAAGCGCTTGCGTCCCGCCATACAAACGTAGGTAGGTATAGCACAATAAAGAGTTGAAATGTGTCAGATAGAACAAAGAAATGGTGAAGATTTGTTTTTGGTAAATGAATTATGTTTTGTAAAAAGTCATAGAACAAAAGTTTTTGTTTATGATGTTAGCAATACAGTCCTGCAAGGTTGTTAGTGTTTTAAAAATAATCCTGTATATTTCTAAATACACATCAGATATATTATAGATAAATTACACAAATGATTGTGCTCATCACACAGACATTTGTCTTAGGTGGGAATCAAACCCACGATCACCGGCATAGCAGTCAAGGCCATTAACCACTAGACCATCAGGCCACCAAATAACCCTGTATGAACAATGTAGAGAGTAAAATGTAAAGTACTACGAGTAAAACTAAGTTATGCTCATTCGTATATTTGTTTCTGTTCCAAAATGGAAAAGGGAATACAAAATGTATCACCTGCTTACAATTCTGCGCATGTTCAAAATTGTCAACGGGTGCACATTATGCAAGCAGCTCTAAGGATTTTATGAAACAGGATTTCATATTATATTTCAAATAGTATGTTTGGAAAGAATGTGTTGACATCCTAGTCTACACACAAAGTTTGTTTTTATGTTTTTTTGTTTGTAGGAGGTAATCTGTATATGAACTAGTCCGATTGCTAAAAATTATTCACCGATAGAAAGTTGCTTTATTCCTGAGTGATATATTTTTTGTACGTGAGCGAAGGCGCGGGCAAAAGCTAGTGTGTAATATAAAGATATTTAGGTGGACAAAACTTTACTTTGCTTTCAAATAAAAAAAAACCGGATAATGATTTTTTTTGTCGTTTTTGCTACGGACGGCACGAAGGGTTCCGTCCGTAGCAAAAATGGTAAAAAAATTAGTTTGTTGTATAGGAGACATTTATTTCATTGTTTTTTTTAGTTTTTGTTAATTTAATGGCAACAGAAATATCTAGAAGTAACCAATTCATTCTAGTTTGAAAAACAGCAGGCAACGGCGCTCTCGCCGCCGCCCGCCGCCGGAATCCCGAGCCCGATTTCCGGCCACCGTAGGCGCGGGCATGCGGACAGTGAGCAATGGGTAGCTCGCTGTCCGACGACTTGGGCTCGGTGCGGACAGTTACCGGACGGTAACTGTGCGGACCGAGCCCAAGTCGTCGACGGCGCGCACTGTTCCCGCGCGCCTCAAGGAGTTGCCAGCAACAGCAGGGTCGAAGCCTACTGGGGCCAGGGTTATCCGAAAAGGAACTCAGGCCCGGTATGAAGGCTAGAGGAACGGGGTGGGCTTTTAGTCAGTAAGAGTCTGACACTATCTCCCGCTCCTCCCAAAAGCGGGGGTTGTCATTGGATGATTTTTTCCCACCATAAAAAAAAAGCTTGAAAAACTGCCTTCAGCAGGAAGTCTTCTCCTTAGCTGTACGCAGTCTGAATGTGTTCTCAAATCGTTTTGTGCGTATGGGCGAGATGTTCACCGTGTACCGGTGGCGTATCGCCGTACGACTATTGGTCGGGTTTGGTGGAATTAAATTATGGAATTCCGGAGCTCACTCCCCGAAATGTAATCGATAGAAAACCCGACCGGCTCGACGCCGTTGCTTAGGACTTTTTAAGGTTCTGTACCCAAAGGGTAAAACGGGACCCTAAGATTCCGCTGTTCATCCATCAGTCTGTCTGTCTGTCCGTCTATCACCAGACTGTATCTCATTAACCGTGATAGGTAGACAGTTGAAATTTGCACAGATGTTGTATTTCTATTGCCGTTATAATAACAAATACTAAAAACAGAATAAAATAAATTGTGTAAAAAAAAGTTAAATAAATATTGGTAAGTACAGAACCCTTCGTGCGCGAGTCCGACTCGCACTTGGCCGGTTTTTTACCCATTGTACGCAAAAGATTTTATTAAGTACACGGACTTTGGCAAGGTAAGAAATTCGAAGAATTTAAAGGCAGTAAAAATCTAAGGGCACGACCCCAAAAGTTTTCCGAGATATAAACTTTGACCTATGGCGTTCGGAGTTGATGTTGAGGAAATATATTGAGAACGCAATTCTATGTTTTTTATTGGAGCTACTTTTACCAAAGGGGATATTTTTCATCTAGTGGGACTAAGTTACTGAAGGTAAGTAGGTACCTACTTAAACTTTTTTTTGCTGTAGGAAAATCGAGAGGGAGTGACTGACTTTTATTCACTAAAACCTTTTAACCGACTGCGGACCCAGGTTGCCCGCTGTAAAAACAATCTGGCCAAATAGGGCTTCCTCGAGCCATCTCTTCCGCCAAGACCGTTCCATCACAGGCCCACAAGACGTATTGCGTTGCGCCACCGGTACATAGTAGTCATCCCATCCATACGCACAAAGCGAATTGGGAACACATTTATTGTGCGAAAAGTCAAGTAGAATTCCCTGATACTGATGAACTGATAGCTACAACTTAAGGGTCTTTAAGTCAAGAGTGAATAGGTTACTTCTAGGCAAGTGTGCTCCAAAGTCGACCACATCATCGCTTACCATCAGGTGAGGTCTCTAACACAGTGCCAGTGTGGAGCTGCTGTACAGGACATACTTGCTATGCTGCTAATCCTGCACAACCACCTGCACCTTTCAGGATCTATACGAGGCCAATAACAGAGCTGTATAGGTTGCCAAATACTAGTCAGAAAAAAAATTTGTTTGAGAACGTAGTACAAAAAGAAAAAAAAAATACTTTCAGTTACCCTTAGCGTTCCAAGGCCATAATGAATGTTTCGAATAAACTTGGAATCATTTAAAATAGGTTTGAAACTAGATAGAAGCAACAAGTGGTAAAGAAACAAGCAAATAAGAAGTGGTCCTCAAGAGAAAACTGCTGTCTAAATAGCTTCATTTGCTTCCTAAGATTCTATTCAGCTAAATCGAATTCACTAGAACCTGGCACTAAACACCGGTATTGAGATCTTTTAGAATACTGGTTTCTTTTAGGTACTTAAGAAAATTATCTTATGAGTTATGACGTCATACTTTTACTGACTAAAAACACACTCCTGTTCCTTCTTTGCCTTTCATTTCAGAGCCGGTTCCTTTCAGAAGCGAACCTATGACCCCAGTAGGCTTCGACCCTGCTGGGCCCCTACGGTTTGCTGACATCTCCTTGAGGCGCGCGTGGAACACTACGCGCCGTCGACGACTTGGACTTGGTCCGGACGATTACCGGACGATCGGACCGCGAGCAATGGATAGCTCGCCGTAGAATACTGGTTAATTTTTTTTTTCACATAAAATATTTAGAATAATTCAATTTTTGCGCTTAATATAGATATGATGAAAAAATTTAGTCCTGGCGCCAAAAGAAAAGAGTACCCATGAAGTTTCTTGCCGGTTCTTCTCCAAACGACCAATTGGAACCATGCACAAGCTTCAGATGATTTATAAGTGCTCATGTGAAATAAATAATTTTGAGTAGGGACTGTACGAAGTTCTTATTTAATAAATATTTTTTTTAGCTCTGGTAAACAATTATGAAATTAAATATCTGCCATAGAAAACGGCGTCTTGGTGAAAAAAACCGATAAAGTTTAAAATTTTTATAAGTATCTCGTTTGCTTTCCAACCAATTTTGATATTGTTTTCATAATTAGTATTCTATTTCTGTACATATTTATTGATAAACTGGTAAGTTAACATTTTTTTTCATGCGTAGGTCTATGTAAAGAAAAAAAATGCTAAATCACATGAAAAAGCAGTTTTCAATAATTTCCGTTATAAACCAAACCAAGTTGTTGCTAAGGAAGTGTTAACAAACGTTCAGTCCTCATAAATTGTCCCTCGACACCTCATAACTGGCGCCCACCGTGGGGCCGCGGGGCGCACCTAAACCAATTTTCCATTACGTTTTCTGTACGACTGTAAGAGCGAGACAAAAACCCAAACATCATTACATTAAACCTCCTTTGTTTCGGCGTCAATGTCTGTGATTATGTTAGAGGTGTCGAAGCAAAATGAACTTTGAACATGAACTGGAAAGAGTCAATATCGTTAGTTGTATGTTCTAATAGGAAAGGGCCTATGTCTACTAGGAAGGGGGAAGGGCTATGAAAAACGGGAACGCAACACAGGGAAGGTTGAAGCCGTCGCGACAGTCTGGAGTGAAGAAATGAAGGCTTTTGTTTAGCCAGCACGAACAAACCTTGTAAACAAAATTCACCGAAGTGCGTTGGATAAGAAGTTATTGGACAGAACAAAGTTGTGGTAAGTAACAGAATGAGTAATAAATAAAAGTTGGTTTCGCCTAAATTTACTGTAACTTGAGCTCTTAATGCAAACCTAATTTTACTCAGAAACTCTAAAGATTTACAACTTCGTGCGTAGCTAGTGTTAATATAATTAAAAAGTTTAATACCTTGGGAGTATTGAGAGAAAAGTTCTTCAAAGCTTTTCGATTTCTATAAAAACGAGACCTTTGTGTTTTCAAAACATTTCGTTTCATTTTAAAAATCTTGTAAGAAACCCTAAAACTGCGGAAGCCACGGTAGCAGTCCCATTAAATCCAATAAATATATCGAGAAATCCACTCCCTAAGGCTGTAGAGACCCCAGTCTTACATATCTAGCACGCTCACATTCGCGACCCCCTGTCTGGCTTTAGGGCAATTTGTCAAGCCCCGGACCTACCCTTACGTCCCCTCGTATAAAAAGCATTTGAATAATCGAAATGATGACGTAGCCCTCGATATTGGCAATAGTACAGGTGCAGTAGCTATTCAGGAAATGGAGGTCGGCAGTTTATGAGGACATGGCACGTAAGTTTGCATTTTAGGCGAATATATTGGATAATATTGAGGAGCCTCAAGTGCTTTGATGGCAATACTGTTTTATACTGTACTTCAAATGATTCATACATTTATTCTCAAAAATAAAATCAGTGGAAACACAGAACATTTTGGTAAAGCCGACAATTGAAATTGAGTGGAGAATGTCATAAAACGATTGTGTCAGATTACCATCTTCAGAATTCTAGTAGTAAAACGTACATTGTGCTTCCAAAATTGGATCCCACATTACATGGTTTGAAGCGTCAGCCTGTGTAACCTCAGCCGTTTTAATCGAATACTCAGCTCAAAGACAACCTTAGGACATAAAGAGACCTGTAATATTACATAACAAACACGGCTCTTTTATTAGTATATCGGGATCTACCCCTATGTGTGAGTCACTAACCACGCGGAGGGTGGCCGATGGAGCTAACACTGGCTTATTTATAGAATTTATCGTCGTTTTATATCGAACCACTGCACGAACTATTAAAATGTTGAGAATCATCAACAGCCCGTTCTTTGGTTTTATGTTTCACTGTTTTGTTGGAGTCCGCTATCAAAATCAGCTCATCGGCTTTTACGGCGACCGCAATATAACTTTTATTTTTTCATAATTTTATTTTGAGGGTAGTTGCGGAGATTTAGAGGTGTTTTGGCGCCATTCTAGTTTACTGCTACAGTTTCAAAAGTTATTATTACCGGGAACGTTATTTATCGTTCAGTTCCATAGAACAAACTGTAAATTAAGATTTGCAGCTCCATAAACGTAGTAGTTAATTCGCAACTCAAAGGCCTGAATTCATTGGCGTGTCAAATTTAATAAATGGGCTGCATTTTCACTAGCTTTATTCATTAAGACACGTCGGCACTTGTTTGCTGGATCACGTATACTGGATCCACGAACAATCAGAAAATTAGTACAGAGTGCGTAAAAGTTCGTTGCAATATATTGTTCCCCTCGGAGCATTTACTGTAGCGGTCAAGGGAGGCTCACGTGCAGCAGTGGACTTTTACGACCCAGAATAGTTACGGTCTATATGAATTCGTTTTAAGACCTGTTAAACCACTTCTAACAGCATATCTCTAGAGAAATCATATTCGTGAAAATATGATTTATTTTCTCGGTTCATTCGCTGTGAACTGTTCTAAATAAATTCCTTTTACCTTTACCCAGTCCTTGGTCAGTGCCGAGTGAGTAATGGTTTTCGATTACGACCTTTCTGTCTAATGTATCGAAAAGTGGCGTGCGAATAAACTGTTAGAGATAACGCAAACTCACGATTATTGTGACTGAGATATTTAGTCATTGTGCGATAGTTTTTTTTGGAACTATTACCAGGGGCATCGCCTGCGTGAAAGTAGAAAACCAAGGGTACATCACGGAATAAAAATATCCTATAGGTACAATGTGCTATTTCAGGACATGGTTGTACCACAAAATAGATAGGTACAGAAGTCAATCTACATACAAAGCGCGCTCGAGCAATGCACACATAGACACCACTCACGGACACGATGTCTTGGTCGCGTCTCGGATCAGTCGTCGAACAGTTCCGGCTCAAACGCTAACTGGTGTGCGTCCACCGAGCTTAGGTATAAAAAGTGAAGTACATACATGAGATTGTCTTCTGTAACTATCTATTTTGTGGCTATACCCATGTAGCAAATTGTATCCAAATCCGCTAAGCCATTTGAGCTTAGAGGAGTAACAAAAATGAACACATACATAAATTTTCAACTTTATAATATAAGTGTGACAATAAAACGCTTGATAGAAGTTTGAAGGAGGGGAGATCTATTTAAAGCCTTGCTTTTATTAAATTAGCTGGCCATAGTGCTATATTGGAAATAAAATACAGTCAATCATAAATACTTATATTTTAGTATTTTCAAAACCAGTCCTCTTAAAACGGTGAAGGAAGTAGGAAGAAAGATCGTGAGAAAACCGGAATGCCCTTGAACCAACATTTTCGAAGACAAGTGGTGGATTAAGACCTATTCCTACTCCTAGACAGGATGCCTGAGTCTCAGCTGTGGGAACATAATCAGGCAGATTATGGATGGTTAAGCTTTATTTCATTCAACAATTTCCAGTCTATCGTAAAACAAAGTTCATTAAAGTTTATACTATTAATGAATTTATGATCTTTTTACCCACCAGAGATTACAAAACCGCCAACGTAACACCATCGATTAAAAGACGCACGTGAGCGCCAACTCTTACCTCAACATAAACGTTGTATAGCACTTTGAAAAGTTTTCAAGGCGTGACTAAAAAGCCATTGTTTTGAACGAGACGCCATGTTATACCAGCTACAATGTGCTATATGATGTATTTCACTGTTTCGCAATGAGAAAACAGCTTAGTTTGCTTCCTAGTTGATAAGCAGCTTTTGTTTAGTTTGTTATAGGCTGTTGACATGATGGAGGAAAATGTATTCTTCTATACTTCGAGGAATATAGTCAGTAACATTGTCATCATAATGACAGATGCAGACATTGACGGACCAAGCTAATCATTGCCTCATATAACTAGATGAATATTCATGATTCTGTACAAGCTTAGTCTCATATCGAATTCATGAGCCAATAGAAGTCGAAATAGTACTCGACAATGGAATCGATACTTTGGGAGAGCTACACGACGCAATGCACGCAGAATACTGCATTGTGCATACGAGTGAAGTTTGGGTTAGCATTGAACAGTAAGAAAGTAGTTATAAGGTTAATTGGACTCTTTGGAAACCCTGCCTTACCAGTCTACCTTTTATTTATCTATTCTAGTTGTCAGACTTTTATTGACTAAAACCCACATGCCCTTTAATGCCCTTTGCTTTCCAGGGCTGCGGTAACTTTTTCGAATAATGCGGCAGCTCTTTTCCGTCCACCTAGAACCATGTTTACGAGGTAGATAATGTAAAATTTCACGTTATTTTGCTAGCAAAAGCATATTCTGTTGCGAAATAAAATACTTGTCCGAAAGGTAGTGTCATCTAACGTTAAAAATGGTGCAAAGCTTTCAAACGTCGAGCTAGAGTGCCCCCACAACTACTTAAACATGAGGAAAACACAAATAAATTCCGTCTCAAATACCCAAAGAATTTCGAACATACACATTTTGCAACGGAAAATTTTAGGAACAAATGGTTTATCTGACACTAAGTAACAAAACTGAATAAGGAACGGGGAGGACACACCCAAATACATTTTGGTGCGAGTCCAGAAAACTTTCCTACCTCAAAAGTACCAAAGACTACACATAATGTAAGTTATCACAAAGGCAATCTTAATAGTATCTCGGAAATGGTAACATGCTTGTTACGGGACTAGCAACGGTATCAAAAAAAGCAGCGATTCATTCATTGAAGCTACTGTTTGGACACATTCTCACTGACTTCTATTTGAATAAATTTCACATATAAAAGTAACAGAACATATGGACACAGATGTTAAGTAAACTGTATGTTTGTTGCTTTCTAAAGCCGGCTAAATGTTTGTGGAAAGGATTTGGAAATGTAAATCGGATTGCGAATTGCATTATTACTTCGTTTCGTTGAGAAAATTCTTCACGTTTCGAAAACGGATACAATGTTTTAGCAGCAAAGAAAGAATTTACCGAATAAATCGTAGCAGTTTGTAATGTTCCAGAGAAAGCGGAACAGATGAAAGCATTAGATTTATCAATTGTAGATGTTATGGTTATAGCGGGGTCTAACACGGATGACATCTGTGCCCCCATAATATGTATTACAAACTTTACAGCATACTTATTACCCAATTAAAACACTATTTGTCTTCGTAAATAATGTGTATGTGTGTGTCCTACACAAAATCACCGGTTCTGAAGAAGTACTTGTTCCCCCTATATCAATTAGTCATTCATAGCTAGTGAGGGGTTTTTTTATTACACCCACTTCTGAGTCGGAAGCTAAGCATCGTTGAGGTCCAGTGGACTAGAAAATAACAGTTCTTTGAGAACCAACCTGGAATGTAGCCTAGATGAAGACATTCTTATTATTTAACAGAAATGATGTAGGCAAGTGTCTGAAGAATCCTTAGAAGTGATGGATCGATCTTATGAAAACATAATTGATGAAATACCAGTGAAATCCTCACAGGACATTAATATAGAAACAAAAATCAAGCTAATATTATTCGCAGTTATGAAAACTGTGTCTAAAATTCACAATATGGAGGCGTGCCCGCAGGAAGCGAAACAAATTCATGGTAAACAGATATATTATTATGTAATGTTTATTCGTCGAAATTGAATAACAGTACATGAAATAACCTGCCGTAGGCGGTCAATGTTCAGTGAATACATAATTATTATGATAAAAGACTAGAACAACCCGAATTCTCGTCAAAATGGATGATTATGGTAATAAGACGTAAGCAAAGTCAACTGAAAACGGCAACATTCTCCAAGACTTTAGCTTGTTTAACAGGATCCTGTTCAGATAGAGTTTATTGTTCGAATAACATTCAAAATTAATATTGACTTTATCTACGTTTGCAACAATTTGAATTTCAAATTGAGCATAAAGATACCCCTAATTGTTGGCCAGTTGGTTATCATTAAAATCAAAAGGTTAGTCTAAAACAATGATATAAAAGAAACAAAAACAATTATGTGGAGCGGCCTAAAGTTGATGTTGAGTTTTCGAGAGTTTGCATTTGTTTTCGTTAAATTCTTATTAGGTTTGTATACATTTTCAAAGAGAATTTAGGAAGCTTCCTTGGGGGTAAACATTAAGAAGATTAGAGGCTAGTTGTTGCCCGGTTTTAATTAAAAGGTTTTACCTTTTGTAATCAAATAACGTAATTGGGTAGCATGTTGGGTTTTTTGTTTAATTAAAACTTAAGACGATATTCGATAGCATTCTAAATTCAGAAGGGTTATAAATAAAATTGAACTTACCGAAAGGTATCGAACAGCATTTCCTGCAACAGACGAAAAACAATCAGAAAAATTTATCAACACAAACAATGAAATGACAAGTAAACATAAAACAAGCACGTACAATGTTAAGTAAATAAAAGCAGATGAATTTAAATGAACAATAAGCCAAACGTCTGATTCGGTTGTGCCGCTCACGGCAATATTTGTATAATAAGCGAAGAGAACGAGTACTGGGGGTCGTAGCCTCGTAGAGAACACGAATATGATTCGAGTAGCGTATAACAAGTCTAATAACGTTTTAGTGAGTTAATTGTGATATAAATTGTATTATTTTATAGACAAATAGGTATACCTACTACAAGAAAGACAACAACAATGAAGACTTTTAAGCTTTAACTTAAAAGTCTTCATTGTTGTTGTCATTTAAGATCTCAGTGCTCCTACACATTTTTGTTTTCACGGACAAAAAGAGTCAGATTCATTACAGCCTTACTTACAACAACAACTTAATCACATACTTACACTCCATACGTTTGTGAAAAAATTACTACGTACTTAGAACGTATGCAATTAGCTTGGGTCATTGTAATCGACCCTGAGTGAGTCTCCTTTGGAGTATTTTTTACTCTTTCTTAGTTTCGAATCTGGCTATTAACGCATTTAAAAAATTCATTTCATATTGTAACAGAACAATCTGTACAAATCTGATTCGAAATTGAAAGCAGAATATTCGTGTACATTGTCAGATATCGGACAATACCTCGTTAACACTTCAAGCTCAGATATACACCAGCCTGTATGTAGAGGAGATTTATGGAAGTCTCAGTTTACACCTGCATACATTCAAATTGAATTCAGGTTGCGTAGTAAATATTTTGGGATATGCAGGGTCCGCAAATGGACGGGTTTTGTGAAACTGTTTGGAATTTATGAAGAAAATTTAAAAAAAATATTGAGAGCTCTCTAATTGTTTGTTGTTTTTAAAAAAAAACTACCCCACAATAGGAATTTACTCTTCTTGTGTGGGTGCGTAACAAACATGTAAATCTTACATGTACATATATATACACATAGACAATTGTTGTTTTCTTGTTAGAATTTTTAATAAATATGACGGAAGACGGTCTACGATTGTTGACGCAGTTGCACGCGGATGTAAAATCTCATGATAAACGGATATTAAAGAAGTTTACGACAAGGAAATAACAAGAGATGCAGGAAACGAAATAGACAATCAAAACCAGCTTAAGTTTTACGAAGATAGTAACGATTCTAATAATCAAAAAATTGACAAAGCATAACAGCTTGAGTAGAAATCGCGGAACAATACAACGTATACTTTCTGCCATGTTTTAGTTCAAGTTAAAATTCAATTGACTGTACCTCCTCCAACATCGAACATCCACAAAAAAATAGGATCACGCAATAATGGTTGTAACACGTGGGTCAAACCCCTTACTTAAACACCCTTTTACTTTTAATAATATACCTTACGAAAGTAAACATAAGGGTGGTAATAGTGGCAAGAGAGGACTGCAATACGAAACTCCCCTTCTACTATAAATTACTGCAAGCAATGCAAGTGCTGGGTGCAGTGGATCGATAGAGCTGCAAAATATTCGGGTTCTCAGTTAGCCAGTAATTGGTAACGAATGTCAGAATATGGATATCTGACGACATTTAGATATACCCACGTCAGTAATATGATAGAAGAGTTATGTATTCCAAATGTGTTTGGGCGTGTATTGTGAATATTACGTTACATAGGATATTTGGAGCAACACTCTATTGACGGCAGTCTTATAATGTTAAGAAAGAGCTTCTTAACAAAGCTGAATAAAATGGAATTCACACAGTTATACTCAATGACACATTCATACTAGATAATTATTGTATGACTCAACACAACTATTTCGTTTCCATTTCTTGTATTAATTCTATTCTTACCGCCCAATAACAAACTTCAACCAACTCTATTATATTAATAAAACTTATTTCCTGAAAGCATGATAGAGCTATTAATTTGTACCATAAATCGTTCATTATTAATATTTCTAACAGCGACAGTGTCAAAGGCACTTGGAATGGCGTCAGGCTGAGCATCGGACATTGCCGGCGCATTATGGATCAATTGAATGCCAACCGTCCATCAAGATCACTGACAGGTAGAATACGCATTGCTGACTTCGGAATAGATGTAAGGTCAATGGCTTTTAAAGTTCCATTGAATGATGATAATCGTGGAATAGACCTTGGTGTAGATAAAGTTGCGTTCACTTTCCCCGTAGAGGTTGTAAAAGGCGCATGGTTAGTAGCATTTAAACAAGTCGTAATAGAAAACAAAGATAAGACTAGGCTATAACAAACACAACGCAATTACCTAAGTTTATACATTGCTGGTAATGTAAAAGATAATGCTGAAGTAAAACATGAAACATTAGAAATGATTTCAAAACAAAATTTTAACAACAACACACAGAAAGCAAATTATACCGCTCTAGTTCTAATTTAAATGGAAAACTAGGCGATAAATTACATTGAAGGTTATACGTGTTACGAACTCTTAGTAACAGGAGAGTAGACATTAGAATAATTACATGGCCCACAAGCTGTAACGGAGAGGTAGCAAATCTCTGTTTGTTATAATTTGGCTTCAGGGGAGAAATCTCTACTGCGGTGAACTAAAGCCTGATTTTAGTAATAAATTTTTGATAAAGTCTGTGTACAGTAATTACTTTGCTGTTTCGCCATGTTATAGCTTTGTGCCACTGGTGTTCTAATAATTTGTGTAGCTTCGCTTAATTACTTTGGGACTAAAAGTTCCACCACAGCATGGACCACGTGGCTCGTAACTGGAAATACGGATTGAATGCAAATCAACTTTCTCTCTTCTCTCTCTCTCGATCTCTTCAAAATGGTTTATGGTACTCGTGAAGAGCTTCACGAAACTGAAGCTTTATAATATAGAAAAAGAAATAAAGAAAATAGGTTTATTTGTCAAAATACGGGGCACACAAACAATAGTCTGAACTGAAGCTAATGTTACACTTAATACTAAAAGCTTACTCCAACGATAAGCAGCCAAAAAACCATCGATACAAGTAATTTGGTAATGCGTTGATTCAGAAACTACATTACCAGTCTATCACAGTCGATAAGTCAATAACCCTACACACAAACAATATCGAATCAAACTAAAACACAACAAACAAAAGGCTGGGCATTCCGCAAAACAATTCTATAACGTAATACAATACAAGTTGGCCTTCCCCTAAATGAACTTCTATCGATTTTCACCCGAGGGCAACGACCAAACCCAATTTTTTTTACACTCACAGGTCTGACGTTAGTTTCAGTGTTTGAACTAATAAAACAAGCGTCAATAAATACTGCTGAGTGCCGTTAATGCCCTCATAAAACATCGTTTTCAAAGATATTGAAATACTGAAGTCCGTTTCAAACACTCCGTTTCACTTAGATCGCTAAACCATCTAAACACAGGATTCAAATTGGTTTTGAGACTTAATTTGACGGCAATTGTGTTGGTAATAGAGTCTGTTCAAAGCTTGTCATTTCATTGTTTGGTTCTACAAATAAAAGGCTAAACGTTTGAGGGGAAAGTGGACAGAGAAGTGCCACGGCTAATTTGAGGCTCATGAAGGTCTTTTGTTTAGGTGTGTTTATTCTCCTGTTCTTAAACTGGGAAATTTTCCATTTAGATAGGGACATTTGTATTTGAATCCATGCTAGATATAGGCTCTTAACCAATATGAATCTTTGTGTTTGTTAACAGACATTAAATATTTCTTAAAACCGTTCATTATATTCAAATAAATTTTCATTCTGCCGGAACTTCTGCAATAAATCAGACAAGGCTCAATAACAGTTACGGCCGTAACAAAAATAATTTTAACTTTGCCAGTCAAGATAAAAAATTAATAAAGTCCCGGAAAAATGTTCGAATACCAGGTTATAAATGTAACCCAGATGACACGTAATAAAAATGCTGCTGGCTAAGTCTGAATTTAAGTTGAAATTCGGAGTGAAATTTAAAATGTATGCAAATTCAACGTCCAATGCGCTAGACAGGACCGGGGACAATTTTAGTCTTTTGATTCAGTAAACCGTGGACCACGACCTTTCTGCTTTTAGTGCAAAATAAAATTTACTGGACGCATAATTAACATGAGCCTTCAGGGAACTTTTAAGTGAAACGAATTTAACTTACTTTTGACTGCTGCTAAAATACTATGGTGCACTGCAGATGTTTTTTTTTTAAATTTTGGTGTATCTTCTACTCGTATGGGCGCAATGTCTAGCAGTACTAAAAATAGCTCGCCATTTTACTTTGTCAAACAGCGTGTAATGTATAAATCAAGATATAATTATAATACATAGGTACTGCAGATTTCATTGTCAATACCTACTATTAATTGCTGCCAGCGGCTTCATCAGCGAGATAGAAGAAAATTATCCTTAAGGAACATATTGCCAAGATAAAAAATATCCCATGTGCTATTCTAGACCACAGTCTATCCGTGCGCAAATCCGTTCAACCATTAGAGCGTGAAGCAGTTACCAACACACCACCACTCACAAATTTTCGCCTTTGTTTTATAAATATTAGTGTGATATATGTATGAAAGAATCTGACAATAAAATGAACACCAATTTACTAGCGCTGTCATAGTTTGTTGAACCGTTGTATAATCTGAAGACATGTGTAGTAAAACATCTGACATTTGGGACAGCTCGCCTCTCGGGAACTATTAATTAATATTACGCCAGAGGTCCTTGTCAGTCTTCGAGTAATGAAGAGGAACGGTCTCGTGTTTGGTCCGAAAACAATATGTCATTAATGGCGTCATCCAATCTGTTGGTTGCCTAGACAAAGTGACACAGTATCAGCGATAACGACCAAAATGTTGTTGATTGAAATTTAATGGTTGATTATATAGCAAATGGACGCTCAGTAGGGTAAATACCCTTGGTTGGATTGTATGAAAGAGTTACCGTGTCTCTGAAACGCAAAGGGCAACTGAAGGAACACTGAAAAAAATGATGATGTCCTCACGATGTACGAGCTCCACGAAGGCTTGCGCTGACGTTCATAGTCGAGGGTTACTAGTTTAGAGGTATGCAGAGTGCAGAGCAGAGTGTAAAGTCCCAAATACGTCCATTGAAAAGGGAGGATCCTTCAACCAGACGAGTGTTATGTCTGGCAACTGGCCGATAGTTGATTTCGGGCTGTTGTATAAGTTCTAATTGCGATGAAGAATTTTGTAGTTTAGAAGCCCCTTTTTTATTATATACCTATTTGTTTTGCCTGGAAGATAGAAGATTTAAGTATAAGTGGAAAAATTATGTAACTATTTTGGTATATTCTACGATTTATTCTATTCTGTTGACCACGTGATATTTTAGTCTTCTCTTCAGATTTTTTTATTATCGTTATCTATAATATAAAAATGAATCGCAAAATGTGTTGGTAAGCGCATAACTCAACAACGCCTGGACCGATTTCGCTAATTTTTTTTTTATTGTGTTCGTTATTATGAGGAGAAGGTTCTTATGGAAAAAAAAATGAAAATTAGTGTAGTGTAGGGTAGAGTAGGGTAGTGTAGGGTAGTGTAGGGTAAAGTAAGGTAGAGTAAGGTAGAGGAGGGTAGAGTAGGGTAGAGTAGGGTAGGGTAGAGTAGGGTAGAGTAGGGTAGAGTAGGGTAGAGTAAGGTAGAGGAGGGTAGAGTAGGGTAGAGTAGGGTAGAGTAGGGTAGAGTAGGGTAGAGTAGGGTAGAGTAGGGTAGAGTAGGGTAGAGTAGGGTAGAGTAAGGTAGAGGAGGGTAGAGTAGGGTAGAGTAGAGTAGGGTAGGGTAGAGTAGGGTAGATTAGGGTAGAGTAGGGTAGAGTAGGGTAGAGTAGGGTAGAGTAGAGTAGAGTAGGGTAGGGTAGAGTAGGGTAGAGTAGGGTATAGTAGGGTAGAGTAGGGTATAGTAGGCTGAAGTAGGGAAGAGCGGGAGCGACGCCGCGCGGGTACAGCTAGTTGCTAATAAAATATCACGCTATCCAGGCACTCCTGGTCATAATAATGAAAAACAAGATGGAGAAAACAAAGAAGCCTTGGATTTTATCTGGATGCATTCCAAGGGAATTCCGCCAGGCTGCAACACAAGCTTCTCTTGAATACATTTGAATATTTAGTAACTTTCACGCTGATCTGAAAGTAATGGGACAGCTCAGAATGCTGGCGCTTATCATCGCTAGGAAACTTTACAAGCTGTGGACGAGGATGTCGAGAATAAATACTTTCACTTTAATAAGCTCACCATAGCACTGAGGATTAGATAGGTAAGAATTGGAGTGGCAATAAGATGCCACTACATAGGGAGGAGGAGATCGCTGTCTTTAGATTTATTTAAATGTAAAACGCTG
Source organism: Mythimna ferrago (assembly GCA_910589285.2). Taxonomy (NCBI): domain Eukaryota; kingdom Metazoa; phylum Arthropoda; class Insecta; order Lepidoptera; family Noctuidae; genus Mythimna; species Mythimna ferrago. The sequence continues at coordinate 7,870,527 of OU342698.1, read as the reverse complement.
TGACTCAAATAGCCTGTGAGTATGTCGTAAAACTATTCCTAAATTCTACTGAATCGATTACGTCGTCAAGATAGTTCTTTATCTAAATGTCCTTAACAGACATGAACTTCTGAAAGCAATACGTCCTATAAATCCATTCTCCTTACACCATTTTGTTTGTTAGCCAACGAAGCATATCCTTTATAGCGTCACGATTCAGAATCAATTTAATCCTTTGGGCGTAGTTTTTTTAACACGGTCATCATCCGACCCTCATGTATTCTATCAAGTGCCGGTTCGACTCCAGATACTTCCGCTTTTAACAACCACTGATTTATAGTGATCCTTTTACTATTTATCAACCAAGACGAATCCCAATCACTAAAATTTTGGATCTTTGTAAGAGACTGTGAAATTGGATTCTTAAAGAATTTATTACAACGACAAAGATTCTTTTAAGTAGATCGCTACTGGAAGCATGAGTTTGAATGCGTAATGAAGACACAATGGAGAATAATAAGAGTGTCAAAGTGGATTATAAGCTCTGCTTCGATAGGAATATTAATCACAACCTAAAACTTGTAACCTAAAAAAGCGCAGTTTATTTTTATATTGTTTTGTTTGTGAGAGCAACAGCCGTTGCGAGAACATACATCGATCCAATAAACGGTTTCACCATATGTGATGAATGTTAACGGAGACTACGCAGCGATTAAAGTTACGCAGTCCGAATTAAAAATAACAATCCATAATTCCTTGAATTTGGAACGTTACAATATCGTGTTAATTAAAAACAAAGCAACTTATAACAAGGAGTTAAGGACGACAACATCGACCAATCACAAGGCAACATTATGGAAGAACGCGATTAGTAAGACCAATAAACGGTCCTTGATGATACGACGAATACGTAGAGTAAGATACATAACACGAGCGTATAACAGTATACCCAATCACAACAAAACCTCAGTCGGAGTGCAGTGGCCGTGTGCGACCGTGACTCATCTATCAAGTGCATGCGCTTGCGCCGATGCCACAGAATTAGACCGCGATCGCATACGTTATGCGGCTTAGTTTTACGCTTTTCGTTTTTCTGAGAACCGTGTTTATCGTATTTGGTAACAAATTAAAATGGGGAGATAGGATTCGGTGCGTTTTTAGAATTGGATTCTGGCAAAGGAAGGAATTTGTTTATTATGCGGGTTGTTAAATATTTTATAATTGATGAAAACAAAGATAAAGTCTTGTAAAAGTAGGACAGTAATAACGATAAAGAACGGCTTAGTGTAAAAAACGGACAACTTTCCTTATACAACGCAACTACGATTATCTAAACAATGAGTAAGCTAAAGACAAAATTACTAAGAATGAATAAGGACTATTTTAATTACATCATTCGAAACGTTGTTTCCAATTCTGTCGAAAATTAGAAATGTATTTTAGACAAGTTACCGCTACGCTAAGTATCAGTGGGAGCGAACCAGCTAAATATGGATGCACCAACGCGAAGAACAGATTTGACCTTTTTGCGAGATGATGACGAAGATGCGAATGGTCATTCGTCATTTTCTGATAATATATTTGAAGGAGACACACTTCTTAAATGGAAGTAATATGTTACGCATCATTTAAAACGAGTCCCTGATGTTCTTATGATTTGTAATAGCCATTTGGGAGATACAGTTCATATAATCCAATTTGGAGAAACAGTTTGAGGATTGAGTCATGCATGAAACGAATTTGCAACTTTCAACACTAAAACATAATGTTTTATTTGAGAAAGCCAGAATGGTTTACGTCTATGGGGAGACAAGAAATGACAGGTTTTTTTTATAAGAGATTGAAAAATTCTGAAGAATATAAAAGGATATAGTCTAGTTTAAGGCCAGGCAGTTATTAACTTTTTATTAGAGCAGGAAGTTACTGTGTCAATTTATTACAATTGATCGGAACCGGCGAGGTCGACAAAGAACATTGAACAATAACTAAATTGTTTTTAAGTTACGTTTTCTAAAATTAAATTTCGCGCAAGTGGACTTGGCAGGAGTAATTGCTACTTAAAGGCTTTACGCGTGACTGTTATGTTAATTAAGCAATTTTGTTAAATAAAACACGGGTAAATTAACTTTAAGTACAAAGTTCTTGAACAAAGGTAAGTACAATTCCACAATAGGCTTTTGAAGTTCCGATAGCTAATCTGTTGTCTAAAAGAGGATTGACTGGAAGCAAAATGGAAGAACCGAAAGGGTATGGAACCGGTCTTAACGCCTGATTAAACTCCGACACGGGTATACTAAGGATTTGTTGAAGATTTAAGAGACATCGAACATTTCCACAAATTCTTTCGAAGATGGGATCGGGCTATAACCAGCACGAGACAAAGACGACCCGGTTTTGCTTTTTTTCTTTTAAACCTGGCAAAGAGATCCGATAATTACGTCTAGTTTCGTAACAAAATGTGTCAATGAGAGCGAAATGAGATTGCAAAAACTGATACTTTCAACACATAGTAATGATTCTGAAATGAAAATAAATAGCCTTTTAAAAGGAGCTATTGTAATGTGTGCATTAAAGGTCAGTTTGAATTGCAATAACATATAAAATCATATTGCAAGTTCAGTAGTTAGAAACTCAAACAACGATCTACGCAATAACAATGATTGTGATTAAAGCTAATTTGTATTCATTAAATCATAATAATTTATTATAATTACTATTGCAAGCGATGCACTCCTACTTCGTGTTAGAAATGTTTGAAATTCTCGGTTTTTTTTCTACTATAATAATTACGTATGCATAAATTTACACACTTAAATCTTCTAATTACTCTGTCCAAGCCAACCAGTCGTTCAGGGTCCTGCCTGGAACACAAACCAAAGAAGAAACATAGGTGTGGTTTTAGTCAGTAAAAGTCCGACACCGAAGCGTAAGAGCTTCGCCCTAGAGCAGAAGAGTCATTAAATGATTTTCTACCTTAAAAAAAAGGGGGGACTTTATAATATGAATAAAGAGGAATGATAAGGATTAATACAATTTATCAGAGACATTACATTATAGTTTAAAATAGACTTTAGACCCCTGAGTTCGTTTTGGTGTTTCTTGTCAGGGTAGTCAGCTAGGAAAAACCGGCCTCATCTAGTTTAAACTGACGAAAAAATTGTAGTGTAATTTAGTATTATTTATTTATTTTATTTTTTATTATTGATAGGCTCGCGTTTGACCACTAGTAGCGCGTAGCGCGCGCGTTTGTAGTGTTTTTAAAAAACTCATTTGCAAAATAAATATAATTTATCATTATCATCCGTTATCATAATTGTTAGTACCAACACAACGCCTTTAGATTTAGATGATACGTTTACCGAAGCATAGTAATTAGAAGTCACGCAAGTGATTTATTTTTATTTCTTTTTTGTCCTTAACACACATGCATAAAATTACGCTCATGAGCCTGATTTAAGCAATGTGTATACAATCAGTGTTAAAGAACCACTTAACATAGTATTTGGCGTAAATATGGTGGGTTAAATACTGATGATGCGGTGCAGTTTTTGGCAGGCTGCCAAACATGTCGATATTGTTGCAAGCCTTTCCTTTGGTCCAGTTATTTATATTTTGGCTTTCGCATCGGTTTATCCTTGTCTGGCGATATTTTGGTATTTCCCAATTCCAATTGTAGTCATCTTTTACTTCATCTGAAAAATATGAAAAAAATCTGCTCGTATTAAAAGATGAGCTCGTTGCTAAATGTTAGCAGCTACGTGGGTCGAACTTCAAGTTTAAGCTAAGCTTGGAGAATAACCTCACCATGGATTGGTGACCGTCTAAATACTAAGTTTTTCCCGTGTCTCGAAAAGCGTGTTAAGCCGTTGGCCCCGGCTATCATTTTAAGATCTTTGACAGTCGTTACGGATAGTCAGAAGTTAGAAAACCTGACATCTTGCCAAGGGATATTGTATTTAACAGTTACGATGGTTGTAGCGGTCAGATAGGCACATATATGTATGTGTATTTTATCTATAATTATGTATAATTTTTACTCTTGTTTTAATACCAAAATTTTCTTTTTGTGCGCCTACCATATTGTCTCTTCACCACCCTAGGTTGACTGGTAGAGAATGCCTAAGGCATTAAGTCCGCCTATGTACTTTGTGTTGCATGAAGATTAAATAAATAAATAGAGCACATGATATTTAGCTGCATCAGGTTATACAGGAAGCCGATCCCAACAAAGATGGGATAAGACTAGGCAAAATGTTGCAAAAGAAAAAAAAACAGACTCAAAATTCAACAACACCATTTCCGATACGATTATCTACTTACATTAGTCTTATTTATCATAAAAGAATGGAAATAAACGAAGAACAAGCATTGTTATTTCGCTTTCCATCATCTATTTTTAGGGTTCCGTACCCAATGGGTAAAAACAGAACCCTATTACTAAGACTCCACTGTCCGTCTGTCACCAGGATGTATCTCATGAACCGTGATAGCTAGTTGTTGAAATTTTCACACATGATGTAATTCTGTTACCATTATAACAATAAATACTAAAAGCAGAATAAAATAGTTTGTGTAAAAAATTGTATTCATAGATACGGAAATGAACGATGATGATGTTTTGTTTCTGCACCACCCTAAGGTCGACTGGTAGATAATGCATATGTCATTAAACATCCCATAATTTTGAAGTTTTTATTATTTTCATTGTTGTTCCTATTTATTTAGAATCTAAGTAGCAATTTAAAAAATATTGATTTCTTTGGGAATATTAATTTAGTTTATAAGCTGTGTATTTAGATAGTGTAATGTACCGATTGTTTTAACATATATATTCATTTACTGTAAGTGAAAACTTGTAATTGGCCTTAGTTTTATTATGATAAGTTATCATGTTTTTGTTAGCTGTAAGTTTTCCAAATATAGTAAAATAAATAAATAAATAATATGGGCATAACGCTTTAATTAATAAAAATAGTCTTGCACGAATCCGACTCACACTTAGCCGGTTTTCTTCAACACATCCCGCCCATTTGATCCGCCTCATAACATAAACCATGGTAATGGCTTTTTAATCAATACCACACGTACGAATAGCTAAATAATGAGCGAAGTTCATAGAGATAAGACGTTAATGGTTAACGTTACTCATATTGTGATAACATTTTCGCCATACCGTCTGTAAAATATTGCAATTACAGATTACAACACGAATAACTTATGTGACATTATTAAAAATACCCGCATAGAAAATGTGCATTTACATTAAGTACATGTAATTTTACACTTAGTGAAAGAAAAACATTTTATTTGGCAGAAAAGATACATCTTAGGACTAGCTTACAGATTATAGACATTTTCTATAAAAAATATGCGCTACATCCGCGCAAAACGGCCGAACGCTCAGGAAAGGATGGAAAATCAACAAATAACTTCATAGACGGAGTGTCAGACTTTTACTGACTAAACATGTTACTTCAATTTCCTTCGCGGTCCTGAGTCGCAGTTTTTTTTTTTTTTCGATGGGAAGAATCATCTTATGACAACCCCCGCTCTTGGGCGGAGCGGGAGATAGTGTCAGACTCTTACTGACCAAAAAACCCATCCCGTTCCTTCAAGCCTTCATACCGGGGCTCGAGCGCCCTTTCGGATAACCCTGGCCCCAGTAGGCTTCGATCCGGGTCCAGAGTCGCAGTGGCTCTTATGAACAATCTCGCAGCTCTCCTACTTTCTCTTAAGGTAGCCATACACGCGAGGGTATACCTGACAGGTTTGCCTGTACAGTTGAGTTTTACAGGTAAACCGGAGCGTGTATGTTACAAAACTGTGTAGGTTTCCACACAAGCTTACGTGACAAGAATAGCTGTACAGGCAAACTTGTCGGGTATACCCTGGCGTGTATGGCCTCGTGTACCTTTACACGAGGCTTCAACATAACATTCCTTTTCCAAGCATTCTTAAAAGCTATGCGGAATGGCAACTGGAAGTCGTTCCAGTTGCCAGAAGGCTGAAAGTTCTCCGTTCAGTATAAGCATCCAATATCAGCTTTCCAAAGGAATTCGATTGCGGAGGTCAGAGCGTATTTGCTTAGCATACTAATACTCAAGCGCATCTAGTTACTCGTAGATCAAAGCCAAAACCAACATAGTTTGGGAACGGTTAATCAAATGATGACCCGCATATCAAGTAAGTGCCTACTAACAGGTTTGTAGTTGCATAGCAAAGTTGTAATGGGTATACGGGACGCGATTAATGCGGACTGGGTCAGCCGCATACGTAATAATCTGATGGCGATAAAGCCACGTGAGGAAACCGGCATGTCCTACGAGTAGACCCAAAAATTCGAACACATGTGATATTCACCAACCCGAATCGGGCCCGTTCCCATTCCCTTTTCTAGACAGGAGGCCTGAGTCCTGGGACTGTCACTGTCACTGCTGGCAGTGGGAACATTAAAAAGGCTGATTATGCTTATAATACAGCCACGTGAATGGATGACTTGGTGAGGGTCACAGAAATACTATAGATGCGAGACGCACAGGACCGGTTTGTGGCAACAGTTAGGTGAGGTAATAGTGGACGTCTTACGGCTGATACTCCCCCTATTGGGTGGAATGAGACTTTTACTGACTAAAACCCACCTGTGTCTTTCAGGGGCCATAAAAAAAACCTATGGCCCTAGCTGGCATCGGCCCCTATGGAAGCCCTGAATACCCTGACATAGTTAAAAAGAAGATTGCTGGACGAGCTGGACAAAACTAACAAGGAATGGTCTGCAACAAAAATAACTGGATCTTTTTTTTTAATTGATATAAACTAGTGCTTCACGGCGATCACACCTGATGGTAGGCAGTGATGCAATCGTTGATAGTGAGGCGCACTAGTTTATTAAGCGCCTATTCGATCTCATGCGAGTAAATTACCCAGTACCTGCTAATCATGAGACTTAAGTAACTTAATCATCAAGCTTAACTGGGTATGGATTCGCAGATCCTGACCCTGAAATGAAAGGCAACGAAGGAATTAGGAGTGGAATTTTGTCAGTGAAAGCCTGACACGCCCTCCTGATCCGCCTTAAGGAGGGAGATGTCATTGGATGATTTCCTACATAAAAAAAAAAGCTTGATTGGGTATAATGAGAGATTATTCCAGTACCATGTTCCCGTATCGTAAATTCGTGATCAAACCAAATGCAAATGCATTGTCGGTTTCTGCATCAACCGTTAGTTACGCTGCTCTAGTTTTTGTTCGCATATTTGCATGTAGAAACTCGACAGCTGATGGAATGAACGTGGAAACGTAAACGTAGTGGCCGGTGTTGCACTAACGTTACAGTAAGCCTTTTTTGTTACTTTTGGCAGTTAAAAAAATCTATTTTTGAACTGAAGTAGCGATCCGTTGCAGTTTTTTTTAACTTTTGTACCTGATAGGTACTGAAATTATATGTTCAGGTAGGCAGGTAGTTTATCTGCAGATTGATCGAAAGATAAAGCAAGTAGTCTTTGTGTAATTTATTTCATCACCACTGTTCTCAAAACGGTGAAGGAAAACATAGTGAGGAAACCGGCTTGTCCTAGAACCAAATATTCGAAAACGTGCGACATTCACCAACCCGCACTGGAACTGCGTGGTGGATTACGGCCCATTCCCTCTCCTAGAGAGAAGGCCTGAGTCCCAACAGTGGGAACATTCAAAAAGCTGATGATGATGATGATGACTGATATTTTGTAAGTCATCATAGTTTTTATGTCCAGGTAGGCTGGTACTTTATCTGCAGATTGATCGAAAGAGGCCCTGGAACGTAAATGGAAACTGAACGAATACAAGTGAGTTGTACAAAATGTCACGACTTTTTCGGTCTTAGCGGCGAGTGGCGCGGCGAGCGGGGCGGCATCAGTAGGCGGGCCCGCGCCATTTGAGCGCCGTCTCGTGGCGTGCTTCAAACATTTTCATACCTACTTTTGTTCTTACCACTCGCCGCCTCGCGCTTAGCTACCGCTTACAGCGGCAAGGTTGTGAACGGGCCATAACGCTCCACCCATAGCAGGATTGGTCGTTAATTGTTAGCGTTTCAGAAACAAAGAACAAAAAAACACAACCACAAAAAAAAGATGTCAACGAAATAGCAGAAAATAACACATCAAATAAACCGAGACCTTTTAACTCAACATGAACTCAACAAAGAATTTAAATACCAATCAATTTACACCACAAACCCTTAACAGCGTCGCGCGTCGCCTTTCAAATCGAATAAAATGCTTGTGTCAGTCACGATTTCACGAAATCATTTTTGGCTCGTTAAATTCGTCAGAGAAATAATCTGATTTCGGCCACTTGCCGGCCGGCCGGTCACCACGGTCGACTACTTTACTTAATAAGCTTAAAAACACATTAAATTGTAATATTGTTTCTTTTTAGTGTACAGAAATTCGAATGAAAAAACGGCACGCTTGTAGGATTACTCTTGTGACTGTGTCTGCATGTACTATGACAGCCAATTTGCTTTGAATGTACTGAATCGATTAAGTGCAATTTGGTTTACACGTGAATATCTCAACATCTGTGAATAACGTAAACAAAACTGGTAGGTATATTGGGGTGCAAATAAAAAAAAAAAGTTATTAAAACTACCGTAAAGCATATAAAAAAGAACAACATGAACTAGGTACATTTTAAAATAGATCTAGGTATAAATAGTTTTAAAATTATATAAGAAAAAAAAATTGATGAAAATTGACCGTCCCCATCCTTTTCTCTGACTGTATTGAGCTTGAAATTTTAGCAAAATAAAAAAATAGACCTTTACTTACTTAAAAAATACAGGAAGCCCTATAAAAAGTCTATGTTTTAAAAAACAAAAAATATATTATTTGTCCGGAACCGTTTTCACGCGAGACGGACTAGCAGTTGCCGGTTTTTTTACCTTGTCATTGGTCTATTGTTTCTTCCTAATCGTCTCTTTGGTTGGTTGGTTCCTGACCGTGAAAGACGACATCGTTAGCTACGTCAGGATGTAAAAGGTATCCAGATCTTGCTAGTGTCCACGTTTACGTTTGATATGAGATCCTAGGGGCCTTACCATAATCAGCCTTACAAAGCCATAAGAGCAGCGGTGGCGGAGTGGTAACGGCCCCGAATTACGAGTTGTAGATCGCGGGGACCAAACCCAGCCAGGCGCATAACTTTATGTAATTTATTTCATAACCACTGCTCTCAAAACGGTGAAGGAAAACATCGTGAGGAAAGCGCCATGTCCTAGAACCAAAAATTCGAAGACATATGACATCCACCAACCCGTACTGGGCCCGCGTGGTGGAATACGGCCCATTCCCTCTCCTAGAGAGGAGGCCTGAGTCCCAGCAGTGGAAATATTGGGGCCTTAACATGGCGTCTTAAATGTCAAGCGTGCGAGCGAGATAGAGGGATGGAGCTAAACACCATATATGGCTCCATATCTTTAACAATTCAGATTAAGTCGTTAAATGGACCGCGTTAAGAGCTCGTGAGCGTCAAATCCTCATTTGCTCATTAAGAATTGCTTGAGCTTCAGTTGGTTGGAGTCTTACACTCGTATCTCCGGGTAACGCCCACTTCTGAACTGAGAACTGTCACCCCTAATAGTTGTCACAACGGAGCTATTGCGTTGTTCCTTCAATCTACTCTAAGCAGTAGATTGAGCGTTGTTCCCTCAATCTACTGCTTAGAGTAGATTGAAGAAACCAGATGTCATTCTTCTAGGAAAATTCCATACTTAGCAAATCACTTTAAAAGTAAGTAAAACGTAGAAAGGATATTTTATTAATTTCCGAGATAAATAATTAATTAATGTCCTCTCTGTGAGGACATTTCAGTGCCTAATCAATGAACTTGAGCGTTAAAATTTATGACTTGACGTGATGAATAAATTACTTCGGTTGTTGATCAGGGCAGAGCAGAAAAGGCAATCGGGGCTACGGATAAAATGTTTCTTATTTTGTTAATTACATTTAAAAGTAATTATATCAATTATTTATTAAAACTTTATGTACTAGTAAGAAACACTGTACAATGGTGGACTTAGGCATTAGCCTTAAAAAAATTCAAATGATTTTTATTTCACATAGGCCTATATGAGCATTTATAAAACGTCAGAAAAGACTAAGGCATTTTCTACCAGTCGCGCTTGAGGTGGTGCGAAAACAACATGGTAGGAACAAGCGGAAAATATATACATATAATTCTTACTTACATACAAATCAACATTGTGATAATTCTACAAACTTTTTGTGGATATGCCTTTTCCTTAAAGGAGAACAGATTGATAGCCATCCTGATGTTCAGAAGAAACATACTCCAAAAAGAGATCGCATAGGCAAAAAAGTAGGACTGGACAAACCCAGAGCTATGTGTAGGACATTGTAGGATGATTTTTGGTATACCGAAGATTTTCACTATGATCAGAGCTAAGAAATTGGATTTGAGGAGTCAACCAGTCAATATCATATTATTTATACCTTTAGTAACAAATAGTTTTTATTTTTAAGACGGCAGAAACATGTCTGGTTTTCCTTTTCTTGACCGACTACCACTTCGTGCGGGTATACTTCAGTGCGGTTAACCTCAAAACAGATAAATAAATAAATAAAAACAGGATAAGTTATTTTCAAAGAAAGAAGAACATATAAGTGTCCTATGGGCAATTTAACATACCATAATTATATCTAATTCTAAAAGATGAAGAACTGGGAACAAAGTGGCTCTGTAAACGCTATCAAGACGTCCCAATCACTATGTTGAACTATCTCATTCAACATAAGGGCTATAAATAATTTTGTAAACAAGACCCTTATGTGACAAGATTGACTATAACAGAAATATTATATCTTTACATGTCAATGTTTGAAATGACTTAACATTTCTAGAGCCTGATAAAAAATTAAGTAATCTTTATCAAAAAGTGTCAAGTGCATCTGAATAACCAAAACGTGCGATTGCCAGACTGTATTGATAGGAAGAAGAAACGATGCTAAGTAGAAGATGGCCAAGCAAAAAGTAATCTAGAGTAGACCTATGGAACAAATCAAAATGATAAAACCAGTAATATCAATGCACATTCATTTATGCAAGACGCAATATATATTTACTGAAGTCAGAGTTAATGAAATAATTTATTTTAATATTGATAGGCACGCGCTTGCTCACTATCTGATGGAAAGCGACGATGGAGCACACTTGCCTAGAAGTAACACCAATTCACCACCTATTCACACTTGACTTAAAAGACTCCCAGGTTGCGCTTTTATCAAACTTGACGAAAACCAAAACATTCAAGAAGCTGAAAAGGTTTAGCTTACGAGGTTTTATAATGTAACAGCTGACATATCATAAAACATAAAACGGATAGATGTGGATGTACTAGTGGATACATACCAAGCATAACAAAATTCGATTTAAACACATCAGATGCTGAATGACAATAAGTGTACAGACTGCATCAAAAAAGAGAAAAAAACTTATATCGGGATTAAACAATGTCCATAGTACGAATATAATCCCCTTTTAAATAGAATCACCGCATCTCAAAAAATGAACAAACAAACCAGTAAGCAAACTCATAACGAGCATCTCAAACCATTAAACGCAAATTACCAGAAAATCTTTTAAACAAATATTGCCACTCAGAAAGTAATGAACATTAGTTTCAATGTTGCAAAAGTCATCTATAAGCTCGGAAGAGTTCGGAGAAATAGTTTCATGTGTACTTAGTGTCGAACGAGCTCGCGGGAATAACTAAGTGCACATTAACGAAGACTTACTTTATGTTCTTCCTTATTCGGGCGTTGGGCTTTAGTTTCGGTGAGAGGTAGGGGTGGTGGAAAATTCACACTGATGCTTTTTCATATCAACCACTCGCTGACTTAGTCTGCGTCAGAGCTACAATGCCATTTAGTCAGCTTTTTTTATGCGCGCGAAACACGTGGTTCAAGTCACGGCTCTGTAACGTGGTCGCTCACAAAGGGCCTCATTAGAAGGCTTAAAGTCATCCAAAGGGCAATGGAAAGGACTGCCTGATTGCATCAGAAACGAAGATATCCGCAGAAAAACCAAAGTTACCGACATGGCCCGAAGAATCGCCAAACTTGTAGCCAGTGGGCAGGGCACATTGCTTGCAGAACAGATGATTAATGGGACCGAAGTTTTGGAGTGGTGTTGGCGTACTGGAAGACGCAGCATTTGAAGGCGTCCAACAAGGTAGACCACAAGGTTGGACCGGTCGCTGTGTTGATACTGGGGATATTTTACGCCAAGACCAATTATTTGGAATATATTATGGGGTTTATTACTTAGATTTGGCTGGAATCCTCAGAAATTAAAATAACTATTTGCATTTTGAAATCTGGGCCTTGTGTACAATATTCCTGCTTAGATCTGCCACCCCTGCAGTATACTGTGTGTTTACTTACTCGTATGTTTTACTTAGCAGACCCGACGCTTAGTTTTTAATGGACGATACATTTTATACTTAGGCAGTTTCTCTCTCTGCCTTCTGCGTGGCGCCGGTTTCAATTTTATTTTGTCATGTTTTTTGTATGTTTTACTGTCTGTTTGTTTATACAGATTCGAAGACGCTTGTTTTGGTTTGCATTGTAATTAGTTGGGTGAAAATTGCGAATATCTTGTGATGCTCTGAAACATGAGTAAGTAATGTTTGCATTAAAAGCGGATCTTTTATGCTCATAAAACACAAACTTTCTTCATGAACACTATTAAGAAGAAACATACTATAAATAAAAATAAAACCGGCGAAGTAAACGTGAAATCTACGCACAGTATCTCTACAGAACCATTTCTACATACAAAAACTACTAATTGCGAAGCGTTACGCGTGGCAATGTCCAGAGAACGTGAAGATAGTTATTATTGGTACATATATCGTGTGTAAATTGGAAACTGCATGAAGCATTTAATAATGACGTTCATTAAGTAGCCTAGTCCCTTGAACATTTGGCTGGAGTTAGTTGTCGCCTAGGCGGCAGTTCGAGTATGTGTGCATTTAATCCCAGCCAGGCCCGCCCGGATAGAGCTCCGCTGACCATTTAAATCCATTTTCTTTGCGAAATAGTGATTGATTTACGTATGCTATGTACATTTTGAAGAACACTTAAGGCGCTATTTTTTTTTTGTGTAAACATATTTTTAGAGATCAAAGCCGTATGAAAGGAGCAGGGAAAACAAACGAAAAAATATCATGTTGTTAAATATATCTTTTTTAGACAAAAGTAATAAATCGCACGAAAAATCATATGTCGATAATGTTGTAAATGAATCTATTATAAACAAACCTATATTTTTTTCAAACCCGTAATCGAGGAGCAGGCTTCAGAAAGTCACTGTTTTATTGCACCGCTCTCGGGAGCTAGGGCCTTAATGCAGTTCTGAATGGCGTGGTAACGTGGTAATCAGTTAAGCCTATAATTAAGATAGACTTAAAATTCACACCCGACAATATTGACTATGCATTGATACGAATAATTATGTTAATTTTATTTTTGCTCTTCTGTCATTACGATATTTACGTGTGGGTCTCACGATTTTGTGCTAGCATTCACGTTTGTTTCTTTTTTTTTATTGATATAAACTAGTGCTGGACTGCGATCCCGCCTGATGGTGAGCAGTGATGCAATCGTTGATGGTGAGGCGCACTTTATTAAGAGCGTATTAGTAGTAGTTGTTTAGTTAGTTTGTTGTGTCTATTTTTTTCATGAAAACGTCATTCAATAAGGTTAGCTGACGATTATTTTTGAAGATTTTAATGAGCATAGAACCGAGCACAAATTTGCAAAATGCAAAAAAAAAACTAGGTATCTCTTGAATGTTATGGTCTACGCTGGCGCTTTCCCCTTTATCTGGGGTTTCTTGAAAAAATGCCAGTCAGCTCTTATGATGATTTTGCACTATAACCTTTTTTTAGACTAGAAATTGACTTGTATTGGTAGATTGAATACAATTTGCTAGCCTAAATAGAAACCCCTGAATGGTGTTACTCCAGTTGAGATCCCGGCGATCCCGCTAACAATGGACGAGATGTAGTGTTGCAGCTATGCCAGTTAGAATGGAGTACATTGAGAGATCTATTAGATAAGAGTTGAGTACATTTATATGGCAAGGCAATCCCACAGTAGTTGCTATAGTAGCATAGTAGGCTTTTTATCCAACTTCGCGTATACGTGAGCCAAGTTTTATCCAAATTCGTTCAGCCACAGCCACACTGAACCTTACCATCAGGTGGGATCGCAGTCAAGCACTAGTTTATCACAATTAAAAAAAAAATGAAAAAAAAAAACCTGAATTTCTAGGTTCAGGAAAACCTAGAAATTCAGGTAAAGATTGAATCATTGAACGCATTTCATGTTGCCATACTGTTCAATAATTAAGAAGACTTCAAATGTCTTCTTAATTATTGAACAGTATGTCAAATGAAGAGTCTAATGAAAATTATAAAATTGGTTTTGTTTGCTTGTTAAGCTTTCACATTTTAACGGCTGAGCTAATTTGGATAAAACTTAGTGCAAGTCTTTGAATAGACACATTTTATCCTGGGAGTGTGTTTTGAGATAAATTTCGAATATCATAATGGTGAAGGCGCTACTAGAATCTAGTGCTTAATCTATTATATATATTATATTTAGTAGATGGTTTATGTGAAGTTTAGTAGGGTAGAGTAGGGTCGCCCGGAGGACACGGTGGAGCACACAATCGAGGTGTGCCCTGCTTGGGCGGAGCATCGCCGTGCCCTCGTGGGGGCGATCGGTGGCCGAGACCTCTCGCGCCGGGCCTTGGTTGAGGCCATGGTCCGGAGCGAGGAGGAGTGGCAGGCGGTCGCCGACTTCTGCGAAGCAGTAATGCTCGCAAAGGAGGAGGCCGAACGCATCAGGCAACGGCGTTATCGCCGCCGCCGCCGCCGGGATTCTGATCCCGATTTTCGGCCAACGTAGGCGCGGGCTTGCGGACAGTGAGCAATGGGTAGCTCACTGTCCGGCCGTCCGGTAACTGTCCGGACCAAGCCCAAGTCGTCGACGGCGCGTACTGTTCCCGCGCGCCTCAAGGAGTTGTCAGCAACAGCAGGGACCCAGCCGGGTCGAAGCCTACTGGGGCCAGGGTTATCCGAAAGGGCGTTCGAGCCCCGGTATGAAGGCTAGAAGGAACGGGGTGGGTCTTTTAGTCAGTAAGAGTCTGACACTATCTCCCGCTCCGCCCAAGGGCGGGGGATGTCAATTCATGATTTTTCCCACCATAAAAAAAAGGGTGGAGTAGGGTAGAGTAGGGTAGAGTAGGGTATAGTAGTGTAGAGTAGGGTAGAGTAGGATAGGGTAGGGTAGAGTAGGGTAAAGTAGGGTAGAGTAGGGTATAGTAGGGTGGAGTAGGGAAGAGCGGGAGAGAAGCCGCGCGGGCAGAAGCTAGTTGAGTATAAATTAATAAGCAAAGAATTGACAACAGATCGATGCTAGAGCTCAGACCTAAACAGGTCAATAAATTAATCACACGTCCACAAATTGGAAATATCATCAAAGCTGCAGCTCCAAATGGTCACTGGAGCGTGACAGAATCAGGGTGTCCTGACCACAACAGCATGAATCTACCTAACACCAATAGCTAACGTCAGAATGTTTTATCTAGGATCAGCGGTTTCCCAGCAAACACTGATAACTTGGTGACCTTAATTTGCGGTTTCGTAAAGTTGGAAAGGATTTCAGAAGTTCTGGGGAAAGAAATTGGGCTCAGACATTATGGGACTCACTCAGAAACTGTTAGTAACAGGAAGTTAGTAATTGGTGTTTATAAACCTAACCTGGCACCCGAAAAAGGACTTAACGATACTTCAATAGTTACACAATAATCGTATAGTCAATAGTAATGGCCTTGCCTAGGCGGAAAATCGGAAATGGATGATGAATTTATTGAAATTGATAGCATATCGTTGAACCATTGTCGATAACATCTATAGATTCAATTCTTCAAGAACCTTTAGTGGTATGCGGAACAGAGTGTTAAGTGCCACATACTTCCTTTGAGAACGGAGGATCTTCCGAACTGACGGTTGTTTTGTCTGATCAAGGCAATTGTCCGATAGATGATTTTGGACGGTTGTAATGTTCAAATCGTGCAGAGAAATCTAATTGAGCGATGCAGTATTTCAAATTTTAGTTCCTATATCACTTTATTCCAAAAACTTTTCTACCAGGGTTCAGATAGGCAAACAAACCTTCAGAGAAAATTGTACGGGAGAGGAATTCTTAAAGCGCTTTAGGCAATATTGGTTGCAGCTGGTTGCAGCTATCGAAATGCGGTTCTCGCATGAGAATTTCGCCTCATGCAATTTCCTTATCACATGTAGACCGTTTAGAGTAGCGATTAAATAGCGGAGCGAACTTCCACAGTAAATATTTACAGACATTTATTTCTATAACTCTTGGCGCATTGTATACAAAGAATTTGAGCATATTAAAACAGGATAGGACAAAAATAAAAAACAAACTGCAAAGCGAACTAAAAAGGTATAAACTTGGACTTTTACTGACTAAAAGCTACTCTTGTTCCTGTTCTTTAGCGTCGTTTCAGGGACCAAGGGTTTTCTTTCGTACCACCGGCTTCGACTGATGCAAGTCGTGGTTTCATACCCAGGTAGGCGCTTTACTTTGTGTAATGTATTTCATTACCGCCACTTACTAAACGATGAAGGAAAACATCATAAGGTAACCGATATGTCCTAGAATGCCATGTGACATCCACCAACCCGCGTTGGGCTCACGAGGTGGATTACAGTCCTTTCCTGAGTCTAGAGAGAAGGAGCAGTTCCAGCAGTAGAGACATTAACGCTGATTTTATCTATGTAAAACTAGCATTAGCTTCTATCCATGGTAGTGGGATAAAATAACATCCAGAACTAAACGTGTCCATCAAAGGATAAATTAAGATAATGTTATAATAAAGAGGTAACAAACCATTACACAACTGAAACATGACGCTTTCACCAAAACTTATTGTTTTCCACAACTCCAATTACATGGCAATTTACCAATTTGTACTATGAATGGGCCACCCAACTAAACAAACTAACAATTGAATGACCTGTGATGCAACACTCATTATCATTATTACTGCAGCAGTAATGTTATTGTCAACCACTACCATCATTATATGATCCCCTTGATTATAACAATGAGAATAAATTGGCGAAATGCAGTGGATCTCGTTACGCTGGTCACATTAAACACCTGTCCCAGTTATGCTTGACCTACGATGCCTCCCACGTGCTTTTCTGCATCCAGAACATTGGCAAAGTCTCCCAGGGTTCAAGTTACGTTGGCCGATGTGCACCGTTTACTGTCGCACTTGGCCTGTTTCGCAGAAACAGAAAACAGAGGTTACATTATCAAGATTGTGCCGATTCTGTTCTATTGTTTTCTTGACGGTGGATTCACATAAGTTTTTGCTGTTTATTTTGATGTGAAAACATTTCGGAAATTACTTTTGTTTAGATTCTATCATAGTAATTTTAAAGTTTTTGATTATCATAATCATTTTATCAAACTATTCAGTAGGTATGTCTGAGCAAATTGTTCTTGTCGTTTGCCTCTTTTCAGTATCTTGACCCATATTCTTTGGCACATTTATTTTATCAATAAAAACAACTTTGATATACGCATTATTTTCATTCAGCCAGCATTCCCCATTTTTATTCGAGTTCAGTGACTCGTTTACCGTTTAATTTCCACATGAGCGGTTTATTTGTCGTGTCGGCCTATGTATATGGCCGAGTAAAATACGAGATCTACTTGCGCAAAACATGACGTAAAAGTTCTGGTAAACATAGGCCTGGTTACTGTGTGACCAAATAAGCTTCGGTCAGACTGCCAGTTGGCATCACATATTCTCTTTACAACAACGATACTTCCCGATAGCGCTTTACATTATTCAGCTTGATCCTCGGACACGGACATCACCTAAAGACAGTGCGAGAGAATACATAAATATACATCAACACGTTGAGAAGACAGATTGGTAATTGCAGTTTGATGTTATAGGATCCCCTGATGGATAAACCCACTTGATGCAATGACTTAGGCCGACCAATAGTCAATGATGCATAGAGGATCAAATTTTTGTTCGCTGGAAAAACACGATGCGTCAAAATGTGTTACCATAACTTCTTTCAAACGAATACCTTAAAAGTCTCTAGTGTTTTAACCATTCAATTTGTCAACACCTTTCAAATTATCACTTCCAATGAAGTCATCTTGCCCAAATGGAAGAACAACGTAATACTTTGGACAAACAAACTGAACTAAAACTATCTCCCCTTGTACGGCATGTTACGGCGTGATGACGACGGTAAAAGCAGTACCATGAGTCCATGACCCGTTCTGAATGACAATGACCGAGATTTCAATCCTTTTCTCCTTTGAGATCATCGTTTCGAAACGATGCACGTTGCAGTCTGTCGAAACTGCATTTTCGACTTGGGAAAAGGCGGATCAAAATCGAAAGTCCGTGTCAAGACTTGAACATTGAATTGGGCTCTGCTGGGAATTGTAGGATTGATGGCTTACGGCCGCGTCAGAATACGGTAGCATTCCTCAAGGACGCTTTTTCAAATCAGTAAATTATTTTGTGGCTTCTGATGTAATTTAGTTTTTCTTATGGTTGAGCGAGACATCATTTGCAAGCGCCAATTATTACGAACAGTTTCCGGCAAATAAATACTTTTCTTCTGATTGATTTCTTAAGTTCGTAATCTTGAACGTTAACCGTCTAGGTTTTTACGTAAGCTTAGTTTGTTTTCACAAGAGTGTCAGCCAACGCAATAAAACCTGTAATGGTCTTGTTTTTCTCAGATGGTTATATTTTTATTTGAATTTTTTGTTTGTCATCGCTGTTTAGCTACTTCCAAAACGTCCGCTCTGATTCACTTTTAGTCATCAATCTTAAAATAGTAAGTAGGTCTCGTCTTACCTTTTAGCTGGTAGTAAGTTATTCCAAGAGGCAAAATCTTTTCTTCTTTTTGCCATGCATAGCAGAAAATCTAAAGATAAACGTTACCACACTGCAGAAAATCCCTTCCATATTGCGACACCTAAACGCTGTTGCCATAAAATTGCCATGTCACCATTCCCGAGCTCGCGCGTCAGTTTCCTTACAGCAAAGTACCTAAGATACCCATGTTTTATAGTGTCGTTACGTCACTGCCTTCAGACGCTCCAGATGTGTCGATAGCATTGTTTGGGTGCGTATTTATGACGTGGTCGCCGCATGTGTGATCATGCCCTAAAGAATCATAAAGATCGCGGGGAAAAAAATTTGAACGGGTTAGGGCGTTGCCCCGCATATGTTAAGAATAGTAAATTGTATCGAGATTGTGATCTTTTGATGTGGTTCACAGTACTTTTTGTTTAGACTTTGTTATAGAACAGATTTAAGTAGTGGGTTCAATGGAAAGTCTGAAGGTTGATGAATGATGGTTGAATGAGTGGGACAGACCCAAATAAATGAGTGTCTTCACTGACTTTGTGGTTGTCAGTTATTTCATGATGCTATCTTAGCTTTAAAGATGTTACGGCTGGATGTGTAGAATTAAATGGAGTATAAACTCACCTTCGATCGGTTCTGCAAAAGGGATCGTATGAAATCCAATCAAGAGGTCGTTTAAATTGACCCTTACGAGTTTACTTGGAACTTTTTGTAAATAATTAAACGACCTCACGATAGGTTCACCAGTTCCCGTAAAACTATGCAGGTATTAATGAGACAACAAGTAAATAAATACTTTCTGGATGATCTGGTTCTTACGTTCCTTCTTTTCCCTTGGGTTGCAGAACCACGGGTTCGCTGGATAAGCTGGTAAATTCTACTTCCTATCTTGAACAACGTCGTCGCCAAGAACCTAGTCGAAGACTTATTGAACAAAGGGGCTATCCATCTATTAACCATCTAGTTGGTACTTGCTTTTATGCATATTTCTCAAGGGATCCGACTCTCGGTTACAAAGCCGGCAATAACTTATGGACTCAATTGAAAACAATAGGCAGATATTGTTAAGTGGCAGTTTCTATTTTGTACACAACCTGTCTGATAGACTGGTACAGTTAGGGCTGGGAGATCAACTCGCACTAGCGCGTTAGTCTTAAGTTTGCGCCTTTTCGGGCAAATAAAATGTTTTTCTTTCTTTCTTTCTTTCTTTCACTGGGCCCGCGTGGTGGATTATGGCCCATTCCCTCTCCTAGAGAGGAGGCCTGAATCTCGTTGAGCAGTAGGAACATTAAGAAGGCTGATAATGATGATGATGAGGGCTGGGAGATGGTTCGACAGAGGCTACGAGGCTCTGGAGTGCAAAAGGCAACTGAAATAACACAAATGGGATTTTGTTGTCACCCTCTCGCTTTACCTAGACCTGGAGAAGTCATTTGGTGATTTCTTAGCCTCAAAAATAAAGCTAGTAGTATGACTGATGATAATGTCTAGGGAAAAAATGAAGATTGAGAAACATGTCTGTAACGTTTTTTTTTTTCGCAAGTCATTTGTATTTGTTTGATTCCATGTAGTTTTTGGCAAAATTGTGACTTATACTTACCTTCCTCAATAAAACGAGAAATTACGAAGTTACTTACGTGTTCATATTTGCAGAACTATTGGGTGTTTAAATCAAGAGTGAATAGTTCGCTTACTATCAGGTGAGATAGTGGTCAAGCGTGAGCCAGACCTGCTAACAACTTAGGGGCGGATATATGAGCTACTCCTATTCCATATTATGTGTCAATATGAGGAAAATAAAGCCTTTGGCTAGATGATAAACGTTGACGACTATTAGTTAGTAGATAAGTAGGTACGTACGTTACTTAAAGTTATCATTTATGACGTTGAACTACTTTTAAAGCAGAATTTAATCCATTTGAGTCATAGGCACTTGACAACAACTCATGCGGCGCCATTATAGACAATATTTACAACTTTTTACATGAGTCATTTTTAACTAACTCTGTGCATGCACGCCAGTTCAGCATAGGCAATAATGAATGACGTAACTATAGGTGTTAATTTCAAGTCTAGCAAGCTATTTCATTATCACTTGTGATCTAAGCTTTGAATAGGTAGGTAACACCAAATGAATAGAATTTTTCGTGTTGATCGCGAAGTGGTGTATTTCAATTTACATTAACGCGATCAACACGTTTATAACGTTCGACGCTCCGATTGGCCCGCTCCGAGCTCTTAACCAATCGGAAAGCCAGACGCGATAAACGTTTCGATCGTGTTATCGTAAAAACAACTCTCACCCAGCACTCTGTATCCATTGGTGCCTACTGATATCTTACCTCCCTACATTTTTTAGTGTGAGAAACACTTCCTACTCATCCGAATATTAAATCTGCATTAATTTATATTATTAACAGTATCACTAATTTTTTGAATACCGTAATTAGAGACACAATAAAAAGACAATGAGAGAGTGAATGTGGGGTTTAATGAATTAATTGGTATTTTTTGTTAAAATATCTAGTATTTCATTTCCAACTATTTTATTATTGTCCAAACCAACAAAGTCTTAAGTGATTTTAAGCTAATTCATGAAGTAGTATTTAGAAAAATTTATAGAAAAAAATGTATCATTCCTTTTCAAGGCAATACATACCTAGTGTTTGATGGATTTTAATATGACACCTCTCATTATCATCATTTCAGCCTAAAGACATGCACTGTTGGACATAGGCCTCCCCCAAACCCTGACACCTCTGAGTCAGTAATATCAGTACGGCATCACATGCCAAGATAAATCCCTGTAACTTTAATTTTAAAATCATCAAACACCGAACTCCCTATTCATCATTGTAAGAACCCCACTTACTTGTTTAATTACACTCTCCTCACTAGTAAATCATGTTTTTGATCTAATTATAACCGTTGAAAGCATCACCCTGTGTAATGAATAGGGGTGTTAAGGAAAACAACCACATGTTACTGATGACAGCCGTTACTAAGATCTTTATATGGAGCCAGGATTTATTATAATTATGTAAAATTAATATTTAACCTTTTGAATGCCATAACTAGAGACACAACAGAAAGGCAATGAGAGAATAAACGCTGGCATTCGCTTTAAATTTGTTGTCTGGTATTAAAAAAAAAACATATTTTAAGTTAGGAATGAGCAGTTTTTTTTTTAAATATTGTCCGCAACTCATTAAGATTCTATTAAAAAAAAGGTACCCAGAATCAATTTCTCCTTTTAAACCTTAATGATTATCAAGTGATGCCCTAAAATTCTGGTGCTTACTGCTTAGAATGTTGTTTATCTGGTAAGTAGTCAGTCTTCATGCAAATGCTAAATGTTAAGGAAGATTGGCCACCTTTCATTTTAATTTGATGAAGAAATGTTACCTATTTAATACACACATGCATGATAAGTAGGCAGATATAGAACACATGTTTGGAGTCGAACACCAAGTTATTTATCAGGGCACATTTTTACATTGAAACTCATTAAAATTAGCAAGGTTAAAATATAATTAAGCATTATTTAGGTAAATGTATTCAAGTTACAAAAACAGATCTCTACAAATAAACAAAATATCAACTGTAACTACATTTTAGCACGATTAGTAGGTACCTACTTACGAACGAAACTAATTTCTGAATGAACTCAATGAAAATGAACGCATTCAAAATGATTTTAAATATGGAACAGCGGTAAAAACATAAAATGCTCATAGGCAACCTACCCCACAAAATTACAATATATATAATCAAGTAAACAATCTTGATAAATCCACACAAATGCAAATAATTATATTTACGTCCAGTAAGCATCTAATTGACCGGAACTTATAACAATGCATCTACATAAACAACACACCGAGCTTCTTTTACAAAACCAAATAAAGCAAGCTTATGTACAATAAGAACACCGTTTAAAACTTTGAAATTACGAAGATTAACCAACAAAAAACTCGATTTACTTGGATCACATGTTACTACAAACGTGCGACTTTAAGTTCATAATACAAAAATGAACCAAAACGAAGAATAAAAGGGGGTAAATATCGATCATACACTCACCACAACAAGATAAGCCGGCGAACTCGAAGTAATCGTACGAATCTACAGCTTTACGTCACGATTTTACACATAAACGTCCACTAAAAATCACAAATAAACACTTCACTATTGTTTTCAGCTTTCAAACTTATTATTCCGTACAATTTTCAGTCACAAATTTATGTAAAAAACACTTTCACAGCATTTTCACGATGAATCCAATTCGACAACTGACACATCCACCTTTCATAGAAACGCGGCAACAGACTGCCAGACGGATTCGTTTGGGCCATAGACACGAGCTTTGTCTGTTATTGACTCCATTACTTTTACTACTACCCGACTAAATTGAAAGTGACGTCGAGGAAGCTACAATCTTGCACGAGTGCTATACTTTTTGTGAGGCCGCGTAATATTAGCGCCATCTATCAGCTTGAAAACAAACTTGAAGTGTATGAAATTCTAAACTATTTCGACTGTGGCGTCATCTTGTAAATATTAGTAACATCATTTGCAGCGCCATCTATATTGCAGAACGAAATACTTTATGGCTTTCGGTAGTTGTACTTTGGACGCGTTTCGTTTAAGATATAACAGATGGCTCTTTAAATAATCATGACTTGTTACTATAATTTGGTTTTTACATGACATTAATATTTATTTTATTATGGTTTGATTCGACATGTTTGGATTAAAATGTTAGTTTTCTGCTAAACATTAAAATTGCAAGTCCATCTACCAATTTATACGGCCGTGATGGTGAGTTCTGTAGCATGTTTTTGTTAAACCCAAAATATTTGATTAGAACCCGGTAGAACCTACCTACGTAGATAGGTCTATGTTAGTATGTTGTATCTGGATCGGTTTTTGATTTAAATACACTACCTACGTTGACCTATTCACATTTATTTATAACAATGACATTCCAAGTTAAACCAAATAAATTCACATTTCAACTTTTAAAAGGAAGCGTTCCCATCTTGTTCCCATAGAAAGAGGGCATGGAGATCAGATTTTTTGTGTTGCTTTTTTAAAAGCCATAAACTTTCTGGGAAGAGGTGAGTGGAAAAAAAATCTGGGAGTTGGTTTGGAGCTCGAAATGAACGGTTTTGGTACACTTCCGCTCAATGACCGCTGGCGACGAGGGCATTAGGGTGCGCACAGGGAAAACCGACGAGTCGACTCCACGTGGAGGTAAGGATAAAGTATTTTATATATAGGAATAGTATTGATAAGTATAGTATCATAGAGAAAGCCTAAAGAAACGATGGATGGAGCATATCAAATATTGGTTTATGGAAACTGGTGGGCCCATCGCGCTATCTCTTTTCTTCGCGCATAACCTAAAGGCGGTGACGTCACATTGTAGTTTCTGCATCCTTTTTAGGGTTCCACTATGCCACTAGAATACGATGGTGCACAGCCCAAGCGGGGGAAACCTCCACCGTGGAAGTCCGCCCATTACATTCGAGCGATTCTTCTGTCTGAATCGAAACACTTCCGAACTTACAATGTCTGTTGAGGACTAGTACCATGCACAGGTGAGGACAACGTGACTCTCTCCAGCCACTTCTTATACCACGTTACGCAGAACGGAAGATTTGTATGGTCGGGGCGGTAAAAACTGTACTTGCCAATAAAAAATTACTAGTAGCTGAGCTGGTGGGCTGCGGGATTGATGCCGTGGTTCTGGTACGCAAAGGGCAACTGAAGGAAAACATGCAAGTTGTAGTCAGTAAAATTCTGACACAGGGAGTGGCGCTCTACCCAGAGCGATGTCATCATCAGTATCATCATATCAGCCGAAAGACGTCCACTGTTGGACATAGGCCTCCCCCAAGCGTCGCCACAACGACCGGCCCTGTGCGTCACGCATCCATCGGATTCCCGCGACCCTAGTGACTAGGTCAGCGGTCCACCTTGTTGGAGGCCTTCTAACACTGCGTCTTCCGGTACGTGGTCCGCCACTCCAAAACCTTTCGTCCCCATCGACCATCTGTTCTGCGTGCAATGTGCCCTGCCCATTACCACTTAAGTTTGGCGATTCTTCGAGCTAAGTCGGCAACCTTGGTTCTCCTGCGAATATCTTCATTTCTGATGTGATCACGCAAGGAAACTTCGAGCATAGCCCTTTCCATCATCCTTTGGGTGACAGAGCGAAGTATTCATCACATATACCTTACCTATTTGATAATTTGATATCTACCTCAAAAAAAAGTATATAATATGATAGCGACTCCACCACCTTATATTCCGCAGCGTGAAGAATGTTATTAAGTGGATAAGCAGTAAAAAAACAAAAATATCTCTATCGGCCGCCTTGGACGTGATAATTAGTAGATAGCCAGCTCGGATACATCGTCACGGACAAACACGTTTTTCTAATAGTATTTAAAGAAAGCTGTTGGTTTTATACCACTTTAATAATGGTCGGGCTATGGGGTGGCAATTTGTAGGTGTCCACGGGGGTGAAAGGGATAAGGGATCTTCATCTACGTAAGGTGATGGATCGTTCTGGGTCTTTTCAATGGAGTAATGAGTTGATCTAGTCTCCTGTTCCTCCTCGAGTCGTATTCCTCATTACTGAGGGTCGTGAAGTTCCCGCTGGATTAGCTTCTTATTGATGGTATCTCGCCCAAATGAAAGATGCAATTAATTGGGTGTCCAGTGTGAAGCGGACTTGATCTGGCCATCTTATTGGTTTGCTGTCTTTTGATCGTTTGCCACCAACCATGCCAATAACGATGAGCTGTTCAAGGTTGTGGATCTAGTCTAACCTGCTGCAAATAGAAGGTTGGTTTTTTACCTTAGGGAATTGAAGAGACATGAAATCTCCAACATAATTGAGACTAATTGATATTTTGTTACTCCTGTATTTTGTGTGGTGCCTGCCTACCTATCAATACTTCACTACTAATATAATAAAAAGGTAAGGTTTTGTCTTTTTTTGTAGGAGGTAATCTCTGGAAGTAGAGGTCCGATGGCTAAAATTTTGACACCGATAGAAAGCTGCTTTATTCCTGAGTAACATTGGCTATACTTTTTTAAACGAAGAAATTTTGGCAAAATTGAAGAACTGATTAAACTTTTTTCGTTCACAGTGCGTAAATAAATTAAATTTTTCGTAAATTATTTTTTTTTTTTTTTTTTTAAGTACATCTTTATATATATTTATTTTTTCTTTTACATTACTCTATTTACATTTTCACTATTATAAATTAATTAATTATCTACACTTATAAACAACTTAATAACTATAATTACAGTAAATTACAAAATAAATAAATAATAAAACCCTAAAGAAAAAAGAAAAATAATTAATTAAAGTTAAACATTTCTTTCCTCGATTTAACAGGCAATCGATCCTATTCTCATTTGAAACGCATCGTACTGCGTTTTACTTTACTACAGACGGGCATAAGCGTTTACTTATTCTGATAATAGGATAAGAAACTATAAGCCATGCATGCATAATAGATAGGAGGTTTCCTTACTAAACGAATGTCTCATTTCAGCTCCACAGTCGTGATTTCACCGGGCCAGGCCTGAGGCGGTACATGGCAGTGTATAGCCGCCATTATATACTTTTATACCTAAGTGAACACGAAGTCCTACTTATGAAGTTATGACTCAAATGTAGACCGGAAGAATTTTGCGCAAAATATCAAGAGTCGAGTTTGAGCTGTTGAGGTAGGTTTAGGTATTCATGCTGAGAATAGACTGAATTTATACGTGGACTAGCGTCCTGGGAGTATGATCCCTTGATAATGCCCGTGATAATTTTCTTTTTAGGGTTCCATACCCAAAAGGAAAAAACCGGCCAAGAGCGTGTCGGGCCACGCTCAGTGTAGGGTTCCGTAGTTTCCCGTCCATCACAATAAGTGTACCCACTTATGAGTTTAAAAAAATGCTTGCATATACGATTATAAACTAACTTAGTCCAGAAATTATTTTGTAGAACCTTTTTGTTTTTTTGTACAAAAACTGGTCTTTCCATCAAGTTCAAAATAATTTTCCTAGAAAGTCCTTATAAAGTTCTACTTTTCAGATTTTTTTCATATTTTCCAAACTTATGGTTCAAAAGTTAGAGGGGGGACACACATTGTTTTTTACTTTTGGAGCGATTATTTCCGAAATTATTGACATTATCAAAAAATGATTTTAGTAAACCCCTATTCATTTTTAAATACCTATCCAACGATACATCACACGTTAGGGTTGAAATTAAAAAAAAAATCACTTCCCAATTTACATATAGGGGGCTACCCTAATAAAACATTTTTTTCCAATTTTTATTTTACCACTTTGTTGGCGTGATTGATATACATATTGGTACCAAATTTCAGCTTTCTAGTGCTAACGGTCACAGAGATTAAGCGAGGACGGACAGACAGACAGACAGACGGACAGACATGGCGAAACTACAAGGGTTCCTAGTTGACTTCGGAACCCTAAAAAGGAACCCTTATAGGATTACTTTGTTGTCCGTCTGTCTGTCTGTCAAGACCCTTTATCTCGGGAACACGTGGAGGCATCAAAATGAAATTAAACTATGTATATACTCAAGTCTGCAGTTCCTTGAAGCTGTGAAAAAATAAAATCTTTGATTAAACGAAAAAAAATAAGATACGGCCGCTTATGTCGCAAAAAACGTATAATATTTCTTTTTTAAGCTATTGCATAGCTTCTATCGCGGGCCTTGAGCGTGGAGACCGAATCCAGAAATTCCGTAACGAAAATAACCTAACACCCCCCCCACTCATTTGTTTTTTGAGCGTGGTGACCGATAAGAAAACAAATGAGTGAACAATCAATCAAAATTCAATTCAATGTGTGAAAGTGTAACTTCAATTAATATCAAAGAAAAAAAAAACAAAGGAATAAAAATATTGCATAAATAAAATAAATAAATAATTTAATTGCATAAGTTGATAAAAATGCTATGCAATAGCTTTACCGCGGCAGTCCCCGAGTGCCACACGTCTTTTTTATTTTTTATTTATTAGGGAATCAAAATTCATAGGGTACTTCCCGTTGACCAAGAATCCTGAAATTTGGCATGAAGCAAGGTCTTATAGCGGAAGTATAGGATAAAATCTGAAAACTGTAAATTGGTAGTTACGTCACAAAAAATATCAGAAAAACTAACTCAACCCGGGAATTGAACTGTTTTCATTACGTAATGTGTCCCCGGTTTTTTACGATGAAGCATAACTTTAGATCTTGACAGTTAGTGCGTTATTTTCTTATATATATATATACAACCAAGAAAATGGACGAAGCGTTGCCTAGGAGTGAGACAGAACAGGCTAACAAAAAAAAAAAATAAGTCCAACACTGATAGAATAGTAGAAACCGGCTCAATTGCCAAAAAAAGTTTGATAGCTTCTGACAGAACTATATGTCTGTCGGGTGATCGGGTCAGCTATAGGATATTACTATACTCTTTGGCTATAGGTCTTAATAAATAGAACCATAGGTGATGATAATCAAGTGTGACAGATTAACATCAAGATCTTTTCAAGCCTCGATGAACTGGAGCATAAAAAGACCTCGATAATTATGTTTGAACTTGAAGTGATCCTACCTGTGATTGGTACCTGGAAATCTATAGGTACTCATAAGAGTTTAAATGCCAAAATATATACCTTCTGCAGTTGGTAAACTATTGAAACTATTATCCCTATTAAGTTTGTCGATATTTACTAACTATTGGGACCTTACGTGTTAAAATGTCATGCGTGCGAGCGAGAAAGAGAGATGGAGCTATATAGGGCGACTGGTAATTAGTGACCGATACTTATACACGAGATTGTACTCATGATTACAACAACTTTCTTAAAGAAACTTTTTTTTATACTCATTAGTTTTATCACAATAACAAAACAACTGTTCGCGCAAATTCACGCGCGCGCGTCTGCGACCTCTCAGCTGTTAGTTACTTAACGCCGTTGTCTCATGTACCTTTTTTTTAATATTATTGATAGGCTCGCGTTTGACCACCATCTCACCTGATGGTAAGCGATGATGTGGTCGAAGATGGAGTAACCTATTCACTCTTGACTTAAAGACCCCTAAGTTGTAGCTATCAGGAAACACAGACTTCGGCAGGGAATTCCACTCCTTCTCCTTGGCTGTACGCACAATAAATGTGTTCCCAAAACGGTTTGTACGTATGGGTGGGATGTCCACAATGTACCGGTGGCGCAACGCCGTACGTCGTGTGATCCGATGATGGAACGGACTTGGCGGAATTAGATTGTGCAATTCCAGTGCACACTCCCCGAAATGTACCTAAACGATAGAAAACCGACAGATTAGCAACTCGGCGGCGATGCTCAAGGCTTTGGAGCTTCGACTCTACAAGTGCATCTTTGCCGATGATTCTCTTGGCTCGCCTCTCAATCGACTCCAGCGTATCAAGCTGATATTTGGCAGATTCATCCCAAATATGAGAACAGTACTCCATACACGATCGAACTTGGGCTTGATAAAGATTGAGCAGCTGTTCCAGCGTGAAGTACCGTCTCACCCTTGCTAAGATCACCAATTTTTTGGCAGCCAGTTTTACCTTTGCCTCGATGTAAGAGCTGAAATTGAGAGTAGATGACAACGTAACCCCAAGAAGCTCAAGGTGGTCGGTTATCGGCACGGTCACACCCCGAAAAGATGGAGCCGGGTAAAATTGGCTCCGTTTAGCGGAAAAAAGACACGCCTGGGTTTTAGATGTATTGAACTTGACCAGATTGGCGTCGCCCCAATCGGAGACCGCCTTCCTACCTTACCAACAATAGTGATAGTGCAAACCCATCGGTGTATGTAATCAATGTAGGTACCGACATGTTCCGGTTAAATAATGTATGTTAAATAATGAGTATAAAAAAAAGTTTCTTCGGGAAAGTTGTCTGTAATCATGTTTACAATCACATGTATAATTATCAGTCACTAATTAACAGTCACCCTACATACCCTATGCAGTATATAGCTCCATCTTTTTAACAATTCAATTTAGGTCAAAGCAAGAAGCACAGGACTGGTTGTTGTGTGTGACACTTTGGGGAGGCCTGTGTCCAGCATTTGATGTGTTTTGACTGAAATTATGATTTTATCAAGTATCTTCCTTCTTAAGTCTACGCCACAGTATGCGTGTCCCACCATCCAATATCGGCGCGTAACGAACAACAAGAGCGTCCGCATATAAACACGAACTCATTAAAACCTTCATTGCATAGTTTAAATTACACTATTAAGTAGCGCATTTGTTCAGGATTTATTGAGCAAGTTACATGAACTTCTATGGCGCATGATTCCACCTGTTAGAGAATTATTTTTGATTATTGTTACTTTTAATATTATAGCAGCGGTGACAAGCCGTGTCGTTTGAAGACATGTGACATCCACCAACTCGCACTGGGCCCACGTGGTGAACTACAGCCCATTCTCTCCTAGAGAGGAGGCCTGAGTCCCAGCAGTGAAAACATTGCTGTTGCTCAGGCCTCACCAGAATCACCCAGCAGTGAAAGCATTGCTGATTCTGATTATAGCATCATTATTTAGTAGACTGTCCATTTCCCTAAAGAACTGTTGGTTGAACGAATACCCGAATAACGGTCACTCGAATGATTTTCTGTAAGTAAAGTACGTTTGCCTGAAAGATCTTTTGATGATAAGAAGTTGGATGGTAATAGATCTGTCGCAAGCGAGCGCTGGTCTTCTAAGACGGTAAAGCACTAATTACTTGACCTTGTGTTTGTTGTGTTGTTGTTTTTTGTTTTGTTTTTGTTTTTAGGGTTCTGTCTCAATACCCTTTATCTCGGAAACGAGTTGAAATTAAAACCGTATTCTCAAGTCTGCGGCCCCTTGTTTTTCCAGTCCTAGTTTCAGAAAAGACTAAAAAGTTATCAATGAATCAATTGAAATCTTTAAACGTGATAACAAAGGATCTCCAAATAATATCTGATGACTTTGACACCAAAAATATGATGATGATAGCTTAACCAAAAGTACAACTCCAGATATCTTTATTGATTCATCTCGAAATTTGAAATATCCATTACCAATATACTCACGCACCGGAGTCAAAACGCAATCGTAGATAACAGCGGGCGGATTGAGAGAGAGAGACGAAAATATACCATGAAGCAAGATCTGAAAGAGTCAGAAAGATATAAAGTCATAAATATCGCGCAGCTGGATTCTTACCCGATGCTTTTTTCTCCAAAAACGAAGTTCTGTGCGTCGTTTACGAGTAAATACAGTCGCGGACACAAGTGTAATTCTCGGAAGGAACATTTTATTTTTATGAAAGTCATTGGACTGGGCATGGCGAACGAATCCAGTCCTCGAGACATGTTTTTTTTTTATGATTGGACAATTCGCGAAAAAAAAAATAAACGAAGAAAGCATGATTAATTTATTAAAATGAAACGGTACAATATTGTTTAAATTTTAGTAGCTTCTGAATTCTGGTTTTGTATCGTCGTACTTGTATTTTATGTTGATGCTTTCTCAGGCTGATATGAGCCATAGTTTGAAGTCCTTATTAAAGTTTATTAATGAAGTTTTTTACTGCCGTAAACTGGTATCTTTTTAGCAATATAAAATAAGACCTAGTAATGACATTATTCGTAAAGTAAAGTAAAACAGAATGATAGGCGTAGAGAGAGTTCTAGGCATACATGTCAATGGCGAGTACATTATCTTTGATTTGCCAACGACATAGTAGTCTATGATAATTATAATTGGATATAATAATAAGTATAACGCTCGGTGTTCTCAGTAGAGCTGCCCAAACACTGGGCAAATATGTATCAATGTCACACTCACTCTTCTAAAGATCAGCGACTCACTCGAAGCTGTAGACAATTAAATTTACCTGGAACAAATAGTCCAGCCAGATAGGTTCAACTTCGAGAATGAGGTCAAAAGTTGAATATACCTCGATTGGGCAGCGTTGGCGAAGCTGCGAAGTATCGTTACTGAAAGGGCAATAGTGAGGGCTTAGGGTCCTGGTGAGGATCTCATCGTAAGGAAGACCGATGACCTGGAGAGGGTATACGATGACTGAGAGACACTGAAAGCAACCGGTCGTTGTAGCGAAACCTGGGGAGGGCTTTATATGTCCAGCGGACTTCTTTCGGTGGTAGTAGTAGTGTAATTCCAAGATGAGACTACCATTTATCTAATATTTATAATCAACTACCTGCAGCTATTTCTGGTGCCCCGACTATAGGCAGCTTCAAAGTTCGTTTGAAAAAATGGCTTATCGAGCAAGCTTTTTATTCTTTTGACGAATTTATGATTTAATGTAATTTAATTTTGACGTAAATATTAATTTGGACTGAAAATTGTTGTGACTGTTAATTTTATAATTTATTTTAATCTGTGATTTAACTTCTATTGACTTGTTTTCTTGTATTTTATTTTATTGGTTTGACATTTTATATTATTTGACATTGTAATGTAATTATTTATATCATTTGTATTGTGTAATTTGAAATATTTGTTTATGACTTGTACGAATCCCTTACCAATAAACTACTATGACTATGACTACTATGACTATGACTATTTGTTTTACAAAATCCTCCCAAGCCGGCCTTTTTATGTGATTTTTACCTGTGCAAACAGATTAAATAAATAAATAAAAATAAATCAAAGCCTTTCCGTAACCACCAGTACGATTAGACTTCAGTAATAAATTCAAATAGTCTTTATTGGGATCCCTACGGAGGCATCCGACACCGGTATATCAATATAATATGTTTTATTAATTATATCTGGTACCTCATCGATTACTCACAGCATTATCGGGTTAAGAAGTTATTTGTCATTTCTATGGAACATAATGTGGCTCTAACCCTAAACTGAGATCCGTCTTAATAACTATTTATTTATGAGACGACATAGCCCACAACAACTAACTTTCTAGTCGTATTCAAAAACTTATAGTTTAGTCGGCCTTATAATACTCGTAGTTCCCATTGCTGGGATTCAGGCCTCCTCTCTTGTAGAGGAAATGGGCGCTAATCCACAACGCGGGCCCAGTACGGGTTGGTGGATGTCACCTGTCTTCGAATTTTGGTTTCTAGGACATGACGGATTCCTCACGATGTTTCCTTCACCTTCTACCACCAAGAACTTAGCCGCAATAAAATCAAATCATTTTTAAAACGAAAACTTTGCCAGAAGACTGTAAAATTATCCTTTTTTTTTTGTCGTTCTTTTTATTTTGCAATTTGCAATATAAGGCACTCCAAAATATTTTTGGAAATTTTATTTTATTATTGTGACTACTTGGATTACTTTTCTGTGATTTTAACAAAGTGTCTGGGAGTTTTGAGTACATTATACAGCCTACTCAAATGTCTTCTTAAGGCGTATAGTTCCTTGAACCATCTGGCCGAAATTATGTGAACGCAACTCTCGCACTCGCCTAGGCGGCAGTGCGCAAATCTGTGCATTTATTTGCGGCCAGCAGCGCCCGGAAAGCGCTTTAAATCCATTTTCTCTGCGAGATATTGATTGATTTACATATGCAATGTTCACTTTGAAGAATATTTAACCACCAATTTTTATGTGTAAAAATGTTTCTAAAGGTCCAAGCCGTTTCGAAGGAGTAGGGAAAAGTTGCGAAAAGTTGCGAAATTGCTAAATTTTTTTTTGACAAAAGTATTAATTGCACGAAAAAATCAAATGTTGATATTATTGTTCATGAATCTATAATAAACATATATTTTTTTCAAACCAATTGACCTAGCCGTTACGGAGGAGTAGGCCTCAGAAAATCACTGTTTTATGGCACTTTTCGGGCGCTTGGCCCTTAAGTATTAGTCGTCAAGGCGTTGAGCTCCTTAGTAGTTCTGAGTTGAGCTACACTAATGCTTGCACTGACTGGTTACGTCCACTCAAATCTGTGTGGTTCTTTCCAAAGACCATCTCATATACCAATCTAGGTGGTTCTTATATGATTTCACTCATTTAAGACCCTTGAGTTTTTTTTCGGTATTTCTTGTCAGGGTAGTCAACTTGGATACACCGGCCTTTATTTAATTTAATTTGACCAAAATATTGACGTGTAAAAGTGCTTTTTAAAAACTTAGCTCCTTGCAAAATAAGTAACATTATCATTTCGGTTATTTTTTAAATTTGTAATTTTTTTTATCTTGTAATAAGCAAGAAGTAGGTTAAAATAATTCTTGAATGTACTTCAAAGATCATGTCGGACATCTCTTTAATAATAGCAGCTTTAAGGCTATACTAATGTTAAATGCGCAAAACCTAAAAATACTTTGATCAGAATAACAAGCAGAATCAATTGAACCACTGTTTATTAAAGGTCATTTTTCTTTTGTTGTTGCCCTGTCTATTTATTAAGGTCAAGCCATCACGTGCGGAAAACCGCCCAAGTAGATAAACAAACACAAATGGTTGTTGTACAATTTAAATTTTCTCTTATGCGGGATAATAATAGTTCTTATTTCAATGCAGATACGAACTTTAGATTAACTAAAACAGCACATGACATAAAACCTTTACATTTTTTTAAATGTTTTTTTGTCCCCTGAATTAGGTCATTTGAATTAAAAATAATTTGGGTTGTCTGAGGTTTTGCGCATTTATGGTCGGTTCATATCTGACGGAAAATGCGTTGCGTATTACCGGTCGCGTAATGCCAGAACAGACAAGTATATAATAAATAAAACATTCAACCTTTCACACTTAACCGATGATGCGTTATAGATTTGCAGACAAATAGACGCGACCGATGATACGCTCAACTCATTTTCCATCAGATATGTACCGACCCTTTTTTTTTTTTTTTTTTTTTTTATGGTGGGAAAAAATCATGCATTGACATCCCCCGCTCTTGGGCGGAGCGGGAGATAGTGTCAGACTCTTACTGACTAAAAGACCCACCCCGTTCCTTCTAGCCTTCATACCGGGGCTCGAGCGCCCTTTCGGATAACCCTGGCCCCAGTAGGCTTCGACCCGACTGGGTCCCTGCTGTTGCTGACAACTCCTTGAGGCGCGCGGGAACAGTGCGCGCCGTCGACGACTTGGGCTTGGTCCGGACAGTTACCGGACGGCCGGACAGTGAGCTACCCATTGCTCACCGTCCGCAAGCCCGCGCCTACGTTGGCCGGAAATCGGGATCAGAATCCCGGCGGCGGCGACGGCGGCGATAACGCCGTTGCCTGATGCGTTCGGCCTCCTCCTTTGCGAGCATTACTGCTTCGCAGAAGTCGGCGACCGCCTGCCACTCCTCCTCGCTCCGGACCATGGCCTCAAACAAGGCCCGGCGCGAGAGGTCTCCGCCGCCGATCGCCCCCACGAGGGCACGGCGATGCTCCGTCCAAGCAGGGCACACCTCGACTGTGTGCTCCACCGTGTCCTCCGGGGATTCCGCACAGTGGCGACACCCGGGCGTCACTTCCGCACGAATCCGGTGCAGGAAACTCCCGAACGAACCATGTCCGGTGAGGACCTGCGTCATGCGGAAGGTAAGGACGCCGTGAGGTCTTTCCAGCCACGCCTCAAAGAGGGGACTTACCGCCATGATTGTGGCGTGCCCAGCACTGGGTTGCGATAGTCGTTGACGCCATTTCACCATGAGATCCCGCCGGAGCTCTGTCCGCCATGCCGTGACCTGTCGCGGCAGCGGACTTTCACCCCGGCGTTGCATCTCCACGCGCATATCGTGCATGTGTGCAAGGACTGTTGCCTCCAGATCCCACGGTGGTAGGCCAGCCAGAAGGCTCGCCGCTTCGCGGGAGACCGTGCAGTATCCCCGCACCATCCTTATCGCCATGACCCCCTGGCAGGCGTTCAGTATGGCCGCCGGTTGCTTTTTCAGCGACGGCGCCCACACCGGCGCCCCGTAGAGGGCCATGGACCGAACGATCCCCGCGTAGAGCCTCCGGCAGGAGGCGTCTGGACGCCCAAGGTTGGGCAGGAGCCGCTTGAGCGCAGCCCCAGCCCGGTTGAGTTTGGGAGCCAGACGTCGGAAGTGCTCCACGAAATTCCACCGGCTGTCGAGGACGAGTCCCAGGTACTTCATCGTCGACCCGACACCGATGTGAACTCCTCCTACCGTTAGTTGGGAACTCAATGGCGGCGCGTTCCGAGACCGGCGACCGTGGAAACACATCGCCTCGGATTTGTGAAGCGCCACCTCGAGTCCCAACTCCTGGATCCTATCAACGACCATCGCAACCCCGCGTGTCGCTAGAGCGACCGCCGCCTGGTACGACTCTCCCTGCGCTAGAACCAGCGTGTCGTCTGCGTAGCAAACCACGCTGACCCCGTCAGGGAAGTCGCCGCGCAGCACGTAGTCGTACCCGATGTTCCACAAGGGTGGCCCTAGTACCGATCCCTGTGGAACACCGCACGACATCTCTCGACGTTTCCAGTCTCCCTGGTGACCGGGGTAGACAATGTACCTGTCCGACAGGTAAGCCTCGACCACTTGACAGAGGTATTCGGGCACCCGGTGGTACCGGAGTGCCCCCCGGATCGTACTCCAGGGCAGGGAATTAAAGGCGTTGGCAATGTCCAGATATGTACCGACCCTGGGAACGCCATAATCATGGCGGTAAGTCCCCTCTTTGAGGCGTGGCTGGAAAGACCTCACGGCGTCTTTACCTTCCGCATGACGCAGGTCCTCACCGGACATGGTTCGTTCGGGAGGTTCCTGCACTGGATTCGTGCGGAAGTGACGCCCGGGTGTCGCCACTGTGCGGAATGCCCGGAGGACACGGTGGAGCACACAGTCGAGGTGTGCTTCGCTTGGGCGGATCATCGCCGTGCCCTAGTGGAGGCTATTGGCGGCGGAGACCTCTCGCTCCGGGCCTTGGTTGAGGCCATGGTCCGGAGCGAGGAGGAGTGACAGGCGGTCGCCGACTTCTGCGAAGCAGTAATGCTCGCAAAGGAGGAGGCCGAACGCATCAGGCAACGGCGTTATCGCCGCCGCCGCCGCCGCCGCCGCCGCCGCCGCCGCCGCCGGGATACTGATCCCGATTTCCGGTCATCGTAGGCGCGGGCTTGCGGACAGTGAACAATGGGTAGCTCGCTGTCCGGCCGTCCGGTAACTGTCCGGACCAAGCCCAAGTTGTCGACGGCGCGCACTGTTCCCGCGCGCCTCAAGGAGTTGTCAGCAACAGCAGGGGCCCAGCCGGGTCGAAACCTACTGGGGCCAGGGTTATCAGAAAGGGCGTTCGAGCTCCGGTATGAAGGCTTGAAGGGACGGGATGGGTTTTTTAGTCAGTAAGAGTCTAACACTATCTCTCGCTCCGCCCAAGAACGGGGGTTGTCATTGGATGATTTTTCCCATCGGAAAAAAAAAGATATATACCGACCCTTAACGTAACATGTTGTATGTGTAACTTCATTGTTGATGAAGATATTTAATTTTATTTTTCATATTTCTTTACCAGGCCTAATATGTAAGTATTTAATTTAGCAAATAAAAAATTGTATGCATGGATTATGCATGCAATTTTTTTATTTGCATTATTGAGTGTCTTAAGATTCTTTCGTCCAAAGAGCAAAGACTCGGTTTCTGTTTTAGTATAACACTGTTTTTCAACAACTATTTGGTGTAAGTTTATGAGTGTTGATTGTAGAACGTGATATTTTACGTGAGGGTTTAATTATGTTTAGTATCAGCTTGGTGTGAGAACTGAATGCCTTTCGGTTTTATTGCATTTTTGAACACGTCTTTTGGAATTTTAGTTTTTTGGTTGATGCTTGAAATTTATTTATTTTCTTCAACTTTACATTTGGGTCGAACAGTCGGCACGGATCTTGAGCGCTGGCTTCAAGTTGCGCAGAAGTCAAATATTCGGTCTCTTTAGTGGTGCGACGTGAGACGCGGGGCGGGGAATGTCAGTGATTGGCTCGCCGCCATCTGTCATAGACATCACTCGTGATTCGTTCCCTGCGCTTGCTGCATGTATCTAACAAAGACGACGATTAGCTCGCCAATGTATGGAATGCGCAAAGCGATCCTCACTCTGACGCCGATCGCTCAATATCCGTGCCGATAACTATAGTAAAGTTAGAAAATATAAATCAGCGTTGCAACTCGAACAATCTTCAGCAAAACCTTAGGAGCCTAGTAGAACCAATACCTACCCGTTAGGGTCGCCAGAATTTTTTAAAGATTTATCACGGTCCTAGAACGCAAGGGCAAAGTAAACAGTGGGTTTTAGTCAGTAATAGTCTGACACACCTTCTCGCTCTATCCTAGAGCAGGAGAAATCATTTGATGATTTCTCACGTAAAAAGAACTTTATGTACTTACCACCGTTGTATCAAGGGAGCAGTCGTTTACCTATCATATGAATTAATATGAAATACATCATCTCCCTCAAAAGGAATTTATGGGAGTCGGTTATTTTGTGCCCTGTCCACGTGAGATTTACATAAATTCCATAGACCAGGATTCTAACGCGTAACGGCACATTTGTCAGTACCTGTTTCTTTAAAAATATTTTCATTAACGACAGAAAGTGAGATGTGAAAAAAAAATTTTTAAGTGAAGTTTTTTTTTTTGAGTTATTAAGCTATTGCATAGCTTCTATCGCGGGCCTTGAGCGTTGAGACCGAATCCAGAAATTCCGTAACGAAAATAATCTAACACCCCCCACTCATTTGTTTTTTGAGCGTGGTGACCGATAAGAAAACAAATGAGTGAACAATCAATCAAAATTCAATTCAATGTGTGAAAGTGTAACTTCAATTAATATCAAAGAGAAAAAAAATACTGCATAAATAAAATAAATTAATAATTATAATTGCATAAGTTGATAAAAATGCTATGCAATAGCTTTACCGCGGCAGTCCCCGAGTGCCACACGTCTTTTTTATTTTTCACTTTTTAGTTATGGTACGACCACTAAAAAGTACCCCTCACCCAAACATAAATACCTTATAGCCAGAGTGCATCTCATAACGATTCTAATAATCCCAAACATGGTTAGATCACATTAATTTACCTTCCGGCTTCATCACCAGATTGGTTCGATACAGAAAGGGAGGGGTCCCTTTCTTTCAGTCAGTCATCGCCTACACGTATAAACCAAGCAATTTTACTTGTTACGACAATTCTGCTGTGATCCTATGAGGATTTCTGTTCCATATCTTCGAAGTTCATGATCAGATCATAACAATATTTCCATGGGACCAACTTATTGTATAATTTTTAAAATCGGTCCACATTTGACCGAGATATCGGTGAAAATACATTAAAAAAAAACATAATTACAATCAGTCGAACATAGAACCTCTTCCTTTTCGAAGTCGGTTAACCCCTCGAGCGCCGATTGTACATACGTCTGTACAACTTGAAGACCTTGAAAAACGTTTAATTTTCGTTTTGTACACACGTCTGTACGCCACTTATTTGGCCGAAAATTTTTGTTTCTATATTATATTATTCCATATTTATTATATTATTTGTTTTTCCTAGAAAAATCGAAATTTTTTTTTTATTTTATTTTTTATTTCTTTTATTGGTCGTTTACGTAAACACGACAATTTTCCGGGTCATTAAACCCTGGCGCCCGCGATCACAAAAAAAAAAGGAGACTAGGTATGTGTGGCGTCGGAAGGCTGTGTGCGACTGTTAGCGACCGGCTCTGCTGGCCTCGTCTTTGTCTTCCATTCCGATGTGAATCGCCCATTAATGGTAGTGCAAGTAGCTAGCACGCCATTTCATTCTTTTCAATAGAAGTTTATCATCGTCATCATTTCAGCCGAAGGCCGTCCACTGTTAGACATAGGCCTCCTCCAAGTGTCACCACATCAAACGGTCATGTGCGTCTCGCAACCACCGCATTCCCGCTACTCTCATCAGGTCATCGGTCCACCTTGTTGGAGACCTTCCAACGCTGCGATTTCCGGTGCGTGGTCGCCGCTCTAGAACCTTCCAGCGCCATCGACCATTTATTGCCCTTCCCTTGCCACTTAAGTTTGGTGATTCTTCGTCCTATGTCGGCGACCTTGGTTCTCCTGCGGATATCTTCATTAGTAATGCGATCACGCAAGGAAACTCCGAGCATAGCCCTTTTCATTGTGATAGAAGTTAGCAATTAATAAAACATTCAAAGAGTGAGTACAACAAACATTTGGCACAATTTCAAGTTTCTTTTCTAATGTATACGGAAGTTAAGTGCCATTAATTAACTGTGTAGGTAATTAAAACACAAACGAAAGAAAAAAATACTCCTGTCTGCCAAGAGGCTCGGCAATGTGCCCAAAATAAATGAATAAGTATTTTGTAATTGGTCCTTCCGAAAAGAAAGGAAAACATATATATTTTCCACTTTGACGGTTTCTTGTTGATCCCTATCATCAATATCTTCCTAACCTTGTGAATTTTTTTTGGTGGGTAAAATCATCCAGATGACATCCCCCGCCCTTGGGCAGAGCGGAAGATAGTGTCAGACTTTTACTAACTAAAAAACCCACCCTGTTCCTTCGTTGCCTTTCATACGGGGGCTGAGCATTCCTTTGAGAAGCAGACCCATGGCCCCAGTAGGTCGACCCTGTTGGGCCCCTACTCTTAAGTTAAGTTGCTTGGGTGAGGGAATTCATTACGCAATCATTCATTCCATTTTCTTTGATATCATTCTTACTTATACATTCACATCTTTGATTTCCTTTCCATCTATTCATATATTCATCTTTCTTTTAGTCTCTTACTGTGTCATAATATCAATAGAAAACTCATCATCATTTCAACCGAAAGACGTCCACTGTTGGACATAGACCTCCCCCAAGTGTCGCCATAATGACCCGGTCCTGTGCGTCTCGCATTCATCGGATAAAATACTCACTACTATTCAATTTGTGTCGTAAAAAGCATTCATGGATGCAT
Source organism: Mythimna ferrago (assembly GCA_910589285.2). Lineage (NCBI taxonomy): Eukaryota > Metazoa > Arthropoda > Insecta > Lepidoptera > Noctuidae > Mythimna > Mythimna ferrago. The sequence goes on along the minus strand of OU342698.1, from coordinate 7,829,600 downwards.
CATTCACTCAGTAGAATCTACTGTTAAACATGGATTTTACAGATAGCACATAGTTAACACTTAAAATGAAATCCTCAAAACAAAGAACTTGCTGAAACAGATTTAAAAAAAAAATCGGCCGTTACTACTGGGCTACAGCCCAGGTGGGTGCGTTACTTTGTGTAATTTATTATTATTACCATTGTTTTCAAAACGATGAAGAAAAAGTCATCGGTATAAGTTCTCCGCACGTTTAGAATAATATACAACTGTCCGATGTCAACTATGGGTAGTTGTCCAGATTAGTCACAACACCCGTCTCGTCAGAGGATCCTCCCGTTTCGACGGAAAACGAGACTTTACACACTGTTTCGCATACTTCTAAAAAGATTAAATAAAAAAATACACAAAAACTCGAAGACATGTCCGTCAACCTGCTCTGTGTCTGCATAGTGGTTTCAGCCCAGTCCCTCTCCGTGAGAGGAGACCATAATGCTATTATTATTACTCCTAGGGCCCCTCGCCAATGGCGACTTTTTGTCGCGATGCTGTAGCGCGTTCGCATCGATACAGTCGCGAACTCGCTCATCGATACAGTCGCGAACTCGCTCATCGATACAGTCGCGAACTCGCGATGCTGTAGCGCGTTAGAAGATTATCACACTGCCACGCATCATGCTGCATGTTTGCGTGTTAACGCACTTACGGGCTTACTTGTGGGAGTGCAGATCTGCATCACCGCGTGGTTTTTTTTTACGCACTCACGCGCGTTTGGTAAATTCACTCAGGCTCGCACAAAATCACGCATGGCATACGATACTCAGTGTGCCCTTGCGTGTCGCCCCGCACCCACGTGCGTGAGTGCATGTTTCTCCGCATGTAGGCGCGTGATCTGCATGAACGCGCGTGGATGCATTTTTGGCGTGTTGGACTGTGCGTGTTTTCTATACACACGGAGATACTTCAAGCAACGTTAAAACACACATTCACGCGCTACGCTGCGTGGTGCGTGGCATTGTGATAATCGCCTTAGTAACACGTTGGCATCTTGTCTATAGCGCTTGCAAATGAGACTTACGCGCGTTAGTAGCGATACTGTCGCGCTCTTACGAAACGCGCAACGGAATCGCTACAAAAAGTCGTTGTGGGCGAGGGGCCTAATGATTCATGTACATCTAGTAACTAAACGTCATGTTTTAGTGTTTAAAATGTAAGACGATACATTAAGCAATGTCCGCTTTATACCTGTAAACAATCCCACGGTACTCACCATCTCTAGTGCGGCGTCAGCAGAATTGCAGGTGTTAGCTTATTTATTAATACTAAAGTTATTTGCAAGATATTGACTGGCCTGTTGGTCTAGTGGTTAGTGGCCCTGACTGCTATACCGCAGGTCGTGGGTTCGATTCCCACCCAGGACAAATGTTTATGTGATGAGCATGATCATTTGTTCTGTGTCTGGGTGTAATTTATCTATAATATGTATGTATTTAGAAATATATAAGTATGTTTATCAGTTGTCTAGTACCCATAACACAAGCTCTGCTTAGCTTGGGACTAGACGGCGTTGTGTGATAGTTGTGGAATATTATTATTATTATTATTATTATTATATTACCTAATACATGGTGCCTTTAATCGACGCACAAACTGATACCACTTATCCAATACATGATTCTAGACCCCCCAGTGCGTCGCCTTTTTCTGAATTAAAATAAAATGGTTTTTTTTTAACTGTGTGAAATCTTTATTCTAATTAACCCCGATGACTTTTTTATTTTAAAATTAACTAATTCATTTTTTTTACTAAAAATGTTGGAATATCGATTTTATTCAGATTAAATTAAAAAACGAGGACTAAAAAAAAAATTAGGAAAAATTCACGAAAAGGCCCAGTGGTTATGATACCCACCTGTCATTGATGAGGTTAGCATAGCATAGCATAGCATATCATAAACAGCCTTTTAATGTTCCCACTGCTGGAACTTACGCCTACTGAAGAGGGAATGGACCGTAATTCACCACGCGAACCCAGTGCGTGTGACAAGTCTTCTAATTTTTGGTTCTAGGACATGCCGGTTTCCTCACGATGTTTTCCTTCACCGTTTTCATAAAGTTGCAAGTTGAAAACCAGCCCCCCTAGCCAAGTTACAAACGTTTCGCTTGCGTCGAACGCTTTGAGTTGACCTTGCCGCCAATTCTTTTGTTCTGACCACGTGAATGAGCGTTGAGGCGACGTCATTCCCGTACATTTGAAGCTTTCTACAAGCGTTAACTATTGCAGATTAGCAATTAGGCTAGGGGTACAGGCAAGTACCAATGTAAATTTTGCAATTCATTCTTTATATTCTTTATTGTACATAACTTTACAGATTTTACATAGTAGAGAAATTATCTCTAAATTATACATGGTAAGAAAGCCGATGTACACAGGCGAGCTTAACCCAAAATTGGGTTTTCTTACAGCAAACCTTAATACTCTACAAGAAATTTTATAAAAGAGAATAACTTAACAAATGCACAACAAAAACCAAGTTATCTCATATGAATTGAAACTTACAAACTAAAATAATTTACCTACATAGATATGTGCGCAGCACACAATACTTATGAACATACTACATAAATACAACAAATAAAACCTATATATATATAATATAGACATACATGACTCATGTTGACAGGAAATGTTCCCTGATCCTTCCCCTGAAGACGTCCAACGAAGGGCTAGCCCTCATTGAGTGTGGAAGAGAATTCCAAAGGCGAACAGCTCGAACAGTAAAAGAACCACCCACTGTACCGACTAGAGAAATGGGGAGGAAATCGAAGGAGAAGAGAGGATGATGAGCGACAAGACTTTCTTCTCGGAACAAGATACTCAATTCATATATTATGTCATTGTACTCGTATCTTTCAAAGTTTATCTAGGATATCGAGCGGGTTTTTAGTTAATAAAAGCCTGACACTATCTCCCGCTCCGCCCAAGAGCGGGGGTTGTCATTAGAAGATTTTCCCACCACGAAAAAAAACCCTTGTTTCTAGAACTGCGTAATACCATTGATCCTGAATTCCTGATTGTCAATCGTAGATCTCTTGTCATACAGGATTCAAGATCAACGGGAAGTGAGACCGGCCGATATACGTTTACTGTTGGACATAGGCCTCTCCCAAGCGTCGTCACAACGGAACTTTCCTGTGCGTCTCGCATCCTTCGGTTTCCCGCAACCTTCAACAGGTCATCGGTCCACCTTGTAGGAGGCAATCTAACGCTGCGTCTTCCGGTACGCGGCTTATTTCCTTGCGAGTGTCAAAATATAATAGAATAGAATAAACGTTATTGTACACAAAAAAGCATCATTTTCAGAGCGTTTATCTTTAGATTGCGTTGACATTGGAGTTTGATTGTTTTCATTGCTCCAGGGGGTAGCAGTCTTATAGATATACATAGATATCGATTTCAGCTTAATACCTTCACGTGTTCCTGAGAAAGAGGGTCTTAACAGACGGCAGATGGAAAAAGGTCACGAAATCCACTGATTTCACGAAATCCGCTAATTTCGTGACGTGTTTTAAGGTACTCCGTAGTTTGGACGCCTAAATGGACACATATTGGGATACTAAAACAGAGATTGGACATTGTTTGAACAGGAACACTATGTATGTTCGCACTACCTGTCGGTGGGGTCTATAAACTCCCTATTTAGATGAAGTGTACTTCCAGTAGCGTCCTTAAGTCCGCGTCAACTGATACTTCCATCACGTCCGGGTGGCAGATGTTCCTTCACCGACACTGCTGGCTGTATCAGCACGTATCAGGGTCAAAATGTTTATGACTAGCTTTTGCCTGCGGCTTCGCCCGCGTACATAAAATATCCTATGTCACTCAGGAATAAAGCAGCTTTCAGTCGGTGAAAAAATTACCTCCTACAAACAAAAGAACTTAAAAACTAACTTTACCTCTATGTTATATTAGTGTAGATTTCAATGCCAATACAAGGATTTCTATTTTACTTTGGTTCGTACCAGACCCTGTAGATTCTTCAGGCTCTGGTGTTCTTCAGTTTACGTGGAAATCTGGATTTATTTAGTTAATCCAATGCTCTGGTTTCATGTGTTGGCAAATGCTTTAAGCTATAGTTTCATAATTGGGCTGGGGAATTGTTCGGATAAGCTACTGCAGCAACATAGTGCCTTGTTGCTTCAGTGACTCTTCCGAACCATTTCCGGCAACTGGAGTAACACAGGTAAGTTTCAGTCAGTTAAAGATTGGCATTCTTGCCCTACACAGGCCGGGATTACATAATAAGATATCTCATGATTTCTCATTTTAAAAAAGGTATGTCAGTACCTAAGAATTTTTTTAAATGACGTTGTCCTACACTCAGAATTTATCTTGTATTGTGGGTGTATTAACAAGCTTATGAACTCACATACACAAAAAACACCCACACTTAGAACAAATACCAGTGGGTCATACAAATATTTGTTCCGTGCAAGAATTGAACCTGCGACAAGCAGCGCAGAAGTCAATCGTTCAGCCACTGTGCCAGAGTTATCACACATTCGTCTAAAAGACAAGTTTTTGGTTGTTTACTAAAGAGTTTTCATTAAATATCTGAATTATAAAAAAAAAGACGTGTGGCACTCGGGGACTGCCGCGGTAAAGCTATTATATTTATTTATTCAGTATTTTTTTTCCTTTGTTTTTTTTTCTTTGATATTAATTGAAGTTACACTTTCACACATTGAATTGAATTTTGATTGATTGTTCACTCATTTGTTTTCTTATCGGTCACAACGCTTTAAAAAAACAAATGAGTGGGGGGTGTTAGGTTATTTTCGTTACGGAATTTCTGAATTCGGTCTCCACGCTCAAGGCCCGCGATAGAAGCTATGCAATAGCTTAAAAAAAATAAGCAGCTACTCTACTTTAAATTTTTAAATAAAATCAGCTCAGTTTAACAAAAACCATACGGTCTTGGCATAAAGATTTCTTTCATACATTCGTACGGCATGTTTTATTTTTAGAATTTAACATTATGACAGAGCAATAACAATATATCATATAATAACCACAAGAGGGATTCGCTTCGTAACGTTCCAAGTACAAAATGCCATCTTTAAAAATATGCACGTTAGTTTGTAAATGTACTTATATTTTGAAATTAGCTTCTGCCACCCGTTTTACTCGCGTGAAAGTAGTTTATTCCATTTTTTTTTATTTTTGACAGGCTCGCATTTGACCATTATATCACCTGATGGTAAGCGATGATGTGACCGATTTTTTTTTTTTTTTTTCGATGGGAAAAATCATCTTATGACAACCCCCGCTCTTGGGCGGAGCGGGAGATAGTGTCAGACTCTTACTGACTAAAAAACCCATCCCGTTCCTTCAAGCCTTCATACCGGGGCTCGAGCGCCCTTTCGGATAACCCTGGCCCCAGTAATGTGACCGACGATGGAGCACGCTTGCCTAGAAGTAACCTATTCATTCTTGACTTAATGACCTCTAAATTGTAGCCAGGAAACACAGACTTCAGCGGGGAATTCCACTCCTTGGCTGTACGCACAATAAATGTGTTCCGCTTTGTGCGTATGGGTGGAATGTCCATCATGTACCGGTGGCGCAACGCCGTACGTCTAGTGGTCCGATGATGGAACGGACTTGGCGGAATTAGATTGTGCGATTCCAGTGCCCACTCCCCGAAATGTAAACGATAGAAAACCGACAGGCTAGCAACTCGGCGGCGATGCTCAAGACTTTGGAGCTTCGACTCTACAAGTGCATCATTGCCGATGATTCTCTTGGCTCACCTCTCAATGAACTCCAGGGCATCAAGCTGGTATTTGGCAGACCCATCCCAAAGATGAGAATAGTTACTCCATACACGAACGAACTTGGGCTTGATAAAGATTAAGCAGCCACAAACTTCGAACCCCCAAATTTTGGGAAATCCTCTCTTAGTTCTCGCCTCTTCATTTTCTGCCTGACGCAGGTCCTCACCGGACATGCTGTTTCGAGAGTTACCTGTTTTGGATTCAGTGATAAGAAACGCCCGGGGGACATGGTGGAGCAAGTAGTGGAAGTCTGCCTCGCTTAACGACTTCTCGTGGAGGTGATGTGGAGCGACCTCACTTGCCCGACCTAGGTTCAGGCCGTGATACGGGGCAAGAAGGAAAGAGAAGTGGCCGAAGGAGGCAAGCACCGCCATGTCCTCGTGGAGATGAGTGCTTTTCTTGCCTTTCATGCAGAGCGGGGAGGGTATTTGTATTTGATGAGTCTCCAACCTGAAAAAAAAGGGTTGGGTAGAAGTGTATTCTTAGTAGTAGTCTAGACTTTAAATGTCATGTAATAATTGATTGGGCTCAAATGTAAATAACAGGTTGTTCCTGAATAATTTTAAACGAGAAAGCTTAATAAAAAAGAAAAGAAAAAATATATTTAAAAGCCTGCTATTTTATTTCAAATATAATTCAGTAACAGAAGGTAGAACTTGGTTTGATTAATGGTGATTTTTTAATAATTCGTCCCCATAACCGGGGATGTCCCAAATTCCCGATAACTCACGACTAGTCCCGAAGTCAATGGTAGACGTGTGTCGGATTCTGTTACGAATTCATCAGTCGTATCTAAGTTAGTGGCAGCTTCTATACTTGCATAAACAATGTACATGTGTAATACGAATGAAATTAGTGACCCTTGCAATCCAGAACCCGTTTATTTTTACTGTTCTCAAGTTCCCATACTCTTACAACTTACGCAGGATGATACTACTTATCATCCTGTACGACATGTATTTTTTATCCATAACAGAAATACCCTTTAATAAAAAATAAAACTGACCGTTTAAATAATTCAACATCAGGTCAAACTTCAACGTCATCTTAAAACGAAACGGGTGGTGGTAACGTTGACTCATATTGTTATTTCATTATAAATGCACAAAATGTCTTAATTAAATGATCAGAACCGGCATAATAACTCAGAAAAAATACACAGCCTCCAACTCCGGTTGTCTCCCCTCCCTTTCACACGTACCACACCTCATGCCCCATCTCTTTCTGTACCAGACGAACTTGTAAATTGTTCTTTTTACGTTATGCCCGGACCGAAAGGTCTTATACAAGATGAATTATTACGAATTTAATCTTTACTGCTATTGATATAAATTCGTTTTTTATTTTTAAATTTTTCTTTTCCTACATTTGGTAGTTCACGACGATGATCAAGTTATCTCGCTCAGACAAAACAAAATACAGCTCGAGTCCTTTGAGCTTTCGAGTTTCGTTGCTTTACCGCGATTGCTTTTTGTATCCCTGTCCCTTTTCTCTGGCCATTTCATTCGTAACCAAACGGGTTTGATTCTGAAATCCTTAAAGATGGCCTTTCCGTCTGAAAATGGACTTTGTTTACCCCATTGTAAGATATTTTTTTGCTTGTTTGTTGATTGCAATGTAAAGTTTAATACGTTCTCGTGAAGATGTTACTGTCACATTCTACGATGCGATATGTGGTGTTTTTATTGTGAGTGCATTAAGACATGCATTGCACTCAGTTTGGTTACTGAGGGCCAGTTCGGGTAACTAATACATGATTCATACGGAACCTATTGGTAGTGACGCGATTTCACGCACGAACTTGACAGAAACATTCTTTTGTAAGTGATAGTATGCGATGTTTAGTACTTTTACTGTTTTTATTTTATTGAATTGTTTGGAGTACTTGGGATATTGGACGAGAGCTAAACACATTATTTTATTTCTCGCTTTGTTAACACGAATAACAGTGCAGTAGAATCTAGCAGTTAGAACATTGATATAATTTAACCTATACAATTAAATTTAGTGTTCACAAATCTTATTAGTCTTGATAAAAATCTATTTAACATTGTCATCTTTCTTATTTCTTCCTAGACACTATCTTATTTTCAATCCCTTATACCTGATTGCTTTCATCATCAATTACCCATCACGCTATACCTCAATTACCCTAATCAACCCATCAAATCATCCACTGATGACAATCCCACAACCAAAACACATTACTTCTTGATCCCACAAATTCCACGTCACACCTAATTTGACCTTTATATTTTCAACCCCATTAGCTGGATGCCCATCATATTTGTGTTCCAACCTCAAAGTAGTCCAGTCAGTGTGTGATTAAGGAATACTTCCATAGTTTCTCAGAACGACTGAATTGCTTGAGTCGTCAGCAACTTGTCATCTCTGGACAAACATTTGAGCAGTAGTCACCACAGTAAACATACTGCCTTCAAGTATTTGCTCACCACTCCACAAATAGATAATTATTTAGTCTGTTTCCACATTTCGATATTGAATTTCTTATTCTGAAATTCATTTTTCATGTTGGCGTTATGGTAAATTTAGATTATCAGTCAGTGTGACCGCGTTTAGGTGTGTTTATTTGGCGTCGTGTTTCTGCTTCTGTTTTTGTTTAAAGCGCTTTTTAAACTTCTCCGTATGAATTAAAATATGTTTTTGATTTTACTTAAATTTAAAATTTATCATTCAATTCATTGGTTGAATCACCAATTGATCATTTATTAATTATTTCTCTGGTATTATTCGTTTATTTGATCGCTGTGTAACGTAAGCTTATATCAGTTTCTGAAAGATTTTGATTATGCAGAAACCATTTAGTTTTATTTTTCTAGCTAGAGAACAGTTTTATTCTGACGCTATTAATTAAACGTAACTTTCAGCGTATCCGGTGTTTTATTGGGATCGCTGACATTTATAGGTTTATCAAACATTATTATCGCTCTGATTTTAGGTTTCACTTATTCTGTCATCACCTCGTTTTTATTTTTTTCTTAACTGACTTCAATTAGGAGGATGTTATAATATGTTCTGTATGTATTTCGATTAGTTTTGTAATTTCTAGATATGTCTTTTAACTTTTAGATTGTATAATTTAAAAATTTATATTTGACATCAATTAATTAAATCAAGCGCTTGTTTTTTCATAAAGCGAATCTAGATTTAGTTATGAAGATATAACGGTCTTATTCTTTCTTTTTCCCTCGTTCTTCATTTTTCTTCTTTAACTGTTACAATTTTACTACTTATTTCTTCTTATATGTGGCGCTGCTTTTACTCATCAAAACTGATTCAAATAATAAAAAAACATTTCACTAAAACTTCTTAGTCAACACGTTTACTGTTTTCTTATTGCGTGATATTGATATTTAATAAATACACATAATTATGTAATTTAAACCTTATATGAGGTAATATGTCCTGACAAGTGTTTGTGTTGTTAATGTGCCATAAATAAAAAATGACATTGCTCTGGCCTGGAAATGGTCTCCAAGGTGGACCGATGACCTGGTAAGGGTTGCGGGAATCCGATGGATGCGAGACGCACAGGACCGTTCATTGTGGCGACACTTGGGGGAGGCCTATGTCCAGCAGAGGACGTCTTTCGGCTGAAATGATGATGACATTTCTCTCAATGTCAGTACCTAGTTTCTGAACTACATAAATGACATTATCTGTAACGTTGCAGTTCAAAGGGAAACATTCCAGCTTCCGTACTGAAAGGTTATAATTACATAATCACTCCAGACCTCCCACTTACCGTATTTACTTGGCCATCGATGTGGACTCAATAAAAAACCCGGTATCGTTCATGTAAATCCATGAATTATCATTGTTTATGTTAGTGCATCAGTCAGCATAGCGCTAAGAAAATGCGATTAAGACATTATCTGGTTAGCACTATCCGCGCCCGAGCAGGACGGAGCACAAATACGCCCGCATATAATTTGTACGGAAATAACTTTCCGTGTGAGAGAGACGGCGCGATTGAAATGTCAGGTTCGACGGGCGCATAATGAGAAAAGTGTTGTCTCTTTCTCTCTAGACGTTTTACAATCGTTTATTGTCATGTTACTGTCTCGTTTCGACGGGCAAGATTGAGATGAAATCGCCGTCGGCGCGTTTCGGCCGTGTCCACCCGCTATTAATATTCTATATCGGCGTGTAGTGCGACCGCGGCGGACGTTGCTCGCGTTATTTTTTATTTCGTGTTTTACTTTGACAATCGTTATTATTTTTATAAATTAAAAACATTGACATTTCGTGCGAGGATTTGTGTGGAAGTGATTGATTTAATTATATTCTGTTGTGACCAAAAATAGTTTATTTAACATACGATTGACAAGTGAGCATGTGTTGTGTCCGTATTTATTATTATGCGAATGGATTGCTTTTGCTACCGGCGATATAGTTTGACACAAGATGACCTGAACAATTAAGATATGAACTGTAAGTAAATATGTCACATTATTATTAAAAAATAATAATAAAAAAAATGAAAGAGTTGTAGAAGTTTGATAAATTGTTTTAATTAGTATTTGTGCTGCGACATTTTTATTATTACAGTTTATTTTAAAGTTTGCGAGTAGTTAGTTATTTTCGGTGTGAGTTCAGTTCAGAACATGTGGGCAGAAGAGTGTTTTGTACCTGAATCTTTGAGAATGAAGGGGCTGACTTTTTGTATGTTTAAAAACAAAGAAGTGGCCGGGTCGGCGGGGAGTCGTCCGGTGTTGCAGTGCAGTCACGTTTTTAGTCTTTCCCGGGAATGGCTGGGATTTTTATTTATCACTCTGCGACCGTCGCCAAGAGTTGCATTTTTTATTAATATGAGAAATTTTGTATTCCAAGTACAAACATTTTCTGAGAATTGCATCGGATGCGTGGATTACCATATTCCTGACATAGTTGAACTAAAAACCATAGTATGTTGTTATCTACGTATATATTCGTATTACAAGTGTAGCTTGTTTTTGTTGTCGTAAAAAGTAAAAACAAAACAAAATAAAAGAAACTAGGGTAGTTGTAGCAGATATAAAAATGTGTTCACAAGAAAAATATAAATGTTTATTATCTTAAGTATTTTCAAGTACAATTTCTTAATATTTGCAAGCTGCAAGGTGTACATACTACATATTAATTGTAACATTTATTTCATCATCAGCCATTAAAATAGAACGCGTCCATAAAAGTTAGACTAGTTTTTATTGTTTAAATTACTGTTAAGTTACAATAAACATAAATAATTACTTAACTATGTATGTAGTTTCGTTTAGCTACCAAACCGTGTCATAATAAAATAATTAAATAACTCATTCATCACCGAAAATTTAATTTGTATGAAAATTAAATGTTCCTTTAAGAGTCATTAAGCAAATTAAGCTACTAACTTACTCTAAATCGCATATGTTTATAGTTTATAATAAAAAAAAACTGTTTTGTGAAACATTTTTATTCGATTGCTAATTTTTCAATTTAATAACAGAGAATTTTGGTACCTATATTAAAATTATTTTCCGGTAAAAATTAATTTTAAATAGTGTACTTATTTTAAAGTTCCAATCCAACTGGTGTTTTTATAATCTTGATATGTAAGTAATATAAGTAACATATTATAAACTTTTTGTCTATATATGCATTGAAATTATAACTTTTCTCATATATGTACTAAAAACGTAAAGATGAGAAAAGATAAATATTTATAATAGCTAACGAAAATAACACAGGACAGTAACAATTACCAATATGTATATATTAATATTTATCAACAAAATAAAAAGTAAAAAGTTTTAAAAGGAAAAAAAAAACTCGTCAAAGCTTTGCGTTTTGAGAGCGTTTGAAAACGAAAAATTCTCAAGCAAAATGTAAAGCTGTATAAAATTCATATACAACTTTCGTCGAAACTTACAAATTCAGGCATAAACAAAAACTAATTAACTCATAATTTTATTCATAGTCTAAACACTTCCATTGTTATCAAAACTTCATAAGCGCAATTAACTTGACTACAATATGAAGTAGGTACAGTCGGCCACATTATAATGTAAAACAGTAAGATTTCACCATTAATAACTTCATAATGCTCACATTTCACGAGCTATGGCGGAGTTGCACGAACGGTTCCGAACCGCCCCGAACGGACCCGACGACCTGCGTCCCGATCACGACTACACGAGATAGAGTAATGATTTGTTTGCTTACAATCGATTCCTTAGATGAATTATCGATATGAGAAATGCAAGATAGTAGATGATGTAATTGCTGTGGAATCATGAACATATCGAATTAATAAAGATAGTACAAAGATCACAGAAAGAGCCATAGTAGATAGTAAATGAGAAGAGAATACAATCTGAAAGCTAAATGAAAAAAAAAATTCTTGATATTGAAAAGTTGATTATGAAATTATGGATGTAAAAGGCAATAAAACAAATGAGGCAAATAAAGCAATCAATAGGTTTTCACATTTCAATTCTTGTTTTTCTTCAGTAAGGACCATAGCAGTTTCAAAACCAAGATGATGATAGAGAATGTACGAGTATATGTCACTTAGACTTTTCGTAAAAGTGACATATAGATCATTACCTAATTAATTCGAAAATTTTAATTTATTAAAGACTTGCTTGATGAAAAATAATAGAAAATTACATTTGTGGCTTCTAATAATAATAGAAACTACAACATCAACGCCTAAAAAATTTAAAATACTAACAAAATTTTTTACTTGTCGAAAAGTAATAGAAAATAATACATCGCTTCTCTATTAACTTAATTTATCTGAACTGCAAGATCTGACGACACATTAATTGCTAATGCACTCGAAACGATTTTAATATCTTCAATTACATTATAAATGGCATATAACTCTGAGAAAATTTCCATAATAGTTATCCAATAAGCTGAAACATTACAAGGCATTGCCCATTATGAATTCCATCGTGCGCGTCTGTAACAATTATTGGTCTATCCATCGACTCACGCGCATCGGTCGTCGACATGCCTCCATCTCTGTATCGATCTCGGATCTTGTTGATTAAGCTATTACCAAAACTACACGTTTCCTCATCTACAAATGCCCTGCGGCGCCGCTTGCGGTTTTTTTTTTCTACTATAAATCATATCCGTTATACGAATCTTCTATCATTTTGTGTAGTTATAATTTTTTTGTAATGGATGGATTCTTCCTTTATGATTGGTGTTTACGTAAATTGGTATCGGCGTAATGCTGATTGATTTTTACATTATTCATTATAATCAACTCGGTATCCTCTTGAATTGATGATTACCTGCCATGCTGTAAATCTATTTTCGATAATGATAGATTGTGCAGCGTATAAAAGTGGAGTAAGAATATTTTAGTTCTAGATTTCTTTTGCGATTTGAAACAGGTTAAAAAAAACTACCTGAATGCAGTAATTGCCAACGGTCAATAAACTTTAACAGTTTACTAGATAATTAAATAATGTTATCTCAAAAATTAAACCTCTCAAATACAATATTACATCTCATTTATTCAATAGCAATAATGCAAATACATAGTTTCTAGATTTAACATCAAATAACCAATACTACTAAATAATATCCAATAATGCCAATTTAAAGTAATGGAGAGTGGTATTTAAACAAAACCAATAAACTGTGTGAGGAATGAAATCGAAGCACAGTCAATACACTTAATAAAATCGATGTGTATAAGACATATCTTATACTTGAACTAATAATGGAATCAGAAAGTGAGCGGATAGCGGATGGATCAGAAAATATTTTGAATAAAATATTAAAACTGAGATTTGAATTCAAGATCTAGAAAGTTTTAATGAACTTTTGAAATATGTTAAAGACCCTTTTAATAACATCATTAATTAATTTTCAAGATGTAATCTGAGAAGAAGGGAATAAGATACAGGCTTGGTTGGTAAGAGGCCAAAGAAATTAAATCAGTTTATGAAGTAACTGTGCTTGATAACGCTGCTGACAATTCAACATTTTTTGTTAGTGAAGATGTCATTGAAATTCTCTTTATTTTAGTAGCTAGCTAATCATTTGGTAAATTAGCAGCTTATTAGCCCCTGTATTATTTCTGTCCTTTCAATTCATCTTAAGGTTGTCTGGTAGATATCGCTGTCAGCGATAAGACCCACATTGTACCCATAGATTCAAGTTTATTTATAAGTTGTGTTACTTTTTGGTGTACAATCAAGTTTATTCTATTCTGTTCTAAAACCTCTTGAAGTAATCATTATTTCAAAGTAATTTTGACAATTTTGAACTACAGATATGCTCCTTCGTTAGTGCATATATAGCAGCACCATTTTGCTTTTCCATCGCTATCTGTATCACCTTATCTCATAGCGATCATCTTAAACTGCCAGCTTACGAATTTATTCATTCTACAGACAATAAAGTTAAATAAGTACTAGGACTCCCGGAGTTATCGAGATTAAGTATACGTTTTGTTGCGACTGGACTTCATCTTCAAATTTAATGCATTTTCATTTTGTCTACTTCGGTTTCTGTCATATTTCTTTGGCAGGTATTTTAGTGTTTACTTCTGTGACTTAACAAATTCGTTTAAAAAAAAATGAACAGTTAACAGTACAAATCGCAATTATATTTTTTAAATTGAAGAAAATATTATCTATCTATCATATATTTTTTTAATGTTATGTTGTAGTTTGTCAGGTAAAGTATAAAAAAATCCTTTAATTTTTTTTTGTCAGTTTTATAAACCTCAAATTCCTCAACAGGACACCAACTTCATACATGTTTTAAAATAAAGTCATTTCTCACTTATCGAGCTTGAGCTTTTACACTCAAGTGCATTAAACTCTAAAACCCCTTGTGGTGTAATTTCGCTGATATCGTTAAGTCGTTTAGTTATTTGGTCCGGGCTATCTCGGGAACTGGTTGGGGCAACCCGGGTCAAGCGCGGTCACGGCCTTAGATGAAGACATTCGGGTTCCAATACAGCAGTGCCGTGGAGTGGCATTTTTAAGAATTTTTTTTATGTGCAAATATTTTTTATGATATTATATAAAAATTTGTAATTAAAAAAAATTTATAAAAGTCGAATTAGTGTTCATGGAGTTTGTTGCACTTTCTTTTCCATGAATGTTCAATCAGGATATTTTTTCTGATTGACTGACATCTTGACAATTCTAAAGTGCCTGAAAATTGTTTAATTGAAATAATTTATTTCTTTGCTTTGAAAAAAAAAGCTGTTGGTCTCTCTGATATGTCACTAATTAACAAACAGTATTGTCACGATAACAAAGTTTACAATGAACATTAAATTAATGTAAATCAACAAACCAACACTCAACTACTAATTTTATTATTTGATTAGCGTGTCAATGAGAAATTTTCTGGTTACTAAACATGTCTACTGATTTTATTGATAGCAAACAAACACGAATCCGTATTTTAATTAATAAAGAAAGTTTTCGATAGATACTGTTAATTAATAAAGTCAAATGTATTGTAATTTTAACCAGTTAATATGAAAATTAGGAAACTTCTGTTTTTTGGTTAAACTAATGACCGTTAAACATTCACATTGATATTTTTTTTTTTTTTTGGTTTAACTAATGTTAATTATGTGAAAAGTATGTTTTGGTTACTCTAAGAGTAAATTTAAACCAGACTTGTTTAAATTTATTTATGGCAAATTTATACTACGTCTTTAAAAAAGAAGCGTGAAATTAATTCGCCTGTGTAGATACCCATGTGCATAAAGTGTTAAATAAATAAATAATATGATTTTTTGATTTTTGCTTCAATGTTACAAAAAAATATATCTATTTAAAGCTCTACAGATTTTGAGCACCACAAAATCGGAATGCTATCATCAAATTGATGATCCTTTCAAGCTATCATTATAAAACCTTTGCAAGGCTCACTCACTATAATTCGTACACAATGACCATAGCAAACAATGTATCTAATCACAAATATGGCGAATAATCACTACATTTGCCGAACATCCCAGTTATTTACAATCAATCGACTGCGCAAGAGCGTGACACGACCAGAAAATACGACCACAAAATATTTGTACAGTCAGCACCGTAATAAACACACAGAAGCGAGACGAATCATCGCGTTCACTAAATAAAAATTTTCGAACTTCGAACGGACCCACAAAAAATACGAGTAAAATGAGCGTCGAAAGAGCCATCTCTCCTGGGTAGAACTAATTGGCGTTCGTTGGTTTATACCTTAAAAAAGTTATTTGTTAAACTCGTAACACTATTTTGATGTCCGAAGCCGGGACGTGAGGCTGTTTCGGACAAAAAATGACGGTACTGACCGCTGCTGCCTCTTTGATATACGGATTGAACAAATATTTTTGATGTAGTTGCATGATTGTTATTTTTTTTTTACAATAAAATTTTAATTTTTGTACATGAAATAACTTGCTACGAAGATATGCGGCATGAAAAACAAGATTTGGATAAGAATAAACAGCAAGTTGAATAATTTTGAAACGGTACAAAGTATAACAGGGCAATTTCAACATCAGCTACAAGAAGGCCGTAACAATAACTATGAAAAATATAACAATAAAAACGTGACAACTGTCTGATGACTGATCCGTGGCGTGTGTCGATGGAGAAAATAAAGTTATAACTATTTCGTGTTAGATATACTTGATACGGAGCGGCGCAGTTAGACAAAACACCTGTATTCCCCGCCTACCTACCCACTTATAAATATGTAACCCCCATTGTCCTCACAAAAGAGATCTATCCGTGGACTTGCTAACAAGGGATTTTTTGAGAAAAAAAGTCGAGAGATTCGAATGCGCACCAGATTTGTTGCCGAACAATGGACCAGGAGACGGTCAGGTAGAATAAATTCCCTTTGTTGACTACCATTAGGATTGTAATGTTTGAAGATTTTTAGGAGTAATAAAATTCGGTGAACGCTTATATTTTTTTTGCTTAATGTTTATGTGCCTGACTGTAATTCGTATTTTCGTTTTTTATTTCCGCACGATTTATCGATATAAAAATCCGTAGATATGTGTCTTTGAAATTGGATATCGTTCCTGCTACAACATAACCAATATTGGGATAAGCGTTAAAGAAGGAAAAAAGAAACTAAACAACTAAAGAACACACATCACATTCACATCTTGATCAAATTCCGAATAATCAGCTATCGAAATTATGAAAAAAAAAGTATCCACCTCTCTGGACGGGGCAACCGTTAAAATTAATGACATTTCTTTCACTACGGCCGAGAACAGTGTCGGTTACCTCGCTTCTACTACCTGGCCGTTGATGGGTCTATTTAGACATCAAAATACATTTTTTTGTTCGAATATATCTGTGAAACTAGTTCCCGAAACACAAAACATTCATTGTTGGGGTACTTTTAATGATTTTCGGCACATTTGAGAGATCGTAACATTTGAATTCTGCGAACCCACGTGTTATATTTGGCAGAAAAAAGTAAGGTGCGTTTCCATCTGTCAAATGAGGTGTTATTTACGATTTTGTGGCGAAACGTGATGGTTTCAATGAAAATGACACTTTCAAGGTGTTATGTAACATATTAGGTGACATAAACTAGACTTCTGGGTGACTTGCCGTTACAGTTTTATGTGTTTTTCGTGTACAGACAAGAGGTGTTTGCGCTTATATTTTTTGTGCTTGTTTTCTTAATACAGATTCAATTTTGTGTGTATTTGCATTCTGTATTCTCGGTAATCTGAACTGTCACTCACCTAATACGTACAATGAGAACATGATCAAACCAACATCTGACAATCATCTAATTCGCAGAAATACTTACATAAGAAACTTAAATATTAAATAACTATTTATACTAATCTTAACTGCGTAAGTAATACCTATACAAAAATAAAACACACTCATGAGTCGAAGTACACCTCTTCATCATTGTTATCCGAAAACGTGCCAAGAAGACTGGCAGCATTGCTAAACTAAATGCCAAAGTTAATTCTTTGAGCAAAGATCGAGTCAGCCCTCTGATCGCGCAGGGCTACAGGAATGTTGGATAGTGCTACTGTGGCCCTGGAACGCAAAGGGTAACTGAAGGAATACAGGTGTGTTTTATTCAGCAAAAGTCTGACACACCCTCTCGTTTCATCCATAGCGGGAGAAGTTGTTTGATGATGGCCCATCACAAATAAGCTCTCATCATGCAAAGTCTCGATCAGTCAGCAAGAAATATCGTTTAAAAGGGTATGTGCACTTAGACCCCATGACATCCGCTTAGTCTATTTCCTTTATCTCAGTACTATCAATATCTTTGTACTTACTCAATACGCCCTAAATTTTATAATCACCAACCTAAAATCCTCCCCCGTCTTTGCCCAGCTATCTAAGTCTTAAAATTATCTCAAATTTTCAAGCACAGGAAATCATAATAACTCAAGTATTAAACAATCAAGCAATGCTGTGTGTATAAGTATTATCTTATCGGGACGGACAGACAGACAGGATGCTCGCGTTAGCTCCCAACTGACTGACAGACGAATCCCGGAGCAAACACTTGTTAAGAACGAATGAACTTGATTGCTTAATGTTGTGAGGGAATTTGATATGGGTTGACAATTGCTGCCCTTTGACGAAGGAATAAAAAGGAAGAAACATGATTCAGTATAGGAAGAAGAGGAATAAGTAAGACTACTTTGTAAAAGAGTGGAACACAATAGCAAACAGCCATAAGAAAATGATAATTTATTATAGAAGAAGAAAGAATTAAAATAGAAGGAAGTCTTTGCACCGTAGTGACAATAATACTAAAGAAATACAGGAATTTTAGCAGTGATCAATTATAATCACCCTTATATTGTTAGGGACAAATAGTGTTAGCACACAGGACTCCTGTCTAGGAGAGAGAGAGGACCGTAATTCATCACGTGAATCTAATACGAGTTGGTGGATGTCTTTAATTTTTTTTTGTCCTAGGTCATATCGATTTCCTCTCGAAGTTTTCCTTCATCGTTTTGAGAGCAGTTGTTATGAAATACATTACTATAAGAAATGCATCTGGCTGGATTTTATTCAATGACCTAACAATTTGTAAGTCGGTAGCCGTGACCACTGAGCTACCACTGCTCTCTCTGGAGCATCTCTATTCTCTTTAAAGTGATAATTCTAAAATACAAGCTAATCGAGCATTGGAAACGGTAAACTTGAAGTAGTAGCAGTAGTAGTTTACCATAAACTTGTGATGGTCAAAAACTCTGTGGTCAGTGTTGTTGATAACGAATGCAAACTAGCACAGAATAAATTGAAGGTCAAGAACTCAAGAGCTGACTAAACTACGAGTATGTTCATTTTTAAAGATAGTAGATATTTTAATTTAAAAATTTGGGTGAAATACTGATTGTACTTTATTTCCTGATGCTAAAACGACATCATTGTTTTTAAATACGTCTAATTCATCTCCATTATTTTTCTTCCACCAAACCGCGCCTAGTCGCGTGGTCATTTACGACCTACTCCTCTCAGAAAAGAGTTGGTATACCAGCTGTGGTAAAATTTGGCAAATTATGATTATTTTTCCTTTTTCTTCTGCTGTTGTCTCTTTAATTCTTAGCATTGTCTGTGTCAACGTTTTCTGTCGTTATACCACTGGCATCAAATTGCCTCATTGGTTTCAAATTTTCTGCCCTTTTTCTTCTACTATTGTTACTTTAATTCTTAACATTGTTTGTGTCTACTTTACCCTTCATTATATAGTTATCGACGATAAACTGCCTTGTTGGTCTCGTATTCATTTCCTCTGTTTCTTCGGCTATGGCCCTTTAATTCTTAGCATTGTCTGTGTCAATTTTATCTTTCGCTATATAGTTTTGGGCAAAACTTTCCTGCCTCATTGTTGTCGTGGTCGCAAACGCGGCTGTTGAGCATGGAAATCCTGGATGTGATCTGGGTCGAGCAAAAGGGCTATTTGTTGGGTTTTTCTATTAACAATCTCTAGTTTTGTTGGTGTGGTGACACTCCTATGCCTTGGAGAGCACATATAGCCTTGTGCACTATAATATCTCAATGATATTGGCCACCATGATAGAAATTCGGCCGGGAGGAATATTTATTTATGCCGTCAAAATCTGCTTTATTTTAATTAACGACTGGCACTAATCTTTTATCATCAGATAAATCTGTGTTACCCGTTCATGTCTCAATGTCTTTAAAAACAAGTTGTTAAAGTGTCGGAATCAACGCAGGCTAGATTAAATGCTATCTAGCGTTAAATTGGTTTATTAGTCGCAGTTTAATATTATAATTGTGCGCAATGACTATAATTATCATACATAATCTCATAATCTGAGATTGCGCGCTGATTTTAAGATAACATCTTTGTAACGGGGCGACCCACAGGAAGTTGTAATTTCTTGTTTTGTTCATCGGTTTTATAATGTACTTTTTATGTCTTTGGTCAGGTTAATTGGTCTATTATGGTTACTTGATTTATGTGTCAAAGTTACTGACGTCTTTATCATCCCTCTTTTTATCGATGACGAAGCTTGCTATTTGACATTGTGCTCTTAAATAATATTTTTCATCTTTCTTAAATCTGTGCAGGTATTATAGTATTATCATCTTTTTTTTTCTAACATATGTGGTAAAAGTATCCGGCTCGAAGGACCTGAAAGCGAGTTTTCATTATTTTCGCTTATTTGTATGTTCTTTGAACCCATTTAGCAAATTCCAATGATTAATTTCTTCATACAATCAAAAACATCAAACACAATCATCTCTTCCCAAATCCTATATCTTTCAACATAAAAATCCAATAGTGCGTTAGTCTGTTACTAACGCATTACCGTCGACTTGTAGGTGATAATGACAGTTTGCCCCGCCATTTAACATGGCCGTGCGAGCTACTGCGCCCGCGCATCCCTCGCCCCAATATTGTTTCACTATGTTTGGACATTATTATCTTCAGTTGGTTTAGGCGCGTGAGTTTTGGATTACGTTGCTAGTTTTTGAAAACAAGTTCTGTTGAGCAATCTGATAATGGATTTTTTGGAATTCTTGTAGTAGGAGTTGCGATGTTTGGTTTCGTATTGCTTGTTTTAGATTGTGTTATAATATTGTGACTTGGTGACATATTAAGGCTTTTTCATACGCGGTAGTGAGACAATTCGTTTCTTTAGAAATTGTTCTAGAATATTTTTTGTAAAATAAACAAGGACTGTCACAGGTTTTATCGCACTTGTCAGTATAAAGGCTCCCTTTAGGCTTGTTGATATTTTTTCAACTAGAGCAAATGTTATAGTTTCCTTTTCAAATTTGACTGTCTGCTGTGTTTTTTTCCTTCTATAAAGGAATAAATATTTCGAGCATCCTATTGGTCCTATTTTTTTTTGGAGCGCTTTTCATTAGTACCATCAAAGACACTTCCGATTGACGACCGCTAAGTTCAATTTTGCTTACAATCAAAGCGAAAATTTCTATCGGTTTGGTTTGGCGCCGCGCCGCATTATAGCGAAATTTTTTTAAAGTGATCAGGCAGAAATTACCGCGATAGTACATACCTCTTCAGAGGAGAAAAGTCGAAGCGAGGAGGAGTGGCAGGCGGTCGCGGACTTCTGGTGCGGTAATGCTCGCAAAGGAGGAGGCCGACCGCATCAGGCAACGGCGCTCTCGCCGCCGCCGCCTGGATTCCGATCCCGATTTGCGGCGCGGGCTTGCGAACAGTGAGCAATGGGTAGCTCGCTGTCCGGCCGTCCGGTAACCGTCCGGACCAAGCTTAAGTCGTCGACGGCGCGCCTCAAAGAGTTGTCAGCAACAGCAGTGGCCCAGCCGGGTCGAAGCCTACTGGGGCCAGGGTTATCCGAAAGGGAACTCGAGCCCTGGTATGAAGGCTAGAAGGAACGGGGTGGGCTTTTAGTCAGTAAGAGTCTGACACTATCTCCCGCTCCGCCCAAGAGCGGAGGTTGTCATTGGATGATTTTTCCCACCCAATTCATAATCGCAGAGGTTATTTAATAATCCCACCCTTACAAGAAAAACGTCGTTTACCGTCAGGTGAGATAGGTAGTGCCAAGCGCGAGCTTATCAATAATAATTAAAATGAAAAGTACCCATTTAAAAAAATCCAATTTAATATCTCCGATTCATACAATACTATGATACGAAAACCATCACAAATATCAAATCACATACCAGATCGAGACGAAACAAACCTGTCTTAAAAAGAAGACACTGTTCAGTAAACCAAACAAATAAATAACCGATAAATTGGCAAACAATAAACACATAAAAATACTCTAATAAAAACACCATAACGTCTAGGATAACCTGCAAAGTACTAATAAGCAGTTAACTCAGACACAGAACTGGTTTCGGTAGGAATGCGAGTGGGCGTTTGGTTCGATTCCCCGGCCGGACACTATTGTGACGTAACGCCATAGATTGGTTTGTTTACGGTAAAGTGGACCAGCGTTAGATTGTGGTTGTTTATGGGACATGAGACTGTGATGGGGTTTGCATGGGTGTATGATATTTTAGAAGTGATATTGTCTATGGGTTAGACAACAGTAAGCCACACAAAGAAGATCAATCGTTTGCTACACTTCAGCTTCGATTTATAGAATTGAATAGAATAAACTTTATTGTATACCAAAAAAGTAACACAATTTATACATAAACTTAAATCTATGGGTACAATGGCTGCCTTATCGCTGACAGCGTTATCTACCAGACAACCTCTTTTACATATTTATCTATACTTATATTAATATAAAGCTGAAGTATTTAGTATTTTTGTTTGTGGGCTTACGTACCTACCCAAAGAGTAGTTGGGACCCTATTATTAAGACTGTCCGTATATTTGTCACTAGGCTGTATCTCATGAATCCTGTTGTTAGACAGAAAGAATCCTGTTGAAACTTTCATTATTATGTATTTCTGTGGCTGCTATAACAACAATACTAAAAACAGGATAAAATTAATTGTGCTAAAAGAAGTTGTATAGGTAATGGAAGTGGAAATCCACTGGACTGATTTTAAAATTTTGTAAACCAAAATAAATTATTAAGCTATTGCATAGCTTCTATCGCGGGCCTTGAGCGTGGAGACCAAATCCAGAAATTCCGTAACGAAAATAACCTAACACCCCCCACTCATTTGTTTTTTGAGCGTGGTGACCGATAAGAAAACAAATGAGTGAACAATCAATCAAAATTCAATTCAATGTGTGAAAGTGTAACTTCAATTAATATCAAAGAAAAGAAAACAAAGGAAAAAAAATACTGCATAAATAAAATAAATAAATAATTATAATTGCATAAGTTGATAAAAATACTATGCAATAGCTTTACCGCGGCAGTCCCCGAGTGCCACACGTCTTTTTTTTTAGTTATAGTATTTTCTTTCACACGGGCGAAGCCGCTGGCAGAAGCTAGTTTTCTATATATATATATATATTATATCAAATGGTGTGTCTTTGAGATCAGTAATAATGATCAAAATATTCAAATATTGCAGCCACAGAAATTCAATACCACCAAAATCATAACTAATTTGTGTAGTTTAAAGATCAGAATCTTAACAATAATTATTTGTATAATGTCTGATCATTATCGAAATACAGACTTGACGTCTCAAATTTACAATAATAAAGTAATTTCTAAGCACACAAATGTCAACCATATCGACTACCACGTCTTACAAATTGAAATTACCCAATCACAGCCCGATCATAAACTAACCAGCTTTATCTACCAATCCGAAATCAAAGACAATCTAGACTCCGAAACTAAATCGAATCCTATCAGCAATTAAGCCTTCGCAATCAAAAACTAACATAAATATGGTGTCTGTGGGTAGTATTTTACGATTAAATATATAAGCTATAAACACAAAAGCCATAATTAATGCTTGAGCCCTCGGCCCTTTGGTAACGAGGCGAGAAACTTGGCCTTCGTGGGTCCAGGTGGACCACATAAAACTATCTGGACTTATTTTTATCAGGTCGTAATTTAGAGCTTTGGTTGAGCTAGAGAATAAAACCTTGGAATAGGTGAAGGGGTAATGGTCTTTTGAGACAGGAATGTGTTTTAGTTTTGGCGTGAAATAGGTTGGATGGATTGGTGAGCTTATAAATATAATATAATATTTCACAACTGTCACACAACGCCGTCTAGTCCCAAGCTAAGCAGAGCTTGTGTTATGAGTACTAGACAATTGATAAACATACTTATATATTTCTAAATACATGCATATTATAGATAATTACACCCAGATACAGAACAAATGATCACGCTCATCAAATAAACATTTGTCCTGGGTGGGGATCGAACCCACGACCTCAGGCATAGCAGTCAGGGCTAGTGGCCCTGACTGCTATGCTACTAACCACTAGACCAACAGGGCAGTCTTCAAATCAAAGTCAGTCGTCAAATCTTCTTGTATCTTCAGTTTTATGAGGATTTTTAATATCTATTAAAGTATTATCTGCACTATATTTCTAGTCTACTTCTACATGCTTCTGAATTTTAGCTTTTAGTGCTGATCTAGTAAGCTATACGATTATAATATTCTTCTGATATTCCAATTCTAGTAAACAAACTATTTCGCCTCCCTAAATCTATCTCGTAAGTACTTTATATTTCTAAAAAAAAACTAACTCATTATTACAGCACCACTTTTTACTAAAGACCCTAAACAAAAAACTACTCTAACACTCGAAATCGTCATGCCAACTATTTGCAGTAATACAGAGCATTTCAACAAATAATACAGATTAAACATACATAATCCCAAATACAGAATTGTTTGAACAAGTGGCCGCTACTCATCACTAGGATATGGTGAATACTTCTCATTGTCCCATAAAACCCCATGAAAGGTGCATGACAGGTTAAATAGATACGATTACAATGGGGAGCGAGGATTTGTGAAAATTATTAGTTTTAATATTTGAATAGAAAGGTGCTCGGAAATTGACGAGGGATCGCTTTTTTTTGGGGATCCACTCGGCGTTAAATTTTTGTTTGAAGTATCTGTGCTTTCATTACTCTGTGCAGCTATTAGTGAGTTTAACTTGAAGTATTATGGTATTTCAGGACGAGTATTTGTTTTCAAGAAGTGTAGTGTGTATGGATTTTGCGTGCTCGTATTTTAGTGTGATTTAGCATTGGTTTTGCAATCTAAGCTAGGAATTAAATGAGTGGGTAAGACCGTGTTTATAACTTTAAATTTGGTTTCGAAGTCTTAAGTAGCATATAGGTCTGTTATAAATTTAGGTAAAGTGAGACAGTAGTCAGTTTAACTGAATTCCCTTCTTGGTTAAATGCGAGATGGTGGGCGCTCTAAAATATAATAATATTGATTTCATCATTTTATTTAGAAAATTCATGACTGTAGGTGCATTTCTTGTAGGTGTTCAAGTTATCGAAGAGATAGCAAAGTAAGCTATTAAATCAGCAAATGGAGGTGTTAATGGAAGTACTAAAGACTATTAGTAATTATCAGTTATAGTGTTTATAGCAGGATAAATAAAACATGTTCCAATACCAAAAGACAGCAGTAGAAATAGATATAAAATTAATTGCTAATTAATTGTTTATATTGGGCTGTTCAACTCTAAACAAGGTAGCTCGTTGGTGTGGTGTTCACTGACGTTACTAAGCATGAGCTACCTGGGTCCTGTGCAAGGGTTTTGCAAAGTACCTATTAACCTTTTTTTCAATCAGTATTTTGTCAGTAGAAGCTGGGAGTCGAGATTAGTGCCAGGGTAATGATAATAGGTTATCTCCCTGTTATTATTATAAACCTGTTGTGTTCCAACTCCCATTGCAGGGTAACAGTCTCCCCTCCTTTCATCCCCTTTTTTTCATTCTCTGTCTCTAGCTACATCCGCCTAATCCATTAGAAGAAGTTCAACTATTTACGCGATCACCTACTGGGCCTACCGAGTTGCCAGTTCATGTTATTTGGGATTCAGTCGGAGCCTGCTTTTGCCCAACCCTGTCGCAACATGCGTCAGATATATCCTGTCCAGTTCCATTTTAGTTTATGACTAATTTGCTTACGTCTGTGGTTGGTGTTTTTGGAACTAAGTGTACTTACCTTTTCTTGGAGAACTTAAATGTTTCTGGTGTATTATGTCTACAAGTATATTGTTGAATATCAACAGATTTAGAACTATTGTGGCAGGAGAAATTACATACACATAGCTTCTGCTAGCGGCTTCACCCGCGTGAAAGCAGAAAATTATCCAAAGGTACAAGATAAAAAGTATCATTTGTGCTATTCCAGGACATTTTCTACTGGGTTTGCGGACAGTGAGCAAGGGTAGCTCGCTGTCCGGCCGTCCAGTAACTGTCCGGACCAAGCCCAAGTCGTCGACGGCGCGCACTGTTCCCGCGCGCCTCAAGGAGTTGTCAGCAACAGCAGGGACCCAGCCGGGTCGACGCTTACTGGGGCCAGGCTTATCCGAAAGGGAACTCGAGCCCCGGTATGAAGGCTAGAAGGAACGGGATGGGATTTTAGTCAGTAAGATTCTGACACTATCTCCCGCTCCGCCTAAGAGCGGGGGTTGTCATTGGATGATTTTTCCCACCACGTGTGATCAATTTCATCTAAATCCTTTCAACCGTTTGAGCGTGAAGAACTAACAAATATACACAATAACAAACTTTTTCCTGTAGTATGATGTTCTTAGAATAACTTTTGATAAATTATCCAAGTATTTTGAGGTACTCGGCCAGGACTTTCTTGGACTACAAACTGTGTCAGTAACATTAAAGTAACTGGTCCTTTTATCCATAATTTTTCCAGTAACAGCTTAAGCACCAATATTCCACCATAAAGGCGAGAACATAACATTCCCTTTGAACCGATAACACCAGAAAATCGATCAGTCACAAAATGATTCCGAGTACTTTCAACTTCCTACCTATAAATAGAAATACTCAAATAGGTATTCCTTTTGAGCTTTACACCTACATATTAATTAGTATGCTACAGAGTAACGACTGTACCCAGAATCCCTGATCTCCCTTCCGTATCTTATGACCAAGGATTGGGGGTCAGAGTATATTGGGGAAGGATCAGCAAAATCTAAATAGTAGAGTTTACATACAATATCTCACTGTAATACTAAAACTGATTCCTGGAACATGTTTTAAGTATACTCAATATTGACAGAGCGAGGCCGGGGGGCGTACAGTAGCTTATTGGTATTTTGGATTCTGGTGCGGGTAAATATTGGTTCTAACCTGTTTTTGACCGCGTAGGGGTGATCGGTTTTCTAAGGATTTTGAAATTATTCTCATACATAAGCACTGTAAGAAATACATTTTATGGTACCTGACTTACAGGTCATTTTTTTTGAGATGAGGGGAAATCAATCAGATTTCTTTTCCCGCTCTAGGGAGGAGCGAGAGGGCCTATCAGAATTTATTTACTGAACTGCTACGGGAATTCTTTCAGATGTTATTTTATATGGGGTTAATAAGATTTGACATTATTATCAGTATTTTTTTTTTCTGCAAACTTTCTATTTTAAATATTATGTATTTATCATTGCTTATCTACCAGAGTAAACATCTTCCCAACACAAAGTTGAAAACAATAATAACACAGCACGGTTGACGCAGTGGTTGGAGAATAAGCGGCGGCGCTTAGTACAGTGGGTTCGATTCCCGCATGGAACAAATATTATATGGCATACAGATACCTAGTTTGTCGGGGTCTCTCTTGTTTGTGAGTTTACATGTTTGTGAACGCACCCACGATATAGAAGTAATTCCTAGTATGAGGAAATGTATGTTCTAAAAATAAAAAAGACGTGTGGCACTCGGGGACTGCCGCGGTAAAGCTATTGCATAGCATTTTTATCAACTTATGCAATTATAATTATTTGTTTATTTTATTTTTGCAGTATTTTTTTTTTCCTTTGTTTTTTTTTCTTTGATATTAATTGAAGTTACACTTTCACACATTGAATTGAATTTTGATTGATTGTTCACTCATTTGTTTTCTTATCGGTCACAACAAATGAGTGGGGGGGGTGTTAGGTTATTTTCGTTACGGAATTTCTGGATTCGGTCTCCACGCTCAAGGCCCGCGATAGAAGCTATGCAATAGCTTAATAAAAATTTTTTTAGGATGCTGGGAGAGACGAAACTAAACAAGTTGGTCATGTTTTTAATCTAAATTGTTAGGAAATGCCTTTAGTAGTCTCGCTAATGTCAGTCGGTACTCGATTGTTTAGAATGTCGTTAAAATCATTATTACAAATGTCAAATATAATTTGACGCATCATTTGTCAAACTTTTGACGGGTATAATAAATTATATTGACATAAACATGGGTGAAACATTTGTTTAAATATTTTTGTTCTATTTGTTATGGCCTAAATTACCTAGCTAAGCCAAATATTGGCAAAAAAATGAGTACATTTTTTTTATTCTGTGGTAGTAGATAAATCATCAAATGTCTCCTCCCACTCTGGGTGGAGCGAGAGGGAGTGTCAGACTGACTAAAATCACACCTATGTTCCTTCAGTTGTCCTTTGTGTTTTAGGACCACGGGTTTCCCTTTCGGAAGTCAATCCATGGCCTCAATAGGCTTCGGCCGTACTGGGCTGGGCCCCTACAGTTATGCTGACATCTTTTTGAGGCGCGTGTAAAACACTAAGCGCCATCGACGGACGGTTACCGGACGGCCGGACGGCGAGCTACCCATTGCTAGTCGTCCGCAAACCTACGCCTACGGAGTTAAACCCACCTCTGTTCTATGAGTTGCTCATTACGTTCCAGGGCTGCGGTAACTCTCATAAACACTCCCGCATGCCATGAGTAGAACCTTGGACTTTATAAATTCCCTATCAACTATATAAACATACCTGCACATGTATCTATCTAAGAAAAAGATGATCAGCAGAGATGATATTGTAAAACAAATGTTGTTTTAAGTTAAACTCCTGCGCACCTATGCAAATAGGGCTCCCACAAAATTAATGTCAACATAAAAAGTAATAAAAACTACCTACGTTTAGTTGGACGCATCGTACCATATCGCTGTGTATGATTCCATTGGTTGTTGTTCAAATAATGAGGGAAATAATTTGGATTCCGAGGTAGCAATGTAATGTGAATTTATGATGTTCCCATCATCGTGAAGTTTGCTCTACAAAAGCTTCCAGTCATACAGGTTGTCTTAGGGTTGTAACAATTCCAAGTTTTATTTGTTAATTTTTTTTTTTGTACTTTTATAAAATAAAAAAATGTGTTTCATAATTGTGAAACACATTTATATTGTGTTTCATGTATTAAAGACTTGTTCAGGTATTTATTTATAAGAATTTTAAATGATTTTTATGATTATTAGACACGCACATATATACTTATTTTTTTATAATTTTAATTAGATTTTAAATAAAATCATACAATAAAAACATTTAAAAATATTTATAAAAAATAGTAGCCAACCGGTATCGAGAACAGGGTCCAAACTAACTCCAGACTGTACCAACTACCTCACAATTATTTATTATGAGCCCTATTGTATCCCACTGAACTAAATTCACGCTTTTTTTCCAATGATATGTATTAACCTTTCAATCGTGGAAATTGCAGACACAATAGAAAGACAATAGGTGCGCGAACGCCCGGTTCGCTTGGGGTTTAATGAATTAATTACTATTTCTCCAATGTTTGTTTATCAATGTTCGTATTTATTATTTTGTTCCGATACCTATATAATTTTTTTTTTTTTTTATAAAAAAACACAAAATAAATTTCACCATCCCTAGTTGCGCGCGCGCTTGCAGCAGGGTCAATATTGACGCAGGCAGTAAGCTGCGACGAGGCGTCACGCGCATGCGCGAGTGTCAACATTTGACTCCGTCCGCATCGCGATCATGCGCCTATGATACTTCTTTATGGGACTTTATGGGAATAGTTTTCAATGATTTTGACCCTGACTTATGGGAAACAAGGGCGGTAGGTGTTTTGCCGTAGGTTTCAAAGGAAAGCTGGAATTTTTTTCCTTTTCTTTTATTTTCACATGATGTCTGGCAGTTTTAACTATTTGATGCGGCCTACCCAAATGTCTTATCTTTGGTATTGTTCGTCAAGTCGTTGAGCTCCTTAGTAGTCCTGAGTTGAGCTGAGTCCTGAGATAGAAGAAACACCGAAACAAATTCAGAGGTCAAAGTCTCTTAAAGTCCATACAGCAAACATGTAATGGTCAAATCGAGAACCATGCAGATTGAGCTTGAGATGGTATTTTGAAGAAAGAACCACACAGTTACACAGTTCTAAGTGGACCTGTAGCTTGCACTGACTGGACAGTCAGTGCAAGCATTTGTCAGTATGCATATAGCTCAACTCAGGACTACTAAGGAGCTCAACGATTTGACGAACAATACCAAAGATAGGACATTTGGGTAGGCCGCATCAAATACTCAAAACTGCCAGACATAATGTGAAAAACTGATATGTCAGTCAGTCAGTTTCTCCTTATATTTATTACTAGCTTTTGCCCGCGACTTCCCTCGCGTGTAGCCTATGTCACTCAGGAATAAAGCAGCTTTCTATTGGTGAAAACATTTTAGCAATTGGACCAGTACTTCCAGAGATTGCCTCCTACAAAAAAAAAAAAACATTTTTATTTATTTTATTTATTTTGAGCCGTAGCACTTCGTGTCGCGGGTTCAATTCCAGATAAAACAGGACAAGCTTTCGAAAAACAGAGTAACTCTGTACTAGTTCGCAGAATATTAGGTAATAATATTAGTCTATTTTAACAGCGTAATAAACACTAGGCTAAAATTGTTTACGGGTGCTTTGAAAGTTGCAACTATGTAAGCTTAAGTGAAGCAACCTGGTTTTAATGATATTCAAGTAGCAGGTTTGCATAATGCTCGCAGAACAGATGGTCGATGGGGACGAAAGGTAGCGACTACGTACCAAAAGACGCAGCGTTGGGAGGGCTACAAGGTGGACCGATTACCTGGTGAGGGTCACGGGAATCCGATAGATGCAAGACGTATAGGACCGTTAGCTTTGGCGACGCTTGGGGGAAGCCTATGTCCAACAGTGGGCCATCTTTCAGCTGAAATGATGATAATGATGACCAGGCAGTTGGGCTGCGGAATGGTTCGAAAGTTACCGTGACTCTAGAAAGCAAAAGGCAACTGAAGGAACGCTGTGGGTTTTGGACACTCCCTCTCGCTCTACCCAGAACGGAAGAAGTCATTATCATCAGGAGTCTTACCATGACGTGTTAAAATGTCAGTCGTGCAAGCGAGAGAGAAGGATGGAGCTTAACACCCTATACATGTAGCTCTCTTTAACAATTCAGTTTAGGTCGTAAACTGGATCGCTCGTTGTAGGAATTCTGGTTTCGAATATTAGACTCTCTTCTTCTTCTTCTTCCTGCCCTTGTCCCGTTTTATTTGGGGTCGAAGCAACACGTTTTTTTCTTCCATTTTGTTCTGTCACTCGTCACGCTATCACTAACTCCCTTTTCTTCCAAAACACTTCTCACACAATCCATCCAACTTTTCTTTGGCCTCCCTCTCCATATTAACTACTCTTTCATTTACTCATTCGAATATTAGAATCTGCACTAATATATTAAATTGTTAAAGTTTATTTTTTTTGTTTGTAGGAGAGATCTCTGGAAGTACTGGTCCGATTGCTAATTTTTTTTCACTCATAGTAAGCTGCTTTATTCCTGAGTAACATCTATATATATAAAAATCAATGCCACTTTTCGTTGTAATTTTACAACTCAAGAACGGGCTCACCTATCCAAACCAAAGGTTTAGGCTTTGTTCGGACTATTTAGTAGATGGTTTATGTGAAGTTTGGTAGGGTGGAGTAGGGTATAGTAGGGTAGAGTAGGGTATAGTAGGGTGGAGTAGGGAAGAGCTAGTGGCTATATTTTATGTACGCGGGCTATGCTGCGGACAAAAGCTAGTATTAAATACTTTTCACCCCGAGAGTATGTTTCATTGAGATTATTATAAACTATCACACAGGCAAAGTCGCTGGCAAAAACTAGTAAGTCATATTTACGCCCAAGCACTTTACGAACAGTGTAATCATAGTGTTGTACCTTATTAAACTATTCAAAAAGTCGATAAAGACAGTCTCATCGATAGTTTATGTCGAACATACATTATGTTCCATAGAAGAGAGTGAGTAATACGTATGGATATGTTTGTTTGTCTGTGTGTGTTGTACTTGTTATGTCTGTGAGGTGGGTGATAAAGTCGCCGCATGTGTCCGGGCGGCGCGAGCGGAGTCGGAGTTTAGTGTTGTTGTTTAAAGATATCGATGAAAGAGAATTGTGATATCGTTAAGTAATACTGTTGGGAAGTTTATCGACTCTCGACAAGGGAAATAATCTTAGTATTGTATTCCATGGAGAAAAACATAGCTTAAAAAAAGAGGGTTGCACCTGTTTTCCTAATAGTTTAACAAAATAAATGGTGAAGTTGTTTACTAGTACAGTCATAACAATAAGTTGTCATATTGTGTCAACATTTTTAATGGTCTAACTTACGTGTGTTTCCATCCCGAGTTTATAGGACTTTTAAGACTTCTATCAACTTCATTTCAGCCGAAAAACATCCACTATTTTGGATATAGGTCTATTGCAACAATGACTGATCTTGTGCACCTGTGACCCTCACCAGGTCGGTCCACCTTGTGAGAGACTTTCCAATACTGCGTTTTCCGGTACGTAGGCGCCACTCCAGAATCCTTCGGTCCCATCGATTTGTTTTGCAAGTTTTCAAACATCACACTACTGCTCTCAAAACGGTGAAGGAAAACATCGTGAGGAAATCGGCATGTCCTAGAATCAAAAATTCGAAGACAAGTGACATCCAACTGAATCCGCGTGGTGGATTACGCCCCATTCCCTCTCCTAGAGAGGAGGTCTGAGTCACACAAGTTGAAACATAAAAGGCTGATTATAAAGCTTTCAGTTGTTTCGTTCTCAATAAAAATGTTCATCTACTCCATTCTCCTTTATAAAATGAACTAGTGCGGTACCCGTTACTTATCGATAAACCAGAAAACCCAGTCGGTCCCACAATAATGGTCGGGGCGTGGTACATTGGCCGCAACAAAACGAACCAACGAACGCGTATATATTGTTATTATTACGTGATGAGTACGTGTATGAGACGTGCGATGTGCAATAGTGCGTGCTGTAAGGTCAGTGAGAAAGTGTAGGGGGCGTAACTGAAGAGTTTTTCTTGGTAAAGTAGGCGGGGTTTAGAAGCGGGGAAAAATTATAACAATTTTTTTTTTTCTGAACTTTGACAAATTAATTTTTCATATTTTTTTATGGTGCTGGATAATACTCCTAGTATTAGAATTATAAATATACAATTTAGTAAGAGCTATATCCATTTTTAATTTTGATAATAGAGATTCCGAAACTGGATAAATCTGCAATTATTAGGATGGGTGACATATTTAACATGCTGAAATTCCACCGTGCCTCGGAAAGCAAGTTATGGTGCTGGTCGCAGGTGTCATTTGTAGACTTTAAGATAGTCAGAAGCCAGAAAATCTGATACTAGTTTAGCCAAGGGATATCGTGTTATCCAGTTATAAGTCCGGACCAAGCCCAAGTCGTCGACGGCGCGCACTGTTCCTGCGCGCCTCAAGGAGTTGTCAGCAACAGCAGCCCAGCCGGGTCGAAGCCTACTGGGGCCAGGGTTATCCGAAAGGGCGCTCGAGCCCGGTATGAAGGCTTGAAGGAACGGGATGGGTTTTTTAGTCAGTAAGAGTCTGACACTATCTCCCACTCCGCCCAAGAGCGGGGGTTGTCATAGGATGATTTTTCCCATCGGAAAAAAAAAGGTTGTGGAGGTCAGATAGTATTAGGTAGTCACTTCATGTTAAATACTGGTACACAGCTTTATTTGCTTTATCAAAAAACTAGAAAAAGATTAGGATATTTATAAGCTTCATAACAACAGTATTTTATTAGCCATCTTTAGAAAGGCAAGAAAATGTATAATTTTTCTTGTTAAATAATACTTTGTTCTTTGTCTATATAATGTAGACAGTGACAAAAGTAACAATTTAATTTCACTGACAAAAAAAAAGTAATACTGTTCGTGTATCAAATATATAGGAAAAATTATTATGAAACTTTAAAAAACGTAGATAAAGTCTTAACTGATAAAGAATAGATTAGTTTTGAAAAAACTGTTATACTTAAACGGTAACTCCTAAATAACATTTAAAAAAAAATCAACGCTTCAGGCTTCATTTAAATTAATATTAATGAGAAAGATTTTAATAAACTTTTCTAAACCAGTTACAAACTACTAGCCTTAGACATCATTTGAATTGAGTTTCATGATTTAATGTTAAGCTAACTAAGCTTGTAGCATTTAGCATAACATTAAATTGTAGCCATACATATTTTAACACTAAAATTTATGCATTGGCTGCCTCCAGAAATTACTTATAAATCACTCTGATATCATTAATGCAGAAAACGTTCATGATTTCATCACAGTTCATTACAAAACTAACGATGAATTTTGAGAAAAAATAATGTATTGTAAAAGAAATGACAGAAAAACATTCAAAAAGTCATATCGTGACTAAAACGACGCATCGTGTCGTAACGCGCGCCCAGTAATGATAGTGATGTGCCTCTCCCGGCCGTATATAATTTACTAAGGATTGAGTTATTAGTAGTCTTGAGATACCAGAAACCAATGCTGGTTTAATGCGAGCGGCTTTTTCGACGTCTTAATGTGATTTTGATATGGTCAGACGGAAATTTGAGTATCACGTTAGATTTGAACTCAATTAAGACGTCTTTTTTATGTTTTCTGTGACGAAATTAACGGATTGAAGTGTGGTGTAACGAGGCTTAAGCGTGGGTAGATATCGAAAATGTTATGTTAAATGTTTTAAATGAAGATTTTTCTCTGAGTTAATGCATGTTGCATAAGATATTCAAATTTTGATACAGCATTTGTTTATTCTTAGCGACTTGGACGTTTAGTGGACTGCCTTAAGTATGAGTCGAGTTCAAGGACCTTTTAAGAGCGGAATGCACTGGAATACTATAAGTAAGCTTAATATATCGGGTTCCTGCACTTTCTTCTTTTGCTTTAATTACTTAGTTTATAGATATTATTTAAAAATATGAAGTCTGTGAAAAAATGCAACTAGTGGAGAACTTTTTTAAAACTTTGCCTAGGCTTCTTTTAGCCGTAAATATAGAGTAGAGTCGGAGTCGTCATCAATGTAAATGCATGTTGCTGCATCCTTATTCCTTTATTTAACATTCAAGACAGTATAAAACCGGTACATCTCTTTTTAAAGTGTCCTTTTATTCCAAGTCGTCCGAGACATCAACTTACAAGTTGTTCGGTTGACTTCAATTGATTGCATCGAAGGGTCAACGTCACACTAAAACTTATCAAAGGATTCAAATCTGTAGAATCTCCATAAGCATACTAAAAGACAATCGACTTAATTAAGTGTCACACCCGATTTTTTTTTAATACAAATCGCCTTATTATTTTCTTTGGTCCTTAGAGCCGGATTGTGGGCTTGTGGGCGTAAGTTTGTCGCTTTCTTATAGTCCCCATGAATTGATTAAGGTATTTTTTGTGAGGCATTGTAGGGTAATCACTGCGTGTCTTTTATCATGGTTAATGATCAGATTAACATGTTGTGGTGATGTGATGGGATGGTGATGACGAGGCTGAATTTTGAGATTTTGATTTTGAATTTAATCGGGTTTTTATGATGGTAGTTGTTTTGGTGAAATTGATGAATTTCTGTGTAACTAATTCTGATGTGTTTAAGGAAAGTAATAACTACCAATAAATATACACAAGTAGCGATGAGCTGTGACTACTAGCAGAAAATGATATGTCTTAGTTAAACACTTAAGAAGTAATGAACACATTTTCGTTTTAAAAAACTTTTTACAAAAAAATTAAACCGATTTTAAAGTAAATAAAACACTGAAAGTAAAAAGTCGGTTTAATTTTTTTTTGTAAAAAGTTTTTTATTTTTCACTTTTTAGTCAAATCTTCTTTCTTTCAATCAAAAAAAAATATTTTCAAAATCGGTCCTCAATTGACCGAGATATCGGTGAACATACTTAAAAAATAAAAAACCATACATTCAGCAGATCATAGAACCTCCTCCTTTTCGAAGTCGGTTAAAAATATAGAAAACAACAAAAGCAGTATATAACCCTAAAAACATTGATACCATCAAAGTCATATCAAGTAACATAAAACTATATTCACAACTACTTAGAAATACATCTTTTAAATACCAATGGATCTCTCCCGGGTTTCTATGCTTTACTTGTAACGGATGTCGGGTGATTAAGAAATAACTTATTAAATACAACCCAGACTTGCCCTGTCATGTTCTGTTTGTTAATATAGAAGCCAACACTAATGACTAAGTGAGTTGCCTTTTCTTTATTGGGAAGTAATTAATTAATATTTTTACTTTTATAAAACCAGCAATTGAATACTCAATACGCCATTAAAATTCCGATCTTTTGATATCTCACTTCAAACCTTTCCCATCCCTATTTAAAAGTCATTTGAAAATGAAGGATGATATTGTGTACCGGTTGTTTACCTTTCAGCTTTACTCGTAAAAGTCCGCTTGGGAAATTGGTTGATCGTAAACTTGGCTATTCCTATCTTTAAACCAGACTTGTTCACACTACATGTGGTTACCAGACGCTCTAGGATTAACGGACTCACTATTTTAGCCTTAGACATATCAATACGTATACCTAAGTATTCCAAAATAAATCCCGATTCAGAAAGCCAGGTTCGCGAAACGAGTCCTAACGAACTTAAATAATGTTTTTTTTTTAATTCTTTTTTTCTATACTGGCAAGACAGCATGTCGGCGCACGAGTGTTGCCCCGGGCGATTTGGGCATTTTTTTTTCTTCCATACAAGTTACGTTCGCCCAAGCTTGTTCTTACGGGTAATGGCTTCATTATACACTTGGAATCTCAGAAAAGAAACTCTATGGGTAAGAGCAAAAACCTGACATGTAACCCGGCTAGGATGAGACTTTAGTGGAAATGTAGAACGTTGTGTAGAAGCTTTGAAATTGTTTTTAAATACAACCTGAAGAGGTTTAAATTATAATCTTCAAATTAATATATATCATTTGTTGTTTGAATTTTCAGTTATGAATATTCTTCCTTCTAATTCCTAAGCCCAAAGCTTCCTTATTTTTAGGGAAATTTCGAAGATTTAGTAGCAAGATAATGATACCCCAATCGAGATCGCTTCGGTAATCGTTCCTGAGTTATTACGCAATTACGTGCTCAGTTTCGTGTATTTTTAAACAGCTCTTGTGTTGCAATTTTGCTGTACGAGATGATGCTGTGATCGTTACACGTTTCTGAATTCCAGTGGCTTCGTAACTGGTGCCATAAAATTTCATTGACATAGGTATTCGGTATAAAATGAGATGGAATTTGAGGTTTATATGAAATGGTAAGGTTAAGTAAGGGAGTGGTATAATGGCAGATGGTAATGCGAATTTTATTATTAAAAATTTCAAATCAAGTAAATCACCAAATTAATTGGTTTATCAACGACATTTTATATTCTGGGGAATCTTATACTCCGTATAAGATTAAAAAAAGTTTTTTAGTAACATCAGGAAAGTGATACGAAATTAATTAATCAATGAAAATGTCATCACACAGGTTTCCACCGAGGAGGTCTGCAATTGGGTCTTATGTAATGACAGGTTTAGTCATAAATTTGCTGAAGGGTTGCCGTCCAATCTCTCATTTTAGTATCTGGTCCGATGCTTAAGTTTTTATTTTTGCGCCTTGTAATTAGGCACGGCTTTTGGGCGGTGTGTAGTTTCGCAGAATCGATAATTTGTTATCACATAAGTGAAGCTGTGAGGTGGGTTGCTGTTCACCGATGGGAAACGTTATTTGCATTAGATGATTATATTTTTACATATTTCTTAAAAATAACTGATGTTCGTGTTTAATAATTTGACCGAACAAAACAGTGGATAATCAACCAATCACTGCTGGATATACCTCACAAAAATTAATAGCCCTCGATCCCCAGTCAAAATCATAGCAATAAAGTCTATTAAATCAATCAAATCGAAGCCTCGAGCTTCATTTTAATAAAGTCCCATATAAAACTATTACTCACAATCATGATTCAATTTACAACCGTTCATTTACGCATAATAATTCTTATGGAACTATTAATGTTTCAAGTTTAAGTATAAAGAAAACTAAAAGGGTTACTCTCGAACCACTAAAGACAGATTTTTATTGCAGATTACAGTGTAACTAACGACTGTTCACAGTCTTTTATTCTTGGCGAACAAAAACAACATTAATCTGCGCACAACGTGGTGTTTATCTCTATTCACCCATTGAAAAGGTGCAATAAATATAGTAAGCACACGTCGAGCAATTGAAATGTACACTACTTAATAATCGCCGGCATGCAACGCCAGCACACGACCACGCTCCGTGTGGCCGCTCGCTTATACCCTACGATTTTATCGATACCCGGGAATTTTTATTTTCCCATCACTTTTATGAATACCGATACCACTTTTAATAAAACTAAAAAAATACTATCGATGTTTTTTATAAGAAGTTTCCCATCACTATTCCATTTGACGGCTGTGATATGTGGTTTTAGAAACCCAATAGGTTGATTAGGCATGATTGTAAGTCTTTCTTTTAATCATGTTGCTATTATAAAATTTCTTGTTAACCCGACCCTATTATGAAATGTATTCAGATAAAAAATACTTCACAATGATACAGCGTGATAAAAATAAAATGGAATGTTACTCATCGTAGGTATGGATAAAAAGTATCTACAATTGTATTTATAGTGAGCACTTACATTGATATTTTACTTACAGCTTAAAAGTACTTTAATAACGTCTTATAGCTTGACCACAATATCACGGCGCGTCGTACCAAACAATGTTTATCGAATGCACGATACGATGCCGTGTTACGAGGCGGCTTCGTCGCAAAACCGATGCAATGCTTGAATAAACCGGTGCAGCGGTGTCGTGGTACGACGCGGCACCATATCGTGCATCTGCTCAACACGGCTTGGTATCGTATTTATCTGTACTTAAGTACGATGTGGAAACAGCAAGGTGTTGCATTCAGGAGCCGCACGACACGTGTCTTGGTAATGTGACGATGCCCTTATACCCGATACACAGGATAAAAAAAAATACACGTGAGTTTAAAATAAGAACAATATAACCACTGTCAACTAGGCCATACATTTTGTCCTTAGTCATAAAAATAAATTCGAATACAGAATGTCAATTTGAAATTTAGAATTCCATGCTAGTGTCACTCCGAATGCAATTGACTCATTCGATTATCGAATAACGTCACGTGTGGTCGCCAGATCGTAGGCATCGATATCGCGCGAATACGCTCGATGACAACGCCACAGCTAGTTGGTTCCCGCCATATTTGCCATGTCCAACGTTAAGATTTATAATATAAAGTGCAACTTGTATAATATTGAGCGCATATTGCGGTTTTAATAGTGCTGGGACTTGATTTAGTGTTTTGTAATTGAAGTACAAGTAGTGATGTAGTGCGTTTTAATTATGCGATTAATTATTTTAGTTTGCTTCGTAAATAAGTCGTATTATGATGATAAAGGTTTGATTGAGTAATTGCTTTGCGGTTGGATAAGTTTGAGTGTCATATTAACAGCACTTATGAAACGTGTTGGAGAGTTTATTCAAGTAGAAGCTAGATCGAACTTTAAACGCGTGGGTATTTAGCCCACGCTTAGCAACCGATTTGTTGATTTAAATAATTGTTTAAGGCTGCTGTTTTTAAATAGAAATATTTTATATAATATATCGGCATCGCGGCAGACCAATGCAATGATGGTAAGACGAGTTGACTTCAACCTTTCTGAAAGGCTTCTGCAAAGCAGTATTGCTAGCAAAGGAGGAGGCCGACCGCATCAGGTAACGGCGGCACTCACAGCGCCCCAGCCGCCATCGGGATTCCGATCCCGATTTCCGGCCACCATAGGCGCGGGCTTGCGGACAGCGAGCAATGGGTAGCTCGCTGTCCGACCGTCCGGTAACTGTCCGGACCGAGCCCAAATCGTCGACGGCGCGCACTGTTCCCGCTCGCCTCAAGGAGTTGTCAGCAGCAGCAGGAGCCCAGCAGGGTCGAAGCTTACTGGGGCAGGGTTATCCGAAAGGGAAGTTCGGTCCCGGTACGAAAGACAAGAAGGAACAGGAGTGGGTTTTTAGTCAGTAAAAGTCGGACACTATCTCCCGCTCCGCCCAAGAGCGGGGGATGTCATTAGATGATTTTCCCACCGGAAAAAACTCTTCTGAAAGGCTTAACCGCTCAGATCAGAAAGGCTACTAAAATAATACATGTGGGTTTTACCCAGCTAAAATCTGGCACTCGCTCCGAGGTGTTTAGAAGTTAATAAAAAAAAGTAAAGCTAAATTGCACGTTCCAAAGCGTAGATCTCTATGGAGAAGTACGTGCAAGAAATTCTTTGGACACTCTTATAAATCATATTACTTCTGAAAGGGAAACCCGTGGTCATGGAACGCAAAGGGCAACTGAAGGAACATAGGTGTGATTTTAGTCAGTAAAAGTCTAACACGCCCTCTCGCTCCGTCTTAGAGCGGGAGAAGTCATCAGACGATATCCATAACTCATTAAAAAATAAAGGGACCATTTTGACATCTGAGTAAGATCCTGGAATGTAGCTTGGAACGAAACTAAAAGAAGCGTTTCGCCTCGTCTTTTATACCGCGTACTTCGAGGGACCGGAACAGTTTGCCTGCTGCGGTCTTTCCGTCTGATTATAATTTAGGTCTCTTAAAGGCTAGAGTGAATAGGCTCTTAATAAACTAGTTCGCCTCACCATCAACGATTGCATCACTGCTTACCATCAGGCGGGATCGCAGTCAAGTACTAGTTTATAACAGATAAAAAAAAAAAACAATAATATAATAATTAGGGGTTCCGTATAGTAGTAGCTACACTACATCGGACAAGCCGCTAGATCATCATTTCAGCCGATACACGTCCACTGTTGGACATAGGCCTCCCCCAAGCGTCGCCACATCGAACGTTCCTGTGCGTCCCGCATCCATCGGTTTCCGCTAGATAGTCAAAGTAAAATGTCAAAATGAAGGAGTTGTCAGCAACAGCAGGGACCCAGTTGGGTCGAAGTTATGAAAGCTAGAAGGAACGGGGTGGGTCTTTTAGTCAGTAAGAGTCTGACACTATCTCCCGCTCCGCCCAAGAGCGGGGGTTGTCATTGGACGATTTTTTCACACAATAAAAAAAAAGCCTTTAATTTTTTGACAACTTTATGACGTTTTTCTCCAATTAGGCGGATCTTAAAACTTCCACAATGAAACTTCCTTAATACAGACTGTTTACAATAATTCTACAACTCTAAATGTATAAATTCCCTCTTTAATTACGCATCTCTATCTAGCCCGAGAACAAACTATTTGCATTTTTTACTCTCTAGCCGGTCCCTTGTCGCCTAGGCGCGATGTTACCGCTAGATGATGCCGGATAACGCGGCTAGTATCAAGTTCCTGCTAAGATCTTAATCGTCAGATGTATTAGCGCGGCCGTTGGAGGCTGGCGCAAGTTAGGAACGACATAATTAATTTTTTTTGGAATTATTTTTGAAAGTGTTGTGTGAAAATTATTTTTTCTTGATTCTGAATGTCAAGTTGTATATTGATTAAAATATGATTATCTGGCGTAATACGTATTTATTTACGGACTTAATAATAATTAATATTTTATTTCACAAAAGTACGGTCAACTTATTATGAAAGAAAATATATACTTAAATATTATTATTGATTCCGTAAATTAAAATATTCAATACTATGAATGACTTTTGTTGTGAAATATCCATTCAATGGGGTAACACGAACTGAGAGGGTAGTATTGACGATTTTAATTATAATATTTTTTTTCAGACAACTTGGGCCATGAAAGTTAAAGATACTAACACTTCATACGAATAATACGAATCATTCTATTTTTTTTTTCTTTATACGAATAATTGAAATTATTAATAAATACTTAACTAACTATAATTACAGTAAAAATAAAAATAAAAAATATTAATAAAAACGAAAAAGTTATAAGTTACTTAAAAGTTAAAGATTATTTCCAAAACGATAGTAAAATATTTACACAGGTGGACTGACCTCTCTACTATTGAGTCCATAAAGAATAAAATAAATAAGATATATGATTTACTTTACGACTCAATAAAAATAAATAAAACTTGTCTAAACCAAGTCTAAAATCAATGTCCCCGCTCTAACTTAACCCATCAACCGCGCACTGCGGTCGCACATACACGCATCCATAAACACTTATAAAGCATTGTGCTGGCAGCTAATTAACCCTCCCAAGATTTATCGCACTCACTCGGCTCCATGTCACTGTGATATAGTACCCCAACTGCCCAAGTGACCCGCCGATTTCTCAAAATCGATTTCATATCGGGGTTAAATTGATATATAGAATGATTAAAAAAATCATTTTAATTGAACAGGTTATTCGAGCAACGATATCGATTAAAAATGTATCGAGTTTTGATTATTCAGTTGATTGA
This sequence comes from Mythimna ferrago, assembly GCA_910589285.2. Lineage (NCBI taxonomy): Eukaryota > Metazoa > Arthropoda > Insecta > Lepidoptera > Noctuidae > Mythimna > Mythimna ferrago. The sequence goes on along the minus strand of OU342698.1, from coordinate 7,787,132 downwards.
TTCGTTTTTGTGAGTTTGTTTAGTATAAATGTTGGGTTTTTTCACGATTAAGTGGGGATTACAGTAGCTGTAACAATGATAAATGTATGGGCTTGGAACGTGTGTGTATCCCAAGGGGACTTACTTCTGGCATATAAATATCCCATGTCCTAATTCCAGGACATGGTCTACCCGTGTGCCAAATTTCATCCAAATCTGTGACGCCGTTTGAGCATGCAGAAGTAATAAATATACATATACACACACATAAAAAATTTCACCTTTAGAAACTATCACACAACGTCGTCTAATCTCAAACTAAGCAGAGCTTGTGTTGAGTACTAGACAACAGACTGATAAATATACTTATATATTTCTAAATACATACATATTATAGAGAAATTGCGCCCACAGAACAAATAAACATGCTCATCACACAAACATTGTTCCTGGGTGGGAATCGAACCCACGACCTTCGGCATAGCAGTTAGGACCACTAACCACTAGACCAACAAGCCAGTTACCAACAGAATATCGTGATTAACTGTTTTCTGTTGAAGCACGTTTACTTGTCTAGTTTATGTCTTATTTCAATATTTTCATTGTAATTTACAAATGGGATGTTTTTATTGAGTGCAATTTAATAAAATATACATAACACAGTTATGAAAAGTAAACAAAAATTCGGTAAAATCTGTGGTATAAAAAATAAAAATAAACTCTCAATAAACCAAAAAATAAATAATAGGCTGTGTACGCGTATGTAATGGATCTAAAATGCTCTGAAATAAAGGTATTTATAATTGTTATTACGTCCAAAAACCTTTATCCTTCAAGAAGATAAAATCTACCAACGAAGGAAATATAATAAAATTGTCCCCAACATCCTGAAAGCAGCGTCACCCTACAGCCCATAACCATAACTGTACCAGTTAGATAGCTCAAGATCCGTTAATAACAAGGATTACAGATAACTTCCATCTAAAGAGTACTCAAGTGTAAGTTATCTGCAAAACAAAATAATAGAATTTATAGTAGAGTCTCGTTAAGAGAGCCCTTCTCCACTCGCCTAATGTAAACGTCGAGCATTATTGAAAAGCTTGTTGCTTCATCTAACGCAATCTATTGCGATGTTTGATGAACAGGCAATGCGAAAAAAGAGAGATATAGCCTGAAAACTCTGTTGACATTCGCGAATTCCGTGATTTACACGAATATTTCACAGAACGTGTTCCAGTTTTTTTTGCTTTTTTTTTAAACCGTCGTCATGTCATTCAGAATCTCAATTAAATGTGCAAGACTTTTATGGGTGTACATTTTTTAAATTTTTAATATATTAGTAGGTACATTATGAGGGCCAAAGTTGATTTTCAGAGGTCTTTACTAGATTCGTTTTACACAAATTTATGTTTTGATTTCTATAGAAGCCTAGATAGTATCCACAAGATAACTGTGTATCCGAAATATCTAGAGAACGATGTGTAATAACATCATAATCATATAAGAGCGGTTGTATAGAAATGTAACTCGAGTTGGATGCTCTTAAGAGACGATATTTATTTAAAGGTCCAACTATTTGGCACTTGGAGGTGCAGCATTTTTCAAAAAAGCTGACACTCCCTCTCGTTCTACCCAGAGCGGTAGAAGTTATATTATGATATCCAATACAAAAAAAAAAAAAAACATTAACTTATGTAGATAAAAACTAAGTAATATTATTGAAACGGTACCGCTGTTGTTAGTAATGCAGACAGTTATTTAGAAGAAATAATTAACATACCTACCTAGTAAATAATCGAACCTACAATTAAAATGTAAAGTGTCTTTGCCCACAACACAACAACAACATTGAGATTAAAACGATACACTTTCTACCATTTTGAGACCCAATTGAAGAGCTCAGGTTTGATCAAAACATTTTTGAATCTGAAAAATAAAACATTTTTTTTTATAAGAAACGAAGCATTTTTCTAAAAAAAAAACAATATGTAACAAAATGCAAATGTATTATTTGCGGACTCTCTATCTAGGTTAATATTAAAGACAAATGAAGATGAAGTTAGGAAGGCTTTATGCGCAAGTGTTTTTTTATTATAATTTAAATAAATCCTACACTTAATATGCGAATAAGTCTTTTCTATAAATCTCTGATCCCTACGTTATTTATAATTATTATTCTCTTTATTCATATTTTTCACATATAAAATTACATTTTTAAATATTTTTTAACAAAATTATACAAAAGAAAAAAAAAACATTTAAAAATATAAAAATGTAGATATCCACCGGTGTCGGGAGCAGGGACCAAGCTACCGGTGGTTAGGGCTCCAGAGACAGGAACCTCCTCACAATGCGAGCCGTATCGAGGAGTACTGCCTTCTGTATCAGGCCCTTGATCCACCCGTGCAACGATAACTTCTTTAATTATTATTATCATTAAAAAGTGAAGTCGTGAGAATCACTTCCTCGTACCTAATGATTGCTCTGTAGAACTACAAATTGGCTACGAAATAGTTTCTGTAATAAATAAACTTTCAATTAACAGTTAAATTATTAAGAGATTCAATTGATTGTATTAAATGAAAGGCTTGTTAAGAGTTGTTAATTAATAATTGTCTGTAAGAAATTAAGATTTGATGAAATCGTATCATCATTTGATGTTGTATAAGATTATAAGAGCTGATCTACATATAACTACATTAATAAATAAATCTGTTTTTTTTTTTTAACTGTTCTTATTTAGTAATTCTGAAGCAAAGAAAAAAGTAAAAGGGAACAAAAAACAGTTCTTTATATTAAAATGCTTGTGAATAACTTTTAGGCAAGCATGTTCCATCGTTGACAACATCATCGTCTACTATCAGGTGCAAGTCATTAACTACCAAGGCGCTAAAATGAAAATTTAAAAAATATTTTTAGAGCTGAAATTCTGTCAAGCAATTTACTCTAGCTTCGATTAAGACCTCACATATTAAATTGCTATTTCAATCTTTCAATCAAATGATATGTATCTCACTAAAACCCACAAAATTGCAATTACGACCTCACTACCAGTCCTCTTGATTGAGTCTTCAAATAATAACTGAAGACATTTGGAAAAGCCATTACGTTGACGCCATTGACACTTCAGGCTATCAGGGACAAAAATCAACATTACAATCAAAAAGTATAATAATAATTCGTTCCATACAACAATAATCAACACGAGAAAATAATTAACCAAAAAAATAAAAACTCGAACTGTCAAAAAATCACCCTCATAAGTTGAGACGACTTTATAAGGCCGGTGGTACACCGCGCCGCGTTAAGATGGGCGCACACTGAGGCAGACGATAATTAAAGAGGCCAGTGGATGATAAATAACCGAGTGTCCGCGTTTTTACCGCAGATGTCATTATCTCAGCCGACTCTATCAGCCGTCACTCGATTACGCAGATGTGTGTGGAGTGGTTGAATCCCCCAGGCTTTTTTACTGATTTATTATGATTATTAGTTTTATAACGCTACTAAGAAAAAAATGGTTAACTAACGATTAATTCCTATTATGAAATTGATTTACTACATATGTTTTTTGATATTTTTTTTCCTTAAAAATGTTGACACTAGAATTCACTCCTACATCGTCGATGGTCGATACGCTCATAAACATGTAAACTCACATACGGGACATTTGGGTATGGGTGTCACACCCCAAAATTATAAACTTGATTGGACAGGTTGTATGGAGAGGCCGGTGTTTTTTTTTTCGTTTCCTGAAAAAACAGACTAGTGGAAGATTGTTCGGTTTCATCTAGAGATGTGCTGTTGCCGGCAATATTGTCTGAAGTGGGAATTTTGTTGGCAATATTGCCTGAAGTGGGAATTTTGCTGGCAATATTGCCACCTATATTCATGCTTTGGGCAATATTCCCACTTCTCGGCAATATTGCCGACAACGGCACATCTCTAGTTTCGTCTATTGAGCAAGCCCTGAAAGTTTGCGGAGATCTGTCCCTTACACCCTGTATATTTTTTAACGACAATAACTAAAGTAAGTTTCTTTACGAAACACGATACATATCAACAAAATAATCTCGGAAAATACAAAAAGAAAATTCTTTATTCAACAGTTCAGGTTATATCAGCTCTATACAGATATCATTCTACAATAACAGCGTAGCGCATGAATATAATCGAAAGGTCCAAGTTGATGAGAGCGCGTGAGAGCTTTTTTGTTTCAACCGGTGCACACCCTGCGAGGAAAAAACTCAGGACAAATAATTATTATTGAGCGTAAAAAAATGTCCCTTAATTGTGACCGTTGTACGCTCGTTAATTTTTAACGCGAATGACGTTTGTGCTTACCGTTTGATTTTTATTTTGTTTTTTAATTTAACTTGAAGTTTCGAGTATTTTCATTTTGATTATTTTTATTACTAGTTTTTAATATATTAACGTTGTTAACATTTTTTTAATTTTTTTATAACATGGCATTTATTTTAGTAGGCTTTTGGTGCAGTAAAAATATAATAAACTTTAATAGTTAATATAAAACATAGTTAATGCTCTTGCAAATTATGATATTAATTTCAAAAGCGTCATTTCCTCAACACTCAATGCAATACACCTCGAGAGATAAATACAGTAATCAACGTTCAGTGTAAAAACAATAAATTACTTACCAAAAACGAATTTAAACAACACGTACGGACAATCAGAAATGACTCAAATATATTTAAAAACACTATGTTTGGTGAAACCAATCTTATACACTTAATCAGTGTACATGGGAAGTCTCTTTTGACTGTCAATATTTTTAACATTTTTACCATTTTTATTAAAAAAGTTTTTCTTGCAAAAAATTGCTTTATGTATTGTGTAAATGTAACGAACGATTATAAATTCATTACTTTTGTTTGCAGATGTTCGTAGTTGGTAGCAATTTCAACTGGTGAGTGGTTTTTTTTTTAATAACGATGTTTTAATTACTGTATTCTTAGTGCACATCATTAGTTGGTCAATTAACACCAGTCAGTTGAACATGAACTTAGGACAATTGTTACAAATTATACTTTTCATTTGTAGTATCCTTTATGGGTATTTTTAATTGATAGTAAGTCTCAAGGGTTTTTTTTATATTAGTTTTTAATGCGGTCAATGTTTTATTATGACCTTACACGTAGATACGTAAAATGTTTATTATAAGAAAAAAAAAATACCTGTTCAGTTTTGCATTATTGAGGTAGTAAAACATATACATAATTAATATTTTAATAGTATGTTATATTTATAAAAATATGAATAATATAGGCTTTAAACTACACTTTTGCACTCATATCATAACGGTGAAAGTTTTTATACGAGTACGTATAAATATTTTTATTTTGTGGAGTAACACGCACTTCACGCAATTGAGTAGACCAATGTCCTGGAAAAGGCCTTTTGGTATTTTACAGGATGCATTTTGAAGAGTGCTCAGGAATTACATGACTTAATTCCGCTATCACCATTCTCCCATCGGACAACCCGACGTAAGTACGGCAAGTACCCCTGTCCACCCTCACGTTGTTAACACCTCTACGGTCCGAACTAAGCGTTTCGCCTCTTCGTTTATAACGCGTACATCGAAGGATTGGAACAATTTGCCTGCAATGAACTAGTGCGATTTACTATCAACGATTACATCACAGCTTACCATCAGGTGGGATCGCAGTCAAGCACTAGTCAGTCACTAGTCTAATTTAAAAAAAAGATACGACACTTTTTATCTCGGAGTATATTTCTTTTTAACACGCGGGCGAAGCCGCTGGCCGGAGGTAGATAGTCATAAATAATAACTTTACAACAATTTTCATATTAGTACTTAATGTAATATGAATTTTTATTTTATGAATAGGTCATTTATAATAGTCTTATTATATTAACACTATTCATGGTTCTAGGACATGCAATATCGGCAATATATACATCACTTGGCTATTTTACAAGAATATTAATTTTCTTGTTATTTTTATTAACATTCGACTAGAGTGACCTTCAATTTAGTTTTTTTTTTTTTTAATATAATTTTGTAAGTCACGCAAAGATGTTTTAGTAATGTTTATAGATAATAACTTATCTTTAATGTAAGTCTATCAGGTTTAATTTATTAAAGACTTTTAATTTATGATGAGTCCTGTTAGTAACGAAACCATTTATTATGACACCACTATAATTACTTGATAGGCAGGTGACTGGATTTTAGCGCTTCATGAGATGATATTTTTTACAATATTATTTTTGTTGTTAACTTTATTGTCCCTCTCCTAGACATAGGCCTCTCTCCACTCTTTTCATCTTTAGCAGGTACGTTCTTCCACCTTCCAGTTCTGTCGAAATTGGTCTAGTTCGTCCCGCCATCTTCTTCGTGGTTTGCCGCGACCCTGTCTCACAGTCTCAGAACACCAATTGTGTCCTACTTTGGGTCACAATTTTTCGGGCATAAGGCAGATATGTCCTCCCCATTTGGCTAGTCTGTTCATTTTTTTAAATTTTGTAGCCTGTTGAGCCACAAAAAAATCCACTTTTTCAAATTTTAAATATTATGCTTTGAAAGCCAAAGTTACTACAATGCTGTAATGGTAAAAAAAACATGTGGTAATGGTAAAAACATTAAAACACAATATTCCAGACAATTAGTAGCAACGCACACGCAGACATTTAGATAATTCTCATCTTTTGCAATGAAATTGTTTTGTAAAAAGTCGTCTATTATTATAGAATAATGGCTGATTTATCAATTGAACAAGCTCGCCCCATGGAGTTTGTATCAATTATAAAGTACTTTGTAAACATGGTCATAGATTATTAATTGGACCCTTTTGATGGCTGGCACTTAGTGACTGTGTAGTTTGATGTCACCTGCTCGGATCCCTGCGGGCATAGCGCATATATTTCATTTTTTATTTATTTTTAAAGCTTCATTATGGTTTGGCTATAAATTTTTAGAAAAGCTACAAAGTTTTCGTTTTTTTTTGTTTAATAATATTAGTTATTTATTATGCCTTAACCGTGTTAGGGTTAGGGTTTGCTTATTCATCTAATTATTAAAAGCAATAATTTTATATAAAAAAAACAATATATGGAATAATGTTTAACTATCCATAATCATCATCATCGTCATCATCATCATCATCATCATAATTTCAGCCGAAAGACGTCCAATTGCTGGACATACACCTCCCCCAAATGTCACCACTACGATTTTATCTTGTGCATCTCGTATCCATCAGAAATTATACTTACTTCACTGGACCGTTTGTTCTTGGTAAATGTAATATCTATAACTTCGGGTGTAGAATCTCCGATCTTGATATGACCATATTTTTAATATATATTTGAAAGCTGCTTGGTTTGAATTTGATAGTAGGAAAAATTCATCACGTCTATATTGTGCAGTTTTGCACCATATTAAATTAAATACATATTTATTACAAAAAAAAATCGGATAGGGTGACAATAACGTTTCCAAAATTTATTGGACACTTAAAAAGTTACGTCCACAAATAAATTAAACATTTTAAAACAACAATCTAACAAGACGAATGGGGCTATTAAAAATTAACTCATCTTAAACAGCTATATACTCGTAATAAAGAGATCATAATATTCGCGAACACATAAATGTCATTTGACAACTTTAAACATGGTTTTATTGACAATAAATTCGAGTTTAGCTTGTTGAAAACGGATTTGATTCTTGTCATAAAAATATGGCTTAGGAAGTCGGTAAGCTTTAGTTATATGGTGGAATTAATATCGAACACCTGCATTGGTACACATGGCAGAACTGGCAGAAGACTGTTTTCAAAAGCTGCTTTGACACTTTCCTTTCTTATATGTACAAAAAAGTATATGAACATATGCACAGTGCTAGCTTTAACCTTGGCCAGAGATTTAGCATTACCATAATATGTGGCGATGCCGTCAGTTTTTTGGGCAAGCTTCCAGTTGACATCGGTGCGGAGGAATTTTTTGACGCCATATTTATAGCATAACTACAGAAGGCGCCAGATAACCGTGGAAAAAAGTACATTGTCCTTTTCTTAATATCTCTGCGTACCGAAAAACAAACAATGAGCTGCTTTTCATTGCTAGATCTTTATTTATTTAAAATTCATGTACAATAGTGGTACATAGGCGGATTTAATGCCACAAGGCATTCTCTACCAGTCAACCTTTGGGTTAAAAAAGACAACACTGTGGTAGGTTTGCACAATAAACAAATACATAACAAATAGTTCAAATTTTAATGAAAAAATATAAAATAAGTTATTTATAATAATAAAATACATTTATATGCTAAAATAATAAACTAATAAATACTATGAAAAATATGAAATCACTATGAGAACTTAATAACAATTCTGAGCGAAGACCGAAGTAAGGTTGAGAGGACTTCAAGTAGTAGTTCCGAATTTTACGTTTAAAGGATTATTTACTTTCAGCTTTTTTGATGTCAAGGGGAAGCACATTCCAGAGTTTTATAGTGGAAACAGCGTAAGAATTGGACATAGAGCCAGTACGGTGAGAAGGAATATGAAGAAGCATGTTTTTGGATTCACGAAGGATAAGATTATGAGAACAGCCCAACACTTTAAAATATCATGATCATGTAAAGGATCACGATACATATCGATTCAAGACAGCTTTATGTCTTTATTTCCGTTTGTGAAATTAAGAATGTCTACAAATATAGGTTCAATGACCGATATTCCACGATTATGTGTCACCTGTCTTAGTTAAGATTTTTATAAACTTTTTTAAAATTAATACATAAAAATGTAAACCTATAAGATGTAGTAATATTTTCCTATTTAAACAAACAACGAATTCTCCTTATTCCAAAACAAAAATAGCTTACCTCGTACCCAGTTATTATAAATCAGTGTTTACATTCTCAAACTATAAAAGAAAGTTGAGGCGGACCTGTTTAAGTCCACAAAAAGTATTAAAAGCATGGTTTAATTTGGTAAACATAGCAATAAAACATCTTGTGCGTGACTTACGCGCTTTCATACAATGTAAGGTGGACTTGCGTATGTAAAAATACATATCGGTGCAAAGTTTAGAGAAATTCATTACACTGAGTTGGTTTTGCGAAAACAATGAGCGAATAAAGGGTTAAATGTACCACTGTTGAGCTTATTTAGGGTTGAATGTACTGTGAATGTTGTTGCTTTTGCTTTTGTTAGGGAGCTACATTGATAGGTTGAAAAAGGGGACATTGGTACAGCATAAGTTTTAACCAGAGTGGCTAACAATTTATTCTATTTTATAGTGCCGTTGACATCTTCTTAGTTAACAACTGTCGTAATGCTTAACATTGCTTCCATAATTACAAAAAATATTATAAAAATATTTTATTAAGTAAAAATTGTGAATTCTATCCGAAATTTTGTCAAAATCACAGACACATTGGTTATTCAGATAATACCCATTTCCTCTAAACGTATCTAATAAAACAACAACTAAATAAAACCGTAAAACAAATGAAAGCACAAAGACAGATAATGGAAGGCGACATGTTATTCGAATATGTCCGTATGTTTGTTTACACGTCCGCAACGGCTGAACTTGTCCAAACATTTGTAATATACATGTCCGACTGTGTTTAGATTGAGTTCATTATATGGGATTATTGGAAACCGAATTCGTTTTTTAGACTTTTGATAAAAATGTTTTAGGCATAGTGATGCCATATTTGGGATAATTATAAGTACCTATATACTATGTATTTCACTGGTAGATCACTGATGTTATAGGCATAAGCAAACTTTTATTTTAGAAAAAGAATTATGATTCCGCGTAAAAAAGAAATTTCTTGAAATTGTATTGTGACATTGTGCTATTTTACGAATTTGGCGCAGGCAGCAGCTAGTAATAATATGGTTTTTGGCTCTTACACTGACAGAAAGCTACTATTTCTTACTAATCCCAGAAAAAAATGATGGATACTTTGGTAGAGGCCCCGAAAGCAAAGTCATGGGAAAAAGTCTAGTAAACCATAAATCACTCAACACTATAAAGTGCCATAGACTTGGCAATTCCCATGCAGAACGGATGCAGTACAATTTGTTTACATTTGAAGCGAGTAATGCTAGTTTTTGTTCAATTCATTTCCTTTTACATGATCAATATTAGTGAGATGAGACCTTTCTTTTTGTAATGCACATTGATGATCTGAGAAAATATTGTTTTTGATATTATATCTTCTATTGCAACCTCTCGGAAAATAGTTTTATTTCTTCCGCTGATTGGTTGTTTTTTTTTTTAGGATTGTTATCTAGTGCTTGACTGCGATCCCACGTGATGGTACGATGCCATCTGCGGTCCTCCCGTTCGATTATAATTTTGGTGTCTTCAAGGCTAGAGTGAACAGGCTCTTAATAAACTAAAGGCTTTCACCATCAACAATAGCATCACTGCTTACCATCAGGTGGGATTGCAGTCAAGCACTAGTTTATATCATACAAAAAAAAACTCGGAGTATGTTTTAGTGTAGTTTGAACTAGCCTGTTGGTCTAATGGTTAGTGGCCTTGACTGCTATGCTGAAAGTCGTGGGTTCAATTCCCACCCAGGACAAATGTTTATTGAGATGAGCATGATCATTTATCCTGTGTCAGGGTGTAATATGTATGTATTTAAAAATATAAGTATGTTATTAGTTGTCTAGTACTCATAACACAAGCTCTGCTTAGCTTGGGACTAGACGGCATTGTGTGATAGTTGTGGAAGATTACTATTACTGTTATTATGCTGCCTCGTGAGATACAGGATCTTCCTAGTTTAGGTTGACAATAGGCTAGTTGCCGTAAAAATGTACCTAATTAGTCCGTCTTTTATATTATTCAAAAATAAGGGACGCGTATTTTTTATTTGTAAATTAAACCAAAAATTACAAAGATATAGCCCATTAAAGTTACGTGTAACGTCACGCCGTGCTGCATTTTTTCGCACGGGGTGACGCCACACGTAACTTTAATGAAAGAAAGAAAAACATTTTATTTGCCGGAAAGGCCAAAAAGTATTTACAAGTTATAAGTACATTTAGTAATGGGCTTTAACTTTGTTATTTTTTGTTAAATCGAAAAAAAAATACGTGTCCAATTTTTTTTATAATATAAAATACGGACTAAATAAAATGTAATTATTTTGACCCTGGAAACTACCCTATTGTATTACAGTTTTTGTTACTTAACTTTTGTGTCAAACTTGTATTTGTAATAATAAATATTATTATTATGATTTATTATATTGTAGCTAAGTATATAGTCGACGCACGTGAATGAATCTGAAGGCATATCTTATAAACATTATTATAAAAGACATCTCGATATAGAAAATCAAACACAACCTTACGTATCGAAACCAAATCTCTTCTAATTCCAAACGTATTACAATAGAAAAATCTCAATAGAAATCCGATATAACAAGCATGTCATGTGTAGTAGTCCATGCACTGGGCTGATGTTATTATAATCCAGTAACAAATGGCCGAGGCAGGCTTACGTACACGTAGCATGCATGAGGGGTTAAGGCGAAGCGTGCAAGGAAGCTTTCTTGCACGCTTCTTATACACACAAGTAAAATTGCCAAGACTTCAGGAAAACTCATTTATTCGAATGAAATAAATGTGTAAAAGAATCTCTTTTTAACCGACTTCGAAAAGGAGGAGGTGTTGTATGTTCACCGATATCTCGGTCAATTGTGGACCGATTTTCAAAATTATTTTTTTGATTGAAAGGTTATGCTTCCAAGTTGGTCGGTCAAAATATGAAACAGAACTCCTCATAGGATCACAGCAGAACTGTGGTTAAAAGTAAAGTTTCTTTGTTTATACGTGTAGTCGATGACTGACTGACAGACTGACATAAGAGGCGGGGGGGATGTATCTAACTAATCTGATGATGAAGCCAGAAGGTAAATTATAAATTAATGTAATCTAACCGTGTTTGGGATTATTAGAATCTTTATGAGATGCACTGTGGCTATAAGTTATTTAAGTTTGTCTGAGGGGTACTTTTTAGTGGTGGTACCATAACTAAAAAGTGAAAAATACGTTTTACAAAAAAAAAATATAACCGACTTCAATGTTAAAAAACATGAACAGTATAAAATAACTTTAATTTCGGAAGTCGGTGTTAAATAATGAAGAGACAAAACTATTAAAACACCAACTTCCCAAATTTTGCTTGATTGGTTTTTGCTTCATTTTAATATTGTAGTATTACGTTTTAAGTTTTTTATTTTTCACTTTTTAGTTACCACTAAAAAGTACCTAGTAGTTTTTTTTAAATTTATATTTATGTAATTTAAAATTAGTTGCTTCCAAATATTGCTGTCACATAACAGCAACGAAGGTACAAAGTAAGCCTTGTTTTTGTCTTACACAAAAAATGCTTTACTTTTTGATTTTAAACCTCTTCATCTATAATAGAACAAAATAGTAATATCCATTGAAATTAACTTACTGTTTATTTGTCATAATATATTTTTCAATCTTCGCATTTATACCCCATCTGTTTAGGTAGTTACTAAACGTAAACAATCTTAATAATTATGTCTTTTTGTTTAAAATAAATCGTATAAAAGACATACAAAGATTATTTAAATTTTGTTAATTACTTAACATCGTTTTAGGTAAATATTTTGAGATGAAATTTTAGACAATTTTTTAGGTAAAAGGCATTTTAAGATTGTTTTCAAAAACTACTTTAATAAATGGAGTATAAGTATTTATTCGTCGTAATATATTTCTCCATCTTCGCATTTAGTGAACATCATCCCCTTAATCAGGTAGGACCAACTTCGGTATGCGCAGGCGCAACCTCTAGAACCATTTCTTAGAAACGAGATAAAAACCGCCGGTGACACTCAATTTATTGTAGTTTTTAAACTATTTACATACTTTTTGTACTTTTCTTACACATACTCATTTGTAAAATAACTTAGGGCCTATATTTTATTGGATTATTGTACGAGATTTGACGTTGGTTTTAAACGTTACATAATGTTAGGTATTTGTAGATGTCGGATGATGTAGTAATCCTGGTTTGACTCGTCTGTTTTTTGTTGGTTTACGCTATGATAAATTGATTGTAACGTGTGTCTATTGGGTAAGTATATGTACAAAACCTAGCTGAATACACTATGATAGATTACTCACATGTTGGAAACAAGTTTGACATATTTAACAACAATATTAATTTAAATACTACACGCACAACAATCTATGAATAGCTGTTCGTAAGTCTCGCTAAAATTTGAGAACGGCTGGATCGATTTGGCTAATTTTGGTCTTGTAATATTTGTGAAGTGTATAGTGGTGGCCGAGTGGTAACGGCCCCGACTTACGAGTTGTAGGTCGCGGGTTCGAACCCAGCCAGGCGTATTACTTTGTGTAATTTATTTCATCACCACTGCTCTCAAAACGGTGAAGGAAAACATCGTGAGGAAACCGGCATGTCCTAGAACCAAAAATTCGAAGACATGTGACATTCACCAACTCGCACTGGGCCCGCGTGGTGGATTACGGCCCATTCCCTCTTCTATAGAGGACGCCTGAGTCCCAGCAGTGGGAACATTAAAAAGGCTGATGATGATGATGAATATTAGTGATAGTCCAAGGAAGGTTTAAATGGTGAGAAAATCTGGAAAAAAAATCACGAAAAAAAAACCGATTACAAAGCCATCTCTAATTAAAATGTTCTTTTAAAATGAATTATGCCGGTTCTGGTAATGCCAGTAGATGGCGTTATTCTTTGAAAGTTTAGCTAACACAATATTTTTTTTTTTTTTTATATATTAATCATAGGCTTGCGTTTGACCACTATCTCACCTGATGGTAAGCGATGATGTGGTCGACGATGAAGCACGCTTTTTATTTATCGACTAGGTGGAACGAAGTTCGTCGAGTCAGCTAGTACACAATATTATTTTAATTTATTAAATTTGCTTTTGGCCGCGCCTTTGCCTGCGTACATAAAGTATAGCCTATGTCACTGGGGAATAAAGCAGCTCCCTATTGGTTAAAAAAATTTAGAAATTAGACCAGTATTTTCAGAGATTACAAACAAAAAACAAATGAAAATCATTTTTTCATAGCAAGCTTTTATACCGCAGTATACCTGTGTAATTAATACTCGTGAAGACGAATCATACGAGCCCAAACTCGATGGGGTTGTGTCGTTTAACTACCAAGTTTCTATGGCTACCTTCCGGTTCCATCATCAGATCAGCTCCATGTCATAATAATTTTGTATTGTCATCTGATTTACACATGCATGCAAAATTTCAGCTCAATCGGTAACCGGGAAGTGGATCAAATTTAATTTACAAGATTTGATTACAGACAACATCGGGACAGGTGAAACTAAATAAAAGCTTGTAAAAAAACTTTACCTCTTCATTATATAACTGTAGATATTTTAAAACTTCGTGAACCGGTTGGGGAGTGAAGTATGAACAATAGACTCGTGGACCTCTGAGAATTACACCAAACTGCATGGTAGTAGTACTGGTAATATGAAAACACTATTCAGTTTTCACAGTATCCTTTAAGATTTATATATATAGACTCATAATAATAAAGTAACATCCTAATAACATCATCAACAAAGTTATCTTTAAGACAAACGGTGGCAGTAGGTACTTAGGTAATGGTGCGTGCCTCGATCCAGATAGGAACCTGGCACCTTTGACACGGAGGCCGCATGCTACTCGACAAACTGTTGACTGTTTTCCCTTATCGCTTTGGCCTTATATATTTTTTTTATTATTTAATATTAAAATGTTCATTGAATTATATTGCTGTCATAATTTTTTATAATGTCACGCAGATGGTTGAAATGAATACTGTTTTTTTTTTGCACTGGATTTTTAGGACAGTTATTTTTTTTTTAATACACAAGCATCGTCAATTTATAAACTTGTCTTGTTGTACCTACTGCAAGCGTTTACAAAAACAGGGCCTCAAGTCTGCTATTATAGTCTAAGATCCGATTAAGAACGACCTTCACCGGTCTGTTTAATGGATGAAACGTATTTTATGATAAATCTAGTATATTAAATAATATAACGCGGGTGGGTTGCCTAAGAAATTCCTGGCCAGACCATTATTAATTAAAAATTGAAAATTTACTTTTTTTTTTAGAAAAATGCACAACCGTTATTCATACCAGATTTTTTTGCAAACAACACTATAATATCGTATTCGTAATGAAACAGCGTTTATTTTGATATAGAATTTGTTGTATATCAAAATAAACACACCTGTTTATACATACCTGTTTATACCTGGCAACCCATAGTTATGCCAGGAAACAATTAGGCAACCCAACATTTTTATGTTCTAAAGGCTTCACTCTTTCGGTTAGTATTAAATTTATTCGTTAAACACACCGGTGCACTTTTCAAAAAAAAAAAAAAATGTTTGGCCAGGAATTTCTCTGGCAACCCACCCACGTTATATTATTTAATATACTAAATTTATCATAAAATACGTTTCATCCATTAAACAAACCGGTGAAGGTCGTTCTTAACCGTATCCTCTACTATTACAATAGTGTCAGATAGACCATTCTGACACCTGCATTGATGTCCTAATAGTCGATTTTGATAAGTTTGGTAATCTACTAATATAATGGCGTCATTAAGACTTTACAATGGTCAACCACTGACACTCCATTGAAGGAAGAGGCATAGAATAGTAATCTCGTACATATTGACAAATGAATATTTGACGTATGCGGTAATCTGCTAAAACTTTGACAGTTTATTTGATCAGTGTTCTACCATTAGAAAGTTATTGTGCAGTTATTGGTTTTAATATGCTCGGTATTATCATTCAACTACAACTCTATTACGATACCACTTACCGATCAATGATCGATCATTATGAATTAGCAGACTACAAATTTTTAGCAAAATGACAATGTGATCGTGTTGGAATGACGAATTTATAAAAATAGCAGACTTGGGCCCCTGAACACATAACCCTCTAAACCTAGCAAGTGATGCTCAGGGATAATGGTCCCGACATACGAATTTAAATTCATACAATTTAATTGAAAAATCCTCGTCTACGTCATAAAATAAAGCCTTATGAAAAATTTCACGCTCTCAGTAGTTTCAGCTACGCGTTAATATGAAAATCAGTTAGTTTATAAATATACGAGTAGATAACCCTAAATTACATCTGCTTATAGTTATAAAAAGTTTTTTTTCATATATATAAAAAAAAAACTTTTTTTTCGTTTTGATTTTTTACAGCTTCAAGAGTCCGCAGACCAGGGCCCCAAGTCTGCTATTTTTATAAATTCGTCATTCCAACACGATCCCATTGTCATTTTGCTAAAAGTTTGTAATCTGCTAATTCATAATGATCGATCATTGATCGGTCAATGGTCTTGTAATAGTATTGTGGTAGAATGACAATATCGAGCTTATTAAAAGCAATATTTGCGCAATGACGTCGTAATGGCAGATCACTGATCAAAAAAACTGTCAACATTTTTGCAGATTACCGCATACGTCAGATATTCATTTGTCATTATGTACGAGAATACCATTTTAAGCCATTTCTTTTAATGGAGTGTCAGTAGTTGACCATCGGAAAGTCATAGTGATACCATTATATTAGTAGATTACCAAAACTTGTCAAAATCAACAATTTTCAAATCAATGATAGACCATTCTGACACTATTGTAATAGCTGACTTGAGGCCCTGACTTAGTGTATGGTTTTAATTTCAACTCGATACTTCCACGCGTTCCCGAGATAAAGGGTCTTGACAGACATACAGACGGACGGACAACGAAGTGATCCTCTAAGGATTCTGTTATGTCCTCTTGAGGTACGGAACCCTAAAAACTGTTTGAAATTCAAAAAACCCTTCTCCTATTGTTATCGGAGTACGGACCACACTCCTCACCAGTCTGCGGTCAAACTGTTCACGCTCAGTTAGGACTAGAAATAAAAGAACCCAGTCTAACCGCAGAGCTAACCTGCGCACGCGTCGCTCACGTAATTTGTACCGTGTGGTTTGCTGGCAGGCTTGAACGCAATAATAGAGATCAAATGTTTTCGATTTGTTTAAGTTTTGAATTGGTGATCTAATGGTATGGTATAGAATTGAATTGGACTGTCTTTGAATAGTATACCGGTATGATGAGGTTTCAATTCGAATATAGATTTTATTTATTTATTTAAAACTTTATGCAGACAAGAGTACAGGAGGTGAATTTAATGTCTTAGACATTTTCGTCCAGTCAAGCTTTGTGTGATGCAGAGAAAAAGTAGTGGTAGGTGCCATAAAAGAGTGACAAAAAGTAGTGGTAGGTGCCATAAAAGAGTGACAAAAAGTAGTGGTAGGTGCCATAAAAGAGTGACGAAAAGTAGTGGTAGGTGCCATAAAAGAGTGACAAAAAGGCGAATACAAGAATATACAGGGTGTAAGGGACAGCCCAGCTCTCCACGAACTTTAAGGGCTTGCTCAGTAGACGAAACTGAACAACCTTCCACAAGACTTTTTTTTCAGGAAACGAAATAAAAATTCAGCCTCACCATACAAAATTAAAGACTTGATTGGACAGTTTGTATGGAAAAGCCGATTTTTTTTTCGTTTCCTGAAAAAAAATCTTGTGTAAGGTTGTTCAGTTTTGTCTACTGAGCAAGTCCTTAAAGTTTGTGGAGGGCTGCCCCTAACATACTAATAGACCATTGAATAGATATACTAATAAACTATAGAACAAATATCACTTGTTTGAATTTCTTTGGAGACTTCTCCCGGGTGGAGTGAAAGGGCGTGTTTTTTGTTTTATATAATCCTTCAGTTGGCGGTGTTCTAGAACCACGAGTTTTTTGACGAGTAAAAGTGTTTTTTAAATCTATTTGCAAAAATAAATATCATTTATCATCATTTATCATTTAAACATAATATTGGTGTGATGGTGTTCTTTATTTTCCAAATTTTTTTTTTTTTTTAGTTTGATATAAACTATTGTTTGACTGCGATCCCACCTGATGGTAAGCAGTGATGCAATCTCTGATGGTGAGGCGTTTATGAGCCTATTCACTCGTGCCTTAGAGGCACTCAAATTATAATTCGATGGAAAGACCGCAGCAGGCAGATTGTTCCAGGCCTTCGACATGCGCGGCAAAACGCTTAGTCCTGACCGTAGAAATTTCAACAAGGTTGTCTAGTATTTCGCGCTGTCAGTAATAAGACCGCCGTTTCACTCATATATTGAAGCTTGTGCCATGTTAGTGTAAAATATTTATTCTATTCTATTGTAATTGCCTTACCATAGATGTCATCTTCGAGAACATCAAACCTTCGTCTTGGGTGGTCACTGAGGTCATTGCTAATATATACATTAAGATAAACATGAAATAGGTGCCAATCTTAATTATCCACGTGCACTTATAGATAACAAATTATCTACATTATGTCTGGACAAGGTCAGGAGTTCAAATCCTTACTTAAACTGAAATGATGAAGCTACTTCTATTACTGGGGCTAATTAGGATATTAGCCTAAAACCGAATTCGGATATTGAAGATGATAATGTAGACACCGTATTGTACTTGTATTATTTCAATTAACGGCAACAGAAAAATCACGAGTAGGTTTTAATTAGAATAAGTCTGACACTTTCTCGCTCCACCCTGAGCTGGAAGAATTATTTGTAGATTTCTTCTCAACCCCAAAAAACACATGTTTTTATAACTGACACCTCTTAAGAGTTCAAAGTTAAAACTTTATTAAACCCTTCTTGTCCTTCGTCACAATAACTATTCAAACTTTAGCACTAATGAAGACGTTGTTAAGCTTCAAAAACTACAAATTCTCAATTTAAGACTTAAAGAATAGTTGAGGAAATTGTTGATGAAATTATTAAGCGTTTACAATGACAGATACCGAAGAAATAATTTACTAAGTTTTATCAAATCGAACCCTCGAATTAAGCTAACAGCCAGTCGAAGTCAGACTAGATTATTTATGATAATAATTAATTTAATTTGATTGTTTGTAAAAGTTACCGCGGCCTTGGAACGCGAAGGACAACTGAAGAAGGATGGGTTTAAGTCAATAGAAGTTAGGCATTCTCCCTCGCCCCACCCAGAGCTGGATACTGATAACTTCTTAATTAAAAAAAGGATTACCACCAGTCTTTCTACATACTGCTTTTTAACAATATAGAAAGTATTGCATCGTTGTCTTCCATATAAAGCCAAACGCTTTATATGGAAGACAACGATTAGTCAAAATGTTATGTAATCATATATAGGTGAAATCACGATGGGGCGCCATAACCCAATAGTCATTAAAAAATAAAACACGCTCCATATTATAAGGTACTACACTAAATCCGCATCGCTACGCTTGACGTGTAATTCGTACATCACTAAGGCAATGAAAAATTGTATTTATCACTACTGTACCGCCTGTCGTGACTCGTGATTATGCGAACCGATTTTGGATTCAAAACATCGATCTTTTTTGGTTCTTGGTTCATAAATCGAGTGGACTCATTGTGGATGCCGAGTGTGTATTGCAATGAAATAATTGTAATGTGAGGCCTGTAGTGGGGATAATTTGCGAGACGTGGTTCGTTTTTGGGTTGGCAAAATTTTTGGCACACATATTTTTGGATTTGCAATACGTCGTCATTGTCTAGTTACCTAAATATTTTATTATAATTGCAACATACGAAATTTATTATCATCTAAATGATCCCTACGATGACCGCGCCAAATGGTTTCCATAATTGCCATGCGTAGCAATCAGTAGGCACCTGTCTACTTCATATTTAATTCCAAGTTAATTTGAGTGTCTTCAAGGCAAGAGTGAATAGGCTCATAAACTAGTTATAATCAGAGATTACATCACTGCTTACCATCAGGTGGGATCACAGTCAAGCACTAGTTTATATCAATTAAATAAATACATAATAAGCTGGTGTCGTCTCTTCATCTGACAAAGCTCACAAGATAACTTAACTGCTTGAAATTTCGATTTTGAAAGAGTGTCTTTATACATCGTCATCACCATTTCAGCTGAAAGACGTCTTTAGGACAGATACCTTCCCTAATCATCACCACAACGACTGGTCATGTACGTCTAGCAACCATTTGATTCTCTTAATCCTCACCAGATAACCGGTTTACATTTTGGGAGGCCTGCGTCTTCTGTTTTGTGGTCACTACTACAAAGCCTTTCGGACCCAATCGACTATCTGCAGGCAGTGTACTCACTGCCTAGTTTCTATATTATATTTTCAATGTGTAATGTTTGTAATTTTTTTTCCAGTTCAAGGCTCCGGCCTAGGCATTGTTCCACTTAGTACCCTAAATGTCACCATCGAAAAGGAAAAGTCAATAAATCTTATCTCATAATCTGATCTGTATGACCAAGGAGTACTCTTCAAGTTATTCAGGGGACACCTCTAGACAACGTTTGAATATAATCAGTTTTCCGTTAAGTCGTAAATTTTCTCCTACCAACACCACTTCATACAGTGAATCACTAATTTATTTGATTACATCAACGTCAGGGTGAAAAGCTTCTACATGTTTTGCCTAGATTTTAATGGAATTAGGACAATAAACTGGATCGATTAGCTGTTTCTTAACTAGTAGTGTTTGTAACTTCTATATTCTTCTACTATCCTGTATTCTTTGTAATGGAGTTGGGTCAATAGTTTGTATCGCATTAATTACTATTTACCTCTCCATTACTTGCTTATGATTACAGATATGTAGTACTAAACATAGGCTTTAAAAGAAAACGGAAAAATTACTCCAATCACCATATTTTACTTCTTGGTGAATGCTATCTGTTTGTTTTATCTCTCAAAAAAATTAATATTACGAAAGTTCTTGTAAGAAATTTTACATAAGATTTTGTCTTTCAAGACTCCGTTCGGTCACCTCAACTACATCTGTTTAATTCGTCATGCTGCCCATTTTTAGCTTTGTTTCCACTGATTAAGATTACAGTCACAAGAGTCGACATATTTTCTTGTATTGTTAGTCAAATATTTTGAAATATCTCATTTGTTACGATTGTCAATACTGTTGGAGATTCGAGTTGAAGATACGGTCAAAGTAAACTCAACGTTACTTCGGCCGTCCTTGCTTGGGGTTTGGTGACCTTTTTGACTTCAATACCGAACTTTTAATCATTTTAATTATCTATTTTTCTTTCCGATAACTGCTATTTATATTATTTTTAACTGCAGCTTAGTAATTCTTGTAATGTTCAAAATCTGCTGTAGTCTTTTTACAGTTCATTTTAGATTCTTCCACCTTTTTGTTGAAAATAAAGTGGGTTTTTCTTACATAACTGTATCTATACTTCGTAGATGATCATAACTGGGTGTTATCCCTGGTCCTGCTCTATCAATCACTTACCTAAATCTGTTGTAGTACTTACGGAGCTAAAAATACACTTCCAAAATACTCATTTTATTTTACAATACGATGATGGATCGCGGCCAAGTCCGAGTGCGTGATTTTTATTGATTCTCGTCTATATGGCTGCGATAAAACATTTATATCAGTTATTTATTTGTTCCCTAAATAAACCACTTTCCGATTGCTTTATATAATTTTGTCTTCACTTTGAAGGACGAGTTAGTTGCAAAAATATATATTTTAAAGTTATTGATGTTTATATGAAAATATCAGTCTATCAATTTTGTCTACTGTATTTAGAAGATAAACAAAGGTGTGTATAGTATAAAGCTCATTTTGAATGATTGGTTTCTTAAGGTTATTAAAATTTATTTATGATTATTTTTAATTGTAATCTTCTAATCTAACCCCTGTTGGTCACTGGACTCATACTAATTCAAACTGGATTAAACAAAAGCACCGATCAAAAACAAATACACCGAAATGACACTGGTTTATTCACAACAGCTATCAAAAGACCATCAAAGTTGTTTAAAACTCGCACTCACACCATAAAAATGTCAAAGAAATAACGTGTCGGATCAAATCCTGTTACACATGTCGAGCTCATTTCTAAAGTTTGCCTTAAACGGATTAAAATTCGTTCCTCATTTAGGAAAAAAAAGAGTACAATTTATAGTTTCTAAAAAAACGGACCATAAAGAAAGCAATAAAGCGTCTAGTTCCACCGCCTATAAATCCAGAAAATGACTACCAATCAATGTGTAAAAATAAATTTATAATGTAAATAAATAAGTTTCACCTAAAAATTTTATTGTCCAGCTTTATATTCGACGCTGCTAGTTTTATTCTTCACTTCCTTCACCGTGGCGTGAATACGCTAACCAAACATTACCAAACACGTCTTTACAACCGCCCCATACTTAATTTCAACTTTATTGTTTCCTAATTCAAGTCTGCATCTATTTTCGGGAGCGCACAGTTTAATTTTGTAAACAGAGGCGTCAAGTCATTAAGTAGTCGACGGCGATGAGCAATAAAAATTAGAAAACATAAATAAAGTTTTACTGTGAATGAACATAGTACCAAAATACGCGTCTGAAATAACAACATATAGCTATATGTTATGGTGTATGGTTGAGCTTATTGAAATGCTGAGTGCAAATGTAGTCAATGTCGTCGCTAAAGTATCACGAGCAACGGTTTTGTGACATGTGCCAAAGCAAAAGCTGAGCCTACTGAATATTTGTATCAAAGAACATCTGCAAAACAAGGACAATAAAGTAATATAATAAAAAGTATCGTGGTTGTAGTCGTAAATGTATTGCAGCTGCAAGCACATGATTCTTAGGTAGCATCGATAGATGTAATTAAACGCGTTGTAGATATAGATCTACATAAATATGAACCTGATAAAATGCAGAAGTAAAATCGCGTTTATGATGTTATGATGCCTGCCAAGTTAAATAACGATCAACTTGAAAGCATACTTGATGCTACATTTGTTGTTATCAGTAAAGAGTTTGGAGGTAGTACCAACATTGACAGGTTGCGAATTATAAAAATCTGTAATCTTTTTTGCTGTTCGTATCTTGCTAATCGCATTTTTATTGGCGTCGCCATGTTTCAATAAGATTGTAATCCGAATAACAGTTAGATGACTCACTTTATTCCGCATATCCAAAAGTACCAGTATTTAAATATAGCATCATCCTTTTTTGTCCGTCTGTCTGTCATGACAGTTACGGTCGATTAAATCGAAGCATATTAGATTAAGAAACAATTTTCAGTACTTATATGGAATACTAATTTCCGTGTTTTTATCAACTATGCAAAAAACTGGCTTCTTAGAAGGAATTTGTTAAGTTTTTCAAATACATTTGTTAACTTACCTTCGTCACTTACAAAGTGATTCAGTTAATCATTTACTTCAGTTCATTTTCTGGTTTCAGTTGATATCTCTTTTTGGTTCTCTCTACTATCGTATGTATTACCGTTATCTTCAATGGTCGCTCCTCTTCTTCACTAAATAGCTTTCAGTATTTATAAATTATCCCTTTCATACTTATATTAAAATTATATTAACAACTTTCAAAATTATATTATATCATATCAAATAATTATATTATATCAAATGGCGATTCAGACATAAATACATGACATCTCTACTCAGATCGTTCCTTATGTTACCGAGAGAGTCATAGGCCTTAAAATTAAGTAGTAATCTTTGTATTTAAATGCTTTTATTTAAATATTACATTTACAATACAATACACTGTATTTATGAATATAATAAATTATAAACATGTATACGTGCCTATTCACTAGCTGAAGCGAAAAGTTTACTGTCCACTGGTAGCCGCAGTAAAGCGATAGACAAGAGAGCTATTCGATTTTAAGATAAGTTATGACTGAATAGAAACAAAGTTTATCATTTTCTTAGCAATTTAACAACGTGGTCGTCTTTTCTGTTAGTGTTTTTATCAAAGACTTCGGTTTTTATGACTTTGGCACATGCTTCAGCTCCATTGATTTTTAGTGTGTCAAGCAAGTGTGACTACGGATGTAGCTTTTGATATTTTGATGGCCAAAGTTGGCATTCGTTCTTATCCTTATAAAGCTACCAACAAAACTGTAGCATCGCATGAACAGTGAGCTACAAGTCCTCCTAATTCCATTGCTATTATTACGTTCATAGAGATCAGCATAAACATGTCTCATTCATAGCTCAGCCTATCTCCAACTACAGCACAGTCCTCATATTGCCGGACGTGCACGTACTGAGTGAGTTGACACCGCTCCGAAGGGCCATATACGAGCGGCGTGGCGTTGAAACTCATTATAATTTATGGTTGTCCCTGCGCAGTATACCGCGAATGCTAACTTGGTTGATGAAAGGATTAGCCGCTGGTTTAAGGTTCCAGGGATTGGCTTTGACGCATGTGGCTGTGGATAGGTGAGGCTGGTGACGTTTCGAAAATTTGGGACGTGGTGGAAGGAATTGGTTATTGGGTAGGTTGGCGGAAGTTAGTTGGTTTAATTATTCATGTCAGTTACTGTTTGTAGATTTAGATTGTCAGACTCGAGTAGTTTAGAATGTGGTCATCAATTACTTCTTCTACTATATCGTGTGTGCATTCGTTTTCAATTATTTACATTCTTTATTCAAACAGATTTTTCGGTTTAGACCTTCGAGGTTAAGCTTCGCTTACTTAGGTCGGTACGTGGTATGATTACTATCAATAAAATATTGAGTTTCCTTCATACCTCGGAAAGATATAAGCCATATAACTTGTGTTGTGAGAAGAAATAAAGAAAATCTGGCTGATAGTTTTTTTTTTTACCGTTGTCACTGGTACTTAGAAACTAGTCTTGCAAAGAGTATATTACCCAATTACTGGGTTGTGGAGGTTAGATAGGCAGTTCCTTCAAGTGAAATACTGGTATTCGGCTGCATTCAGTTAGACTGGAAGCTGACCACATCATAGTTGGGATAAGGTTAGGCAAATTGGTTGAGGTTGAAGCATACCTTCTTTTACGCATTTTCATTGAAACAGCGTCTGGTCATATATTCGTTAAATTAACTTAAAGTGATATTACTTTAGCAACATCGAAAATTAACAAGACAAACTTCGCACCCACAATAAATATAAACATTGATCCCTTTAGTTTACTGTTATCCAGTAGTTAGATGTCAACCAGTTTATTGCCATAATAAATGGTCTGCTCGGGTATATTCTTAATAGAAAATCTGTGAGTCACCTATAAAATCTTTAAGATGATCTAGAATCTACCCTATAAAGTTGTGGTACACGAGAAATGAATTAAGATATCTATTAAACCTGGTGTTAAATAATTTTGCTTCGATTTATGAGGAGGCTTTAAATCGAGATTTTAATTGCTGTCTAGTTACGATTGTGATCGTTAATATAATGCAATTAATTTTGTTTTGAAAGGAGATTAATAGCTTGATGTGAGTCGTAACTTGAATCAAATAGTTTTTCGTCTAATTTACGACATTGCCTATCATTGAAAACATCTCCTGTTTTATCAATTTCAAGGATAACATTTCGCATGCACCTAGCATAGAAAATAACCTGTCGAACAAAAAAGATACTGTTCCGCCATGATAATGAGACATCAATGCGACAAAAGTGTCAGACAGCACATAAGTCCTTCACCATTTTTTACGACACTACAAATCGCAAGTGAGCAGACAGACTAAACGCTCTCTAATAAGACGATTCGCGTTCAGAACACATTCGAGCAAGCAGAGGCCATATCAAATGATGAGTGTTCCTATTGTGTACTGACTTATATCCAATGTCGGGGCAATGAGTTCGTGAGCAGGGGGCCTAATAGCCCCTTATAACAAAGTTTGGAGTGGCTTGGCTCGCTTATCTTGTTACCTTATTTGTTGCTGAATATTAATTTATAGTTTTATTAGTTTGTGTTTAGTGAAAATCAAGGTCTTTGTAAGGTTGCGCGTGTTTGTGTCGTGTTGATTGTTTTGTATCGCTAATTGTTAGTCTACGTACATACTTACTTGCATAATTATTGGGGAAGATTTGTGATTGCGTAACAGATTCACTTTCTTGATCATATTGTACTCTCGTTTTTAAGAATTCAAGCAGAGGAATTGTTCCCCTTGCAGTTTATAAATTTAGAAAAACGAGTTCGTTTTAAGTAGTATTTTTACGATTATTATGCTTGTTATAAAAATAAAAAAATAAAAATTGAAAATCTTAGAGTTAGGATAATAAGGACGCGTGAATAAAAAATGCATTCTTCTAACGGTTCATCTCCAATTAATGATACTTTTTTAAAAAATCATTCATTAACTACCATTTAAGTAAGTTCAAAGGTCAAAAACCCACCTTCTTGCAACAAAACAAACTTCAACATTGTTCTCTCAACGAGTCATGAAATATTTTTTATTACCATTGATATATCGCATCTACCTTATTTTATTGCACATGATGATCATCATGCTAATACCGCCATTATTGTGATACAGTCTGATGTCATCATCGGACATAGTATCAGAAAATATCTTCATTGTAGTCTTTATAAAGATTTTTTGATTCATTGCTGGCTAGTTAAGGCTTGTAGTTAACTATTGTGCTATGTTAGCCTTGATCCGTAAGTCATGGTTCAAACGTTGCAATGTTGTGTTTACCAGTTTGGGAAAGATTTATGCCCAGCTGTGAACTGGGATAAGGAGACTGAGATGTTGAGAGCATATTCAATAGTAGTTTTGTTGTGTTGGTACTTTTTTTCCAGTGCCAAAAAAGCCTTTTTACAAACAGGGAATTAAGGAAACAGAATTATCATTTAGCTCAAATTTAATAGATTTACGCCGTTTGTTAGCCAAAGGTTGACTGGAAGAAAATGCCTAAGGCATTAAGTCCGCCTCTGTACTCATGTGTGCATAAAGTGTTCAATAAATAAATTAATATTATGAAGGGGTTTTTTTAAAGTTCTGATACGATTTTGTACACTTTGACTGATAGCAAACTACTCTAGAGTTGTGAGCCATATTAACTCTTTGAATGTCGTAATTAGAGACACAATAGAAAGACAATTACCTTATGTCGGACTGTGTAACTTAAGACATTCGAAAGGTTAAATGCTACTTTTCATCGCAGAAACATGAAGATAAGTTACGAGTGAGTTACCAAGTATTTTTTTTCCAGGGATATTGTAGGACAAACCAACAAGATTGACGCAATGGTTGAAATATTAGCTACTGTGTTGCATGTCGCGAGTTCAATTCCTTGGAACAAATATTTGTATCTACAGATAGTTGTTCTGGATCTGGATGGCTTGTGTATATAAGTTTACATGTTTGTGAACGAACCCATGATACAGGAGAAATTCCTAGTGTATAAATGGTTATAAATCAATTAGTGGTTCACAGTCAGACATGAGCTTCCTCCAAAACGTTTTCATTGCCTTCCAAAGACTACCTTCTACAGAAACCATTAATCGAAGTCAGATGAAACGATAAATTACTGATTTACACAAGTACTTAGCAGGTTCTGATTCCAAATCTGTCATATACAGATACCAGTAGGTACTTTAATTGAACGTTTTAACTTGACTGACAGTCTTAATTGTCAGTTCAAGTCAGATTTAAAAGCCGTTCGGTATCAGCCTTTCTCTGGAAGGTAATTGATTGGCATGACGTTTTGATTTGCAAGATTCATGTAGGTTTGACTGAAAATTGTTCTGAAATATGAAGGACATAATAATAGGTATTTTAATTAATTAGATTATTAACAACATTAAGAACATATATTTTAAACTAGCTTTTGCCCGCGCGGCTTCGCTCCCGCTCTTCCCTACTTCAGCCTACTATACCCTACTCTACCCTACTATACCCTACTCTACCCTACTCTACTCTACTCTACTCTACCCTACTCTATCCTACTCTACCCTACTCTACCCTACTCTACCCTACCCTACTCTACTCTATTCTACCCTACTCTACCCTACTCTACTCTACCCTACTCTACCCTACTCTACCCTACTCTACCCTACCCTACTCTACCCTACTCTACCCTACTCCACCCTACCCTACTCTACCCTACTCTACCCTACTCTACCCTACTATACCCTACCCTACTCTACCCTACCCTACTCTACTCTACTCTACACTAAAAAAAAAAAAAAAGTAGGTCTTATGTCCGTCTCCTGGTTTAAGCTGCCTCCCCACCAATTTTCAGCCAAATCGGTTCAGCCGTTCTTGAGTTATAAGTGGTGTAACTAACTGACTTTCTTTTATATACATAGATAAACCGTTACATACAATGCAATTTTTAATTTTCAAGAAGTCATTCATTCATAAAAATGATGCAAATTGCACTTTCTAAAACGTCTAAGATCTCTATGGAGACGAATATAAATGTACAAATATCTCGTTTACATATTTCTTGTTCCTTTCATTATGTGAGAACAATAATAATATGTAAATAAATAGATAAGGTCAAAAATATAGAAATTAAAATAAGATGTATATAAAGTGGTTTGTTGAAACGGTTAATTTTTTTAAGGGTTTGTATCTTATTTTGAAATTATACTCATTCATAACCTCTGCACAGTTTCGTTAGCTAATCTAATTTAATCCTGTAGAAAAGCTTACAAAATTATGAAAGTTAGATAAATAACGACATAAGTGCTTTACATATATTCATTTCTTTTAATTAAACAGTGTCACGCATTATTACGATTCTGTTCAAGATACCATCAAGTTGTATACTAATTATCATTTTGTATAATTATGGTTACTTAATTTAATTTAAACACGAACAAAAAGTGAGTCATCAAATGAATCGAAATTGTAACTAACCATTGTCGTCAATTCATACAAATGTGTTTAAAAAAGGTTAAAAAAAAAATCTCCATTTTTGTTCAACCACTTGTACTCTCACCTTACCTCATCCGTGACTAATAGAGCTGCCCTATTTTCAGATCGCGTAATTTATCGATATCGACAAACTGGTTTTATCTCTCTGATTTTCATTCCATTAATTTCATGCTTTATTGCTATTTAGATTCCTAATAGGTGGTTGCGATATAATAACAGCTAATTAAGACTTTAACATAGTATAAACATAAACTTCTGAGCAATCATCTCAATAAGTAATCTAGAAACTACACGATCACATAGTAATAACTTGACCTGTCTTATCTATAAGTTAACTATGCGAAATAAATCTAATCTAAATTGGTGTTAGAAGTCAGGAGATAATAGACAAGGTTTTATTCCTATTAAAAACAAATATACTTTAATTTGACAAAAATATTCGTCTGATTAAGGTTCTAGAATGATCGCAATGCAACTAAAAACACCATCGATCCAGTCCGGTTGCGTTTCTGAGAAGGGCTCGGAACAATTCCGCCGCTAAAAACAATTAAATCGTAATTAAGGGCCGTATTAAGAGACGCGGCATGCGTCCGCGCATTGCCGCACTCATTTTGATGATAGTGTTGTGAAAGTATCGATAACTTATGAATTGTTTTTTGACACTACTTTTGGAAGATGTGAGAAGTGTTGTTTATTTATTTTCATTATTAGAATGATTTGGATTGAATATAATTTTATGCAAAATATGTGCACATAATAAGGCTTTGAATGTAAAATTATGCGTCTTTATTCATAGAAATCAATAGACTCATTTATTATTATTGTAGTGCCAATAACATTTCACAAGGACGTTTCATTGTAATCATTAGAAAGTTAGACAAGAAGGACTTCTTATCAATAATTGCGTAGGCGTCACCACTAAAACTTTCTCTTGCCAATATTAATTTATCGAAAGTTATGATTGATATTAAAACCTTCGAAATCACTTGACACTTTACAAAGCACAAAATAAGAATAAAATCCACCATTAATCCGATGCATACGAAATTCAAAATTCACGATTCGATTTTTGAATGGCCGATAAAAGTCGACACTCGAAACGCCCGCCAATTTTGCATGCATAAACATCGTAAATCTCATTGAATGAAAATGAGTATCGATATATCGATATCGGGTTTTACGATCGATTCATTACTCGAGTATAACTCGTAGCCTTATTGAGGACAATGCTCGAGCCACGTCCCTAACAATCACATCTTCATTAATTACGGAAGGAATTTTTCCGATGGTAACCTATGTGATAGAGCGCGAGTGATGAGCTGAAGCGATTGATTAGATAACATCCTTTTTCAACAGCCGTATTTTTTTATTGGCATGTTGTGTTTGTTATTTTTCTGTTAGTTTGCGTTATAATACCATCCAGATTTACTACTACTGGGGCCGTGGGTGATGCGAAAGAGCCCCCGGGGGCCCTGTAACAATGGCAAAGAAGGAACAGGAGTGCGTTTTTAGTTAGAAAAAGTCTGACACCATATCCTGGTCTGCCCAAGAGCGCAGGATGTCATTGGATGAATTTCCCACCTAAAAAAAAATATCCAGATTTGGTATCATTTATATAAATTAAAATAAATACTTAAATATTTTTAGTCACCAATATCTTGGACCACATCGTCGCTTTCCTTCAAGTGACATTGCGGTCAAGCATATCAACAATAAAAAAAAATCTTCAGAGTGATCACAAAATTTTCTGCTTTATATAACTCATAATTTAAAAACTTATTATTATCCGCTACAAAAGACACCACACCCAATTTCCCCGTAAGTGAAAATTACCACTTTGAAGTCTGAACTTGTATGTACCAATTTGTCGCACGACTTTTTTTGTCGCCACGACATGTCGAGATTCAGTCGCAATTAAGACTGTTTCCCATGTCTATTTAATTTTTAAGCTAATTAGAGCTTATTAAAAAGGTACTGAAGACTTCATTATTACATAATTATTATATTAAAAAGCTGTCTTGTCTTTTCACAGCAGATAAAAGGTGGACAGATTTGGTTTAAACGACATTTCAAGGCAAGTGCCTTTAGAGAATGACAAATTAAATATTTGTACTTTAGGATAATTTGTACTTGGAAACTACAATACGGTCGAAAGATGTTGGCTACTCTGAAGTTAGGCGTTCCGAACTATGCGCATACCTACTCGAAAAAATACGTAATAAGCATTCGCCATATGATGCTTAAAAAGAATTACTGCGCAGCCAACTGTGCGGAGTTTGGAGCGGTCAAGATATTTTAGTGGTACTGTAACTCTTTTCGTGGCCCTGAAATGCAAAGGGTAACTAAAGGAATACTGGGTTTTACTTAGTAAAAGTCTGATACGCCCTCCGCTCCACCCAGAGACGGAGAAGTTATTTGACGATTTACTACCTCAAAAAAAAAAAATTGTTAATTTATGTTATTCAAATATGACGATACTATCTAATTTCCGGGCCACGCGAGATAAAAATCATTATTAGATCTTCTACTTTCACTGAAAATATTTAAAACTGATTGCGTACAATGGTATGCGTTCTTGAGGAACGCTATTCCGATAGATATTTTTTCCGACTAGCAGTAGACCAACACAGCTATAAGGCGATGAAGTTTATTTCGACTGAACGCTGTCCCGACTTTGTTTCATCCACAAAACACTTGATCAGTCAACTTGTCTACTATAAGACTAGACCGAAATGATTTAAACACACTGAATATAATATTTGAACATAACAAAGGACCGTCAAATTACACAAACCTAGAGGAATTACAGCACATTTGGAAAAATAAGTTTTGATCATAAATTAACAAACATGAATATATTCATTATCCGTACAATTAAGGAGTGGAATTCCCAGCTGGAGTCTGTTTCCAAACTGATAGCTGCAAACTAGATGCACATATTTAAGTCAAGATTGAATAGTTTACTTCTAGGTAAGCGTACTCCATTGTCGATCACATCATCGCTTACCATCAGGTGAGACAGTAGATAAAAGCGAGCCTATCAATAATAATAATAAAAAAAAATAAGTTGACAACCAAAAATGACGTTGACATCCTTGCTACAAATCAAGGTCATTTAATGCCTTGTTTATGTCTCTCCATCTCAGTAGCTAGTAACTGACACAAAACTAACTCACAATAATATCGCTACGTCTACTATCTCGACTATGCCAAACGAGACATCAATTGCAAAAACAATGTAGGTCGAGACAACGATGCATGAAATATTGCCGAGATAGATCCGAAGGCAGCCGGACTTGTGTCAAATACATCTGCAATTTATTTCTTAAGATACTGTTGAATAAGTAATCACTGGTAATGACCTGGATGAAGATACAGTAAATTGTGTTGGGTAGATTTTTGTTATGAATTCCAAAATGTAACAAGCTACCTACCTTATTTCGAAGAAATAGCAGAAAACGCCTAAACAGTTAGTCCTAATGACGCAACAAAGTAAGATGGCAAATCACCTAACGTGAACAAAAAGTACGTGATCTAGAAAGACTTGAGTATGAATAGACATAGTAAGTTGAACAGGTTGTTGTGGATGTTCGTGAATGTAATAGCATTCATGACCCGAGAATTTGTTGTATTGGGTGGGAACTGTGTGGTTCTATGTTAAAAAGAACGGAAATAAAGTATATGTGTAATTGTATTCTCGACGACACCTAAGCTGTACATTTCCATCGTAAGGTGATCTGCAGTAGTACAGATAGACTATACATT
This sequence comes from Mythimna ferrago, assembly GCA_910589285.2. Lineage (NCBI taxonomy): Eukaryota > Metazoa > Arthropoda > Insecta > Lepidoptera > Noctuidae > Mythimna > Mythimna ferrago. The sequence continues at coordinate 7,754,579 of OU342698.1, read as the reverse complement.
ATTAGGTAAGCTTATACTAGAATGTAAAGCTTGATGTATCTTTAATTTTACAAACCGATGTGAACAGACTCAGTTCATCGTGGTTTCCTAGTTGCGTAATAGTCTTAGACTACTAGCTCATTAAGTATGATTGCAGATGTAAAAGGTTTGGTAGTGATAGGTAGATTCTTCAATACAGTAAATGAAATATGGATCAAGTATAAAGGTCGATCGACATCGACAATATAATTATTGTAATAATTAAAAAAAAAAACATTCAAATAATCAATATTCGATTAATTTTAATGGCAGAGCTCTTAAATGAGTCTTTAGCATAATTATGTCATATCAATCATGATAAATACACAGAGGAGGTATTTCTAACCATTTGTTATTTTTCTCCTTCAAAACCTCTCAGACACTCTTGTAGTCAATAATCTTAGTGATATTTAAGGTCATAGCTCACCTACACGACTCTGCTCCCACCCGGCAAAAAGAATATCATTCAAATATGGATTTTAAATATTATTCTTATGATATATTTTACATTGGCATCATAAATTAGCAGACAGCTCGCTGTCAGCGAGCTTACCGCTGTCAGACTGCTCGGTAGTTGACGCCTCGCTGGCCGCACGTTGTAGACGAGCGGTCGGCGCGGTGTCCGCGCGCTCACTGCTAGCAGTCGCCGCACCGTCGCCGCTCATTCGGTCAGTATCTACACAAAAGCGAGAGCGGTCGGCGGGTGGACAGCTGGCCGTCTGCTAGCTGTAGCCGCGTGGACTGCTGGGTGTCAGCGAGCCGTCTCAGTTTAGGGTGGTGTTGGGTGGGAGCGGTGTTGGAGCAGAGTCGTTTAAGTGTGCTATGACCTTAATGCTAAGTATGAGCTACACCAACTAACTTTAACGATAACCAATACCTCATCAGCTGTCAAATCTCATGTTAAGCGAAATATGGGTTGCTCTAATTTAGCAATGGTTGAAAACGGCAACGGCAAAACAGCTGACAAATAATAGCGTGATATAAAATTTAATGGTCATCGTTAATGTTACTGTTAAAATTAACTTCAAAGTTAATTTAAGGTTACATGTTACAGTTTTCATCAAAGTTAAGTTAGCTACATATTATGTAGCTTTTGGTGCAACCCACTCTAAGTGTTAAAGTGTTACTGTAAACTATCGCTCTAAGACACTAAAATTACAGGTTGACTCAAATAGCCACTTAAGAGTTTAGAGGTTTCTACGCCTTTGGGAGCAACTAAGTCCTTGTTAAAGAAAATAGCAGTTTCAACGTAACCAAAGGCGAAGTTAACGAAAAGGAACATAATGTTTCTATGATAAGAATTAATTTATGTTTGCGTGTCAATCGTGCTATTCTCTATGCAAATTATAAGCTTAATCAGCATGAAACTATGTAAGCTCAGTAATGAGCCAGGTCTGTGGTAGCTACACTACTGTTACTGGCAGCTTAACTATCTAGTACGTAAGTAGCCATTAAACAACTGGTTTCCTTAATTTCACATAGTAGGGCACAAATTTGAGAAATTATAGTTTTAGAAACTAAACCTCTACCCCCTGGATATAACCTTTGACATTCTTTTGAACATTGTTGCCCGATGAGGCACCTGCGTGCAGTGTATGCTCTGTTGCTAGGTATGCCCGGAAGGTGGCGAAACTAATTAGATAAGTTTCTTGTTGTTGTGATTGATTATACTAACATAGGTAATAATACTAATAGGTAGTAATACTAATGATTTTATGGGTAATCTGCCTGATTTAAAGATAAATAAATAAATAAACTTAAGCACTTAATCTTACAAACAATCTGGCAAAAAGGGGTTTCCTCGATCCATCTCAAAAAAAGTGCCAGTGTGAAACTTCTTCTAGGACATCACCTACTGTGTTCCCCATCCTGCACAAGATGCATCCTTAAAAATTTAAACGAGGCCAATGATGAGAAGAAAAGAAGATTGGAATTCAAAATACTAAACCATATGAAATGTTGTTACAAGAAAATTACGATTCTCTTAGTAAAAGGTTAAAACATTAATTATGTAGCAGTAATTAACGTAATGTAGTAGTATTGTAATGCTTATGTAGCAGACAGACAAACGTTGAAGTATTTAGCCTTATAGCAACAAACATAAAAATCAACTAATGAGTGCCAAACTAACGCCAACAATAATACAATATTGCTATTAAAATAGTCTAAACACGTACATTAGTTACAAACAACTTAATACAAACCGGGTAATTCGTCTCGCTCGCTCGTAAAATGAAGACATAATAAAGGCAATTGAAGTAACAACACACAGACACGCAATCTTAACACGATCCCATTTACACTTTTTGTTTAACCGTACAAAACAGTCTAATTTAGCAATCCTAATGCAGCTACCGAATTTGAAGACGGAAACATAATTAACAGTAATTATTTCTTTGTTTCAGAAGCTGAAAACGGAAGTATGGGACACGATTTGGAAGGAACACTTCGTTTTGTAATCAACGATGCACAAAATTATAATTTATAAGTACATAATGACGTTGGTGATTATGATGGACGGGATAAGGTTGGAGTTGACCTGACAGTAGATTTTGCAAACGGTGATTAATATAAACTAGTGGTTGTGATTGAACTTTATAAGAGTGATGAAGTGTTGACTGTTAGTGGTGAAGAACATGTCGATGTGCTAGGACTGTAAATAATGCCTGATCGAGAGTCGGTGGGAGGTCCTGGGAGTGCAGGCAGTGGTTTCCTACCACTACAGTTCCCCTCGGCGTTTGCGGCCTTCCATGCTTCTACTCCACCTGGCACTCCTACTACAGCTATGCATCACGCTACTCATTATCATCATCATGCCCAGTAAGTACAAATTAATAATTAAATAATTATAGCAAATAATTTGTTTGCGGCTTAAAAAATAAGAACTTAAGTTGAAGCCAGTGTTGAAAGTTCTCACATTAATAAAAAAAAGTCTAGAACAAATACCACTTATAAACGCACATAAATTAATACAGAATGCAATGAATTAATCGAAGTAATAAAGATATTATTGATGATTAATGATTTGTGAACATAGATATCGCAAATAATCGCAATGTTTTATTAATGCGACCTGGTGTTTATCCTCATTGCAATGGGAGTACTAGCCAATTCGTCTTTATTATCCTTGCTAAGTATTAAGCACTGTCATTGCGCTCCACACTTAGTCCTTTCAACGTTTTAGTACTCCGCTTATCATAATCTAGCCTCTGAACGCGGAGCGCTTTCATATCAGACGAATCCATCTACATATGTAATTTTATTATGATTCGCTTGCGAGGCAAGTGTCCTTTAATATTACGATCGCTTCACGTTACCCGCTCGCTCCTAAACGTCAACCACGTTTATTGGCCAACTCCATAAAATAGAGTGGTTCATTAAACATTTTACATGCTGCGAAACCTTTTTATTACATAATTGCATGTGTTACTTTTTTAACTTAACTGTAATTCAAAACATTGACTTTGTTGTATTCATTTTCAATTAAAACTGTAACTACATTATCAGTAATAAAATTCGTATTTGTTTCTTATGCACCTTTATGCATATGCTGTTCGTTTCCATTAGTAATATTACCTTATTCCAACTTTACTAAGTTTTTTACGTCTTGCGAGGGAATTTATATCGGGAGCAGGTAGAAAACTTTTAGATTAGATTAGAGCCGGCGTATTAACTGTGGTTTACGGCCGGCCGACCATAAAACCCCGTCCAGGTGAGACAACGTGTTACTTAATGATAATTTATTGCAAAACATCGAACACCGCGAGCCGGTCAGATTTGACGACAACATTAATCTTCTGTAACTGAGGCGATATAAAAGTGGAGTCGTAAACACCAAAAAAGGTTAGATCAGCACCTGAACCTTTGCGGTGACGAGTGATGAACAGGAAGTCGTCAAAGGAATTGAGACATTTACAATGTTAGGATGGACGTTAATAAAAGCAGGACGGTGCGTTTCAACAAATGAGTTACTTGCTGTGCTCAAAGGGTGCGTGATGTATGGCGGCGGCTGCGCCGAGCCAGCCGACTGAAATGATTAATGCCTTAGTACCGAGCCTCAAGGCACGCCTCGGCTTAACCCTCACACTGCGCCACGAAAATTTAAAATCATAATTTACTAAGCACTTGGAATTTTACTGTTGTATGTGAATCTAGTATGGCTTCACCCCAGTGGCAATATTTTATACTCTCTTGTTGTGCGTATCCATAACACTTGATGTTTGTAAATTAACCCAACACAACGTAGTTAGGATGAACCTTAAATCTTCACGCGGAAACATTTAGAGATGAAGTCGGTTTCAACATTTAAAGGCTCCATCCTCGTGCAATAAACTCGTTATTTCCTACGTCTTATTTATATCGGTTGTGCAACTCGTTATGGTGAATGTAAAATCGGGTATGAAATTGGTTGTATAAAGACGTCCGCTTTCTCGGAAGTCCAGTAATCCTTTATCCACGGTCCGTGGTGAAGGATTTCGTCGCCGGATGGGTGTACCCATTAACGACCGTTTCTCGGTGCCTCATTTAACCCGTTGCTGCGATAATTGCCACCACGTGTTTATTTCCAAGCGTTCTAATTATAGCACGCACAATGGGTTGGACACGATCGGTTATTTTGGCTCCGTTCGCTCCGTCAAAGTCAATTTTGTCCAGCCACAAAAGAGGTGTTGCGAGTCGCCTGTCGTTTGATTCATTAACTGGAACCCTTTGAACTGATGTATAAGTATCGCGCCACTTCAACTATTAATTCTGGTCCAACCTTTTTAGCTCCGGGTTGGTGCTCGATGCGTGTCGTATTAGTTTGTTGTTTTGCATCATTGGCGTTGTTGCCACCATTCCCACCTGCTGTTCTTTTTGTTGTTACATTTATCTTCTGGCCATTCACTGCTTCGGAGTTCGTATCTAATTATACATTGGGGACATTATTTATCGCCGGTTTATCTAACCTTTATCTACCGTGTCTTATACAATCTGCTTTTAAAATGTACATATTGAGAAGAATGGGCTCTCCTGTGAATGGCTAGATTCCGTTAGCGTCCACTTACGTTGAAATTGTGTTGGTAACTTTGGTCGCACATGTGTCGCCACAAAAGCTTACGGCCACAATAAAAGCGCCATTCAGCCGCCCGCATCCCACTCCGTCCTCATTGTGAACGTCCTGGCTTCACAAATCATCAAAGAAAAATCCATTATTATTGACGTAGAGACAAAGGCGTTATCGAGTCGTGATTGGGCGTCGTGTGTGGTTCACTATTGTTTCAAGGTGTAACATAAAATCCTCCGCCAATTAGATGCAATAACTCTATCATTTATATCAACGCTTATAAAAAGTGTAAGTTTAATCGTGACATATGATATTTATTTAAACGTTTCGAGATTTCTTGTCATCGATAGCTTTTTTTGAGTTGTAAACATAAACATTGGTGTTCGGAATCAATCTGATATGTTTGGGTGCTGTTACGTCGACAACTGTTTTGATCTTTGTCTTTTTTATGACATGTGACAAAGATGGAGAATGTTTAGGATGAGCTTAGATTTTATGGTCGTTAGTTAAAGTAAAGTTTATCTTCTAACTCAAGTGCTGTGTGCTCAAAGTAAGAAGACATTATAAGAATTTATTGTGAGTGATATAAAAATAATCCTTAATAATATTATAAAACCAATAGTAATACTTTGAATGATACATAGAGGATGAAGTTGCAGTTTCACATTCAACCAAAATAAAAGACGTGTGCATTCAAATATCTCCGTCTCGCAAACTTGAAACTGAGAGCAATATCAATACTGAGCCACCCATTAATTTTTCATAAGTCAAAGCCACGATTGTTTGAAGAAATGTAAAAACTGTCAAAAGTCAATATTGAATGATTCATTCGTGTTAAACTACAGGAGTTTCACAGAAAAAGACTTCAAATTAATATATATGTGTAATTATTGAGTTTTTGAAGCAATATTTGAAAATGAAAAAGAGATTTATCGTGACATGTTAACCAAGCCTGGGCTTGAAATCGATTCGAGTCTTTGTTGGTTCAAGTCTTATGAATACGTGAAAGCATTTTAAAAGATCGCTTCGTGTGTTTGTGGTCTTTAAACTCGGAAAGTTACTGTTGCAGTCTCTTTAAATTATTGTTTTAGTTTTTGTAATAGTGTTACTCAGTTAAAACAGTGTTATAAACTTATGATATTTATTGTCTCCTAGACTTAAACAGGTCCTTGAATGAGTACCTCCCGTTCTAAATATACTGGGTTAAAATTCTACCCAGTAGGTATATTTAGGACGCTATTACTGAAAGAAGTCTGTTCCTAAATCATATAGTTTTCTCTATTCCTAAACGGTTTTCAAAAACAAGTTACATCTTAAAGCATAGCTTTATATGAATCATGCCATCATAGGTTGGACATAAAGGTTTTCATCCTAACGGAAGCGAAAAAAATAGCACTACCAAACAAATAACTTGCTAAAAGCCTCCCGTCTAACAACACTTATCTATTGTGAACCAAAACCTTTTTTTGTCCGAAAAGATTCGAGACTTGTCCCTTAATTGACCAGAAATGTTCTCGAATCGGTCAATCTCTATAAAGCAGTTCCGGTCATAAATTGTCCCTCCACATCCCGTTTGACTGTCGTTGTTGTCCTGACCACGCTCAGAGTATAAATAGTCTGGCCATGAAATAATCCTGGGAATAGCACTGTTCCGGAAGGTTTAATAGCTTCTGTACAAATGTGGTTACTCTTTTATTTCATACTTCACTTGCGAAATCACTCAAAAGTTTATAAGATGAATTCTGGAGGTGATAGAATCCCAAACACGCATTAAACTGTCTTGAAGTAGATTGGATCCATTTGATCCATTATCTGAATTATCTCGTGACGAAAAAATGCTGTCGTATTTTTCAGCGAATCTCGATTTAAAACTGACAGACGCGCGTAACGTGTCCGGCATTCATTCCGGCAATTATAAATTGGAGCAAGAATTTTAGAAATTGTATTGAAAAAAACTTTATACGTATTTTAATAATTTTAAAGAGTATTTGATGAATTTTGTGTCCTGTTTTGAAGACTGTTACTATTATGGTCACTTTGAAGCTGTCCAGTAATATGCAAATGTTTGCTCTATTGAAATGCCAAACGAATTCGGGTTAATCACATATAACTCAACACTAGTCGCATCCATGTGACCTCCCACTTTGGTCTATAAATACTCGCTGCTAATAACTATCCACACTTATTGTAGGCAAATTTTGTCTGTCACACTTCGTAATACGTGCCACTGTATGAATATTTCATTACCTTTTAATAGACTATGCGTTATCCTGTTTAAAAATGGTTAAATAATTAATTATGTAAGCAAGTTCAGTGGGTGGGGAGTTGGGAAGGATGAGTTGTGGACTGTCGGTATCCATTCATTAATACCATGAAATATTAGTTAAGTTAATATCTCTGATGTCACTTTAAAAAGCATCCTCAAAATTTTTAAGAAAGTTTATAAGAAATCAGGCCAGGCTTAGCGAAATTGGGCGTCAATGGAAGCTTATTTTTTAAATTCCCAATAATCGCCATCTGGACCATAAAAACGGTAATAATGAAGGAGAAGAAAAAGAGTGGGGTCATGCAACGTCGCGTGTGTACAGTAGCCGAACACAATCGTGCGCAGGCGCAGCCCTGCTCATTAAAATCTTAAGGTGCGCGCGCAGACGTGTGTAGAGACAGATATGGAAATGTAAAGGGTACTGGGTGGGTAAATAGGGACGCTGATGGGGAAATTGGATTCTTAACAACTTTAGTAAAGGATGATGATGGCAATGTTGTTGAAGGAATAATTTATAAACTTTTGTACGAGTATATTACGAGTAAAATATATATATTTTTGTTTATTTTTATAAATATAGCTAGAAATATATCAGTCTTAGGATACATATTATGACTTCTCGTGCTCTAGGGTGGAGTGAGAGGGCGTGTCAGATCTTTATTCACTACAATCACAACTATGTTTCTTTAATTGCTGTTCCAGGACCATGAGTAATTTTATCGTTTTCAGATCCAATTCCATGGCCCCCGCAGGTATCGATCTTCGTTCGCCCCGATTCTCGACGCCCAGGTTGTTTATGTCGCAATGGCTGGAGCATGAGGGTGTATGTTCCCTCATTCTTGCATCAATAAGTGTACTTTGTTAACTTTTTTGTAAAGCGCTCTGTTCCTTTATAGAGTCTAAACGATTCAGATACAGTATTCTCAACAAAACATAATTAAATTCTAATCAATAAAAACTATAGTAGTCCTAGAAACATCCCCATAAACCTGTAGCTACAACATAGCCTCCATAAATCACACGACCAATAACTATAGATGTACACAGGGATCAATAAACGTTCATTTTGCATTTAATACGTTGTTTTGTTATTTCATTATGTTGCGATTTTTAATGCGTCACGGCGACTGCGTCGACACAATCGCGCGTAAATCGGTCGCGCGGTTTATTGTCGCGCGTCGATTACCGTCTTAATGGTTCCCTGTTGGACCTTGGGATGGTGTGAGGGGGTCTTTAAATAGTCTGGTACCAATTGGAGGCTGGCATGGTGGCCTCTGATACAATGAGACTATAATTCGAACATTTGGTATAATTGTACTTACGAGTTTCAGTATTAACTGTAGTGCAGCTGTAAATTCCCATTGAAATCAATGAAGTTATTTTGAAGAACAATTTTGGTTCTTGGATCTATGTTGTCTTTTGGAAAATTGGCCATTGTAAAGGATTCAAACCTTTGAGGATGGAAAAATCTTCAATAGAGCGAGAGGGAACATCAGATTTTAATGCCTAAAACTTATCTATGTTACTACAATTTGTCTTTGCGTTCCAGTGCTAAATAGATGATGAGGCCTGGAAACTCAGCGTTGGATGGCCTCCTATAAGGTAGACCTGTGACCTGGTGAGGGAAGCGAGACGTAACAGGACCGGTCATAGTAGTGATGCTTGATAGAGGCCTATGCCCAGAAGAGGACATCTTTTGGCTCAAATAATATGACCGCGGTGAGTTCCGCAGCTCTGGCAAAAGTATTCAGTCTGATTTCCTTTGCTTTAAATTTCGACGAGTAAATGCGAGGTGTATTCCTCATTTTTCTCTCTCCCAGGCTCTCCATCTACTGTCCAAGTGTATCCTACCGCGTCGAAGTCTAAAGCCAACCCGAGACCACTAATACTCGTTGACACTTTAAAACCTTTTTAAATCCCGTAAATTCTTGTCTCTTGCCAAGATAAAGAGCTTTCATTTAAGACACTGTTAAGAGTTTAGAAACAAATAAATTTAATCCAAAGTAAGTATAAAAAAGGAGGAAAGGGGAAGGGGGTAAGGTTGGGGTAGTACGGAATTAAGGTAGATAGATGGAATGTGTATATGGAGTTTGGGAAAAATGTGTTTGATCATAAATAAAATTATTTACTCTACAAGATAGATAAAATTAAGTCTTTCCCCAATATTTAAAAATAAATAAACCGATAAATGTTTGTTTATCTTAGAGAAATATTCTAAAAGCGTAATACAAAATGTGTAGTGAAACACAATCCAATATCAAAGCGCGTTCGTTCGGAAACGTGGCACCTGCGATTGTGTTTACTGAAATAACAATGCACCGTGGACGAGTGTGGGACGAGGCATAAGTGGAAGCGGACGAAATATCGAACTACTCTTTTAGAACTTACACTTGAGTATTTGCTATACTGCATCTATTAGGTATAGGTTGGATTTGAGTTCGAGATGTACGAAGAAGAAGATGAAATTACTATGCTCATAAACAGGAAAGCGAGCAAAAAGTTCTATGATTTTTTACTATTGGTTTGTGATGTTGATAATTTTAATTACTACCTACTGTTAGCGGTTTCGCCCACCTGATAGAAGAAAAGTATCCTATTTGTTATTTAAGCGGTGCTATTCTCGAGAGCACAGTACATTGGATTAACAATCCAATGTCATTTAATTGTTAATCCTTTGTACGTATATGGATTTCATCGCTGGCGCCAGCGCTGCGCTCAAGGCTGTTTTCATAGAGAATAACACGCCAGAACAAAGTCTACCCGAGTACCTACCAAGTTTAATCGAAATTTAAAATATACAAACACAAACTTTTGGCTTTATAATATTAGTGATTCCATTCAAAATATTATACAGTCGTAGGTCAAATGAGCAACCAAATAGATTATTAAAAGTTCATAAATATTAAAATACAAATTCGCTCTATTTTGTCACTTGTGCCGCGTTTAAATAAATACTAACTTCAGGAAGGGTTCAATTTGTACGGAAGGAATTTGGATAATAAAACGTCAACTGGGATAAGGGTGCAGACACAAAAAACGTTTTAGAAAAAAAGATCGTAAATGAATTGCTTTATGCAAGAAAAAAACGTTTTTTAAAAAGGACTTACGAAATATAATAAATATCTTTTCACCAAGAGACACGAAAACGTCATTGATATTTTTAGACGAATCAGATTATTAATAAGATCCAATAAAAAACTCATATAGTAGCTGTACATTTTGACTTCACCCATACATAGAAGTACAAAATGATTTTATTTAAATGCATTTGGAAGCCACAAATGTCAAAAAGTTTAATAAAAATAAAACTTGTTGATTACGATGGCACTTTACCTCGGCGACAGTCATGTCTATATTTTTTTATCGCAAAAATAAAAACAAAATACCCACATACAGTTACATTTTTGGGTAACATCATAAAAATGTTATGCCTTACTTTTGAGCATTAATTTTTGGGCGTGAGCGAGGAACTTCTAATTTTGGCAGAAGTACCTAATTAAGATTTTTATAAATTTCCCTGTATTAATAAGGTGGTGTAACTTGTTTTAAAAATTGCAGCTTGCTGTTTTAAAAATAATAATAATGCCTTTTTAATTGGAATACACCCTGCTATAACTTACATTAAAAGCTTATAAACATTTACAATTTAACAACATGATTTGATAGCATCGTAATTAATTTGCCATGAAATAATTAACTCGCTACAACAAACTACTTCACTGCGTCAGTAGATTGGTATTTCATAACATAAAAATAAAGTTTTAAGATACAACGTGCAATATAATATAACTAGCTCTTACCAGTAGCTTCGCCCACAAAACTGGGTATGTAATAATTATATGAAAATAATTTATAGCTTTTAACGCTTGCAGTGATAGTGCTAAGAAAAAGTATGAAGGGATAATCTGGGTCTAGGACGTAAAAGGCAACTGAAGGAACATAGATGTCGTTTTAGTCAGTGAAAGTCTGATACTCTTACTCCAACCTAGAGCGAGAGGAGCCATTAGATGATTTCCCACCTTAAGAATGGGATAGTGCTGCTTTTATTAAAAAAATAATTTTCGATCTGTAGTTTCACAGTTTACATACAAACTTACGAATTGTATCTTTTATAATATTGAGTTTAAGGGCGTTTTTCCTGCTTCGCCTATAACTTGTACCAAACACCAACCATCTTTCCGACACTTCGCGAATTGGGAGTGAATTTCGATAAAACATTATCGTAAAATTCTGTTTTACAATTTCATTACGACATTTCAAGAGGTCCATTGGCAGCAAATAATAAATTTTATATTAAATATATCGGTCAAAGGATGGCTTTGAACTCAATAGAGTGGGTTATGGTTCATGAAACCTTATTCGTGATCTATTTTAGACATGAAGGTAAATTGATTATTGGGCTGTTCAAGGCTTTTGTAATTTTCCAACTTCTGTAAGATTTTTTACAGAGGTTTCCAATCCTAGGGTGTATTAAAAAAAAAGGACCAATAAAAAAATAAAAAAAGGACGAATGGCTTATTGTTTTAAATTGTATATACGTCTACAGTAATTCGATGACTTGTAGAAATTAACATGGATCTGAGAGGATAGCTTGATAGTTATAGCACAGTCTTTTCATGTTGCTTATATTTAAGTTATGCTAGAATTAGATCTTAAAAGTTGCCTAAAATTTCCTATCGGTCCAGGGGTCTGGGCCATTCACGTACAATATAAGGCGTACATTCTTGGTGCCATGGAAAGTGAAGAATCTAAGTATGCTAATCATACTGAATTTAATCTCGCTAATCGGATGTTAGGCATGACATAACTACGTATAACAACGACTCGGGAGGCGGGTTGTGGTAATAATAATGATTTACTTATTCAGATAACTGAGATCTACATCTTATAAACAGGTACAAGATACTAACTAATAGACAATAGTAGGCAAGCGGGGACTTTGTCCGCTGTACTAATTTCCAGAAAATAGGACTAACATGTTTATCACCTATGTCACTCAAGAAGCTGTGGCGACTTTTAAACAGCTGACTGATGAGTTATGTGGTCTTTTTGCACCAAATAGCTGTAAAGCCATCTGTGTGTGCATCAGCAAACATGTCAAACGCGCTGCAGAAACGTGGAAGCCGCAACAGCACCCTGAACGCATTGTTAATTGGACCATCAGAGCATTATATACTGTCTGGGTGTAGTCAACCCACCTGTGTATATCCTGCATGGGTATGTTCTTGATACTGAAATAAACCCACCCAGCAAACATGGCCAATTAATTTGAAATAAAAATACAAACTCAGCATCTGACTTCATTTCTTATTATAACCACAACACTATCCTTGAAAATATAGCAGAACAGCAATCTAATCAACTTGCAGACGTTATAAACGGCAAGGACCATTCTAGTTCATTCCGAAGGTTTATACACCCTGTATATATTGCTGCAGGGGTCAAGACCCTTAGGCGTGTCAGTTGCTCGTAAAGTGAGTATCTCAATAAAAATGTACCCTAGTGCGGCAACCGACGTCTTTTACGACTCGTTCCCGGTTTTATATATCGTATATATTGTATATGGGAGAGTATGTATATGTTAATAATCATGTGGAGGGTGATTAGTTCGTGATTGTTGTCCTCGTTAGGGAGATGATTTTGATATTTGATATATGAATAATCTTTTTGCACCTTGTTATCCAAACGCAATCATGTATTGCTTATATTGGTCTTGAAGATGTTCTTTAGTTTTTATTACTTTTTTATTCTCATCAGTGTGCATCCTATGGCCATCACTGAATGAAAGCTTTTCATTCTATACAATACTGTCATATTCATTTTAATATTTATTATTTTGAAGGAGTTACTTTTAGGCAAGTGTGCTCCATCGTTGACCACATCATCACTTTTCATCAGGTGAGACAGAGGTTAAGCGCGTGCTGGCAATAATAAAAAATACTAATTGGTAAATGGAAATATGTTTAAGTATATTCTATTTCACTCCATCACCATTCCCAAAACAAAAAGACCAACTCCTTTAATCGAAATAAACTGTGAGAATGAGACCAATAACATCTTAAATACATCATCCATATCACAAAGTGATCTACAGTTATGAACCAAGAATTCACATTACTCCAACTAGACGTCACTCACTATCTAGAAAGTAGGAGCACTACTTGAAAGCTAAATTTACCGTACAGAGAGCCCCTTGTCGACTGAGGTCAATGAAGGCATTGACAGTACAAGGGCAGAAACGAAGTAGATCGATATTACAATTGAAGCAGTTCTATTGGTTCTTCAAGTTTTAGTAGCTTTTGACAATGAAAATGCAATGAATAGAGTTTTAAATAGTGATGAAAGGGGAATTGCATTTAATGGGACAGATTTCGGTCGTTTGGTCAAAGATAACAAAGTAAGTAACACTGAAAGGGAAGAAGTATATGACTTTAATAAAATAGTGTCGTCAAAAGATGTCGAAGAAAGACTGAATTTATAAAAATATTTTGAAGAAACACGTAGTTAGGTCTTAGTCAGTAAAAATCGAAATCGTCTGATACTGTCTGTAGCACCACCCAGAGTGGGGGAAAATACTATGGACGATTTACCACCTCTAAAAAAAAGTAAAAAAAAATATTATAAAGGTCATTTAAAATTATTTTTTTACTATGTATAAGCTCGCGTTTGACCACTATCAAAATGTATTTAGAAAAGTGTAAAAAACTAATATATTGATTGAAATGGCAAAACATGATATCGACAGAAAATTTGTTGATAAAGAAAGAAGCGTGCCAAAGAAAAAACATAAACAGAAAAAATAATCTAATTAAACATACCCAAGAACATACGTACTTGTCAGTCGTTATCAAATTCATTACAGATAAAAAACACGGAACTGAAAAAGCAAGATGTATTCTCTCAACAGCCCAAGTTAACAAGATGGCGTTTCTACTTATCAGTAAGGTTAAGGTACGATACCCCCTCACGTATTGATTACTAAATAAATAATTAACAGAGGCACACTGTACTCATGTAATTGCACTGATAAATTTTAATAGCGAAAATATTATTGGAACATAAAATTTACTCTATGAGTATAAATTATCCGTAGGATATATAAAATCTTTGGTAAAAATAAGCACTGGTTTTCTATCAACAGGCTTTGAGACCACCAAAGACAATTTCAAAAGGTTTTGACAGACAGAGACAATTCAAAAAGTTTTGTATCATATCATATTTCTACTTCTATAGCTGCACTATAGAAGTCACGTAGACGACTTTGTCTGCGTGAAAATATAATACTCATACTATGTGAATATACTGCTGGGATAAAAATCCTATGTGCTATTTTAGGACATGATCTACCTGTGTATCAAATTCTACCCATATTTAGCCTTTCGAACTTAAAGAAGTAGATTATGCATACAAACTTTCGCCTATAATATTTACTTGTCTATGTTTGTGAGTCCACTTGTAGAGGGCTATCATTGCTGCGTTGCTGTAATCGTTGGTCATACTTAAATCGTTTTCATTAAAAATAATAATGTTTCCTCATACATTTTTGAAAGGTCAAATATAAGTAGCATGATTTCTAATTTTAAATTCTAAAAAGACATAATTGAACTTCTTGAAAGAATTCTTGTTCATATCTATTTGGAGAGAAAATAATAGATCCGAGACGCTCATAACCTGATTATATTAAGACTTCCTGCGATTTAGCTTATCAAATATTTCGACGACATCTACAAGTGTAGAACTAGTGAATTATTTGTCTGGAATATGTAACATACCGCATTTACAATCCCGCTTGCCAAGTGTGCTAATTATGACAATATCCTAGAAACATTAGTCAGGGAGAGAGAGAGCGCAAGCGCATGCTCGCACTGAATATTTACTGAGTAATTTGTATGTAATAAATAATATATTATTATTGTTTGATCTAAAACTTGTATGCAAATAACAACCATAAGGTTTGTCATATGTTAAAGCTTATGTTATGGCTTTGGTTTAACATTTTGACTCAAAAGGGCTATAAATATGAAAATATTTATTTCTCTACGTGACAACGCATTCAAATTATTGAAATTAAACATTGTTTTAATGAACACTTAAAGTTTGGAGGAAATAGGAATACTGGCTTTCTAAATGAAGCTTTCTCTCAAAACAATAGTTTCAATCAACTATAATATCTGATTTCCGGACCGTGGATCAAATATTTACAATAAGGAAGGAAGTACCAAATATTTTTGAAGTCCAAAATGTAAACAGTACGTACTAGTAGTGACCGGGAGACTTCCCGTGGCACTGAAGGACATAAATGGAATTAGGGTTACCAACTAGTCATTAAATTATACATAAGAAAGATGATGTTAGTGACACTACTGAAATCAAAACTATAAAAATGCAGAATCACAATATCTAAAAACAAGCTTTCGAAAGAAAGAAGAAAAATGCTGATAATATTATAAAATTTTTAACTTGATGTGATGACCCAAAGATCGATGAAATTCCAGATAAAGACCACAGTGCCAACAGCATCAAAACCAATCCAGACGGAACAGCCTATCAAGCTCTAGGATCAAATAGGGTTACCACTAAAACCGTAAGCAAATCCTGAGGGCTACCCTAGTTCATAAATCACGTGTACATAGTCCGATGACCCGTCGGGCGGAAGCGTACACCGCGCGGCGATGCTGGCGCGAGGCAATAAAATAATGATGATTTATTTGTAAACACGGTCGATGTGTGCGCGTCAACGCAGGGTCGTAATATTGTGCATACGTGAAGGGTAACTTGGATGTTCGTGGATGATTAATGATTTGTATTGGTTTATCAGACTTGTGAGACTTTTTGGACAAATTAGAGAAAACGTAGATGATGGAGGGCCATAATTTTGTTGACTATGTTAAATTGTTAGAGTTTTTTCAGAAGCACAGCTCGTGAATATAAAAAAAATATATAACCTAAGTCATTCAGTGATAAACTAGCATTCTACAGAGGGAAGAGTTTTTAAAATTGGTCTAGTAGGTTTTGAAATTATTCATTACAAAAACAAATACCTACAAATCTTTTATTTTTTTTAATATTAAGTAATCTATACGTAATAGAAAAAGAAAAAGAGAAAAGATTTATAGGTATTTATAGAGAGAGAGATATAAAGATAAAGATGAATTTTTTTGGAAAGCTTAATTGCTGTCTATTATGTTCGAATAGATAAAAAAAAAAATAGACTATGCTATTTTGGCAGAAGCTGTTATTTAGATATATTTGTAAATGCTGACCAAAACATCTCAAGAGTCCGTAATAACTTTATTGAAATAAATACATAGCAGTGCCCACCATCGCCTGACCCTGTACCGTGCGCCCGCGCACCGAGCAATTGTTTACAATAGTTGATCTTGTTTATTTTCGCTGCATATGGATTAAAAAGCTTCCAAAAGTCTATTCCGGTCGTTTATCACCTTTTTTATTTACATATTCTTCATTATTACGCTACTGTTTATGTACCTGGGGGAGTATTATGTTATAGGACTAACTTTATAGATATATTTATATAGAAAATAAACTATAAAACAGGGCCCCAAGTCTGCTATTTTCATAAATTCGTCATTCCAACACGATCCAATTGTCATTTTGCTAAAAGTTTGTAATCTGCTAATTCATAATGATCGATCACTGATCGGTCAATGGTCTTGTAATAGAATTGTGGTAGAATGATAATTTCGAGCATATTAAAACCAATAATTGCACAATAACGTTCTAATGGTAAAACACTGATCAAATAAACTGTCAAAGTTTTAGTAGATTACCGCAAACTTCAAATATTCATTTGTCAATATGTACGAGATTACCATTCTATGTCACTTCTTTCAATGGAGTGTCAGTGGTTGACCATTGGAAACTCATAATGACGCCATTATATTAGTAGATTACCAAACTTGTCAAAATCGACAATGATAGACCATTGTGACACTATTGTAATAGCAGACTTGAGGCCCTGATTTACAAAATAAGTCTGAAAAAAGTTAAGTTCATATTTTTTTTTTACTTTAAAACAGGTATTTAGGAAGTTGTAGCATTCAAAGTTTTATACAACACTAACAAAACAAAAAAATTAACGATAAATGACAGGTCCAAATGCACTCGATAAATCACTCACCATTTAAACGTGACCCAACCACAACGCTTGACATACAATTTACAATCTCAACATTACAAAACAAGCAAAAACAATAAAGGATGATTGTAAAACTGTATTTTAATATAGTCGTAAATTGTCAGACCTGAATTTCGACACATGCCCAAAATGAAGCAGTAAAACTATTATTTTTAATGTTGCCAGAACCCATCATTTTCTTTATTGACATTTCAATTTGTTGACCTGTTTATATCGTAAAATATGGTAATAATATTGTGCAACATGCATCCTAATTATGAACCATAAAAAAATCTAGTTAAATTAGATTTATTATCTTGTTTAATGATGGTAAAATTATGAAGGGTAAAAATTGTAAAATAAATAAATAAGGGTGATAGCGACGACCATTTTCACTTTTTAATTTAATTAAGGTAATTGAAAAATGAGTCGAATCCATTTAAAAAAAATAATTGCATTCGCTTTGAACTTTGGCTAAATATAATTTATTATAATTAAAAATGGCAATACCATTAATCTGTCATTCAGATAAAACCAGATTTTAATGATCGGTGATGTAGAAATCATCACTAAAGACTAGATCAATATATGAATCTTTTTTGGCTGGAAAATCATTTAATTACTCTTCCCAGTATTCTTTCTGCCTTTTTCATTTGCCCTTTGCATTCCACGACCACGGTAACTATTTCAAAAAGCAATCGTGCAACTTCAGCAGGCAATACATTAAAGCCTGACCAGAAAATTTCCCATGGACATACAACATATTCCAAACAGGTCAAGCCACAGGAAAAAAGGGCCCAGACTAATAAAGATTCAACACATGTGTTAGGTTCTAAGAATGGCGCTAGGATCCGCCACCTGGTATGACAGACATGAACTATGGTGGTAACGTGGACATATTCAGTATTGAAGAATGTCAAAAGTTACAAACTATCACTTAGGACCTTAAATTCCGGTATCAAAATTTAATTCGCATAGGTCTATTAATAAAACTTGTGTTGTTTTCAAAACTTTAAAATAACCTCAATCTACACTAATATAATAAAGAGGTAAAGTTTGTTTTTTTGTTTGTAGGTAATCTCTGGAAGTACTGATCCGATTGTTAAATTTTTTTCACCGATAGAAAGCTGCTTTATTCCTAAGTGACATAGGCTATATTTTATGTACACGGGCGAAGCCGTGGTCAAAAGCTAGTTGTAAATAAATGGTAGAACTTTCAACTATATTCCAAAGACTTGAAAAAAATGTCTTCATTGAAATAAGAAAACTATCCAATCAAAATACTCATCATCATTCTACTTTAAGATGTGATAAAGTTACTATCTAGCTCATAGACATAAGCCCACGGTCCACTCAAGTTTAACGGCCCATCCATTTTATCATCAATAATTTCAGCATCATCTTCATCACCATTACAAACTTCTGTAGGTGCTAGAAGTAATAGCATTGATAAAAACAGTAAAAAGTTTACGATGCAAAATTGAGATGTCATTCAAACCTGTTGCTTAACTTGTTTTGATTGTCTTTTACGATTCGGTTGGGCTATGCTTTACGATGGGCGAGGTTATTATAGTTCAAAGGTTTATTGTTTAGGCACTTGTCTGTTTATGAGTGCTCATAATTGGGTGGTTTGATAAGGAATCTTCAATGAAACTTAATTCTAATTTGCCTTTAAGTTTGGAGACTTTCTTAGCTGGATGTAGATCGTCTTCAATTACTAGTAGGCCTTTCATTAGCTTTTTCGTCGCAAGCTTCTGCAAACCTTCTGCAGTTTGAATACATGTAATAAGCTGTCTGTGCCACTGAAGCACAGAACAAGTCTTTTGAAACCCTAAATGTTATTTTATAAAGCTTTCAAGAATAAGTAACTGTAGATGTTATTTTCTTAAACTCTAATTAGCCATGATATAGAAGATATGTGTTATTCTCCAAATACCAGGATATTATCATCTACTATTACAAATTCATTGTTGATCACAGTTTTTCAATAACCCTAATAATTCTTATGTTTTCAGGAATACTTTTAGTAACCAATTAATGTTCTTCTGTCTCTGGACACATTGTTGTTATCTACAATATTGTTTGGCTGGAAATATTTGAAGATGATTTATATCGTAATAAATTCAATTGACATCTGAACTTCGATCGCTTTCAAATATATGGAACGAGATAAATTAGAATTATATTAGGAAATGATGCGTCGATATTATTGTAAATTACGCAATTTATACAGTAATTTAACACGTCGTAACCTTATTTTATAGATAATTAATGTCTGTTGTTTTACTAACCATTTCATGCTTGATAGTCAGTAGTCATAACCAAGTATATTTGGTGTTGTTTTTGTAATTTATTTTTATATTTACGGATATTACTCTACCATTATTTTTTTCTTCTTAGCCGATTCTTTTTCAAATTGCCGCAACATGTTTTCTTTTTCTATACCAAGTTATCATTTATTTTTTATTTTTGTACACACGGTTCAAGGTAAAAGATAAATTAATTACAAATATGAGTGCAACGGAACTGCTTATTTCTATAGAAATTTCTTCCAGCAATTATCTGCTAATAAAAAAATTTAAAAGAAATATAGACAATAGTGAGTAAAAAGGAGGACAAGGAAATGTAAAGTCTGAAACTAAAATACAAAATAAACTTACACATTATAATTTAAATATTTGTAAGTAATAAATCTAGAGGCATAAAATTTATTGCAGAGTATAAGCCTCCTTTCTTCGACACCATCTACATTCTTACATGTTTAGACAACATGTGTAGCACTAAGTATCTTCTCATGACTCTCAGAAGCATTATAAGGAAGCTATACAGTGCTATTCTTAGTCCAACACCACATGCCTAAGCACTAAGTGGATCTATTCATAGCCAAACTGAATGAGTTGATCTGCGAGATGGAACAACCACAATAAATGTTATGTCCAATTAGACACATATCAATTATGACCACACATACTTGTTGTGAAGGCCACTGCTTCTAATTGACTCTTTAGGGTCACCAATTTGTATCATAACACTTAGTTACTCATTGTTAATTAGTTGTGTACACATTTGAGGTTTTTTGAGAAGTGATTGTGTGGTTAGAATCTTGGTAATTGAGGATTTTGGCTGTAAGTGTTAAGTCACGATGATTGTTCTCTTTTTTAATTGGACTCTTGTCATTGTCGGGTTAGTCCTTCACAATGTCAGCTACTTTTTGATTAGAAATAAGACATCTTCTAGTAAAAAGTATTTTGAGTTAGCTTTGATTTTATTCAGTTTCATCAAGGATTCTAGAGATAAAGATCATGGCATTTACTAAAATGATCAATTTAAAGTTAAATTTAAATAAGACTAACCTAATAATACATTGCATTGAAATCGTACAGGTTATTGATATTAATTACGCAGATAAAAAGGCCGACGATATAGACACAATTAGGTTTTTATCAAAATTTCAAAGCTTTATTACTTCCGCGATACTGTCCGCATGCTGTCCGCTGTCTGCATACGATGTGTATGTTTGATCATAATGAGATTTGGAATCATTTTCTGTATTTAATGATGATGTTTTTAAAACTCAGAAGAAATATGGCCGGCCAATGTGTTGACTTAAACAAGCATATTGTTGCAATAATATAGTTGTTGTTTCAATAGACAACCTAGACAACCAAGTTGTCTATGGTTCAAGTCAGTTAGGCCTGGTCTACACTTGACGTTAAGGCAACTAATTTTTATTTTGTTCTTCTTTTTTGTAATTATTTGTGTGTCTATACGGGCAGAATAAATATGTTTTCTTTCTTTCTTTTTTTCTTTCAAAGGGTATTTTATACCAACCAAAGTTTTTACCCGATGCTTTATCAATTATCTCCTGCAATATTAAAAAATAAAATGATAAGTTAATGGTGCATGAGATACACCCCGCTGGAGTTGATGGACAGATAGACGCACAACAGAGGCTTAGTACTTAAATATTAGGGTTTGGTTTCCGTTCTGATACGGAACCCTAAAAAGACGGTAGCCAAAAAAACTACTTATCAGAATCAGAACACATCATATTTAAATTATACCGCAATACCAACGCATTACCATATCCTGTGAATTATTGTCGTATGGTAACCCTTAGCGTGTTACAATTCTGCGCGTGCGTGGCGGCCATGTTTGATTTCAAAGAGCGGGAACGCATCGTGAGACGCAGGCGCATAGTACTGTCAACCAAAGAGTTTGGTGTACAGGCATAAATCATCTATCTACAACATAGTCATACTACACTGTCATTAATTATTTTAATTTTGTACGTTATAACTTTTTTAGCTTTGCTCCTCTAAAAAAACCAAGAGCACGCTGTATGTATCAGAATGGCTGCATCTTTTTGCCAACGTCACTGGCTACCATATAGGCAATAATTATAAAATTGTTCTGCATTCCGACAGTGTGACTTAGTGCGCTAATTTTATTTGCACATGGTTGGTTTTAAGCATCATACATAGTTATAAAATACTCACAATCACTTCGCAACACACAGTCATTGTTTTCGGGAGCGTTTGACAGAGTGACCGTGGTCCGAGAACGCAAAGTGGTTTTAGTCAGTAAAAGTCTGACATGCCTTCACGCTTCACCCTAGAGTGGGAGAAGTTATTGGATGATTTGCCACTTTCAAAAAAAGCTCAACAACATTGTTTAAAAGTAGCTAGAAGAGCTATATACCAATCTTTTTGTTCAACTGTATCCGCTACCTTACTGCACTGGATTTAAAATGCAACGCGTGTGCTATGATTGATGAAGATATCATTGATATGATATCTGGGCTCTTCAAGTGACGGTGTATTACGTCCGGCGCTCCTTGGTCAGTCAATTTTACCGCTATACACCTTACTACCGTGATTCCTTTCAACATATCATTAAAGCTATTCTTGTTTTAATTCGAGTACAGACAAAAAATAAAGTTTTTATTTTTTTATTAGATATATAAACCAGTTCTTGACTGCGATCCCACCTGATGGTAAGCAGTGATGCAATAGTTCATGGTGAAGCGTACTTGTTTAAGAGCCCATTCACTCTAGCTTTGAACACCTAAATTATAATCGGAGGGGAAGACTGCAGCTGATAAATTGTTCCAGTCCTTCGGGCGTTCAGCACAGTGGCGACACCCGGGCGTCACTTCCGCTTTAAACTGGAACAGGAACCTCCCGAACTTGCCATGCTCGGTGAGGACCCGCGTCATGCGGAAGGTAAGGACGCCGTGAGGTCTTTCCAGCCACGCCTTAAAGAGGGGACTTACCACCGCAATTGTGGCGTGCCCATTGGCAGATAGTGTGATGTTTTTTTTTATTGTAGTGTGAAGTATTTTATCTACAATATACTTCAAGTTTATAATTTCGCAGTTAACCTCAGACCTAAGTTAATTGAAAAGTCATTATAGCAAGTGCTAAATCATTTTACGACTATCTACCTGTTGCTACTCAAAATTAATTTAACGTTAGGTACCATAATCAATAAACATTTTAATAGCGTTTTAACTGAAGTGATTATGTCGCGTTTACTGCAAACCACTGTGTCTATATTATTTTAAGTTAAATTTATATATTTATTGCACACATTTATGACTGACTCGTTTATGGCTGGTCTGTTGGTCTAGTGGTGCTTGATTGCTGTGCTGGAGGTTGTGGGCTCGATTCCCATGCAAGACAAATGTTTGTGTGATGAGCATGATTATTTGTCCGTGTCTAAGCATAAGCACAAGCACAATCAGCCTTATAATGTTCCCACTGTTGGGATTTAGGCCTCGCGCTGCCAATATTTAGTAACAAAACAAACAACAACTATAACTATAGCATAATCAGCTTTTTATTGTTCCAACCGCTGGGACTCAAGTCTTCTCTCTGGCGGTAAGTCCCCTCTTTGAGGCGTGGCTGGAAAGACCTCACGGCGTCCTTACCTTCCGCATGACGCAGGTCCTCACCGGACATGGTTCGTTCGGGAGTTTCCTGCATCGGATTCATGCGGAAGTGACGCCCGGGTGTCGCCACTGTGCGGAACGCCCGGAGGACACGGTGGAGCACACAGTCGAGGTGTGCCCTGCTTGGGCGGAGCATCGCCGTGCCCTCGTGGGGGCGATCGGCGGCGGAGACCTCTCGCGCTGGGCCTTGGTTGAGGCCATGGTCCGGAGCGAGGAGGAGTGGCAGGCGGTCGCCGACATCTGCGAAGCAGTAATGCTCGCAAAGGAGGAGGCCGAACGCATCAGGCAACGGCATTATCGCCGCCGCCGCCGCCGCCGGGATTTTGATCCCGATTTCCGGCCACCGTAGGCGCGGGCTTGCGGACAGTGAGCAATGGGTAGCTCAGTGTCCGGCCGTCCGGTAACTGTCCGGACCAAGCCCAAGTCGTCGACGGCGCGCACTGTTCCCGCGTGCCTCAAGGAGTTGTCAGCAACAGCAGGGACCCAGCCGGGTCGAAGCCTACTGGGGCCAGGGTTATCCGAAAGGGCGCTCGAGCCCCGATATGAAGGCTAGAAGGAACGGGGTGGGTCTTACAATCAGTAAGAGTCTGACACTATCTCCCGCTCCGCCCAAGAGCGGGGGATGTCAAAGCATGATTTTTTCCCACCATAACAAAAAAAAAGCCTTCTCTCTAGGAAAGGGAATGGGCGAATTCCACCACGTGGGCCCTATATAGTTTGGAGGATGTCACATGTCTTCGAATTTTTAGTTCTAGGATATGCCGGTTTCCTCACGATGTTTTCCTTCACCGTCTTGTGTCTGGGTGTAATTTGTCGTATGTATTTAGTAATTTATAAGTATATTTATCAGTTGCCTAGTACACATTACTCAAGTTCTGCTTAGTTTGGGACTAGATGGAGTTGTGTGATAGTTACTGAATATTATTATTATTTCTAAAGCGTCAGAATCTATTCGAAATGTCGTAAACACTAGAAAGTTAAGGTGTATAGGACTGGCATCGATGGCAAATATGGAATTAACTTTATGTGTTTCCTTGTTATTGAAATTGTCTTTCTTAACAACTAGAATTCACTGAATGCAGTAAATGAAGAATAGTACTTCGCTCATGAGGATCTCAAGTACTTAATAATTATGATTCGACAAAGTTATAATATTTAAACTGTTACATCCGTAACGTTAGAACCTCAGCACAAAATAGGTACAGAAGTCAATCTACATACAAAGCGCGCTCGAGCAACGCACACATAGACACCGCTCACGGACACGATGTTTCGGAGCGTCTCGGCCCGCTCGTCGAACAGTTCCGGTTCAAACGCTCATTAGTGTTCGTCCACCGAGTGTAGGTATAAAAAGTGAAGTACATACATGAGATTGTCTTCTGTACCTATCTATTTTGTGACCTCAGTTTCGGGGATGGACCCTATTATGACGTGGTAAATGTCAAGCGTGCGAGCGAGAAAGAGAGATGGAGTTACACACCCTATATAGCTTCTTTTTAACAGTTCAGTGTAGGTCGTAAAATGGATCACATTAAGAGCTCGTGGTAGGGCTGTACAAACTAGCGTCAGCACTAGTTGACTGGCATTTATGCTGATCTGGACCTATTTGAACGATGACCTGGTAAAGGTAGCGGGAAACCGATGGATGCGGGACGCACAGGAATGTTCGATGTGGCGACGCTTGGGGGAGGCCTATGTCCAACGTGTATCGGCTGAAATGATGATGATGATGATGACCTATTTTGATGCCGCTGTGAGGCACATAATTGTACTTTTGCTTTTTTTTAGGGTTCTGTGCCTCAAAAGGAAGGAATGGAACACTTATAGGATCACTTTGTTGTCCGTCAGTCTGTCTGTCTTTCTAAAAAATGCAAGTTTAACGTGCGTTATAAAGTTTATGTAATTTTGAATGCGTGTCTTAGGGTGAGTTGCACCATTTACCAAAACGATAACCAAACCATAACCAGCCGTGAAACGGCCGCCTATTGGTCAATTCGACGATTTGACAACAGGGATTTGTTATCGTTATAGTTAAATGGTGCAACTAACCCTTAGTTTTGCAAGTGTGGATGTTACTCATTGGGGCACGTATGTATGCCTCGTTCACTCTAAACAAAACACATTCTAAGTAAAACTAACACTATCAATAACAGAAAACTTCAAACCAAAATAAAACAGACATTCATACATAGCAAGAAAGGTTTAACACAATGTGAATCTTCAATTCTATCAGTTGTTAACAAAGTAAGAACAATTGACTAGGAAATAACAATGTTACAAACAATTGGCCGGCTGTGACGACACAATATAGCGATTCTGTCTATTAAGAGTCAGGCAGAACTGGTCGTAACAAGTGTGCGAGTCTGTGCGACATTGTTATACCTGTGCGATTGTCTGTAGGGGCACCAAGATTTCTAGATATTCTTAAGGCCGAAGCGCCCGAAACGTGCCATAAAAAAGTGACATTCTGAAGCCTACTCCTCGGTAACGGCCAGGTTAAAGGGCTTGAAAAAAATGTATGTTTACTATAGATTCATGAACGACATTATCAACATTTGATTTTTTCGTGCAATCAATACTTTTGCGTAAAAAAAAATATTTAGCTATTTCGCAACTTTTTCCTACTCCTTCGAAACGGCTTGGATCTTCAGAAACATTTTTTTTTACGAGCCCATTGTGTCCTACTGCAGAGCAAATGCCTCCCCTCCGTTATTCCACTCTTTTCTGTCAACTCTGTCTGTTTCTTTTCAGAAACATTTTTATACATAAAAATTGGTGATTAAATATTCTTCAAAGTGAACATAGCATATGTAAATCAATCAATATTTCGCAAAGAAAATGGATTTAAATGTCAGCCGCGCACTATCCGGGCGCAGCTAGCCGCAATTAAATGCACAGATACGCGTACTGTCGGCTAGGCGGGTACGAGAGTTGTGTCCATTTAATTTCGGCCAGATGGTTCAAGGGACTATAAGCTTTAAGATCACACTTAACGTGCACTTAACAGTAATATGACAAAGGCTAGAGTTTGTATTTACCTATGTAGGTATTGATTTATTTTATTGTCATTTATGTTTATGTCACCGGAAAATTACAATTACGATTTTTTTTTAAATATTAATTTAGATACTCGTAGCTATTAATTCCAAAACCGTCATAAGAATCAACAATAGCAAAATTGCAAAAAAAAACCCTAGCACGCAATTAAATGTGTCCCGATATACAGCGTGTTTCAAAATGCAACATGGTGCCTACTGCATTATTCAGGGCTGCGATTGACATGTCACCGTGAGCGCTGCGGAGATCGAGCCGATTGAAGCGCTCGCGCAGCCTTCGTGTCGTAAGGGAAATGTATTTTGCTTTGCAGTTATTGAAAATG
Organism: Mythimna ferrago; assembly: GCA_910589285.2. Lineage (NCBI taxonomy): Eukaryota > Metazoa > Arthropoda > Insecta > Lepidoptera > Noctuidae > Mythimna > Mythimna ferrago. Next base: position 7,727,781 of record OU342698.1, on the reverse strand, counting down.
GGAAATTTTACGAGTGTGATTGTTGTTAGTTTGTGAATGTCTTTATTTGTGCAATGTTTATGAGTATTCTGAGATCTATACAAGTCAATTTATTATCACATTTTGTAAGCGTTTATGCAAAGTATTTTTTTTTTTTGTAAAACACCCTGTTTATTTGTGAGCAATTTAAAAGAATATAACGTTGTGTGCTGTTAGGATTTAATCAAAGAGAAGTTCTTACTTTTGACAAGCTCGTTAGAATTTTGACAACATAAATTTTATAATTTACTGCTCATGGATCTAGTTCGCGTTAGTAAGTAAACAATTAGCTTGAAAAGTAAGATTTTTATGTTTGAATATATTACTAGAGTTTGCGTTGTGATTTTTTTTACGTTTGCTCACTAAAATAGATTATTATTATAAATATTATCATCGCTGATTTAATATTTTCAAATAAGAAAAGTAAATAAAAAGATAAAAGTATCATGTGATAATTTGATTTACAACATGAATAGCAAAACTATCTAGAAAAATAATATTAAAACGGGCCGTTTTAAATTTTAATTAATTCAACACAAAAGTAGGAAAGTGAATTAAAAGAACTATAAAAGGTAACCTAAATCCTTCTTATTGATTTGATAAATATCTTCATTCAACGCATGTTAAATAGCTAAAATTGACCAAAAAAAATCCAGGTGGCGCGGCTAGTGTGACAATAAAATACGACTTAAACAAAACTCCTACCGCGGGCCCCCGCGGTGACCACTTTAAACCTTCTTGGAAGGATAGTCCCTGACACCATACAGAAGTGACTCATTTAAGATTTTTCTTGTTTAAATTAAATACAAAAGGTGTCTAAATGTTATTTAGCGGTGAATTATTATAATAATGTGGCATTCAGGTAGTCTTCTTGACATCTTTGCAGATGAGATACATAAAAAGTTCGTTTTGACAAAAACTTGAGAAAGTGACCCTCGTTTTTTTTCATTATTGATAAGTCCACGCTTGACCACTATCTCACCTGATGGGAAGCGATAATATGGTTGACTATGGAGTACGCTTGCCTACTTTACGTGTTAACAATTTTGGTATCCTTAACTGTATGTCTTAGAACCAAAAATTCGAAAACATGTGGCATCAACCAACTCACACAGGGCCCGCATGGTGGAATATGGGTTATGGCCCATTCCCTTTCATAGAGAGGCGGTCTGCGTCCCAACAGCGGGAACATTATAAGGCTGATTATGCTATGCTTATGTTTCATTTTATCAGTTGCTTGTAGAAAGTTGGTTTTTCGAATTATCAACAGGAAGTTTTTATTTAAATCTCCAAAATAAACCGGGAATTTTGTCACATCTTTAAAAAAATATTAAACGTCAACAAAATCCAAATTTATTTGCGATAAATAAATCAGCCTGTAGATTAAACGGTTGTTCGAGACTTCGTCGGTTTCATACCAAAAGTCGCACCGTAAGCAGCTTAGGGTCTTTTATTTGGCCCAGTTCTTATTCCGGACCTTAATAAATCTGTCGATTGGACACTTAAGCATTCAAGAATTAAAGTTTTCGTATTATTTGCTCATGAAACTCTTGATAAAGTGATATATTTTTTGACGAAAGATCACATAAAGAAACGCCTCGTTATTTCGGAATTAAATTTTATGTTTCTGAAATCCTTTTTTATGGGGTATTGTTAAGTGAATTATTAGTTATTTTTTTGGGTCATAAGATTAAATCATATGAAAATAATTGGTACTGGAAAGTTTCACACGTTACGTATCTAAAACGTACGTGAACGAACCGGAAAATGCAACGTTGGAAGGCATCCCACAAGGTGGACCAATGGCCTGGTGAGGGTCACGGGAATCCAATATTAATAATAATAATAATATTTCACAACTATCACACAACGCCATCTAAACTCAAGCTAAGCAGAGCTTGTGTTATGAGTACTAGACAACTGATAAACATACTTATATATTTCTAAATACATACATACTATAGATAAATTACACCCAGACACAGAACAAATGATCATGCTCGTCACACAAAGATTTGTCCTGGGTGGGAATCGAACCCACGACCTCCGGCATAGCAGTCAGGGTCACTAACCACTAGACCAACAGGCCTGTCAGCAATGGATGCGAGACGCACATGACTGGTCATTATGGCGACAATTGGGGGAGGCACATGTCCAGCAGTGGACATCTCTCGGTTAAAATCATGATGATGATGATGATTTATCTGAAATAAAAAATGTGAGCTAAACTCTGTCGAGTATAAAATCCAAAATAAAGACGTGTTCTGACGCAATCAATTCAACAATATCTTGACTTCTGTCATCATCATAAAAGGTGACAGTAAATCAAAACATAAAATCTCGACACGCGTTCATTAATTAAAATGCAAAAAAATATTAATGGATAATAATCATAATATTGACACAACAAAAAAGTCTCCGAAAATTCCCTGTTGATGGCCAATTTTTCACGTCATGCTCAACTCATCTCTTGCGCATCCAAGCGTGAAGATAAAGCCTTGTATGGACAGTGTACGCCTACAGTAATGCTTGACGGTCTTATCTCACCATCAATGATGATATTGATGACAATTTGACAACGGAGCTCACTCTATGTAATGTATCGGCTACTCATTTCAAAAATCAAGAAAAACGGCACTGTATTTCCACTATACATAATATTGTATTTATTTTAGCAGTTGTTTAAAATGTAGTTACGACTTTACATAACCTTTTCCACCTGTTTTTATACACTAACGTTTAAAAGAAATACTCTTTTAATTTCTTATTTTGCAGGTCTTTTCTAAGAGCAAAATTTAGTTTGTTATCAAATCGTAGGGGCCCAGCAGGGTCAAAGCCCACTGGGGCATAGGGTCTGCGTCTGAAAGGAACACTCGGTCTTGGTATGAAAGGCAATGAAGAAACAGGAGTGGGTTTTTAGTCAGTAAAAGTCTGACATTCCCTCGCGCTCCGTCCAAGAGCGGGGACTGTCATTGGATGATTTTCCCACCTAAAAAAGGGATAAATATTTATTTTCTACATCGTAGATATCGGGCAAACTGTATCCTTGCAGCTAAAAAATATAGTATTATGTTTAATAAAAAAACAGGCAAGTTCGGACTAGGGATTAGTACAGACGAAACCATTTAATTGCTTAGTTTTTATAAACACAACATTAATGGAATAAAAGTAACTTGAGCTTGTTCTAGATAAGTTTCTTTGATGACTATTAATTACCACTAAAATAAGTAATGTCATGTGTAAATTTTCTCTTAGAAAACAGTTAACATTTAAAAACAAATTCTGACAACTTTACACTCAACCCTTTTTCCAAGGCATTCTTTGATGCATACTTTTCTTAATGAACCTCATACCACATACCTCAGGAAATACCATAAAACACAACATGTATTACAAATAACAGACTACATTTACCATAGACACACGAGTGTTGTGTAGCAGGCAGTAAGTACTAATTGGTCATTCGGCGAAAGAACTAAACAAATTGTATAAAGTCCTTCGCCGTAAGAAACGGGTGTAATTGCCAACTGGTTTTTATGAAAAATTCATGATGTCATGATTGAGTCGCTCGCATTGAAGGGGCAATTACACTTTTAAAATGCACCACTGACAGACTTCAGCAGGCTGCGGTGATTACTTGAAAATAAGTAAAAAATAACGCTAAATACGGACAACCACTGATTACGTAAACTTATTCATTCTGTCATTAAATGTTACTGACGATGACTATTGTAGTTGTTTTGATGTAGATATTTGTGACGTAGATATTTAAATAGTAGAAAGGATAGAGAATTTACATTTAAAAAATACTAATCTAACTACGGTAAAATCAAAAAATAATATTAAAAACACTAAACAAACTAAAATATGGCATCAAGAAATTCTTTTTACATCGCTGTCGAAATACTTGTGTAAAACAATTGATGATAATATTGTTATAAGAACTCATAATTTTTCTTTATTTATAAAAATCGTTTATTTCATAGCTCCCGTGATGATTCTAATCATAGAAATATGCGCAGAGGAAACCATTCTAAAAAAATGTAAATAAAACGTCAAATCAAAAAGCCCGTCTGCGCGAAATCTGTAAAACTTGTTTCACATCCAGCAACAGTTTCAAAACTTTCTTCCTATTCAGAGGACAATCTGTGCATATCTCCGTCCTTGTCACACGTACACATGAGAACAGACAGATCGCGTGGGCGAAAAGGACAGAGTACATGAAGACGTCACGCGGGGCGAAGGCGCGCGAGTGTTCTTGCACTTGTTTTATTTATTTTGTTAGCCGCCAGCTTCTTTTTTTTTCTTCGTTTTCTCGAGGTACGTCTTTGTTCGGGTTTGGTCGGGGCGCAATCGTCCGTGGCCGGTAAGTTGGATAATTTCTTTATCCTACTCAGCCCACCCGACAATTTTCTGGGGCCGCATTATTATGAGGTTGATTTGTTTAATAATTTTATTACTGGGCGCATTGCGCATGCGCGCGAGCTATTGTGTTCTTATTTTTGTTTAGCTTTGCGCTTTTAGTGGTCGCTTTACTTTTGTTTTTCGCTGTAAACGTGGGAATGGATTGTTTTCTCATTGTTTATCTGATTTATCCATTGTTTTGTTGTTTATAGCTAATGTCTATTTTATTAAGTTGTCAACATATTATTTTGTTTATAAGTTTTAAGTCTCGGTCACCATAATTTTATTTATATTATTTAATAAGCAATGTTCGGAAAAGCACTTTAATGTTTCGACTTTGGTTTCGTGAATATAAATTAGAAACCAATACCCTCAATCGGCTTAAATGACTTGAAAAATTAGCACATACGAGTCTCTACTGAGTATCCAGCTGTTTATAAATCGTTTTTTGCTCAAAAACGTCCAGACATATTACGTCACGGATGCCGGTGGATTGCGAGCGCTCGTCCTCTTTTTATTGCCTGCGGAACCCCACTGTCAGGCCTTGGATTCGCACTGAGATGTCCCCGACGATACTCCGAATGCTTGAATAGGGATCGTGAAAAAAGTTTTAAATGTGTCATTGTGTTCATCCTTTTTGGCAAAGCATTCAAATATTGTCATTGGCAAACGAGGTCCTGTAATTAAAAGACACCCTGTGTCGAAGAAAATAATCTTCCATATGCACTTTACCTTATATGGGAATGCAATTTGGATATAAAAACTTGTCAGAAGTCAGTTTTGGGACAGGCATTTGAATCAGGTCGACGTTTTAATAAGTTGGACTTATGAGAAAAATTCATACAAGCTTATTACATGGTGGAATTAAGGCTGCAGTCCAGTACTTTGAGGAGCAATAAAATGTTATTGCTACATGGAAAACTGAAAAAAAAAAATGGTGGTCACGCAGTGTGTCCTCGACTTCTTAGGATATGCCATGATTTTTTTTCGTTCAGCATCTCGTAAGTCGGGGCCATTACTATTGGGATATCACTGCTCTCCTGGTAATTGGGCTTGGGTTCAAACTTAGGCAGATTTATTTTCATCACCACTACTCTAAACATGGCATGTCCTAGAACCATAAATTGGAAGATGTGTGACATCCACCAACCTGCTCTGGGCCCGCGTCGTGAATTAAGGCCCATTCCCTCTCCTAGAGAGATGTTCATAATCCCAGTAGAGGAAACATTGACAAGGCTGATTATGCTATGCTATCTTTAGCATATTGTACCTTGCGGGTTAGCGGATGGAGAGCAATGAGTAGCTCGCCGTCCGCTCGTCTTATTAGGATCGAGTCCGAGTTGTCGACGGCACATAGTGTATCACGTGTGCCTTGAAGAGATGACAACAAACCTTAGAGGGCCAACAGACTCGATGCCCACTAGAGCCATGGGGAAATACCACCTACCTGGGGGAATACCTATATGGGTCGTAGAACGCAGAAGGCAACTGTGGTTTTAGTCAGTAAAAGTCTGTCACCTCTCTCCACCCAGAGTCATTAGATGATTTCTTACCTTAAAAAAAACGTTTTGTACCAGCGGGATTACTGCCAAATTACTAAAAAACAATTTCGCTTGAATCGTACAGCCTGGCGCCAAACCAAAACCTTTGAAGTTTTAGTTTCGAGTGCAAGCAAAAATGAACATAGTGAATACCTATGAAACTATATCTCAAATACTTCTGTCTTTTTCTCCAGGTTGGCAGCAGCGGCGGCGGCTGCAGCTGGTGCAACCAGTGAACTGAGCTACCTGGCTGCCCTTCATCCAGCATACCGGCCGGTGCCCTACGACCACCCCTTGTACGGAGCTAATACCTTAAGAGGTAAGTTATCTTCAAGATATTGGTACCTATAGACCCCATAATGCCGCCCTAGTGCTTGAGCAAATTTTACAGGTGAGATTTTTTTTAAAGAATTTTTTTTTTTTATTCATATCAACAAAGAAAAAGAATTAATTAAAGAATTTATTTAAATTAGAAGTTCATTAAAATCTTTCTCACAAGAAACATGTAGTGTTCCATTATGTACTTATATCAGAATAGTCATTAAAAATAATAAACACTGTAGAGATTAGTTGCTATACTTACTTTATAATAAAACGTAAGTCAATTTTGCTTTAATTAGTACGTTGGCCATTCAAGTACTAGGGCAACGGTTCTATATAATCCGCTGTTGTAAACAGAATCAGAAAAAAATATGTTATTTTTCAAGATACGTAAGTGTGTTCAACACATAATATTATTAAATTAGGACGACAGAAAAAAAAATCCGAATTATCTCTAAAAATTACATGTATCGATTGAAAAAAAAAAACGAATGTACTAACCTACATACAATCATTCTGATTGTTTTTCATATTACTCTACAAGCAACGTTTTACCGTTAAAGTTTTTTAATTTTATAATAAATCAGTTGATTTTTACTAAATCGCTAAAATGCTTCATATTTGCAAGCATTGTGTCTTTTTGCGCACCTCTTTTTTTTTGTATGTAGTTCGAGAATAACCGCGCTGTGGGTTCTATGCTCCTCTTAAAACTCTTTTACTAGAATCAATATAGGTAGTACTATAATAGCTAATTGTTTGTTAAAAGGCGGTAGCCGAAGTACTTAAAGAATACCACATAAAAATGTCTAGTTTTTTTCCGATCAACGTTTTTTGTACGTGATAATTATTTTTCTTTTGCGACTGATTCAGAATAAATTTACTCAATATTATTTAGTAAATATTTTAAGTATTTCTACACTGTCATCGTAATAAATTCTGATGACTTTGACTATACAGGATTTCAAAAAGTCTGATTACCTAGTGTATCTTTAAAGATGAATTCGAAGAGATGTCGAGTTGATTTAAACTTCAGCGAATTCGAAGTTCGTGACTGATCAAGAGTCACATTTATATACAAATCGATTTTCCAGCTTACTAATCTGTGTAATTAAAATTTTAAAACTCTTTCTTAAGAGCGCATACCCCAAATTACTTTTCCATATAACCGCTGTTACGTTATGACGTTATGACACATGTTTCTCTATATATTTCAGAAACTCAGATATCTTATGGATATTATTTAGGTTTTTATTAAAATCAAAACATTTTGTGTAATACTAATGCAGTAAAGACCTCTAAAAATCTACTATTTGGCGTGAACTTTGGCCCTTCATAACGTTGTCATAAATTAAGAAAGTAAAGAAAATGTAACTACAGAAACCTTAAACATTTTTGAATGACAATTTTCTTTTTCCAAAATTTTATAGGTTTAAAAAAAACGCATTTCTTAGAGTAGGTTTTGAAATATTCGAGTGAGTGATGGAATTAGATGAAAATTATTCTTCTTTTACGTTGCGTGTTTATCAAACATTGCGTTAGATTACATTACATGAAACAACAAGCTGTTATATCATGCTCATGTTGACGATAGACGAATCAGGAAGGGCCCTCTTAAATGCGTTGATGAGAGAACTTTTAACTGGACATTTGCCAGAAAGTATGATTTTGCAAATTGTTTACAACACATTTTTTTAAATACTAAATTTTATTTCAACATGGTGCCAAAACAAATGTGACACCACGAAAACAAGCGTGTCATATTTTTCAAAACGACACAAAACTTTTTGTCGAACAAAAATAAGCAGTAACCTTTAGTGCTTAACCGTAGCAATAAAAATACCCGCACCGGCACCGAACCTATAAACCGCCATAAGCAGGACAATGAAAAACAATCCGATAAGTTGCAATTAAACCTGAGACACGATATCAACTGCACTGCACTGCGTAGGGTTGCCTCTAAAGAGATAAATATTTTGCCTCAAAAAAAAAATTCTTGTTATTGCTTAAGAGCCGGTTATAGTCACTGAGTATTTTGTATAAACTCCGCCCAGGTCTATATCGACTTCGCGGCCCAGTAAAAGCGATTTTAATTTTATAAAAAAATAAACATAGTAACAACAACAACAGTTTTCAACAGAAAAACAAAGTAACTGGATAGCAATACTAGTGTCAGATTTTCTGGCTTCTGACTACCTATGTCAAGTCAAGTCAAAAATATACGACGTCTGGCTCCCAAACTCAACCGGGCTGGGGCTGCGCTCAAGCGGCTCCTGCCCAACCTTGGGGGTCCAGATGCCTCCTGCCGGAGGCTCTACGCGGGGATCGTTCGGTCCATGGCCCTCTACGGGGCGCCGGTGTGGGCGCCGTCGCTGAAAAAGCAACCGGCGGCCATGCTGAACGCCTGCCAGAGGGTCATGGCAATAAGGATGGTGCGGGGATACTGCACGATCTCCCGCGAAGCGGCGAGCCTTCTGGCTGGCCTACCACCGTGGGATCTGGAGGCAACAGTCCTTGCACACATGCACGATATGCGCGTGGAGATGCAACGCCGGGGTGAAAGTCCGCTGCCGCGACAGGTCACGGCATGGCGGACAGAGCTCCGGCGGGATCTCATGGTGAAATGGCGTCAACGACTATCGCAACCCAGTGCTGGGCACGCCATAATCATGGCGGTAAGTCCCCTCTTTGAGGCGTGGCTGGAAAGACCTCACGGCGTCCTTACCTTCCGCATGACGCAGGTCCTCACCGGACATGGTTCGTTCGGGAGGTTCCTGTTCCAAATTAAAGCGGAAGTGACGCCCGGGTGTCGCCATTGTGCGGAATGCCCGGAGGACACGGTGGAGCACACAGTCGAGGTGTGCCCCGCTTGGGCGGAGCATCGCCGTGCCCTCGTGGGGGCGATCGGCGGCGGAGACCTCTCGCGCCGGGCCTTGGTCGAGGCCATGGTCCGGAGCGAGGAGGAGTGGCAGGCGGTCGCCGACTTCTGCGAAGCAGTAATGCTCGCAAAGGAGGAGGCCGAACGCATCAGGCAACGGCGTTATCGCCGCCGCCGCCGGCGCCGGGATACTGATCCCGATTTCCGGCCACCGTAGGCGCGGGCTTGCGGACAGTAAGCAATGGGTAGCTCACTGTCCGGCCGTCCGGTAACTGTCCGGACCAAGCCCAAGTCGTCGACGGCGCGCGCTGTTCCCGCGCGCCTCAAGGAGTTGTCAGCAACAGCAGGGACCCAGCCGGGTCGAAGCCTACTGGGGCCAGGGTTATCCGAAAGGGCGCTCGAGCCCCGGTATGAAGGCTTGAAGGAACGGGATGGGTTTTTTAGTCAGTAAGAGTCTGACACTATCTCCCGCTCCGCCCAAGAGCGGGGGTTGTCATAGGATGATTTTTCCCATCGGAAAAAAAAAAAAAAAAAAAAAAAAAAAAAAAAAAAGTCAAAAATATTTTATTTCACATAGCCCTACATGGGCACTTATAAAACGTCAGAAGCTAGTGCACGGTTCCAAATTGGTCGTTTCCTTTGGAGAAGAACCGGCAAGAAACTCCATGGTTACTCTTTTTAATAAAAGTGATTGGTATGACAATATTGATAGATATAATGTAAGAACAGTGTAGACCAGTCAAATTTTGTACACAAAAGCACAAAATTATCTTAGTAAAAAACAAAGTAAGTCGTAATAGGAAGTAGTCTAAGAGTTCGTGGAGTATACAGTGTTCTCACATTCACATTACAAAAAGAGGCTATATACAAAAAAAAAAAAACAACTTAAAAACTGTCATAGATCTATAAATATCAGCACATTATCTCCCTAGCTTTTTCCAAACTAGCTTGGAGTTGGTCTCCAGTCTAATCGGATGCGTTTTACATGGAGCAACTGCCTATCAGGTCTCCTCAACCCAGTTACTGTGCAACACGATACTCTTGGAATAGACTAATGGTAAGACTTTTTGGTGTCTTACCAACTATAACATTGTCAAAGATGTACGGATGACAACCTCGTCCGCTTCTTCAGCTTTTTCCAGCTGTGTCCAGGTTCATCAGCTTTACTTACTTTCCGTGAGGTGTCAGTAATGTTGAAGTAGATAAACTTACAAAAATACATATGAAATGATACACAACCTCATGCATAGGAGGCATGTGCCTTAACTACTGAGCCATCATGACACACTATAAATACCAACAGTTTCTCGAAAATAACATAAAATCTGTTTTTATTATTTTTTACCAACGAGTGACATCCTTAGCACGTGTGAACGCGGTAACGCTACACCGCACTCGTAATGATAAATCTGCAACACTAGTGTGTTATTGCAAATTATATGCATGCCCAGACACTGACATTGCCGTTTCTTGTTCAGATGCATCCGTTGCATAGACCAGCAATGTTTCCGATTCGAATTTGCAACGATTTTATTAGTTGCACTATACTTATGGTTGATATAAAACTTAATAATAATGATGGTGTTATTTTAGACGAGGGAATCATTATTACTAGATATTTAATCATTTATGATAATAAACTTTAAATAGATAGCTTATAATGGCACTGCAATAAAAATTGGTCCTTCGAGCCGAATTCTCAAGGTAATTAAATTATTTTATGAATTAAGCTTATGTTTCTCATCTGCATTAAATTCAAACACATTGCACGATTTCAATTCATTGTTTCCGAAGGAAAAGAATCAGCAAGATACTTTTTTACTACAATATTGGTGGATATGAGAGGACAGTGTAGACCAGTCAAGACACTACCAAATAAGTACAATAAACAAAAAAGTACATCGAAATAGAAAATGATCTATGAGTTTAATAAAAATAATAAATGACATGATTAATATATAACAATAATAAATCATTAACTAAGTTATTCAATGGTCTTAAGTAGTTATGAAGACGGCATAATGCTTTCAAATTTCCAATACATTATAATGTTTCCAAGCTCTCACTAAATCCAAAGTGCACTGGATTAAATTTCCCTGCTTTCGAACCTCAATAAGCATGGTATACCATTGCATATCTCACAGAAACCAATGCGCAACGCCACGGCGCAACACTATCACCACAATTTATCTCCCTGCAGAGGTGTTAATTAGACTTTGAACTCACGACTGTTACCATTCGTATGCTCACGAAAAACTAACAAAAACGACTTTTATTGAAAAGTTTTTAAAGTTCAAAATTCTCTGTCGCAGTTTAGATGACAGATACGCAAAAGTGGCTTTTAAAGAACAAACCGTGGTAACTCACGGGTTAAAATTGGCATGCATTTGAGTAACGAAGGGTTGTTTTTCCGACCTCGCAATTAAGACGTTAAAGATTACAGGAGTGGCTATATACGGAGCATTAGACGATGAAGATGGCCTGATAGGTGGCTAAGAGAAGATTTAGAATCTTCTAACCCACTATATTAAAATAAATATTCTTTTTTTAAGTGGTATAAACTAATGCTTGACTGCGATCCCACCTGATGGTAAGCAGTAATACAATCGTTGATGGTGGATCGCATTAGTTTAATAAGAGCCTTTTCAATCTAGCCTTGAAGACACGTAAATTTTAATCGGACGGGAAGACCGAAGCAGGTAAATGGTTCCAGTTCTTTAATGTATGCTGCGGTAACAATTCAATAATACATTAAATTATTCGATTCAATAATAAAAATTGGTCCTTAAAAACAGTTTTTAACAGTCTTCATAAAATTATAATTTCTTATCGTAATTTCAGTCCACACTAAAAAAAATATCAAAGTGACGTCAAATAAAAAAAAACCGGTTTCCAAAAACCGAACCCGCCCAATTGATTGGTACAATAAAATAATGTCATTACGATTTTCTACGCCATTTTCAACAGCTCGATTAAAATAAGGTAATTATTAGTAATTCAATGTCACGGGTTGTTTTCCCCCATTCTACTTTTATGGGCGTTCGAAATCGATGTAAACGCCCTTTGTGATAGGATTTAAAGAACAAATAGGTTTAATGGGCAAGTCTATTATTCTGGTTTATCTGTCTTCACTAATGCTTACCACAAGACCGTAGCTGATAGGTTGGAGTTGGATATTGATGTTAAGATTGGGGGCCAAGTGACGAGCGAGTAGCTTTAGTAATTCTAGAACCTATACATATTAAAACCTATACGAGTCACTCACTTTTTTTATAATGGATAGGCTCGCGTTTGACCGCTATCTCACCTGATGGTAAGCGATGATGTGGCTGACGATGGAGTACCAGTACTAGTACTCACTGTACGGGTTTATAGTCGTGCAGTGAGTCTATACTCGAGGTAACATTTTTTTTAATGATATAAACTAGTGGTTGACTGCGTTCTCACCTGAAATAAATGTTACCACGAGTACCTACCCCACAGACTCACTATGAGTATAGACTCGTGCAGTGGTTGTTGACGTTTTTGGGACAGTATCATTTAATTCATGGAGGGAGGGTCAGGACTGGGTAGGAACAGGCTAGCAAAAAAAATAATTCATCAATTAATGTTACTAAATACGCGGGTAAAACAACGGAGTACTGCTAAGGAATATATGAACAGTTTGTGGGTGGTATCTCTGAGTGCTAGGCTATTTTGCGACTACTTTTGTTACCTTAATAATGAAAAAAATAAAAAATAAATAAATACATAAATAAATAAATAAATAAATAAATAAATAAATAAATAAATAAATAAATCAATAAATCAATAAATAAATAAATCAATAAATAAATAAATAAATATTAACCCCATAATTAGAAAATTAAGCTCCAATCATAATTTAAGCTCTAATATAGGTATTACTTAAATATTGGCAGTGTTTTTTTAGACACAACATAATATAGGCTTAGCTTGGTACTAGATGATAGTTGTGGAATATTGCATATGTCACTCAGGAGCAGCTTTCTATCGCAGAAAAAATTTTAGCAATCGGACCAGTACTTTCAGAAATTACCTCCTACAAACAAAAAAAACATAAAAACAAACTTTACCTCTTTATTATATTATAGTGTAGATGTAGAATTAAGAAAAAAAACTGTTTTAAATAATAGCTGAAATCGATTAAGTAGCCGATTACGACCACTCTAGTTTCAAGATATGCCTTGTACATGTTGTATAATTCATATGTTCCACCTAAACTTGGATCCTCTCCCGCCACCGTTTCCCTCTTGGTCCTCAGGCCCGCGTGCCGTACCCTCCAGTGTGCCCTCAGCCCTACCGCGCATTAGCGATTCGACGTGCACAATATTTAGATTCCTCCTACGTACGTTTTATTTTGAGTCTTTTCAGAATACGCTTTATATTGTTATGCTCGTTTATTGTTTGAGGTTCAAGGAATTTAATCCTTATCTTGTTTTAAAATAAATGATCTAATATTATTTGTAAAATTTTGCTAGCATCTATTTATTTATTTAACAACTCATGTCCACACACATTATAACAAAAGAAAAGAAGAAGAAAACAAAACAAATAGGTATAAAAGTGATGCTTGTTTTTACAGAAATATCTTCCAGCTAACCTATGAAAGAAGAGTTAAAATTGAAAGAAAAGAAAAAGAGAGAAGAGAGTATCGAGTTTTGATACGTGTTAAAAGTCTTCAAATTTCTTTTTTTTTTTTGAAGAATCATTTAGACATCTTCAAATAACTCCCGAGTGGAGCGAGAGGCAGTGTTAGACTTTTATTGACTAAAACTTATCTGTGTTCCTTCAGTTGCCCTTTGCATTAACTATTGGTAACTCTATTGAAGCACCCCGCTGCCCTAGTAGGTATCGGCACTCTCTAGCTCCATAGTTTTCATATTGAATGTAGTACAACTAGCTTCTGCAGAGGCTTTGCACGCGTGAAAGTAGGTTCCGCCATACAAACTTTAAACTCCCGTTTCATCCCCTTATGGGGAGGATTTTGGAAATCGTCTCTTAGTGCTCGCCTTCATCATAAAAGGAAACCTTGAGCAAACTTTCACGCTCCTAGGCCTTGTCAGTCAGTCAGTTTCTCGTTTTTTATTGTGACTTTTTCCTATGTCAAGTTTATAGACAAACTTATCACTCAGAGAAAAGTCATAATAAAAAAAAAAAAATCTAAAGAAAAGTCAGCGAAATTGTATGGAATTTTTGGCTTTATTTTCTTAGTGAAACTGTCAATTAAAATCGAGCTTAATAAACACGTAGGTAATTTATATACTTCACTCATCGATATCTTTTGTGTTCTTTACTTAAGATATCGATGTCTTCAGTTGATTTACATCTTTTAAAAGTCTGAAAAGTTTTTTCATGCCAAGTTGCTATCTCGTTTGGTATTCGTAGAAAAGTTAAGTTAAGATGAGAAAAGGATTCTGTCTATGCGAGGGTCGGTGGTTTCAAGCTTATCCTTGTGACTTTTCTCTATGTCAAGTTTATAGACAATCTTATCACTCAGAGAAAAGTCATAATAAAAAAAATATGTCTAAGGAAAAGTCAGCGAAATTGGATGAAATTTTTTGCCTTTATTTTCTTAATGAAAGTGTCAATTAAAATCGAGCTGAATAAACACGTAATTTATATACTTCACTCATCGATATCTTCTGTGTTCTTTACTTAATACAAGGTGCAGTTTTAAAACTGCACAATATTTCAGGAGGTTGTAATAAAACTCATAAATAATCATATAAAAAAACGATACCTGGTCAATAATCAGTAATACTTGTTATTTAATTGTTTAATTACACTAAACTAAATCGATTGATCGATGGCCGCGGGGGCGTGGCTAGGGTGTAGCGTGCGGGATGATGATTGGATGATACATTATTTATGAAACTATCGTTGCGAGTTAGTGTGTGTGAAAACGCCCTTTATTGTTCCGTGTTTGTGTGTGTGAAAAAAAGCGCGGTTATAAAAAAAAAAAAATTACCTACTTATTTTATTATTGATTCGGGTCGAGAATCACTAACATAATTACCTCCTGAAATATTTTGCAGCTTCAAAACGACACCTTGTATATCGATGTCTTCAGTTGATTTACGTGTTTTAAAAGTCTGAAAAGTTTTGCATGCCAAGTTGTTATCTCGTTTGTCGTTTACAAATTTTTGCACGAAACACCCACTTTCCTTAAAACATATATTATGAAAAGAGAATGGATAATAATCATCAGACTAATTACAGTCACAAGACACAACATATTTTTCTTTTGACCATAATTACGATTTTCTGTTGGAGTTGGTGGTCATTAAGAAAGACAGGAGACTGTTATGTTTAAAAAATATTTATATTTGTATGTATTATTGTAGTATGTATATTGATGTATGATATCTATTCATAGTAGAATATATATTATAGTGATATAAATATTTTTAATTTTTAATTATGTGTATGTGTTTTTGTTTTGTTTCTAACTGGGATTTATAAAGTTATCTGCCGGGTCAGGTAGTAGCAAAAAAAAAAATTCAACTAAATTCGTCAAAACCTTCTGTCACCAGGCGGTCTTTTAGGCCCCATGATTACAACACGTCTGAAACTCAACCCGTCTCTGCGGTGTCATTTTAGACCCGAAACTGTTTATGATGAAAAAAAAATCGCGAGCGGTGTCTGTTTTCTTAAGCAGCTCGGCTCGACTTACACGAAGTAAACGCATCTTTAGATAACGCTCAATTAACGACCATTTTTTATTATAACTCTTTTTGGGATGGCTTTATTCAGAAGGTGGTAATCGTAAAAAGTCGAGTCAAATTTGACTTGCACTGTTTTTTAGATTTATTATTTAATATTAAATTTAACGATTTTCTCGAGGTTGAACAGTATTGTATACTAGCTGTAGCCAGCGGCTTCATCCACGTGAAAGTACATAATTGTCCCAAGGAAATAGAATCTCGGAATAAAAGTATCCCAATGCTATTCCAGGATATATACTAAAACGGACATGGAACTGTGCTGTTCGAGAGTGAACAAGTAACAAATATACACACACAGTCACAGATACCTTTACAGAGACCTTTAGAAGCTGTGCACACCACGTTTATCAAACGCGCCGTTGACGCCAGTTTTAGAAACGTGCGTTGATTGCGCGTTTTGTTTTATCTTATTAAAGGTCTACAGCTGCGTTTGACTCATGTATGTATCGCAACAAACGCGCGTCTAGGGCGCGTTTAAAAAAACGTGGTGCACAGGTCCTTATATGTAATATCTAGTGTGAATCTTAACACCTTTTAGACATAACGTTGATGACTGCACTGGTAACTGTGTCCCAGTCGAAAGCGGTTTCCTGCTTATTAGTTAAATTAGGCGATACGTACCTATTTTTTGGCAAAAAATATAATTTGTAAAATAATAAATAATAATCTTCCGCCTAGCATTCGAGATTTAAAATCGATCTCACTTTTTAAAAATCGAGTTAAAGAGCACTATCTTTCCTCTCAATTGTGATATTTATTTATATATTGTATGTAATATGTATGGTATATATATATAGCTGTAGGTATATATTATTTTTAGGTATATATAATTATATATGACTTTGGTTTAAGACTTCACACATTCTTCTTTTGCTTCCTACACACTATGGTCTACATTTCTTTTTGATTTCTCCTTTCGCAGGTCTGCTGGAAGAAATTTCTTTGGAAATAAGCAGTACCTTTGTACTAACGTCTCTTATGTATTATCTGTTTCTGTTATTTTTGTGTGTACATAAATTGTAAAATAAATAAATAAATAATAATTTACTTACGGCTGGTAAAATTTTAAAATTAACAAAACAACAACAAACAAAACATAAAACCAACAAACAATTTACAAAAATTTGTACACTGGTGAGGGTGTGTGGATATACGTAGTTATAAACCTTTAATTTTCACAAGATCGGTAGGTATCTATTATAAAGAAAAAAAAAAACCATTTACGTGGACGATCCGACAGGATTCTCATGTTTTCAATAATAAACTAGTATCTAATATTAGCATTTAGATAGCCTATGTTTACCCCCCTTTGCGCTAATACCTATTTAATATCACAAAATGGTCAATAAAAATCATAAGAAACACAAAAATGGCGCACAATACATGTTTAAAATATTCGAAGAAAAAACAAAAAAACAGTTTTTAAATTGCAAACCGTCATTGAAGTCCTAAATGGGTTGGTTTTTACAATAATTTACGTAATTTTTCAATGGTAGAAACCCCAGGCGGTCTGGAAACTCGCCAAGAACGTCAATCAGTATCCACATAGTACTGATGATCGAATAAATTAATGCAAGAATCCCTTGATCCTTAATTTTATGCGAGAATCGAATAGCTTTCTGCTAATGACTTTATTGTTAACAACATTTTTTATTCGAAAAGCATTTTTAGTATTTGAAGAATCATCTGAATGACCTATTTTTATGGCAGTACTAATTAATGTTTATAGTTTTACTTGTATAACTTGTCGGCTCATGTTTGCAAGTTTATTTAATGAAGTCTCGTTTTGTATTTATATGTAATATCCAACAGCTGCTTTGGAAAGTATTTTATGTAGTTTTGCGTCTTTTTTTAGGCTTTAAACTTGTTGGTTTATAGAGTATTGACACGACACTATAGAAATTAAAAACGTAAAAAATAATAATATTGCTATTATCCTTTACCTTTGTCTTAATGTGAAGTGATAACTAAAACACCAACCAACGAATAAACATGTCATGGAGACTCGTTTTCTATTTATTCTATGTAAATACTAGTAGCTGCTAGCGACTTCGCCTGCATGATACTAGAAAATTATCCCAAGGAATCATACTCTCATCGGATACAGGATAGAAAATATCCTATGTCCAAGACATGGCACGATACCGAGTTATATTAAAATCCTTTCAGCCTCAAATGGCTGCGTGAAGAATTAACAAACATATACTCAAAAATTTTCGCCTTTTTTTTTTTTTTTATGGTGGGAAAAAATCATGCATTGACATCCCCCGCCCTTGGGCGGAGCGGGAGATAGTGTCAGACTCTTACTGACTAAAAGACCCACCCCGTTCCTTCTAGCTAATAATATTAGTGTGATGATTAGTATTGTCTTATTAGGATAAGGATAAGCTTGAAACAACTGACCCTCGCATAGACAGAACCCTTTTCTCATTTTAACTTAACACTTCCACGAATACAAAAAAAATGCAAAAAAAAAATTACAGCCTCACCTCACGTCATGCATAACACCATCCCAACAGGTTAGCTGGAACCGCGGCGTATCAAAAGGCTCGGGTTTCGTCTACTGCACCGGACGGACCCAGTTCTACAGACCCATTGGAGATGACCTTCACTGCATGTCTAGTAACGGGAGAGTTGAAATTGGCGAGACTTCTGGTCAAGCAAAAAAATTAGTAAAATTATCAGACTGTATGTAATTTTGGAGACAGTTATACAGGAAAAGATAAGATTTTAAAGTATCAAAGCTTGTCTGTAAAAAACGCTTTTAGGAGTAGGATACCAAATTCTCAGTTGACCTAAAGCATAGCATAGTCGGCCTTATAATGTTTCCACTGTTGGGACTCAGGCCTCCTCTCTAGGAGAGGGAATGGGCCGTAATCCACCACGCGATCCTGTGCGGGTTGATGGATGTCACATGTCTACCTAAAGACCACATGTTGACCTAAAGACCACTCGATAATTTTTATATCATATTTAAAGGCATATTATCGCAAAAATAAAATATCTGAGGATACTATTTTCCAAATTCACGGCATAATCGACCGTAACTACAGGATAGATTATTCATTATAAAGTTAGAAGAAAAGCTAAGCTATTGAGCCATAACTTTATTGTATGAATTTGGACTTAAATAATTTTAAAATAATAATTTATTTCATCATAAGCTTTGTGTTACAAAATTCTTCACTCTAGACATTTATTAAATAGAGGCTTAAAATAATTAGGTCATTTAAAAAAAAGTTGACGTGTAAAAGTGTTTTTTAAAACAAATTTACAAAAAAATGCACTGACTCCTAAACTAGGTCTACATCCCTTTGCTTTAGTAGTGAAAAGTGGTCCAAAGTTACGTATTAATATACAAAGTCATGTTCTACAAGATTGACCTTTCTGCCCTTTGACTGGTCCTTGCGTACCTGCCATATAACCTGAGCTATGTCTTGAAATATATAATTTATGAGAATATTTCCAATACATAACTAATTATGCACAATGACAAGATTAAAACCTAAAGTTATAGCCCGACGTGGCTATGAATATCATCGATCACATTAAAATATCAAATCAACCACAATACATTCTGTTATTTAGTAAAATCAAAAGCGTAGCTAAAGAAGTAGTATGATTATGTACCATGCAAAATTTAATTAACTCTATATTAATTAACATAGTGAAATCTTACTCATTCATAATGTTAAATTAAGATTAATCTGAATACAAATGAGATGTGTCTAAAATTAGCCGGAATGATGAAGTCTAATTGTTAGTTAAAGTGTCTTGATAGAGCGATAACACATAAATTAAAAATTTACCGGCGAAGATGTAATCAGTCCCGTTGTTTATTAATATGAAAGTGTTTATGCAAATATTTCTGACCTCACAGCGTCCGCAAGTGTCACTGAATAATCAGTTGCGAAATAAGCTATTCATGTCTAGGTAAATATAAGATTAATAACAACATCATCAATCATAGCCACACAAAAACTACTAAAAAGACCTAGTTACACTCGATTGGGTTTACTAAAACAAAATACCAACGCACCGTCATGTCATCAGTGGACTGCAAAATTTCGCAACCGAAGTGACACGCCGAAACTTAATAACTTACTCAGAAATGCACCAGCAAATTGGGAGCCGAGTCGTCCGACCGGCTCCGTAACCCTACACTGCCTTACCGAACTCTCCGACACATATAAATTGTATTTTTATTCAAATCGAGCCTACGTGCCGCGATAAAGCCCCCTTAAAACAAATAACCGCTCATTCAGCCGAAGAAAACCACTCGAAAGTCAACTTTAACACAAACAATCAACTTTCAAGATGCACCAGCATCCACCAACTGTCTAGATACAGGCGACAAAAAGCTTTACAGATGCAGTAACAGAGTTGTAGTTTCAGAATTAAATAGTTTTGCTCACTACTTTTAGTTGAATACAATGATGCTATAAGAAACTACGAGCCCCATGTAAACAAGGTAAAATATATCCTGATAGTAAATACACAAGAATCAGAGTCGAACAATGAAAGCCCATCAGATAAGTCGACGAATGATGATGTAAACGAAGATCGTGTTCACGAGACATATATAGAGAACAATTTAAAGGTTCATTGGGACACTTTTTCACTCAATTTGTACCCCTTTCATTCTTGTTGTACAGATAATGTTGACCAGCTTGGTATTTATGAAATATTTGAAATCGCAACGGAAAGATTTGGTGTTATTGTGTGTAATAAAATCTGTATAGGGATCACTCAAGGGTAACGAGACAGACGAGCGATTGGCTCCTCGTGTTTGCCTTTTTAATAAAGTTGTTCGCACCGATACCCTTCATTATTCAGCAGTTTTTTCCGACCAAAATGTTAATCACCACATTTACTTGTCCCAAGTTTTTGCCGTGAGGAATTTTATAAAACATTTTAATAAAGCTGCTAATGGTACAGCTGCCAATCACCATCAGGTTGATATTACACTTCGAGAATCTTATATAAGAAATATAAATGCAAAAATTAATGACAATAATAAAATGAGCGCGTACTTCTTTCCTGGAAGTTTAATTCGCAAATATTTCGATACCGTAAAAACATAACATTACCCTGATTAAGGAACTGTAATAAAAGCGACTATCGTAAATGTCACAATTATCAAAAAAAATATTATTATAGTAACTAAAAGTGTAGTGGTTAAAATCGATACGTGTGTATGTCTTCATCGTCTGATAATCGTAAATTAAGGTCCGACTCTGGTTTAACTGAGCGTAAAAACTGTGAGCGAGAGATTGAGAGTTCATGTTACTTCGAAAATGAAAAACGAAAAAGTATTCAGAGCTTCGATTGTGTAAGAGAGACAGAACTACGGTTGCTGTCAAAGAATTAAGGAATTGAGAGCTAGATATTTGTAGATACAGCCAGGACGTCTCAGTGAGGAAATAATTTAATTCAGATTAATGAAAACATCGCTGACGATGAACTTCCTCAAAAGCCTCCCCAGCTTTAATCAATCTAGAGGAAGATTGATTGCATTTTTTACTCGTCAATAAAATTTTGCGGCAGATTCCAATTTACAAAATGTCATGAACAGAGTTGACACGGTCGATCTTGTTTTTTTTAATTGCCTTTGTCAAACACAGAATCCTGAACCTTAATCTTTGTCAACGAGAAGGCGATGGGCGAACCGGAACGGGTTTTAGAGTGGGACGGAACGACTGCGCCCGCGCATGACAAGTGACCGGATTAATGCATTTTAAACGAAGAAGGCTTAATTTTGATCTCGGATCCCTTAATTGAATGGGTTTTTTTTGGAAAAGATTTTTAGAAGACACTTTCAAATTACTTATATATGAGTCAAGCCTCTTCTTGTAAACCGAAAAGTACCTTCTTATCGACTCTGATTAATATCGGTACAAGACCTAAGCTTTTAGGGCTTAACAAGTCAAAAAATGACTCAAACGACTTGACCAGTAACATCAACCTAAATTCCTTTAACACTCAGTCCTTAAAAAGCAACAGTTTGAAAAGTAACGGTCGCCGCACATTTTACCTCTTCAATGACCTTTATCTTCCATACTAAAGAAGTTAACAACAATGTTTTCGCTGCACTAAAGATCTCCAATCTGCATAATGCCAATAAAATGAGAATTTATTTCGACTCTATTTAGTGTTTATAGCTTTCGTTGCTTGCACACAAATGTATTAAACTTGCATACTGGATCATCAAAGATGGTTTTAGCCGACAAGGATTGTTCGGAATATCCAAGTGACAAAGTAATTGATACAGATATAAGTCGATGAGCACCAGAAATATAAATTACAATTTATATTCTATTTATCATTCGGTTTTGTAGGGTTGCGTGTACGATTGGTTAAACCCTTTACCTGAAATTTTGAGGCCGAAGCAGTGTGTGTTCTTTTCTATCTATCACCATGTCAGTTATTATACAGGATATGGAATTTTTCACACCATGCAAATAATGTACCTAGACGGTAATTTCTTATTTTCATCTTAGAAAAAATTGCTTTACCAAGATTTTCTTTATGATAAAGTCCGTTAAAATTCAGCCTGTGATTTTAAGCTACGCCCATCTAACGTTAGTAACTTAAAGTATAAAGTCATGATACATTATTATTATAGTCATAATTCGAGTCTTCGTAATCATTAACGGGCATTAAATTCGCTACTACATCATTAAGTGACGGCATTTGATTAGTTCCTACTGTGTGATCTTTAAAGCAATGTTTTGCTGAACTATATAATTGTACAATTTATCCTACCCCTAAAATGAAACATGAAGCCGTCATTTTATCAATTTAACACGATTTAATTAAAGATTTAATGTTCAGTACCAAGCAAATTAATAAAGTTTTGTGACTTTTAAGCAGTCGATAAATGTAATAAAATAATGATGAATCAGCCAAAACAACTCTTGTTTAAAGCGTATCACTATAATCTGAAATTTCCTCTTTTTCGTCATGCTATTATAGAATCAAATCAACAGAACCCGGACCGTCCTCAAACTCAAACTTGTCCACGTTTTTATCCGTAACCAAGCCACCAACTGCTCGTGCCTTGTACTCAGCTAAATGATTGACGATCTCACATCCACCTCGATATCCATTCCCGCTGAGTGTAGAACTATCGCCAACATTTTAATAAATAACCTCTTTGCCTTCACTAATAGCGATAATTCCTTCACTACAACCGACCAATATAAATCGACCGATTTATTTACATGCATTGTCAGTTGTTTTAACGTTATAAGAAATAATTAATGTATTGATATTAATTTTGTTAAACGTGTTGACCTTTTTGTTATTAATTTTATGGTCATAAGTCGTTATTACGTGTTTTTGAACGGGCGAAATTTCTCGATTAAGGTGTCGTTTGGTAATTTCTTTATTAAGTTGTGGTCAAAAATTCGTGGTAGGTCGCTGTTTAATAAGATTTTTATTAAGATTGTTTTTGTCTGCAAAGCCTTTTTTGACTTTTATTTTAAAACCATGAATCATTGCATAAGTTTCACCTATTCAACATCTTCGGTCTTACTATTATCTTCTACCTAAAGAATGTCTGTTCCTCTTCCCATCTCATTTTTCATCTGCCCTCTCATTCTAACGGCATATTTTCTGTATCCCAAATCACCATTATTAGACAAAGCATCAGTTCCATCTATCGATTTCATCGGAACTATCCGGAGAAGCCGAAGGTGTATTGATCGTCGGTCCTCTATAATTTTTTCCGATTGGGAACCAGTTCAATCGATGATCGATGAAAAAAAGCCGTGGGTCGGTTTCGATTGATCCGGTCTCTATCGAGATTGAGACATCTCGGAACGAGTTCCGCCCGCCTGCGCAGGCGCCGCCCTAAGTGATAAGAGATTATCGGGAGATCGTAAATTACTTAATTTCACAGCGGCCGGACTTATCTTTTCCGAAATTGGGAAGCTTTTTAGGCTTAACTTTATTTACGTTTAAATGGGAGTTTTCATTTTGAGGTAAGCATTATTATTATTTGGCAGGTATCTCGGAAAGTTAAGAGTATAACTGTATTATCTTATTTTCTTTAAGATCTGGACTAAGCGTATTATCGCGTCATTTATACCGCATACATTGAAGAACTGAAACAATTTATCTGCATCAGTCTTTCCGTTCGATTATAATTTAGGTGCTTTCAAGGCTAGGGTAAACAGACTCTTAATCATCCATCAGGTTTTGGGGAACAACAGCTTAGTAAGGCTTAAGGTGTGCTATTCTTAGATTGTTACTTATTACTTCATCATTATATGAAGCTAACTTTCCACGTTCAGCCCGCTGTCGCTGACTCTCCTCACTTTCACCACCATCCTCACCCACGCTAGCCGCATGATTGTTACCAAAATACTCAACGGAGTTTTTTAATCATGTCTCGATAAGAATAATTGCTCGGCGCTTTAGTCTATTGCCTTATGTCCAAGTAATTGGCGAGGCTGATTGCTAAAATGTTTTCATTATGTTTTATCTACTTTGATGAAGAATAATTGACTGGTTGGCAGTTGGTATGGTCTTGTATTTATAAGAATTGGAATATTAGGTACAATTTCAAAAATTTGTTTTGGTCCTTTGATATTTGGCAAAGTTTAATAAGATTTTCAATGTTTTATTCATCAAGCCTAAGAACGTCCACTGCTGGTCATCGTCTTTTCCAAGTGTCTCGCGTTCACCGCATGTTTTATTATGTAAATGAAATGCAGGAGTTTTTATTATTAGTAATATTTCTAATATCTTTAACCAACAGTTTATTAACATCTCAATGTTAGTTTTAAATACATTTTAGTTTTAAAAGTTTCTATGTAAATAATAAATTATAACAACTCCCAATTAGTAACGTATAATTATTAAATATTCGGAAAATGCAACAATCGTATTTTTGGTATGCTATTTACGTAGTTTATTTTTACTAAGAGTATAGAACATAGTCATAAATTTTAATCATACACATAATATATAATTAACATCATCGTGATCCTGTCGTTTGCTCATTTCAATGATTTATTAATAACATTGTGTTTTACTAATAACGTGTGAATTGGACGGCAGGTCAATAAACTTTATAGTTGAGATTATATTTACCTTTTTGACAAATTTAAGTAACGAAAGGTTTGACGTCAATGATGTTGTAGATAATTGCAAATAAGAACATGTTATAGTAACTTAAAAAAAAAATGATATCTGGTTTATAACCATACGCCTCAGAAGCGATCGCGTATAATATGGCTACAATTATACACATTAGCTTTAGTTACTGTTTTTTTTTTTTTTTTTCGATTGGAAAAATCATCTTATGACAACCCCCGCTCTTGGGCGGAGCGGGAGATAGTGTCAGACTCTTACTGACTAAAAAACCCATGCCGTTCCATCAAGCCTTCATACCGGGGCTCGAGCGCCCTTTCGGATTACCCTGGCCCCAGTAGGCTTCGACCCGGCTGGGCCCCTGCTGTTGCTGACAACTCCTTGAGGCGCGCGGGAACAGCGCGCGCCGTCGACGACTTGGGCTTGGTCCGGACGGTTACCGGACGGCCGGACAGCGAGCTACCCATTGCTCACTGTCCGCAAGCCCGCGCCTACGGTGGCTGGAAATCGGGATCGGAGTCCCGGCGGCGGCGGCGAGAGCGCCGTTGCCTGATGCGGTCGGCCTCCTCCTTAGCGAGCATTACTGCTTCGCAGAAGTCGGCGACCGCCTGCCACTCCTCCTCGCTCCGGACCATGGCCTCGACCAAGGCCCGGCGCGAGAGGTCTCCGCCGCCGATCACCCCCACGAGGGCACGGCGATGCTCCGCCCAAGCAGGGCACACCGCGATTGTGTGCTCCACTGTGTCCTCCGGGCGTTCCGCACAGTGGCGACACCCGGGCGTCACTTCCGCTTTGATTCGGAACAGGAACCTCCCGAACTTGCCATTTCCGGTGAGGACCTGTGTCATGCGGAAGGTAAGGACGCCGTGAGGTCTTTCCAGCCACGCCTCAAAGAGGGGACTTACCGCCATAATTGTGGCGTGCCCAAGCTTTAGTTACTGTGATGTATTTCTTTCGTTTTATTTTAAAGAAGTTAAGTTAATCGAATTTTTTATTTGAAAAATCGAAGTTTAATCGAGCTATCAGTTTTTCCTAGCATAATATGTAATTCTATATATAATTACCGGATAAAAACTAGGTAAGATACGACAAAATTATGCTGTTAAACTTGATTTTCAGCGGGTGCTACTGAGTGAAATTGAGGTAATGCATATTTTTCCTAAATTTGATTCAATAGTTTCAATGGATCGTGTTAATGAAAGTCGAAAGTTTTAATGAACATTTACTAAAATTATTTACATTTACAGAAAATCTATAATAATACGCCTCATGAACTATTCATTATAATAGCTAAACTATGGTACTTATAAAATTGACGCAATAGCCATCCGAAAGTAGCGACCAACAAAAGAATTGACTAAAAATAACAAGTTTATACGTACTTTAATGCAAAATTAGAGCGTCAATACTTTCAACGCTCGCCTCAGAGGCGTACGTTTTTCTTCTGAGGTTAAAAATTAAGCACTTCTAATAATCACGACTAATCCTGAGGCAGTAATCAATTTTAATTTAATAAACTACAATACAAAATAATCTATAACTAAAATACTGTCAAATTATTGATTAATTAACTAATAAAACTGTCTTAAGGTAATATTAATGGTTGAAATCTTTCTAATGCCGTGTCAGTATGGCAGCATAGGATATATAAATCATATTGCAGTGTTTCAAAATCCGTTTGGTTCAGTTCCAAGAAAGGTCATTAACAAGTTAACACATGTTTTTGTGGTGAGACGCGAATTTTTCACCACGTGGTGACAGTGGCGGTGAAATGTGAGATTCTGAGTGTATTGTTGGACATCTGTTTTTGAAGTTTTTTTATTATTAATGTATCTCTTCGTTAATCTTAGAGTCTAGAGAGTTCTATACCCATTAGTTTGTAATCTAGGGGACTTTAAGTCAAGAGTGGATAGATTGCTTATATACAAGCGTGTTCCATCGTCGGCCACATCATTGCTTACCATCAGATGAGATAGTAGTCTAACGCGAAACTATCCATAATAAAAAAAAATTGCTATAAAGAAATAATATTCCACAACTTTTATATAACATCCAGAGTCTCAAACTAAGCAGAGTTTGTACTATGAGTATCTACTAGACAACTTATAAACTTAAATACTTAAATATTTCTAAATACATACATATTATAGATAAATTACACTCAGACACAGAACAAATGATCGTGCTCATCACACAAACATTTGTCCTGGGTGGGAATCGAACTCACGACCTCTGGTATAGCAGTCACGGCCACTGGCCACTAGACCAACAGGCCAAACAATTAAACCATACGCACTCAGCTCTCACTTAGTATAAAAGGAACATTTAGTCGAATCAGGATCCAAACGCGTATCCTTTTCTCTCATTAGCCACCAGCAAATAAATCGCTCTGTGACATTTTCTGGCTTATTTATGGACCTTACCCAGTACCCAAAATGTGATTTATTCATACAACCAAATCAAAACGGGATATGGTTTATTTAAACAATTTTATATACGTCTCAATCCTAAATTGCGGTGTTTTTGAATATTTTGTTTTTATAACTCAATTTTGCGTTTATTGATGAACTAAGTTTATTGATGTTTTAAACAGTGTCATATAGTTGGTTTTTAAATTGGAGTTTCTTTTATTTATTACGTGGGAATTGAGGCATTTTGATTAGTTTTTTGAATAAAATTAAAATCAAGTTTTTTTTGGACTCGGGACCTCAGTCTCGCTTCATGGAAAGTAATGGATGAAAAGAAGAAGACAATACATTTATTTAGTTATTTAGCACACACAATGAAGCAACAATTATGTATGTAAAAACTTAAATAAAACAAAAAGAAATAACAATATGTAGCGACATCTATGCCACCACATAGGAACTAAAAAATTCGTAATCCTGCATTTCGCAATTAGAATTCTTCGCGCGTTTTCAGATGTGTATGAAATAGGAAAATGCTAAATAAACTCACAAATGAACTTCCTGCTATGAAATGAGCGAGATCTACCACGAGCTCTTAACGCGATCCATTTTACGACCTAAATTGAACGGTTATAGGGATGGAGATACATATAGTATACATATAGCTCCATACCTTTTTCTTGGTCGCATGAAAGTCATTTTAAGACGTCATGGTAAAGCTCCAGAATATACCTGTTGCCTCTTGCAGAATAGCTGACGGTCTTTAGTATCCAAGGACCAACAAAATTAAAATTAAACTTTCGCTTACCATGGCGAAACCGTTTGAAAGCTTTAATTAATAAAATCATTGCTTCGCACGAGTTGTAATTCATACCAACTGATTAACTTGTTAAAGATAATTATGACAGCCCGAGCACGATGCTTATCTCACTAAGGTTTTACGGTAAAGTGAAATAATACATCGTGCAGGCATAGCATATCATAGCATAATCAGCCTTTTAATGTTCCCACTGCTGGGACTCAGGCCTCCTCTCTAGGAGAGGGAATGGGCCGTAATCTACCACGCGGGCCCAGTGCGGGTTAGTAAATGTCACATGTCTTCGATTTTGTTATTCTAGTTTCCTCACGATGTTTTCCTTCACCGTTTTGAGAGCAGTGGTGATGAAATAAATTACCCGTAGTAATGCGCCTGGCTGGGTTTGAACCCGCGACCTACAACTCGTAAGTCGGTGCCGTTACCACTCGGCCCCCACTGTGCACTCGTGCAGGCATTTATAGTATTTATTTTTTAATTGTTGATAGGCTCGCAATTGACCTCTATCTCACCTGGTAGTAAGCGATGATGTGGTCGACGATGCAGCACGCTTGCCTAGAAGTAACCTATTCACTCTTGACTTAAACGACCCTCACGTTGTAGCTATCAGGATACGCAGACTCCGGCAAGGCATTCCCCTCCTTAGCTGTACACATAATGAAGAAAAAAGGAAGTTGAAAGGGAATCGTTGGTCATGTAAGAGGAGGGATGAAACTCATGTTACTAAAAGAGTTATGCGGAAGGATGGAGAGGGAGAGGAAGGCCAAAGGAAAGATGGATAGATTGTGTGAGAAGTGTTATGAAAGAAAATGGAGTTAGTGATAGCGTGACGAGTAACAGGACAGAATGGAAGAAAAAAACGTGTTGCGCCGACCCCAAATAAAACGGGACAAGGGCAGGAAGATGAAGGAACGGGGCGGGTTTTTAGTCAGTAGGAGTCTGACACTATCTCCCGCTCCGCCCAAGAACGAGGGTTGTCATTGATGATTTGCCACCATAAAAAAAAAAATGATGACGATGAGCTGTATACATAATGAATGTATGCAATTGAAATCTAAAAATACATATAATAATTACACCAGTCTATTCCTGTGAAACAGTAATTAAAGTGTTTGTTGGTGAGCGTGTGGACTGTATTACTAACTATGAAATGAAAATGACGATGGTGGTTAAAATAATATTTAATTACGCAAACTATTAAATATTGCAATTAAATATTACGTACAATTTTTGATAGTCAAACACGAAAGAAAACAAAAGACAAACAAACTGTCATTGTCAAACAAAGAGTATATAAAAACAAACCATAGTATAAAATTAAAAAAGGTTTAATAACCAGGTCCCAGTCAGTCGCCAACATTCCGGGCCCCTAGTGGAACACTAAACCCTAGTGGCAACTGGCTGGGGTTCAGCTTCCAGTGGTAGGAGCTTGCGGACTGGTCGGCGCAAGGTGCCACCTTTAGTGGCTACGTCTGCGACGCGTACCAGTCCGTCAGGACCCCTATACGTTTTGACGACTCTGCCAAGAAGCCAAAGGCCCCTTGGCAACGAGTTATCCGCGATCAGGACTACGTCACCTTCGCCAACATTAATATCACTCTTTTTTCGTCCACGTGGAATTAACGTTGGCAGGTACTCTCTGAGCCACCTCTTCCAAAAATGATCCGCTAGCCTAAGAGCGTGCCTCCAATCACATCTGCGTAGCAGGTCTTGGTCTGAGAGCTTGACTGGCCATGGAGCCACTGATGCAGAGCCGAGGATAAAATGAAAAGGTGTTAAAGCTTCTGGTGCGTCTGGTGAGTTTGTAATATATGTGAGCGGTCTGGAATTTATTATTGACTCCGCCTCGATCAACAATGTGTTAAAGACTTCCTCGCGTGGAGCTCTGTATTTTAACGTTGCGCGAAGAGCTGTCTTAACAGATCGAACCATACGTTCCCACGCGCCTCCCATAAACGGAGAGGCAGGCGGTATGAACCGCCATGTTATTTTGCGGCTGGTCGCGAAGTTTTCAACGTTTTCATTAAAAAGCGATGCAAGCTCCCGATTGGCGCCGATGAAGTTTGTCCCATTATCAGAAAATATCGTCGATGGAGTTCCTCGCCGAGCTATCAAGCGTCTAAGGCTCATAATCGCTGAATCTGACGACAGTGATGCAGCTATCTCCAGATGTATGGCCCTTGTGACCAGGCAGGTGTATAAAGCCACGTACCTTTTTTCCCGTCGCCGACCCACTGCCACTTCAACGGGGCCGAAGTAATCTAGGCCCACATGTGTAAAAGGTCGCTTGTGATGGTCGAGGCGTTCTGGTGGTAAATCTCCTGTGGTTGGTGTCAACAGGCGGCCCTTCTGCCTTCTGCAAGGTAAACATTCCTTGACAACGCTCCGAATGGTTGCTCGTGCTCGTAATATCCAAAATTGTTGTCGCATTTCATTTAACACCGTTTCGTGATTACCGTGACCAACTTCGTAGTGTTTGTGCAGAATAATAAGATGCACAATTCGATGATGGCCATCTAAAATAATTGGTGACTTTATACTCTCTCTCACTTCAGGTACGGATCCTATACGTGAGTCTAATCTTATTAAACCGTCCTCGTCAAGAATCGGGGCAAGTGAGGCTATTCTGCTGCTTTTAGGTACTAGTTGTGAGGCTCTCAGCATCTTTAATTCCTCTGCAAAGCTGTCCATCTGAATTCTTAGAAACAGCATCTTCTCTGCACGAAATATGTCTTCGGTGGAAAGTTGCGAAGGGGACGCAGTATTATTAGCGAACCTGGCTAGCAAACGTGGTGAACGAGATTTAGATAGAAATATTTTAATGGCCTGAACAACGCGAGCAGATGCCCTCAACAATCGTGACCAACTGCTGAATCGAGATGGATCTGGTACCGGTGGTGCAAATAAAGGAGTTTCGGTTAGAAGCCCCACAAACTCTGGTTTTAACTCAGAAGCCTGCGAATCTTCGTAGAAAGTACAGTCTGGTTCACGTGGCCATTCTGTAGAATCGTTAAGCAAGAATGAAGGCCCCGTGAACCATCTGTGTGATGAAGTGAGGACTATATGTTTTGGTTTTGTAGCGTCGTCAGCAATATTAAATTTGCTTGGAAGCCATCTCCAGTTAGATGGATTTGTGGCTTCCAAAATTTCGCCTAATCTGTAGGCAACGAACGCTTTAAACTTACGCGCATCGCTGCGGATCCATTTTAGGACTGTTGTGGAATCGGTCCAGTAACATACGGCTGAAGGTTGTGACCGGTGCGCACTCAAAATACTTTGTGCAAAGCGCGTCGCGATAAGAGCAGCTTGTAATTCGAGACGCGGAATGGAAAGCGGCTTCAGGGGGGCAACACGTGCTTTGCTGCCAATTAAAGCGAGACTGACAGAGCCATCAGTGAAGGTGTAGCGCCAATATGCAACACAAGCATAGGCTTGTTCTCCCCCGTCAGCTATGACATGAAGTTGGGTGTCGCACTGGTCTGGTCTGCCCCTGTACCACCGTGGTATACGCAGACTGGCTGCTGATGCCAGCTGTTCCAACCAGGACTTACATTCGGACTCGTACTTTGCGGGAATTGGTGAGTCCCAATCCGTACCCTCCCTCCAAAGTTTTTGGATTAAAATCCTGCCCGGAATTATTACTGGCATGAGCAAGCCTAAAGGGTCGTAAATACTCATTACGTTAGAGAGTAAACTCCGTTTAGTCAGTTGCGGCCGCGCGCCTGCACATTTGTGGCCCGTTCGAAAACCTAAGGTATCATTAAAAGGATTCCACTTTATACCCAATGTGCCCACGTCATGATCAGGAGGCAAGTCAACATCGGATCCTAAATCGCTATGGAGGTCTTTTGGTACCTGTGCAAGTGCTTTGGGCTCATTTGATACCCACGAACGCATTTCGAAACCACCCGACTTGTGGACTGTGACTATTTCGGAAGCCAAACGACTGGCATTGTCAAGGTTAAACTCACTTCCGATATAGTCGTCCATATAATGATCGTGAATAATCGCGTGAGTGGCCGCGGGATACTTATCCTCAAAGTCTTTGGCGTTCTTATTTTTAATAAATACGGCTACAAAAGGGCTAGAGACCGCACCAAAAATTAAAGATGTCATCCTATACTCTTTTACGGTATCTTTAGAATTGCCGTTGCGCCATAAAAACCTAAGTGCATCACGATCACCTTCTTTTATTTTTATTTGAGGAAACATTTCCTTAATGTCGGCATTAAAAGCAATAGGCCCCTCTCTAAAACGAAATAAAATATCCAATAAGGATTGCAATAAGTCCGGGCCCTGGAGCAGCATATTGTTTAAACTGACACCTCTAGTAGCAGCTGCAGCATCATGCACGACCCTTAACGTGCGTTTCTGCGGATGGAATACACCAAAATGTGGTAAGTACCACCGTACAAAATCGCTAGTTGAGGATTTTACATACTTATCGTGATATGATGATAACTCACATTCTTCAGCGTATCCTTTTTGAATAATACCGTCTATAAAACCTTTATATGCTAACGCAAATGTTTCATCTTTAGCCATCTGCTTTTCGAGAGACTTAAGGCGAGATAAAGCTTGTGGATAACTGTTAGGCACGTTATATGTCGCTTCTTTTTTCCAAGGCAAGCCTACTTCGAAACGCCCCGTACTTAATCTCCGAGCTGATGATTCTACTAAACTTATTGCTCGTGCGTCATCACTGTTTTGTCTGGTCACATGCTTATGAATGCCTAAAGAATCTATTTCGTATTGTCTTTTTATCAGGGTTTCAATAGAATTTTCGGTTTGTAATGTATGTTCGGCATAAGTATGAATAAAGTCTATAGGCCTAGAAACTGAGGAAACGGCACCGTGAAGAACCCAGCCTAAAAGCGTTCTTGAAGCGACAGGTTCGTTTTTCCTACCTACGCGCATCTCACGGCTCAAAGATAAATACCAATCTGCGGCTCCTATGAGCACGGTCGGCACGGCGTTTTGGTATGTCAGCATATGAGACAGGTCTAATAAATGGTTGTATTTCGAAATTTCGTCTATATCTATAGATTGAGGACTAAGGCGAAGAGGGGTGATGCTGCGTGCGCCTTGGATAAAGTGATGTTCAGGTAAGTCGCGCCCCCGTATGTGAAAGTTTACGTAACATACCTCAGTATCCAGGAACATACCACCTACGCCTGTGACAGTGAGTTGTTGTCGGCCGGTGATCTCTGCCCCGATACGTGCTGCTATGTCGCCGTCAATAAGTGTGGCGGTACTGCCCTCATCAAGAAGCGCGAAGGTGTCGATGGAACCACGCGGTCCCTCTAAGATGACTGGTAGGATCTTGAGTAGTCCTCGGACGCCCGTTGCAGGTATACCGCATGTATTAGTCACGACGTCGCCAGTTTGATGAGAATCGTCAGCATGATGAGGTTCAACGATATTATGTATTGTTTCCTGCGATGAATTGGGAATATTAGTGGAGGTTTTATTTTTATCGTTTTGCATTGACGTACTCGTATCACCATGTAGAAGAGCGTGATGACGCCTGGTACAGTTATTGACGCCGCAACGCTTTGCTCGGCAATCGTTCCATTTATGCGGGTTAGATTTCAAGCACCTATAACATGTTTTGGTTTCCCGCACCCAACGCCATCTGTTTTCAACAGTTAGATATGAAAATGCCTTACAAATTTTTACTGTGTGTGTACCTTGTTTACAATACGTACACTCAGTGGTTTTATCCTTGGAATCAGTGGCGTGGACATTCAAAGAATTTGGGGTCTTACTACATGAAGAGCCTAAAACTTTACTATGTGATGAACTTGGTGACACATCAACCAAATAGTTGTAATTGAGTTGTCGCTCCGCTTCAACGACCAAAAACCTAGAAAGTAGCTCTAGTTTAGTAACTGTGGGCTCGAAAGGTTTGTGTGTGGCAGCATAGTCAGTAAAGCGACCTCTGGTGTGCTCGCTAAGCTTTAAAAGCACCGTGCGAAGCAGTTCGATTGAGGACAGATACTCGGTTTGCTTAAGCCACTTTATAGTAGCAACACAGTTTCTTAGCTTGTTAGCCAAAGTGTTTAAATGTTCTGGGCTACTTATCTTTAAACTCCGAAGACCGGCAATCTCTTGGGCGATCAAAAGCTCTGGCCGCGCGTAGTTCTGCTCTAAAGCAGACATCACCTCCTCAGGTTCCTGTGCTTCCCACAAAACAGAAGAAATAGCTACCTGGGCGGCACCGCGGACACTGGAAGTAAGGCGGGCTAAATTCTCTGCGGGGGAAAAAAAGGTTTTAGATCGCTCGTAAGAACACTTAAAAGCTAGCCATTCATTAATGTTGCCTGAAAAAGGAACCAGCTGAAGCCCTTTCTGACGGTCGGGCAGTGAGGAAATGGCCTTCGCTAGTTGTAAAATAGAGTTAGGGGGATTATCAGCTGGCGTTGTAGTCGGAACATTCACATTCGGTGCGTGAACGTTGTATGTCGGTGCCTGTGGGCGTGGATCAAGTTGAGAGTTAGGTACGTTTTGATTTCCCACCCATGTTTTGACACGTTCTTTATTAGAACTGCGAGAAGAGACACTACCCGACTTCTCCGAATGTCCCTCCAGGGACGCAAGTTTCGCACGCAGCTCTAACTCGTCCGCTTCTTGTTGTAAAAGCGCAAGTTTACGCTCTCGTTCACGCTCTCGCTGTTCACGTTCACGCTCACGTTCTACCAATTCACGTTCACGCTCTACGCGCCGTCGCTGAAGTTCGGCCTCCATAGCCAGTTTTTGTGCAAGTACAGAAGAAGTGCGCGAGTGCGTACTACTATGTCTAGACTGGCCTTTGTTGAGTGGCTTGGTTTCGACACCGGAACTCGTAGGGAATACTCTTGTTTCTTGCTGATGAGCAACGGTTCTGATACTTCCCTCAGGTTGCGAGTCCTCAGTCACGGTAGCCGCTCGATTTGTGCCGCTCCCACACGGTGTTGGCTGATCACAGTCGCGCAGAGAGATCGGAGTACTTGCTTCGCGCCTGGTTTCAGCAGGGTCTTGTTCCGTAGGGTTCACAACTGACCTAGTTTGACTACGTGTAACCACCACCATCGTAATGATTGTATGCAAAGAGATATATTTAATGAATTTGATTGTATGCTATATGGAATAGGGATGGTAAAATTTAGGCGATGAATGGACCAAAAATGTTGGTGAGCGTGTGGACTGTATTACTAACTATGAAATGAAAATGACGATGGTGGTTAAAATAATATTTAATTACGCAAACTATTAAATATTGCAATTAAATATTACGTACAATTTTTGATAGTCAAACACGAAAGAAAACAAAAGACAAACAAACTGTCATTGTCAAACAAAGAGTATATAAAAACAAACCATAGTATAAAATTAAAAAAGGTTTAATAACCAGGTCCCAGTCAGTCGCCAACAGTGTTCGACCCTTAGAAGTAATTAAGTGAAACAAAACCGGAAGTGTACGCATATGTGCACAGCTTGTCGGTTTTAAGTTACTTTTTCTATATGTCCCATCTCTTTCTAACTAATCTAAACAACCACCTTAGCTGTACCTCACGACGTAACTTTGTCCCGACGTAACAAAGTATCACCAAATGATGGTTGGTTTTACACATAATTTTGTGTCAATATTGTGACGCCCAATTATGGTTTTGAACTTAATTAGTGAGGTTGTTAAGTTGGTACTCAATTATCGGAATGTTTTGTAAAAAAGAAGTTCAACTGGGATCGTTACATGTTAGCTTTTGAGACGAGATGATTATTCTTAATTAATTTTAGTGTTGAAAACATACATATAGATATTAAAAATAGAATCAAGATCTAAATGAAGCAACAGTTGAATTCGTTTCAAAGGACCAATTAGAAACCATAAAGGAAAATACAGATGTATTATTAATTTTTTGGTGATGCGTATATGTCATCGAATGACTTCTCCCGCTCTGGGTGGAGCGAAAGAGAATGTCTGACTTTTACTGACTAAAACCTACCTGAGTTTCTTCTATTGCCTTTTACGTGAATCTTTTGACGACTTCGCAGGACAAGTGCAATATAATGGTCTTAATGACATAAAATAAAGTGAACTTATTATACACAAATTGAGGGCTTGCGGACAGTGAGCGATGGGTAGCTCGCTGTCCGGCCGTCCGGTAACAGTCAGGACCAAGCCCAAGTCGTCGACGGCGCACACTGTTCCCGCGCGGCTCAAGGAGTTGTCAGCAACAGGAGGGGTCGAAGTCTACTGGGACCAGGGTTATCCAAAAGGGAACTCGAGCCCCAGTATGAAGGCTAGTCTGACACTATCTCCCGCTCCGCCCAAGAGCAGAGGTTGTCATTGGATGACTTTTCCCACCTTTAAACAAAAGAAAAAAAAAGGTGCCAAATTGAAATAATGCTTTAGAGTGCATATAAGCTACCTCAGGCTTCAAGGGAGATTATAATGAATCTCTTTTAGAAATTCCCTATTATAAAGCCACAAAAAACCTCCCCAAAAATTTAAATACACTCATAAAAAAGTTAAAACCGTTCTTTTTTCAAAAACCCTTTTTAAGCTTTACTAACAACACATAACTAATTTAAAATTGACTCAAACCCAGTAGTGCTTCAAATCACAGTTCTAAACCACTTCCAAGAAAATTATAACAAACAAAAAAAAAGAAATTAAACGAGAAACGTTTATGAATAAATCATCAACGATCATCTCGCGAAACACAATCAAAAAGGACCATTAGAAAGAGATAGATAGATTGACGTTGGGTTTGAGTGAGAGAGAGAGGTGTTACTAGTTTCTCAAAGCTGTAATTATGCTGTTAAGAATATAATTTCATGTTGTTAAAGCGATGTATGCGTCACATTATAGAGTTTTATTTTGTTTTACGTATATTAAGACGTTTTTTTCATAGTCGTTTGCATAGTGTTTGAAACCAGCAATGAGGTGGAAATTGCTTGTGGTAAAATTGTTGATTAATATTCAATGGCGAGACGAACTAGACAGATTTCACCAGGACTGGCAACAGCTTCATCTCACGGGCGCGCGAAAGATGAAATTAATGGAGGAAAGCCTTTGCTCAGGAGTGGGGCAGAACAGCTAACATGTATACTAAATTTAATTGGTGCTTCTATTGTTAAGGGATTAACTACCAAATATAATGGGGTCGTCTTCCAGTCGAACCAAATTCAGCTAAATACCAGTATTTTAATTGCCTAACTTGCACAACCCGTCAACTTCGTTCAGATTTCCTGGCATCTGACTCACCGTAACGACTGTCAAAGATGTTCAAATGACAGCCGAGACGAACGGCTTAACATGTGTTTTGAAATTCAGTATGCATTCGTGGATAATAACCAATCCAAGGGCCGACCTCGGCAGGTATAGCTTATCTTCAGATTTCGATAAAAGCTTTTGAAATTCAACAAAATGGGAAAATTCCGAAAATCGGGACAAAACCACCACTATGTAGTAATTATAATAATTATCTAACCTACACACGCAAAAGAAATTATAGCTATATTTTGCTTTTGTTATAAAAGATTCACAAGCCTTATAGACAGTGTAATTTGTAATTTCCGCTGCTATTATAAGAACCTCATTATCGAAGGCTCTAAGATAAACACGCATCGATGCATCTCATCGCGCTTATCAAATATATCCCTCTAATCACATAGATTAGCTCTTTACTTCTTACATCCACTTTATGTATTGTTTTTTTAACAATTTAAGATCTTTCAATCAACCAGAACTCCATCAAAAATTAAACGACGGGTGTATCTTTATCATATCTTTTTTTTTTAATTCCGTGAACTGGCATCAATCCTTGTGCCGACTACCTGATCGCACTCTTGCACCACTTTTGATCGCAGCATAAAAACATCGTTAGTAAACACCGTTTGTTTTTTGCAGTGTCCTAACTAATGATGGTACTAATCGTTTTATGACATTG
This sequence comes from Mythimna ferrago, assembly GCA_910589285.2. Taxonomy (NCBI): domain Eukaryota; kingdom Metazoa; phylum Arthropoda; class Insecta; order Lepidoptera; family Noctuidae; genus Mythimna; species Mythimna ferrago. Next base: position 7,689,620 of record OU342698.1, on the reverse strand, counting down.
ATGATTTAATGAGAGCAGTTTTTTCCCGTGAATTTTAACGCGGACTGGGCGGTACCGGTTTTGTCTAGGAGTGAAGGAAATTGGGTGTCAAATGGTTTTGTTCGGCGTCCGTTATCTTAGTAGTTTTTTATTGGAGTAATCATTTATTTGCGGGGAAAAACTGTTTGATGTATAGGTATGTATCTCTTACATACATGTGTACCTACAATCAAATAGTTTATGTTTTATAGTTTAAGCAAAAAATTTGACATTTCTAATCACACTATCACTCGAATTCGAAGCGAAACCTATAATTATACACAGAAATATGATTTCCTTTTTTTTATTGAGCCGTGAATTCAAAATGGTTAAGCCGTAAAAAATACCTACGCCGCCATTACAAATTCACGTCGTAACGCCTTCATCTCGCCGCACATTCGAATAACAACCAAACTCATAATTTACAACGAGTCTCATTAGTATACGCTGTTACAAAGTCACTACGCGCGGCCAAACGACGCCGCCCAACAAAGCCCTGACATTCATATATTTACGCTAAACGTGACCACGAAACCACTAGATATCGAACATCGAAATACTAATTTTACGCCCAATCGACTCGGATAAAAATTAATACATCAATATCTAATGGACTCGGATCGAGACCTATCGATTTGATACAAAAACGAGTTCGCTCGGGTGCACCGATCATTCGATATTCGTCTGTACGAAAAAAGAACATAAAGACAGTTTTCGAATGAAGTTTTTGCGCGCGGTTGCCACAATGTCGTTAGGGTGACCATAGCAGGGTAATGGAATTCGTGGCCGAGTCGATTGGCCTCAAATTCGATCGATGATATTTTTTTTTCTTTCGTTTTAAAGGACACGAATGTCGTTTTCCGCCGGTTCTCATGACGATGAAGACATAAAAATTTTAGAAGTTGAGCGGCGCGTCAAAAGGAGACCACATACGTTATATTCGTGGGATTTGGGTATTATTTTCTTGTTCGGTCGTTCTTACGTTTGCAAAATTGTTGGCCGCTGACGCCTTTTGCATCAACCTATTATTTTTGGGTAAATCGCCCGCCTTGGAGCCGGCAAAGCGTGATCAACAAATCAAATGGTTTGGGTGTTGAGTTTTTTTCTTTGGAACCCGCCGCGTGTTTGTTTTCGTACGTTCGAGATGTGATTATTATGGAAATTTGTTACTTAAACGCCGCCTCTTCGATGAAGGATAGATTTTAATAAGGATGACTAATATCTTTGTGAGTGCAGCGCTTTATCGATTTATGTTGAGGATTTTAACGAGCTGAGTAACGACAATGAGGTCACCCTACAAGGTTTTAATAAAGAAATATACGACGCTCGCAAAGCGACTTTATCATTTTAATTGTTTTATAATTAATTTATTACAACATAAGTCTACTTTTTGCCGTACCCGACCAATGCAAGGCAATGAGGTTCGAGACAAGCCTCTACATCTCTCTATGGAACAGAATTCACTCACAAAAAGCAGTTTATCACCAACACTTTACATTGAATGCTTGTCTATGCAAATACAGGCACAGCTCCATGTCCAGAGAGAACCACAACATTATGTAGGGTGCCCAATTAGTGGCGACATATTAGGACATTCCCAATTTAGTCAGCATGAAATCTGTTCCCGCAATATAGCTCGTAAAAGACATCCGGTACTACATTAATCACATACGGTGCTAAGCGGCCACTTTATATTCAAAATGGTTTCTACACGGTGACAACTCAATCTTGCCTTATTACGGACAAGGTGACTAAGGCCAGACTAATTTGTGGCCTCAGAAATGGACTATGAAGACGTCAAGTTTATTGAAATTGCTTAACTTTGGCTTTTAACGTTTAGATTGAATATTTAAATTTTTAAGATTTTCGTCTTATGAGTCGAGTTTGGTTAAATAAATGAGTGTCATTTGGTTATAAATTGTACATAAAATCCTATGCTATGTCTTAATCAATTTAAGTGTGTTTTCTTTTTTATTGGTTAATAGATTAATTTTATCAATTTCTAAGTTATTTTTATGTTTGTTTCAGGGTTAGAGTACTTAAGTGCAGCTCGGAGCTTACACCCGGAGTTGCATGCGGGTAGCACGCTTGCTAGCCAGGACTTCCAGCTTAGTTTAGACGGTAAGATGGATTCTTAGACTCTTTTCTCAATCGGTCTTTCCGTCTGCTTGTAATTTAGGTGTGTTCAAGACTAGAGTGTATTGGTTCCTGATAAATTAGTGTGCCTCACCATCAACGATTACATCACTGCTTACTGTTAAATGGGATTGCTGTCAAGCGCTAGTTTATATTATTTAAAAAAAAAAAAACTTCAGATTCAGTTATTCTCATCAATCATCAAAAAAAAAAACACAAACACAGTAGGGCAAAGGCCTCCAATCCTTCCTGCGGTCATGATTCCTGGCTTCCTATTTCCAATTCCCAAGGAAGACATCCAGGTTGTCACGTCCTCTCCTTCGTGGTCTGCCGCGACTCCGTGTCCCTGTGTCTAAGCATCAATCCTGCGTCTTACGGGACACAGCTCGTTAGACATGCGGCAGACATGTCCTACCCAGTCCCACTTAAGTTGGGCAGCTTTTTGAGCCACGTCGACGATTTACGTTTGGAGCGCACAGTGTAGTATTTCACACGTGATCTGCTAATTTAACACATAGTATGCTGCGCTCTATAGCACGTTGGCAAACCTTTAGTTTGCAACACTATAAAACAATAAAAACTTTGTACAAAAAAATTGAAACGTAAAAATAAGATTTCACTAAAAAAAAAAAAACAAAAATGCAAAATAACTTCAATTTCCGAAGTCAGTATTTTGGTTTTGCTTCTTTGTCATTTAGCAACGACTTAATTTTTTTTTAATCGATTAAAAATATCGAAAACTGTAGCCAATTTAGGCCCACCTCATCATTATCATCATTTCAGCCGAAATATGTCCACTGTTGGACACAGACCTCTCACCAAGTATCGCCACAACGACCTATCCCGTGTGTCTCGCATGCGAGATCATCGGTCCTTGTAGGAGGCCTTCCCACTCTGCGTCTTTCTTTACGCGGTCACCACTCCAGAATCTTTCGGCGCCATCGAGCATCTGTACTGCGAGCAATGTGCCCTGGCCACTGCCACTTAAACTCGTACCAAAATATTCAGAAGGGTTTTTTCTATGGTGGGAAAAATCATCTAATGAGCGGGAGATAGTGTCAGACTCTTACTGACTAAAAACCCACCCCGTTCCTTCTAGCCTTCATACCGGGGCTGAGCTACTTTTTCGAAACTGACCCTGGCCCCAGTAGGCTTCGACTCAGCTGGGCCCCTGCTGTTGTTGACAAAATACCCTTGAGGCGCGCGGGAACAGTGCGCGCCGTCGACGACTGGGCTCGAATATTCAGAAGGGTGATATTGTCTCACCGTCTGGTTGTATTCCTTGCCAATAGTTAATATTACCTACCTGTGGGACCTTATTGGCTAATCTCACCTTGTCCTTTAAAATAATTCTTAGGACGTGTCTCAAATAATAATATCGGCTATGATAGAAGTTTTTTTTTATATATCTTCCTTAAGACTGATTGCTTAATTGAATGTGCAAATTTTAATAGTTGATTTATTATACAAATAGCTTTTATAAAAATATAGCCTATGTCACTCAGGAATAATGCAGCTATCTATCGGTGAAAAAAATTTTAGCAATCGGATCAGTACTTGCAGAGATAAGCAGAAGTAATCTACACTATCTACATTAACTTTATAAAGAGGTAAAGTTTGTTTTTTATGTTTTTTTTTTGTAGGAGGAAATCTCTGGAAATACTGGTCCGTTTGCTAAATTTTTTTTACTGATAGATTTTTAGCTGCTTTATTCCTGAGTGACATATGTTATATTTTATGTAACTATGCGGGCGAAACCACGAGCAAAAGTTAGTTCCTTATAAAATCAAAGCTACCGCCCAGCACCTACACGCTCTTACCAACCTGCACTTCTTAGTAGCCCGGAAGTAATTTAGTCATACTAATAATAGTCAAACGCTTGAATTAGTCTATCAATCATCTCTTTTATCTTTATTAAAAATTACTATTCAGAAGCCAATTTCCTTTAATAGTTGATTGACTTTTAAATAGCTCTTACTAAACACCAGTTACTGGGAGCAATAAATTTTCATCACCTATTGCAAATTAATGGTTATTTAATTTTCTTCTTTATACCTCGGAGATTAGTTTTAGTAAGTACCTAGATCTTTGGCAGAGTAAGCCACAATCTAGATTTGATAGGTAGTAGCTAAGGCAGGATGCAAACGTGTCTTGTGTCAGATACATGCCACCGATGAATATTTGATTTCTATAGAACGAGCGGTGGGCCAGTAAAACGCAAAATTGGTGCCCTGAAATCGTACGACGGGGCCGCGGCAGACCAAGAAGGAGATGGCGGGACGACTTGGATGTCTTCCTTGGGAATTGGAAAGAGGTGGCTCAAAACCGGGAACAGTGGAAGGAGTGGAGGGAGGCCTTTGCCCAGCAGTGGGACAGTATGGACTAGTAATAATAATAATAATAATAAAATAATAATAATAGAACCAGTATGAAAGCATCCACTCCCTGTGCTAACGTAAACATTTTTTGTATCCAGTTTCTGCCATTTATGACGATCAAAAAGTGTTCGGTGTCGGTAATTTAAAACTAAGAGTGTATACATTTCCGCAGTGCCTAATAGTAAAATACTATTCAGCAGAAGCGAAATTATTTCGCTGAATCCAAAATAGTTGGAAATAGGCAAACAAGACAACAAGATAAACCGAAGAAGAAATGACATGAATGTGATGATGATGTGAGATGAGATAAAGATGACAAGGTAGACCGATGATCTAGTAGAAAATAAATTCTACATCACAGAGAACTCTATACTGCGATGCAAGATTTTGTAGTTTTAGTTCCTATGTGGCGTTATAGATGTCGCTACGGATGCGAGACGTTCCGGATCGATCGTTGATGCGACATTTGAGAGAGGTTTATGTCCAGCAATGGACTCTTTCAGTTGATTTGATGATGATGATGACTCATTCTGTAATTTTTCCTTTCTCCAGGATCTAGAATAGCGTCACCAACGCGATTAAGGCTATCAGGAGGAGCTATAGGAGCGTCAGCCAACCGAAAAAGAGCTGTCTCCTGGAGCCCTTACTCAGCCGAGTCCCTGGACCTGGCGGCTGTGATCAGGGCATCTCCTGCCAGCCTGGCTGTCAGGGCACCCTCAGCAGCCTCCACGGGCAGCTATGGACACCTAAGTGCCGGTGAGTTTGAAGATCATTGGCACTGTCTTGGTACTTATTTTGTGGTTATTTTTCATTTTTTGTTGTTTGTGTAACTAACGTTATTATTTTTAGATCTAGCTTTAACATTTTCTGGCGAGAATTATTTCAGTAAAATGGGGTGAATAGAGACTTAGGGGTGAATAGAGACAAATCTTTGATTTGGTTTTTCACTTCGATACCATAATATCGGCCTCTAACAAAGCATCGATTTTTCTAGAATAACAATTCATTAATAAATTGATATAGTTAAATGCTGCAAAAAACATTCAAATATCGAAAAAATACCTTTTAAATTTGGTCTCTATTCACCCCATTTTACTGTTTTAGAACTGTTTAGAGAAATTCGACAGTAATTTGATAAGCTTTTGCTGCAAAATATTGTTTTCTATTAGGTACTTAACTGTTTCTACCCGTGAGAACCTTTTTTATGGTGGGAAAAAATCATCCAATGACAACCCCCGCTCTTGGGCGGGGTGGGAGATAGTGTCAGACTCTTACTGACTAAAAGACCCACCCCGTTCCTTCTAGCCTTCATACCGGGGCTCGAGTTCCCTTTCGGATAACCCTGGCCCCAGTAGGCTGATTTCTTATACTGTAGTTATCCATTTGTTATAGCTGTTGGTTCTCCTATCATTAAATAAATAAATAAAATTTTGACAGGCTTATCTCTAATAGTGGCATATTATACGTACGCTGAGTGAATTAATTAACTAGTCTCGAGGTCACAAGCATGACTGTTGAACAAGCGCTCCTAGGTTCGATTCCCGGGTTTGGCAAAAGTGCTATATTGGTTAGGTATTACCATTAAGAAATACTCTGTAATAACCCGTAGTTTGCACCGATCATGTCGAATTACCGTCCGATCGAACTACGAGAGTAAAAGCACACAGATAGCACCTTTGCGCACACGCTTGTGCACTTTAGTATCTCTTGTGTACTTGGCTAATAGATATTAAGTAAGCCTGACTTTTGATTACCCTGTTTTATATTTTGTCATTGGTTTTTTACCTGTAATTTTCTCCTAACCTAAAGCGTATAAAAACTCTATAATCAAACTATAACTATCAAGTATTTTGGTTATTTCCAGGTGCCATTTCCCCAGCGCTGTCCCTCTCCCACGCGTCGCTGGCGCAGCAGCTTCTGGCGCGAGGGGGGGTAGTGGGTGGTAGTGGCGTGTTGGCGGGTGGAGTTCTCATGGACCCTGCCCATCAGCAGGCCGCGGCGGCTGCGGCGCACCATGCCGCTCATGCGCATCTTGTGGCGGGGATTCATAGGTGAGAATGTCAAATATATGCCTTAGGACTGCTCAAGGATATTGGTTTTTGTGAAAAAAGCAATGATAATCATTGCTTGTTGGACCTATGTCTAGAATAAATATAAGCTCAGTAACAAGTAACAGCTGAATGAAATACATTGAATCCTGAATGTGGTAAGCAGATATTCTAAAGATTATATTAGTAGATATGGATATGGTATGGAAGTGGTTTTAATTCTGGAACAAATATTTGGATTTCGTATTGATCTAAAGTAGGACACGTTTATGACGATCGGCGATCCGATTGGCCCGCTTCAAGCTCTTAACCAATCAGAGACCCAAACGCTTAAACGTTACGATCGCATTGAGTTAAAAACAACTCGCACTTGGCGCTCAGAAGTCATAGAAAACGGCATAGTATACATTAGTTACCTAGTCATTAAAAAAAACAATAAAGGAAAACAAAACCTAGTCATTGGTGGTTTTACTCTGCTTCAACGAAACTGACCATAGAGCGACTACTAAGCTTTAAACTTTTAATAAAAAAATATTAGACTCAAGCGCCGGTAACAATTACTCGTATGACCACACATTGACCTTTCAAGTCATCATCATCAATATGAGTCTTTAATCCTTCGAGCTTCGAGATGATTCTTATATTTGAAAACTAGCTTATGCCAGTGGCTGCGCCCGCTTGATAGTAGTAAATTGCCGCTTGAGAACATAATTTTCAGGATAAAAAAGTATCGAGTCATTTTCTAAGACATGGTATAGTGGCATATAGGTATAAGCATAATGAGCCTTCTGATGTTCCCACTGCTGGGACACAGGCCTCCTCTTTAGGAGAGGGAATGAATCGTAATCCACCACGCGGCCCAGTGCTGATTGGTGGATGACACATGTTTTCGAATTTTGGTCCTAGGATACGCCGGTTTCCTCACGATGTTTTCCTTCACCGTTTGAGAGCAGTGGTGATGAAATAAGTTACACAAAGTAATGAGGCCGTTAGGCCACCACTACTCTCTAACTATAATACAGAAATACTGTCCTGTTGGTCTAGTGGTTAGTGACCCTGACTGCTATGCCGGAGGTCGTGGGTTCGATTCCCAACCAGGACAAATGTTTTTGTGATGAGCATAATCATTTGTTCTGTGTCTGGGTGTAATTTATCTATAATATGTATGTATTTAGAAATATGTAAGTATGTTTATCAGTTGTCTAGTACCCATAACACAAGCTCTGCTTAGCTTGGGACTAGACGGCGTTGTGTGATAGTTGTGGAATATTATTATTATTATTATACTAATTTTCAGTTTTGTGGTTTTAACAAATTGTTAACTATTTCATTGTATAAAAGCTTTTTGCTGTGTCAGAAATTCTTAAATATATGACTAAGCTAGAAAATCACTCCATGATGTCAAAGTATTGGAATTTATCGGACCTCGATTTGGTTGATTAATTATCAAAGTTGTCCGGTAGGTACTGACATAGTTGTCTGTTGTTATCTTAAAATATAATGTGTGGTTACTGCTGCTTTGCTGTTATTAAATTTTGCGGATATGGTCGGAAATGTTAGACATTTGCAACCGAGTAACTATCGTATTGAATGTTTTATTGATAGTCATTGTAGTAAATTACTGTTACGTTGGTATCTTTGTAGACATTAGAACACGAAAAACGAATGGATAATGCGCACTTTTAGTGCAATATGGATACTAAAAACTTTTGCTTTATTAAATAAGAATCATATTAGCAAGACAGGATGTGTTTGAAATGCATCATGTATCGGCTACCAGCGTGTGCGTGAAAGTTTTCAACTATCTCAACTAATTTTCAACCTTATCGCAAAGGCCATAAAGGCGAAAAGTATGTAATCGTGAACTTTAGCACAGGAAAATCGCATATTTTTAATGACTCAAGCAAGCGATCTGAATGAACGAACTTCAGGACATTTTTTTTGATTTATTATTGATCGGCTCGCCCTTGACCTTTATCTTACCTGATCGTAAGCAATGATGTGGTCGACGATGGAACACGCTTGCCTAGAAGTAACCTTTTCATTCTTAATGACAACAACACACACTCCAAAAAATACAGAAACACAGACTCCGGCAGGGACTTCCACGTTTAAGATATGCATTTGTTTCACTTACTCTCCCTAAATATCTCTTTCACTTCTCACCAGATCTCACATATCATCGCCGACGCAACTCCTGATGGGTCCAGTAGACGTACGACCAGGGTTGACGCTGGACGGCACACCTCCTCAGCACCTACAGCAACCACCACAGCAGCCCGAGGTTACTAGTGTCATGGAAGCTGACAGGTAATAACCAATACACTTGATCTGTATGAATTTTTTGACAGTGAGCATATGCGATCAGGCCAGGATACAGTAAGCATAAAAAGGAAGAGGTATATAGAATCAGCAGTGAGTAGAGGTCGCAATTATAGATAAAGAATATTTACCTGAACTTTATGGAAATAAGTAACATAGAGTTGATATAACCCCCTCTATAATCGCGGAATCATAAACGTGACCAATGTGACACCAGTCTTTGTCAGATTTCCTGACGTCTGACTATCCGTAACGACTTTCAAAGCTCTAGAAATGAGAGCGGCTTGACGTGCTGTTCAAGACGCGGCGGAATCTTGGTATTTTAAGATGGTCACCCATCTACGGACTGACCTCGGCAGGCGATGCTTAACCTTGGAGATTGACTCGAACAGCTGTTATTATTTTTGCCATAAACTTTCCAAATCCTCGATAGATAATCTTATAAATTTTTATTATTATCTATCTGTGCGTTTTGCATCCATCGGATTCTCGCGATCCTCACTAGGCATAGTCCACCTTGTTTATTCATTGTGGCTACACTTGGGGTAGGCCTATATCCAACAGTGAACGTCTTTTGTCTAAAATGATGGTATTATGGATAAGCTCACGTTTGCCGTACCTCCATGGAGCGGTAGTAGGTTAAGTTTTTCAAGTTTTTTTTTAAGTTTTACTAACCACAGAAAAGATGAAAGAGGTTAGAAAGAAAATACTTTCCGATTTGTACTACAACGAGTATCGCCGCTTGTCTCCCACCCTTTAACTCCACTACAGGTAAAAAAAACAATACGAACGCACATTACGCAATTGACAAACTCGTCACACACTTAGATCGCAAGTTTGCTATTGGAAGTTGAACTATGAGCATTGTCCTACTTTGTGGCATGTCTGCCCCACCCACAAGACCATTTATCAAGTTGTTACTAACCAATGTCGTCTTTTAAATAAAAAAATATTATTATCTTTATATCTACAGTGCATCCGGCATGACCCAGAGGAAGTCTCCTCAGAACCTAATGGGTCACAGAGACAATCACCACAGTAACAAGCCGCTATCAGCTGCAGCCGAGAGCACGGTCCACGACGGTCTAGATTCTAAGGACGAGCCTGGGGACTTTATTGAGACTAACTGTCATTGGGTATGTATCATCACGTTTTCTAATAGTATTATCTTTTTGATACTAATTTGTGTTCAACCTTTTTGCCGCTTACATGGAATATATTCGACAAATACTCTCGCGCTTATTCCGCTAGGGTTCCACACCACGACCAAATACTCCATCTCATCAGCTCTTCTGCCATCAATGGGAATTGAAGAGCTAAACGAGATGGAGTGCTCAGTCACAAACACATAACCCTGGTGAAAAGGACGCGAAAAAACTCGTCGGATCAGTCCAATGGGGACGGTTAAAGGGTTAAAATCAACTAGTAGTAAAGTATTACAAGGGTAAACTTTCCCGGGATAATAAGTATCATATGTGCATATTCCAGGACATCGTCTACCCGTGTACTAAGTTTCAAAGAAATCCATTCAACTGTTCCAACACATACACATACACATAAACATATATAGTGCGTTGGGGTAAGATCGGCATTGGGCTAAGAACGTATAAATATAAATTATACCACTTATTTAGCTTTATTTTTAATGCTAGTCATATTGCGTGCCGCGGCATTATGTTCCCAGCAATGTGGCTGGCATTAAAAATAAAGCTAAATAAGTGGTATATTGATTTATACGTTCTTACCCCAATGCCGATCTTCCCCCAGCCCACCTTACTATTTTTTTTACTACTCATAGGCTCCTGTTTGTCCACTATCTCACTTGATGGTAAGCGATGATCTGGTCGACGATAGAGCACGCTTGCCTAAAAGTAATATGGTCTAAAGACCCATAAGTTGTACCAATTAGGAAACAGTCTCCGGTAGGGAATTCCACTCCTAAGCTGTATAAAATACAAGTGTGATTGCTAAAGGATCCATTTCTTTCTCCAGGTGGACTGCAAGCTAGAGTTCCCAACACAAGACGACTTGGTGAAACATATAAACACGGATCACATCCACGCCAGTAAAAAGGCTTTCGTCTGCCGCTGGGTGGGATGCTCTCGGGAAGAGAAGCCGTTTAAGGCTCAGTACATGCTGGTCGTTCATATGAGAAGGCATACGGGGGAGAAACCTCATAAGTGTACGGTAAGTACGAGCAGTTTTATTTCTAGGTTTTAGTTTATGTAGTAAAAAGGTCTAAGGCAGCACGGTCGGCGCAGTGGTTTAGAGAGAGAGAGAGAGAGAAAGAAAGAAAGAAAAAATAAATAATTTTGTTGCTGCGCTACGTGTCACGGTTTCAGCGTAGAACATTCACATTTTTATTTTTATTTTTTTAGAGAACAGTTCTGGGTAGAGACCCAGAACTATTATTATTGAGTAATTTCAAAAGTGGGCAATATTTTGTAGTCTTCTGTTGATGACCAAATGAAACTGCCACTTTACATAAAAAAGCTGGCTTGTTATAAAGTCCCAATATTGAAGAATGTTTGTCTTTCAAATTAACTTTAAGTAGGTCTTTTCACAAAAGACCTACTAAGAGAGAGAGCTCTCTCTCTCTCTTTTAGCTCAACACATGCGGTGCAAAAAACATGTTTTTGACTTATTAATAAAAAAATTAAATTACGTTTATTATTTGTGATAGTTAAAGAAAGTATTTACGTGTTGCGCCGACCCCAAGTAATATGGGATAAGGGCAGGAAGAAGAAGAAGAAGAAGTTAAAGAAAGTATTTCCATTTCTTCCACAGTTCGAAGGCTGCTGTAAAGCTTACTCCCGGCTGGAAAACCTGAAGACCCACCTCCGAAGTCATACGGGAGAGAAACCCTACACCTGCGAGTACCCTGGGTGTGCGAAGGCGTTTTCGAACGCCAGTGATAGGGCCAAGCATCAGAATAGGACGCATAGCAATGAGGTAAATTACAAATCGATATTTTTATGCTCCAATAGGTGTAAGATTGGACATTTATACAATCATTTTTACTGTTCGTTCAAACAATTTTAACTTCTATTCCGTAGACATAAGGACGGTACTAAAAGCAAAAAAGGTGGTTTAACTGCCCTATTGTCGATTTCTGACTGAAGTATATGTTCTAATCGCATAGAGAACTCTGGTACCGCAATGCAGGATATCCGTCTTACACTATAATTTTAGTTCTTTGTATTTAAGATTTCATCTAAACTAATATTATAAAGAGGTAAAATTTTTAAGTTTGTATGTAGGGGGTAATCTCTGGAAGTACCGGTCCGATTGGTAAAATTTTTTCACCGATAGAAAGCTGCTTTATCCCGGAGTGACATAGGCTATATTTTATGTACCTACGCGGGCGACGCCGCGGGCAAAAGCTAGTGTTATTATAAAATTATGTGTCTTTTTCCAGAAACCATACGTTTGCAAAGCGCCGGGCTGTACCAAGAGATACACGGACCCTTCATCATTACGAAAACACGTGAAGACCGTCCACGGAGCTGAGTTCTACGCCAGTAAGAAACATAAAGGTACACATAGTTCTCTTTCATTTAACCTCTTTCTTCACCCAGAGCGAAAGGAGAGAATTTAATTATTTCTCACAAAAAAACAACCAGTCAGTCTACTTATTTGGCTGTAATTTATAATAATAATTTAGTCTTTTCGATTGACTGGCCTGTTGGTTTAGCGGTTAGTGACCCTGACTGCTATGCCGGAGGTCTTGGGTTCGATTCCCACCCTGGACAAATGTTTGTGTGATGAGCATAATCATTTGTTCTGTGTCTGGGTGTAATTTATCTCTAATATGTATGAATTTAGAAATATATAAGTATGTTTATCAGTTGTCTAGTACCCATAACACAAGCTCTGCTTAGCTTGGGACTAGACGGCGTTGTGTGGTAGTTGTGGAATATTATATTATATTATATTATATTATATTATATTATATTATATTATATTATATTATATTATATTATATTATATTATATTATATTATATTATATTATATTATATTATATTATATTATATTATATTATATTATATTATATTATATTATATTATATTATATTATATTATAGTCTGCTTTCTTCTCCCTCCTCGTGGTGTATGGTAGAGCTTTGCTAAGCAGTGAGACTGACTGAGACCAGACAGTTTCAGACAACAAATGTTGTCATAGCGTGGTCTACCTTTTATAGTAGGTTCATCCTTTTTTCATCTTCTTTTTATTCTCCAGGTTGCAGTCGTGGCGATGACTCAGCAGAATCAGGGGGCGGAGGAGCAGGATCTTCTCCTCGATCAGAGGAGGGCGGAGTACCTCTTGGTGTCAGGGGACACACGTCATCAGCTTCTGTCAAGAGCGAGAGCCCTGCGTCGCCTATTCCGCATGGGCTACATACTCCTGCTCATCAGGTATTTGAAGTCATAGATAAAACGAATGTATTTTATGCTATTCCTCGATGTGGTTATTGATTATAGTGTACCAAATTGCATCCAAATCCAATCAGCCGTTGTTTGAGCATGTAAGAGTACAAATATACACACATACCTACATATGTATTAACCTATCGCCTATATAATTAGTGTGATGGATCAGACCTCCCTAGCCAAGTTAAAACCGTTTCGTTTCGATTCTCTTGTGTCGAACGCATCGAGTTGGCCACACCTTCGATTCCGTTGTTCTGACCAGGTAACTGAGCGTTGAGATGACGTCAGAATAAAGAAATCGGAGGCGTGGCCAACTCGAGACATTCGACGCAAGAGAATCGAAACGAAACGGTTGTAACTTAGCTAGGGGGGACTGCAAACGATCGACAGTATGGATGACATTGTTGTTGAACTACTGGTTCGACTCCCGCACGGAACAAATATCAGATATATGTTTTGGATCTGGTTGTCATGTGTATATGAGTTTACATGTTTCTGAGTTCACCCACGATATAAGAGTAATGCCTAGAGTGAGACAACAAAAATTATGTAAAAAAAAATGGAGTGCAATTCTGTCGTAAATATAATTTCCAAAAAATATTCAGTAGAAATATTCAGCTTTTCAAAAGGATTTGATTACCATTAAGATAGTTGTCTTGTTTGATCCACCAGCTATCGGCGCAGTGTGGTGGGGAGCTGGACTTCGGTGGTTCTGGACTCGGTGGATTTGGAGACGAGAATGGGGCGCCATACTTCAGATTGGATGGAGAGGTAAGTTTTAATGAAACAGTTGTATCTATTATAAAATAAAACAGTCTTTATTGACTGAAAGTGTTTTACAAATATCCAGAATCTTAACAGTAGTACATTTAATTTTTTTATCAACATCATATCAAATAGAGCTGAAAATATAATCTATCTACACTTGCTCCGTAATCTCTGAAAGTAGAGTAGATAATATACAGGTAACCGCAATAATACCTTTTAATTAACTCCATGTCATCTTCTTTTCTCAGGTTGAACAAGAAGTAGTCGGAGAGGTCGGGCAGCTGCCCCTGATGCTGCGCGCTATGGTGGCCATAGGCGAGCCGCGCGCACACCACCACGCGCCCAGGTTCGGCAACAAGATGGCCGTTGCCAGGCTCATGCCGCCGCCTCATCCGGACATTGGACCTGGTTTGTACCTCCTTGCCTGTTTTTAAGTGCCTGTCTCAAGGCTGTATAGGATCCCTTTCTATATGTACTATCAAAGACAATTCCGCCTGATCACCGCTTAGTTCATTTTTGCTTGCACAAAACTTCAAAGGGTTTGGTTTGGCACTGCGCCCCAGGATTAAGCGTCATTCAACGAAGTGTGATAGCATTGATCTCTTGATTTCGTAACACGTTTTTTTTTTTTTCAAACATGAAAGAGACAAATGATATCCAGAAATGACTGATATTTCAGTGGAACTTCTAATTAGACCTATGTTGCTTATTTTAGATCTAAAAATCAATGTTTTGTTACCAGGTGTCCAAGGAAGAACCGAGCTAGGAAGTACCAGTGTTGCAGTTGAGCTGAAAACTGGAGTTCCGAATACCAGGCGGGATTCTGGCATCTCGTCTGGAAGCAGCCTTTATAGTGCAAGGTAACTATTTTGTGTACCTCCTTTTTTTAGTAACGCAAAGTACTTATTTAGAGGTGCATCCAGCACCCTGGAACACAGGTAACGGGCTCAATTTAAGAATTCTACGTCTTTAGATCAATACCATGCAAGCGATGTACCTTGTGTAATTTATTTCATTACCAGTACTCTCAAAAGGGCAATGGAAATGATCTTGTAGAAACCGGCATGTCCTAGAACCAAAAATCTAAAGGCATGAATGTGACATCCACCAACCTGGACTTGATCCGCGTGGCAAATTTGTAGCAACATCTATAACGCCCTGTAGGAACTAAAATTCGAAATGCTGCACCGCTGTATTAGAATTTTCCGCGTGATTAAAACAAAATATAGTAGTCCAAAATCAACTATCGGGTAGTAGCCTAGACCCGACATAACACCTGTCTAGTCAGTCGACGATGCCCTGTTTTCAACGAAGGTATGTGGGACTTTGCACCCTATTCTGCATACCCCTAAAGACTTTTATCTGCTCATGGACAATCTAGGTGAAAATAGTTTATGATTGTAATTAAATAGTAAAAGTAATTGAAAATTAATGTCCATCCAACCTATTTTTTTTTTTTTACTAACCTATTCTTCATCGTACAGGTCATCAGACATCTCGCGAAAGAGCAGTCAAGCATCAGTGGTATCAGGCGCAGTGGCCACCACTACAGGCGTGGCCGGGCCGCAGCGGCTAGTGTCACAGCAAACTGCCGTGTACGACCAGCTCTCGCCTGATAGCAGTAGAAGGTAAGACTACAAGAAAGTAAGAAAAAGAGTTTATATGAAACATGGCGCATACCGTAAAAAATAAAAACAACTTTACTATTGGAAGATATGCGTCACATCCGCGCAAAACGACCAGCGCTCAGCAAAATGCTGGGGCTCGTGTGTTAGACAGAGCCACAGCACTGATTTTCAGCGCCAGCCATAAACAGTTACTCTTTTACGAACCTAGTTACTATTCAAGAAGAATTTTCTTGCACCTGGTCTCTTGATTCGTGCTGGGTTATTTTCCCATCAGACTGTGCGCGCTTGCTAACGACGAGCAATAAGTAGCTTGCCGTCCAGCCGTCCAGTAAGGACTAACCCACTAGGGCCACGGAGAATTTCTGAAAAGAAAATAACCTTACTGTTTCGAAGGCGACTCTACGCTGTGGTTAACCGCTATGACCGAAATTCGAACTGGAGGGTTTTTCGTCTGGGAATCGCTTTGCGCATTCCATACATTGGCGAACCAATCGTCGTCGTTGTTAGATACATGCAGCAAGCGCAGGGAACGAATCACGAGTGACGTCTATAACACTGACACTCCCTGCCCCCGCGTCTCACTTCATAGCACTAAATAGGCCCGATATTTGACTTCTGCGCAAGTGAAGGTCAGCGCTCAAGATTCGTGCCGGTACCTATATAACCACGAAAATTAAATACATTTCAAACCTGTCGCGTTTCCACGTACTCTCTTTACTAGCAAGATACAATGTACAAATATGTACACCAATTTTCCTTCTTTCTTCTATCTGACAGCTAGATTTTGGGCTCACATCTCTTTTTTCTTCAAAAATCTAATAACTCTTTTTACGTTTCAGATCTAGTCAAGTATCGTGTGTGGGTTATGCGCCAGCGCCGTCCTCAGCGTTGGCTGCTGTTCAAGCCGTTCGAACATCGCAAGGCAATCAGGTAAACTAATCATTGTCTCTCCTCTCCATCCTAGATCTTCTATCTTGGAAAACCTTTGTAAAGCAACGTTTCGCTATAAGTAGCGAGCTCAAAACCGAAGTTAAATTGGGTTGTGGTGTATACATATGTCATGGCCAGACCATAGATATTGTACAATTTATGATAGCCAACTAAATCTGACCAGATCGTTTAAACATTAACATTTGATGATATGTCGCTCCTCATTTGGCCATATCTTTGATGTAGGATTTCTATGATAATGAAAAGTCTAAAGAAAGTAGGCACAACAAGGATTGACATATGATCAAACTTTTATATTATATTATTATAATATAAACAGTCGACTGTACGTTAGAGAAAAAATTTTCACTACAATATTCACCCTTACCGCTACAACCTAGAAGTTCTATCAAAGTCAAACTACTATAAATGATCTACGATTAACTGAATCTCTGGTAGATATCAGAACAATCATGGTCCCTATATTTAACTATGGAATCCATTGCGTTTCTCTTCCAGGCTGTACTCCTCCGAGGAGTGACCTGTTCAGAAGTCAGAGCTGAGGAGCTGACGCTGGAGCTGGACCCCAACGTGCAGGTGAAGGAGGAAGCTAGAAGACTGTCGGAACAGTCCAATTTGAGCGACCAGGCGCAGTATCAGCAATACCCTTGTGGGACTGATGATGTGGTGAGTTAATATTTTTAAAACAGTTTTTTTTTTCTTTTTAATTTTTGTTAAAATATTGTTTAAATCGTAATTAAAATAGTTATGCAACATGATAACTTCATGGAAAAAAATAACATAGCACCCAGTTAGGTTGAGTAGGATTGGTTGCTTACCAATCGAACTAAATTTTCTCCGAACGCCCCAATCCACCTCAACTACAAAATTTTAGAAAGTGTGGAAAATAGTTTTCAAAATTACTACATAATAAACATAATATTTGAAATTTAAAAAATCTGGAGAGTTGTAAAGTCGCAATCTTTGTTATTCTTAATTGTCCAAGTGTTATTATAATAAATCGAATAAAACCATTTAATAATCATCATCATCATCTTCATGCCCTCGTTCCGTATTACTTGGGGTTGGCGTAACACCTTTTTTCGTCCATTCCATCCGACGGGACTTAACAAACCATCACGCTATCACTGCTCCATATTTTTTTGGACTCCCTCTCCAATTAAATAAGGTCACAATCTAAGTTTACATTTGATTCTAGGGCGACGCTCCATTCCCGTTCAAGACAGAAGATGACCAGGACACGGTGACGTACAAGGAGTCTCGCTCCAACTCCACCACCACCGTCGTCATCACCACGGCGCAGGTCCATCACCCTAACCAGGAGGTGAACTTGGAACAGGTAAAGATACACTTTTTAATATTAATGTGGCTAAATAAAAACAGCTGTACTGCTCAATTTTGGAAGTTAAGCAACACTTCCAGAGGTCGGATGGGCAAACCATCTATTTTTTTATGAAGACTCCTCCGTACCTAGGAATGCACGTTAAGCAGTTGGTCCCCTTTGTCATCTGTTGGTACATCTTTGCATTGTATTGGAAATTGTATCTACCTACCATTACGGATAGTCAGAAGCCCAAAAATCTGTCAGTCATTCTTGAGTGAAAGAGTATTTTGTTTACCAGTTGTGGGTTGTGGAGGACAGATAGGTAGTCACTCCATGTAAGTGGATTCAGCTGCGTTTTAGACTTAATCTAGAAACCAACCCCAACATAGGTACTTGGGTATATGTAGACCAGGGTCATTAAAATAATTTACTAGAATATTAATTCTCGTTTCTCTCTGCAGCTGTCAAACCTTGTTCATTTGTTATTTATATCATTTATTTTGTATTTCAGGTTGCCGAAGGCGAAATGGTGGAGAACAAGCTGGTAATACCAGATGAAATGATGCAATATCTTAACCAATCAATATTGGCAACGGAATCGGTAACACCAGCTAAAACTGAATCCACCAACCAACCTGAGCCGGAAACCCCTAAAGACAAGGAAAGTGCTACCAAAGACAATACAACTAGTGACGTCCCCAACACGAACAATTCCAGTGACAAAATCAGTGACGTAGCCACCAGTGACGATTCTCTACTTAAAAACTTAGGTGCCATAGGAAGTGATCTCAACATAAGTGATATTCCAGTCGATTTAAGATCTTTAGACGTTAGTATGTCAGGCAACAGTGGATCTTTACTCAATTCTAAGTCACCGGACGAAAAGGCTACTCCGTTGCAGGAGCAAGTTATACCTGAAGTTGCTGCAGAGAAATGTGAGAAGGAGTACTCGAAACCGCCTACAAGCAACGTGTCTACGAATCCTTTGCAATCGTTGCAGACAATGACGGCAAACCAAACGGAACAAACGAATAGAATGCGAGCAAACCCATTACCTCAGAAACAGAACACGTTAAGTCCTAAAACTGTAGTCATGAATCAAAATGTTTTAAGCCCTCAGAACTTACCGCATAGCATGCTTAGTCCGCAGAGCCTTCCTCATAGTGCTATGAGTCCTCAAAGCGTAATGAGTCCTCATAACATACCCCATAGCGTGATGAGTCCTCCTAGTGTGTATAACGTTATGAGTCCGCAGAGTGTGATGAGCGTGATGTCTCCTCAACACAATGCCATGAGCCCACAAAGCATGCAAAGTTTAATGAGTCCGCAAATGCCAAATCAGATAATGATGAGTCCAAGACACAACAACATTGGTAGTCCCATGTCGCAAAACATGGCTAGTCCTATGGTAAACATGGCGAGCCCAATGGGTCAAAATATAGCCAGTCCACATAGCCATGGTATGCCAAGTCCGATGCATCCAGGGTTACAAAGTCCAATGGGACAGGGGATGACTAGTCCAATGGTTCAAAACATGTCAAATATGACCATGAATCAGCAGGTTCAGAACCAAAACCAGATAATGAACATGAATCAGGGTCATATGAACCAAGGTCCTCAAATGAACGTTAATTCAAATTACATGAACAATAGAAACTGTAATGCTAAGGTGCCTAATAGAAATAACATGAACCAATATCATAATCAGAATTATAATCAAGCTCCGCCATACCCAGTCCAAAATCAAAATGTAATGAGAAGTCAAAACATGCAGCAGTACCAGATGATGCAGCAATACAATCAAAACCAGATGGCGATGAATCAGATGAGCAATCAGAACATGATATATAACAACCCGATGAACTACCAACCAGTAGCTTACGCGAACCAAAGTAACCAGATGCATCCGCTACAAATGTCTAGATCATCGATGATGAGCGTAGATAACAGTGGGAATATGAGTCGAGGGACGATGAATAACTACTGTGAACAACAGAACCAATGTCCCCCGATCCAATGTCCCCCTATCCAAAATCCTCAGTATAGCCAGAACATGCAGTATCCACAACCACCGCCATATAATTCGGTTGTGAATGCTGCGAATGTAATGGGTCCACCTCCTCCGAAAAACAACCACCAGTACAATCAAACAATGCTAAATAACAATCAATATTACAACCATCAGAGGCCTTATAACCAGTGGGATTACCCAGGAAACCAGTTCAATAAGCACAATATGCAAAAATCAGTGCAGAATTCTCTGAACATGTCTACTGGCAGCCAGAAACCGATTAATGGAACGAGAGTACCGATGAATCAGAATCAAATGAAGAATGAACAACAAACAGACTGTAGTATGAACAGTTTACGAAGTCAAAATAACCCAACGAGCGAAGTCCAAGTCTGGGATATCTCCCAGTCCCAAATAGAAGCAAATAATGGAAGAAATAACAACAAAAAGAATCAAAACGCGAATACTATGAGACAGGAAACGTATCAGAGAACGTTAGAGTATGTAGAAAGTTGTGAAAATTGGAAGAGTTCAGAAATGGTGTCGAGTAGTACCCATCCTTTGCAGGGTGGAGACAACATGGTTGTAAACGACCTGCAAACCTCCCTATCTTCGTTTTATGAAGAAAACCAATACCTCCAGATGATACAATAGTCCAATTTTGATATATTTTTAACTATACATATCAAACAATATATTCACCTGTAGTGATTTGAACTTTAGTCAATGCAGAGTTGTCGAGACATGAACAATTTTATTTAAGATTTTTTTAATAATGGCAACTATTGTTACAAAAGTAGATAAGTAATTTTAAGATCTGTTAAATGGTGCACAAGATACTAAAGGTTGTAAAATAACTTTTCTCATACCGAGACTGATTAATTTTATTATAAATTTTAAGGT
This sequence comes from Mythimna ferrago, assembly GCA_910589285.2. Taxonomy (NCBI): domain Eukaryota; kingdom Metazoa; phylum Arthropoda; class Insecta; order Lepidoptera; family Noctuidae; genus Mythimna; species Mythimna ferrago. The sequence goes on along the minus strand of OU342698.1, from coordinate 7,668,702 downwards.
CTGAATCGTTTTGGCAAACTATTTACAATAGGGGAAGTTTTAAATATCAAAGTTTGGCACTTTTAAAAATCAATTTGATTAAGAGTATATTTTTCTAAAAAATTTTGACAAAATCAAAGAAGCAAGATGTTCTGATACTACAAAGTACATTAGTTCTTAAATAGTTTCGTTTAAAAAAAGACATGTTTTGTATTCAAGATTGTACATATCTGTTAGACAACGTCTTCCAAATAGTTTAAGTACTAATTTTAATATTACTGCATTTACATCTATTTGATTATGTATAGGTTTGCGGTTAGTGCCTTCAAAATGTACATACGATACATTGTACATAACATTACAAGGATAGCAGTGCCTTAAGAGGATATATCTCTAGAATATTGTTAATATTTACTCGTAAAAATCATAAAATTTGAGATCTGTGGTGAATAAAATGGATGGCTTGGTGTGTGACGATATTGAGGAAGTAATTTTTATATTTTATAAATTACTTTATAAGTCTGGCTTTAAGATTACCGCTCACAGTGTTCATACAACTACTATATAGACCTAAGAACAAAAAGACAGTTCCTTTCATGAGTACATTTTTCCCAGTGAACATAATGATTTAGTTGATATTTATAACCCTTTAAATAATAGAGGATTGTACTAGAGTCATGCTCCAGGCCGGGCCCTAAAAGATCTCTATACAGTAAGTGATCTTTGAGATTATTAGATAGTTCATTAAAAAATAAAATTTGTACAAAATAGAAGCCTTTTCTAGAATTTTTACAGAGTTGTTGAATCTTACGTTTAAGTAACATTTAGTTATTGTAATTAATTTCTTATTATAATTTACTTAAAGCAATATGAATCATTGTTTCGATAACATTGAATCTCTTACTTTATATTATGAGATTACTAGTTTGTACGTAATTGTTAATGTTTATTTAAAACCAACGCACAAGATGGTTGTAATGAGAACTGTGTATGTCTAATAAATTATTTGTTTTTAATGTTTGTTCACGAACAAACTGGACATCTGTGACGATATTTTAATGAAACTATTAAATAAAATTTTCTTATTATGAAAGTAAATAATGATTTTTTTATTCTTCTTCACTCATGCTGATTTTAATACCCTAAACGGTTGTAAAGTAGCCGGAAATAAAGTTTTCCTAGGTCTTTATAACAAGAACTAAATAAAATACGTAAATATTTCTTCCATACAATGGACACGAAAACCCTGATCAATTTGCAAAAGGGCAAAGTAGTGAGTACCCTTAAAAAGGACTAGAATAAAACAAACACCCAACCACTATAATAAAATTAAATTTATAATTTCCCCTCTAAATTACTATACGCTTTGTATATATGTACATAGAAAAACTTAAACTATTTATACTAAAACCTAAATAAATACATAACGTACATAAATAAAATACAAAAACACAAAGTGCACTCAGGCGTCGAAGTACTTCTCCACATCGCTGTCATCCGGGAACGTGCCCAGAAGGCTGGCAGCATTCACGTTGAATGGCAATGCTAATTCTTTGAGCGAAGAACGAGCCAGCCCTCTGCTCACGCAAGGTGTCGATCAGTCGGCGAGAAATTTCCTTAAAAAGGAGACGCGCATTCGGACCCCATGACCCAAGCGTTTCGACTCCAAAAGGCTCAAAACTGTAATTACCAATAAGGTAGTATTTGCGCCGTTTAAGGGTCTCAGCAGCCGCAGCGGCAGCGCCAGCACAGCCCGCCGTACATGGAATATGGGATGGGGCAAGGGTGTCGACACAGGTTGCGTCCCACACCAGCGGCCTACCCACCTTCCACGGTACCAACGTCATACTCTTTGTTTATCATGCTCCAAATAACTGAGTGAGAAAGTGCTGACGAGTGTTCCATTTTCTAAAAAGTTTCTACAAAAGATTTTCAAAATACTAGAAAAATGGTTATCAACCTATTTCCCACCTTTTAATTTATTTGCGCTGAATAAATGATAGAGCAGTGGTGGCCGAGTAGTAATGGCCCCGACTTACGAGTTGTAGGTCGCAGGTTCAAACCCAGCCAGGCGCATTACTTTGTGTAATTTATTTCATCACCACTGCTCTCAAAACGGTAAAGGAACACGTCGTGAGGGAACCGGCATGTCTTTGAACTAAAAATTCGAATACATGTGACATCCACCAACCCGCACTGGGCCAGCGTGGTAGATTACAGCCAATTCCCTCTCCTAGAGAGAAGGCCTGAGTCCCAACAGTGGGAACATTATAAGGCCGACTATGCTATGCTATGAATGAATGATCCCTTACTAAATAATTTGGCACAGTTAACTAAATGGAAACTGAGAAGCCCAGGTCTTAACCCTTTTCTTGGCAGAAAAAAAAAATGTATAGAATTATTTTTTTTGTATAATTCTCTTTTGAAAATTAGTATTAGTGAATAAAAAAAATTGAAAAAAAAAATCTTGTATGTTTAGTTTTGGAGATATGTAATGTATCTTATGAGATACATTGCCAAGTATCCGTAATTTTCCCTAGACAAGGCAATGTATCTGAGAAGATACATTGCTCAAATAAATTATTTACTAAAAGTAAAAATATAATCAGAATTACAGAAAAAATCAAACACAAATATTAGATCTTACAAAATAACACAACTACCATCAAAATAAGTATGTGCAGGAAAATAAAAAGTTTCTATTAGACATATGACAAATTCTTAGACTGACTTCGAACACATTGCAGTGGTTTGTCTTGATGCATAATTTTCAACTCCCCTTGGTACTGAATATTGGGAAATATCCAATTGGTCTTGGCATAACAGGGGCTTCAATTTTTTAGCTGGAGTAGACCCTGCTACCTCTAATTCCTTTAATGAAGTCTTCTTTTTGTGCCAGTTTCGTTCGTTACCAGTTGAGACAAAATTTATTAAGACATTGTACCAACTGGTGACGAAATTTTTTATATATGGCATATATTTTTTAGATCTAGTGTGCCTGCGCTAAAGCAATCAGCTATTACTGATACACATGTCCAGCATTTGGGAAACTAAGGGCAAATACCAACGGTGACAGTGTTGGTTCTATAACAGGTGATGGCGAGCTACTACGCCACCCATTTATAAGTTGTAATGCTTGGTTATTTAAGGACAGGGTACTGGAAACTTCTTCTTATTATGTTTACAATATCTTTGAATTATAAACACTGGATCTGCTTCAACATAGTTGCTTGCAGTGGTCACGCATTTATTAAAATGGCACTTTGCTACACAAATGTTGTTGCTATTGCAAACTATCTGGGAATAAAACCCTTTGGGTTTTGTTTTCCACGCTTTATCCATAGTCAGCTCTTTTTTCAGTTCCCTGTAACCTATTTAAAGGATCGAATACGTTCCAAGTGAGAATAGATAATGAATTAATTTTGAACTGGTGAAAAAGGTAGGTATCGAAAGAGACCCCTGAAAATGTTGGTTCTGGAATGTTTTTTTATGCAAAAGGATACAATTATTATAGCCCCTAACCCGAAGCCAGAATCTAGCGGGGTAAAATCTTCGTATCGAAATGTGTCATCACCTCCATACACAGTAAAGTCGTAAATGAATTCAGACAACATTTGGAGCTCTAACGAATATTTTGATCTCCCATTTCTTAGGTTTGCTTTTTATATATCATTTCCAATGGCCGGTTTTTTTTCCTTTACATGGCACCATCACCCCGTCAATGAATCTACTCTCATGGTATGATTCTTGAAGTTTTTCCGTAAGTTTAGAAAGATACATTGCGTACACAATAACTTGGCGGTGTGCACCTAGAGATACATAGTACGCTGTACCTAATTCTGTGATAACTTAGCGGTGTGCACTGTGAGATACATGCACGAACAAGATTCGTTTTTTTGCACTATAGTAAATATTTGGTTTGAAACCATACTTGATACAAATGTTTACTTCATAGGGAATATAAAAACATTCAATACTACATAAAAATCTGGGTACAATATAAAAAATTAATAATATTCTTACCTCCATGCCTACGATCGTGCCGACTCTGTGCACAATTTTTTAATTCAAAATATAACGATACTACCTATATCATCATGCTAAATAAAAATGAATTCGGAATCATTCAAAATATAAATTGTTGTGAGAAGTTTTATGTCATTCACTATATTTTCGAAACCACGATTTTTTTAAGTTGACTGTATCTGACAAGATACATTGTCAAGAAAAGGGTTAAGGGGCTGGCGACGGAAGAATTTCCATACAAACGTAATACCACGCTCTTTTGCAGTTGGAGCATATATCCAACATATTATGATGATATTCGGTTAAAGACAATATTTATCTAGGTTCCTACGTCGAGAATATTAGAAATATTGTTATTTTTAATACAGGAAAAGCCAAATGGCATGTTTTGCCATTTACGCTGTAAAAAAGTGCGAAATACAATTCGCTTAAATTTCTTTTAACTTTTTAAAAAAAGAAAGGCGTAGGAACCTAGATAAATATTGTCTATAACTGAATATCATCATAATATGTTGGAAATATGCTCCAACTGCAAATGAGCGTGGTATTACGTTTGTATGGAAATTCATCCGTCACCGGCCCCTTAAATCTCTGGACATTATTACGACTACATGACGTATGAAAAGCTTATAACATGTCACGAATATTCTACTTTAGAAGTTCAAAGTTCATGCTAAATCGTCTCATAGAGACAGTTGGGTAAATGGGTTGCAAACTGAATTTAGATGATCCCTGGATGAAGCTATCGTTTAAAACGTCTAGCCAAGCTGTGCGGTACCTCCTAGTCCAACATTCCAGTGTCTCAAGACGAAAGTCAATGACCAGAGCGTGTTGCCAGTGATGACATAGGTAATTATGGCACTGAAGCGTGGTCGCTCACAATGGGCCTCGTCAAAAGTCACCCAAAGAGCAATTAAAAGGGCTATGCTCCGAATTTCCTTGCGCATCAGGAATTAAGATATCCGCAGGAGAATCTAGGTCGCCGACACAGCCTGAAGAATCGCCAAACTTAAGTTAATTTGGGGGAGGCCTATATACAGCAGTGACGTCTTTCGGCATCTTTATATTATAATTCTTCTGTACGTGTGCTTAGGTCACCTAAATCCTTCTAAATGGCTTGACAGATTTGGATTAAATTTTGGTGGTACGTTTGAGTGGAAGGTTTAAAATTACAATTGAACCCGGTAGATGACAGGTGGCAGGTGGTTTTTGATGGAAAGCCTGCTTTCGGGCAGGATAACGTCTGTTGGGTCCGCAAGTATATCTATTTAGAAAAATGTATGTGTGGGCGTATAGGAGTTTGTCGGTGGATGTGTTTGTATGCGTGTACAAAGTTCCTTGGTGGTGGCGATAAGCCAGCTCACGTTACCGACTTTGGATTGAACTTCAATCGGAGAGAAATGTTATCAGCATCACAAGCACTATGGGGTGCGTCTCTTGTTCTTGTTAACGTATCGATGGTAAACCGAGATTTTTTTGTAAGTTAATTTCCTTGTCTGGCCCAGTACTCGGTCGCGGGTAAAGCTGTCTACTGAAAATGTCATTAGGTCCCTACGTAAACAGATAACAGAGCATAACATTACCATGAGGTCCGACCGAGTCTGCATGGTGAACGAGAGTATGTATGTATAGCAGGCAGGCTACAGTCAACCAAGCCATCTCTTCTGCCTGTCTAAAGGAGAGCCACAAGTAGACAAATCTGTGATTCGATCTGTCAGAGCTCAGAATTTCAGCATTCAACATCTGCAAATGATTCCTCCCGCTTTGGATGGAGTGAGATGGAGTGTCAGACTTACAGACTAAAATAATCTGTATTCTTTTACAGACTAAAATAATCTGTATTCTTTTACAGACTAAAATATTCTTGTATTCTTTTAGTATCTGTTGTCTTTTGCATCCCAGGGCCACGGTAACTCTTTCACAAACCCATAACCCTGGTACTGGTGAATGCCCTGAGGTCTTTTAACCCTTTAACTACTAACATCAGATTGGTCTGATGAGTGTTTTCGTGACATAAACGTGACGGTCCTGTCTATGCCACCGTACTCCATCTCGGTTAGCTCTTCATTCCCAATAGGTGACAGAAGAGCTGACTAGATCCAGTATTAGGTCGTGAATGTGCAACCCGACGGAATAAACGTAACGTAGCCGGTTAAATTGAAAATTGGTCATCAAAACGGTTCTGAAATGACAAAGAATCATCTCGCAAATTCCAGTAAAACCAACTGAATCCTAACCAATACATTTACACGATCCCATTTTATTGATATGTCTGCTGGCAACCTAATCCAAAATAATATGGTCTATTTTAAAACCGGCCGATGACGTAACCTCGTGGAATGCAAACCAGTACGGGTTTATTTTTGCTACTCTATTCTAGACTTTCAAAATGACGGTCGTGTTCTAGCGAATTTCTATTGTTTTTATTAAGATTTCTTTTCGGTTTTTTGGGGTATTTATTTGTTTAGATTATTTACACCCTTTGGCGATTTAATTCTATATTACATAGCTAATAACACAGTCAAATCAAACGATGATACAAAAATAAACACAATATAATTAAATAATTATTCCAGTTCTGAATTTATTTAATGTAATTATTTTATTTTATTAAATTTAACAACTTGCAATTCAGACAAACAATTACATTACATAAATTAAAATCAAGATAATCGAGGTTGCAAAACTTATTGAGAGTTTATAAAACTTTTTAACCAAATTAAAGTGTAGGTACCTACCTCTACCTATACTGAGTCTGAGTAAATTTTTATGATTTTTTTTTAGATAAATTCGTGGACTGAAGGTTTTTCTTTTATGAAAAATCATCAAATTTCTTCCGCTCTGCGTAAAGTTTAGAGTGTAAGACTTTTACCAACCTGATAGCTACAACCTAGGGGTCTTTAAGTCAAGCGTAAATAAGTTACTTCTAGGCAAGCGTGCTCCATCGTCGGCCACATCATCGCTTACCATCAGGTGAGATGGTGGTCAAACGCGAACCTATTAATAATAAAAAACCTTTTCTTTACTCTGTTCTGCTGTCAGATTGTAAGTATCTATACAGACTCTCACTTATCATAATTATTTAAAATGTGCATCACCGCAGAATATCAACTAAGGACTAAGCAATAGCCTGGATTCGATTATAATTATTAAAGTATGACTCTCTCTCAGAGCGGGAGAAGTCATTTGACGATTTCTCACGTGTGCCTCGTGACTAAAACCCACAGTATTCCTTCTGTTGCCCTTTATTGCGAGGTTACGTGGTAACTCCTCCAAAAAATCAGCAACCCGTAGCAGACATCGGCCCCTACAATTTTGCTGACTTCTACTTGAGGCGCGCGTGGAAGATTATATGCGCTTTGGACCCGGGCTTGGTCTTTACCGGACCCATGGCTCGCCGTCCACAAGCCCGCGCCTACAGTGGCCAGTTTTCATCTACTGTCCTGTCAGCCGTGCCTAACAATATACGTCTTCTAAGACTTCATCATCATCATCATCATCATCATTTCAGCCGATATACGTCCACTGTTGGGCATAGGCCTCCCCAAGTATCGCCACGATGAACGATCCTGTGCGTCTCGCATCCTTCGGTTTCCCGCAACCTTAACCAGGTCATCGGTCCACCTTGTAGGAGGCCTTCCGACGCTGCGTCTTCCAGTACGCAGTCGTAACTCCAGAACATTTCGGTCCTAACTGCCATCTGTTAAGTTTGGCAATTCTTCGTGCTATGTCGGCAACCTTAGCTCCCCTACGAATATCTACTAGGACTTAAGTGAGGTTAGTCGAATGTAGTGTGACAGTGAACCAGCATTCTGGGTAGTACTTTTGTAAATCTTCTTCTTCTTCTTTTCGTGTCAATGTAAGTACTCAAACTATCATCATCTTATTGGCCTCGCATAGATCCTGAAAAATGCAGGTGGTTATGGAGGATGAACAGCATAGCAGGTGGCGCATGTTCTGTGGAGAGGTTCCACACTGGCACTGTGTTAGAGATGGGTCGAGGAAGCCTATTTAGCCAGATTGTTTTTACAGCGGCCGACCTGGTGTTCGCAGTCGGTTACGAGATTTTTTTTTGTTGATAGGTTTGCGCTTGACCGCTATCTCACCTGATGGAAAGCGACGATACGATCGACGATGGAACGCGCTCACCTAGAAGAAACCTATTCACTCTCGACTTAAAGATTTCTGGGTTGTAGCTATCAGGAAACACAGACTCCGGCAAGGAATTCCACTTCTTAGCTTTATGCACAATGAATGTGTTCCCAAAACGTTTTGTGCGTGTAGGTGGGATGTCCACCATGTACCGGTGGCGCATCGCCGTACGTCTGGTGGTCTGATGATGGAAGTTTTCCAGATTGGCCACTATAGTTCGCGTCCAGGGGGAAAATGTTCTGATCGGGTGAGAGAGAGAAGTTGGGAGAGTCCAGTTAACACCTTAACTTTTCACCACAATGTCTCAAACCAACTTTTATAAGTATTAGCCGCCATCTACACTAATATTGACTGGCCTGTTGGTCTAGTCTAGTGGCTAGTGACCCTGACTGCAATGCCGGTGGTCGTGGGTTCGATTCCCACCCAGGACAAATGTTTGTGTGATGAGCATGATGCTCATTTGTTCTGTGTCTGGGTGTAATTTATATATGTGTATGTATTTAGAAATATATAAGTATGTTTATCAGTTGTCTAGTACTCATAACACAAGCTCTGCTTAGCTTGGGACTAGACGGCGTTGTGTGATAGTTGTGGAATATTATTATATTATATTATGTATTATAAAGAGGGAAAATTTGAATTTTTGTGTGTAAGTTTGTAATGAATAAACTCAAAAACTACAGTGCCGATTTCAAAAATTATTTCATCATTGAAAAGCTACATTCACCCTGAGTAACATAGGCTATATTTATTGCCCGTGAGAAGCCGGGACGGGCCGCTAGTAAGATATAATATTTAAAAGAACGACTCGAAAAGAAGGAGATGAAGATATACCAGTTCATTAATAAAATTTTGTAATAGCGTCTGTATACTAGAATTCTAAATTGTGTCACGATATTCAGATCTCTGACGTAATTCTTTAATAAAAAACGAGCATACAAAACAGCAACCCACACAGCTTCTATCCCACTTTGATTATGACGTACTTTCAGTGATTATGACGTGCTGAAATTATGTAAAGCTGAAAGTCAAATGAAAGAAATAGATATTAAATGTAATGTGTTATGCTCTCGGCAACAACCTATTTGTTATCATCAATTAAACTACTCGTACAATTGCCGAAACGGATCTTGAGCGCTCGGCGTCAGAGTGGGATCGCTTTGCGCATTCCATACATTGGCGAGCCAATCGTCTTCGTTGTTAGATATATGCAGCAACGCAGGGAACGAATGAGGAGTGACGTCTATGACGCGATGGCGCGGCGAGCTAATCACTGACACTCCCCGCCCCCGCGTCTCACTTCGCACCACTAAAGAGACCGAATATTTGACTTCTGCGCTACTTGAAGCCAGCGCTCAAGATCCGTGACGGCAATTGTATGTTGGTAAACCGCAGGGGCCCAGCAGGGCTGATACCTACTAGGACCGTGGATTCACTTCTGAAAAGATTACCCGTGGTCCTAGAACGCAAAGGGCAACTGAAAGAATAAACGTGGTTTTAGTCAGCAAAAGTCTGACACATCCTCTCGCACCGCCCTATTACAATTGCCGGAACGGATCTTGAGCGCTGGGTTCAAGTTGCGCAGAAGTCAAATATTCGGTCTCTTTAGTGGTGCGAAGTGAGACGCGGGGGCGGGGAATGTCAGTGATTGGCTTGCCGCGCCATCGTGTCATAGACGTCACTCGTGATTCGTTCCCTGCGCTGCTGCATGTATGTAACAACGACGAAGATTGGCTCGCCAATGTATGGAATGCGCAACGCGATCCCTACTCTGACGCCGAGCGCTCAAGATCCGTGCTGGTATTTGTACACACATTAAAAAAGAATGTAGGTAAGTAGTAAGAAAATAGTGGTGACCTTTCGCGCCGGGCCCTTTTTTTTTATGGTGGGAAAAATCATGCAATTACATCCACCGCTCTTGGGCGGAGCGGGAGATAGTGTCAGACTCTTACTGACTAAAAGACCCGCCCTGTTCCTTCTAGCCTTCATACCGGGGCTCGAGCGCCCTTTCGTATAACCCTGGCCCCAGTAGGCTTCGACCCGGCTGGGTCCCTGCTGTCGCGCCGGGCCCTGGTTCAGGCCATGGTCTAGTGAGAGGAAATGGGACGCGGTCGACTCCAACTGCGTAGCAGCAGTAATGCTAGTGAAAGAGATACTAATACAATACAATATTAAGATATTAAGATGCTACATAAAATATTTATAAGTAGGTAATAGGTATCTCTGTACTCTGTCACAGTAAATGGCATACAAATATTAATAAAATAGTAAACCTACTGGAAAAATGGCAGAAACAGTGAGAGAACGGTCATCGTCACACCCCAACAGCCGCCATAGGAAATGTCTCGGGTGTCGAGAACCGCAGGGCATTTCAGGCCATTTCTTATTACAGAATACCTATTATGTTCTACCCGTGTAGAAAATTTCATCCAGTTGCAATCAGCTGTTTGAGTGTGAAGGAGTAACAAACATACACACACACATACAAATTTTCGCCTTTATAAATTAGCGTGATGCAAGCAATCTTTTACCCGCCTCTGACGAAGCGTTGACAGGGTTTCAGTAATAAATTCATTCAGTTATTTCGAATACAATGTACTGGCCAAAAACAAAATGAAGTATTTATAAACGATTTAAAATACTCTACTAATTCGTCACCCTACCACAATATCCCACTGAAGCAAAGGGCCGGATAGCTACAGCACAAAAAAAAGGTACAGAAGTCAATCTACATACAAAGCACGCTCGAGCAACGCACGCATAGACACCGCTCACGGACACGATATGTCGGCTCAACCACCCGGTCGCACTCGTACAGTTCGGCGCAATGCGCTGACCCTAGAGCGTAGGTATAAAAAGTGAAGTACATGCACGTGATTGACTTCTGTACCTATCTATTTTGTGCTACAGGTTCCAAGTGATACAATGAACAATCATTCTGGTCGGATGCGTCATTATTACACGCTTGGCATGCGATTCAGTTGGCATTATGATGTCATCAGCAATTCAGCAGGTATAAAGGTGAACATTGTAAGCATCTCATCAACTCTGCAGGCATGTCAGATGAGCTGTGGGTTAAAAGATCCACTCATTGGGTCCCATTAAATACTATGCGACATCGCGGCAGACCAGCAGGCCTAGCCAAGTTATGACTGTTTCGTTTCTCTTTCGCCGGTCGCTTCGAGTGAGTTCTGTGGTTAGAACAAAGGAATTGGGGGTGCGGCCGATTCGAGTCGAATCGATCAGCGCAAGTTTCTTTTTATTCCAAGAAATAAACAATTTTATTTTTGTATTTTAACATACGCCGGCTATTTACCTACTAGTAAAAAAATAAAAGTTTATTAGAGAAAATCTTAGAAAACATCATTTTCCATTATCTAAAGTCGGTTAATAGTAATGAATTAAATTCAAACGGAGTGTTCCGGTTGTATAAGAAGCTGTAAAATTGGCAATGACAGATGTTTGCCAGTATTTGGAACAGCTAAACTCATTTTCGATTTTTCTAAAAGAATTCTTAGAAATTATTTTTTGTTTTTTTATTAATATAAACATAGTGCTTAGCTGCGATCTCACCTGATGGTAATTGTACAGCTAAGGAGTGGTATTCCCTGCCGGAGTCTTGTTTTCTTATAGCTATAACTTAAGAACCCTAAAATGAAAAAAAAACGAAACCCTTATAGGATCACTTTGTTGACCATCCGTTTGTCTGTCTGTCAATATCCTTTATCTCGAGAACGCGTGGAGGTATTGAAATGAAATTAAAACCATATACCCAAGTCTGCGGTCCCTTCAAGCTGTGAAAACATCAAACCTCTGAGTTAATGAAAATAAAAGATGCGGCCAAAACCTGTAAGTATTTCGCCACTTTCAAAGAAATCAAAATTCATACTTCCTGTTGACCTAGATTCCTTAAATTTGATATGAAAAAATCTGAAAACTGTAAATTTGTAGTTACGTCACAAATTTTGTTTTTATTTTTGCGATTCGGAAGAATCATTCGAGACTCCATTAACTATTAACAAAGGAAAGTTCGTACGGAACGCTCAGTGCGCGAGTCCGACGGGCACTTGCCGATTTTTTACCCATGACATGTGTAGTTGTCAGCAACAGCAGGGGCCCAGCTGAGTCGAAGCCTACTGGGGCCAGGGTTAGCTCCCAAAGGTAGCGAGGCCCCGGTATGAAAGGCAAGAAGTAACGGGGTCGGTTTTTTAGTCAGTAAGAGTCTGGCACTACGTCCCGCTCCGCCCAAGGGCAGGGGATGTCATTTGGATGACATTTAACCACCAAAAAAAAAATTCGTGACATGTGTATCAATTAGAAGGATTTGTTTAGAGGAAAGAAGAACATGTAAAAAATTACTACATCACAATAAAAGCATGGGACACAATTTTTTTTAAACTGATTTTTTTTTTTTCATTAACTCATTTGAAGCAAGAGATAAACTTCTTCACTCTCAATAGCGAGGAGTGTCGAGTCTGAAACAACACCTGTGCGTGACCTTTGCATATATTTAGCTGAACAGAAATACCGCACCAATTAATAGACAGACTGCGAACAACAGACGGCTGGCGATCATCATAATTATAAATATCAGCCATTAGCGAATTCGCTTTCTGTTTCTAAGTCTTGAAGGTGGAAAGATCTTAAGACTTTAGTATATAGCATTAATATTCTTACATTATAACAAAACAAAGGTGCAATTGCGTCTGTCTGTCTGTATGATATAATATAAACATGAAAGTAACTCGGTCTGTCTGTCTGTTACGGTTTCACAGTTAATATACTGAACCAATTTTGATGAAATTTGGTACGGAGGACGCTTCATTTCCAAGGATGTATTTATTTCAAACTATATAGATGGGTGAATATCATTTTTTTTTTCAATTTTGTTGGCGAAACCAGGCGCAGAACTGAAGCTTCAGCTTTCAAAATTGAGGAAAAAGTTTCTTCTTTTCAGTTTCTTCTCCTCGGTTTTCACGAGAATTAGAGACCTGGTTTCCTAATTTTCACGAAAGCTGAAGTAACGGTTTCGCCACTAAAATTGACAAAAAAAAATATATATAATATATTTACCCATACGTTAGTTAGTATTGTAGTGTTTTAGTAATAAGTTTTTCTTTGTTATGTTTGTATGTAACTACAATAAAGTATATAATAAATAAATAAATAAATAAGGACAGTCTAGTCTGGCAGTAATCATCTTCAAAACGCTGTTGTCACTAGCATGCAGGCCCCATAAACGTTTGCACACGATAGACTCAAAAACTACTGAACCAATTTTAATGCAGTTTTTATCAATGAACAAACAGATTCATGAGGAAGGTTTAAGTGTAACATAACATATTATTGTTATGTCACGCATGTTGCTGAAAGAGTTATGAATTTACATGTGGATGGATGGAGAGGGAGAGGGAGGCCAAACGAAAGATGGATGGATTGTGTGAGAAGTGACATGAAAGAAACGGGAGTTAGTCTTTCATCGCTGAGGTAAGTGTCAATTTTAACATGCTGCTTCCTATTTCTTAGTCCTTAAAAATCCCGAGTGTAATGCTATGAATACTGAGGTGTTCTAACTTTGAAATAAGTAGGTATGGTCATGTTAAGAGGAGGGATGAAACTCATGTTACTAAAAGAGGGACAGGGAGGCCAAAGAAAAGATGGATGGATTGTGTGATATGAAAGAAAAGGGAGTTAGTAGATAGCATGACGAGTGACAGGACAGAATGGAAGTAAAAAACGTGTTGCGCCGACCCCAAATAAAACGGGACGGGGGCAGGAAGATGATGATGATGATAATGACATGCATATAACTGTAGAGACCTTACCATCGGGTGGGTTAGTGGTCAAAATAACTGGCAGACAGACGGGCGGACAACGGAATCTTAGTAATAGAGTCCTGTTTTACCCATAGAGTATGGTAACCCTAAAAACATACAAACAATTTTTTGCCTTTATAATATTAGAGTGATAAGTAAAAATATAAAAGGAGAATTGACTGATTCGAAAGTCTAGCTAGCAACTAGCGAGTCTGATGAACAGGTTCCTAGGCTTGGGGATTTAGTTGAAGGACTTGACACCTGCCTTGATCTGCCCACAGGATGGACAAGTGGTGCAGTGGTTGAAAGTAAGCAAGTATCACACAGGGTTGTAGGTTATCGTATGGGCCCAGTAGGGTCGAAGCCTAGCCAGTGAAAATTAATCCCTGGGTCCTAGAACACAAAGCAAAGAAAGAAGTTTTTGTCCGTAAAAGTTTGACACTCCCTCCCGCTCCGTCCAAGGGCAGGAGATGTAATTAGATAATTTCCCACAATAAAGAAAGCGTTATGGGTTTTTTTTGTTAGGTAATCTCAATAATCCGGAGTTTGAAACTGTACATTGTAAATAGCAATACATTAGGCTCCACACTTATATTTCAATGTAAAGTTCTCGAAAAAAAAAAAAACATCGATTTATCTAACAACTACAACATACACTTCTATAAACATTGAGACAATCAAATCGATCAGAAACGGAAACTCAATGACGTGAGCCGCGAAAATATTCTCGAGAATTTTACATAAGAAAATGTTCTATTTTTATTTTACGCATTACACTAAAAGCTGCAGGCAACTATAATATCTAATGAACGATAAATACAAAAGCTAAATGATTGGACAGTCGCCGCGCTTGGCACTACATATTAACTAGAAGAAATTATCGAGCACATACTGCCGAAATCTGCAAAATGGCGCTTACGTAAAAACTCGAATTCATAAACTCTTGCGCAATCGCAAAGAGGACAAAAATATAAAAGGTAAAACATAAAATATTTTCAACAATTACGGGTTTTTTGGGATTTCATTTTATTTATTACATTGTGATATTTGCGATTTTCCGCTCAATTGAAAAATTATAATATTTATATTGCACTTCCTGGGCGCGCTCGTGACGACGTCGGGCGCGTGATTTCACTAATTTATGGTTATCATGTTTAGTAACAGATGGAACCGAAAATATCTTCAGTCTTGTTCGCGACGCTGAAAGAATTATCCATTTTGTATAACTAAAAACATGCCTGTGGTTTATATTGAACTGACATAACATGATTAACTATTCTATTTGCTGGTTCGCATTTTTTATTAATTATATTTTTAGTTCCAACAGTTACTAGCTAATCTTTAATGAAATCATATGAGATTTTTTGTCAAATTAAGCCCGTAAATTAGGCTATAACAGTTATCCAAATTTATTACTTTCAAAATTATCAACAAATTCCTTCATTAATTTAAGTCTAATGGCCTCAAAAGAAGGGGGACATTAACAAAAAAAAAATCACATCGGTTTTGTATATAACTTTATTGGTTTTCTACATAACTTGCACTTGATTATGTTAAATTTGACTTACCACGGGAATCAACCAACTAACACTGCGAGAGGTACGAGTATGCCCACGACTACTGCGGCAACAGACGCGATCTTGTACTTATGCTTCCGTGCGTTGACATTCATATACGCTTCGAACCTGTAGAATCCATTCACGTCATAATTCAATCTTTGGTACTCCTTCAGCTGAGCAACGAAACCCGGATTGGGATTAATGAATCTTCTCCTTTGCCTCACATACACGAATGCCTGATCATACGTCAACTTATATTTCTCCATGATGTAGGCAATGACCAAGGTGGCCGATCGTGAAACTCCGAAGTGACAGTGAACGAGGACGTTTCCCTTCTGCAGTCCTTCGTCGATAAAAGCGTTGGCCATTGGGAAGTAAGGCAGGAGATGGGTTTGAGGAGTGTCATAGGCCCTAATGAAGAGAGTGCTGATATCGGTATCTGTAAAAGTGGCTTTGGGGAGGCGGTGGGCCTCCACTGTGAGGACATGGCTGATGTTAAGGCGCCTGAGAACATTTTTGTCTGCGGCTGCTCTTGCATTGCTGAGGTAGAGGCCAGGGATGATCTGACTGTAACAGGCTTGAGTGCAGAGGTCGACCTTGTGGTAGATTGCTTTTCTGGACCAGTTCTTGATGCCAGTGAACGCGATGACGGGGTTTGGAATGCTTAGGAAAGCGACTATGAAGGCACTTCTCAACATTACCAAAAGCAATCCTCTGACGCTTATCATAGTAGGTATTTTTCATTGGTTTCACATCGTTTGATGCGCATTTTTTACCATTTTTTTAAATATATTTTTTATAAAAGTTTAATCAACGAATTTAGACATGACATTTATTAAGAGTGATTTGACAGCAGATATTAGTTTTTTCTGTCACGTTCGGGGTTGAGTCATGGCCAGCCAGCACAGCGTATCGTTTTTATCCTTCTTAGTAAAAATAATTTCGAAGGGTTATTGATCCAGAAGATATTTTTAGATTAAAATTGTTTTTAATTTTATTTATCTACACAGTCCACATTATGTTGTTGCTGTAGTTTTTTTGCGTTTTAAAATATAGTTTCTTCTAATTTAACTTTACTTTTCAAACTACATTACTTTTTTTAGGTGGGAAGTCATCCAATGACTTCCCTCGCTTTTGGTCAGAGCGCGAGGGCGTGTCTGACTTTTATTGATTAAAACCCGCTCCTGGTGTTCCTTCTTTGCCTTTAACTACTTTACTTACGTAGTACTTTCGAAGATTATTTTTGTGATCAGGAATGACTTTTGCAAAATATTGAATCCAAGAACCGCCCGCGGCTACGGCCCTGTGATATTAGTAGCTTTTTTTTGATGGGTAAAGCTCATCCAAATGACATCCCCGCCCATGGGTGGAGCGGGAGATAGTGTCAGACTCTTACTGACTAAAAAACACACCCTGTTCCTTCGTGCCTTTCATACCGGGGCTGAGCTACTTTTCGGAGCTAACCCTGGCCCCAGTAGGCTTCGACCCAACTGGGCCCCTGCTGTTGCTCACAACTCCTTGAGGGCGGTATTAGTAGCCCCCAACCTTAAAGGCAATTCCCACATAAAATTATCCATTGTTTTTGAGGATTTTTCCTATTTTTTTTTTTCTTGTAAACCAGCCCTGTGTTAGAGCAAACCAAAAAAAAAAACAGAATATTCAAATCGTTAACCTGATTTTTTAGTTAACGAGACTGACTGACTGCCCACTCATGTATGTAGATCGTAGACAAAATTTGTCATCAGGATAGTACAGGTATGATCAAATCTGGCAGAAGACAATTGCCAGCAACCTCCACAGCAATCAAAACCCAAGAATTTCTGCAATCCTGGCAACAACTGCACTCAAATAAAACCTACAAAATACGACTCAATAAAACTTCGCCACAAGATCCCTTTGAGTCAACAGATGTATTTAGCGTCGGCTTGCATGAATACCTGTCGTTCTCATTCTGGTTAAAATAACGTGTGAATGTGACCCACTTAGTTTGTAGGACGAGTACGTGACATTGAGTAAATCATCGATACACTGTTAGCGACGACGTTTTCTTGTGGCGAGCGGTGAGATTATTTCAGAGTAATGTAGTGGCAAAAAGACTAAATCGAGGTATCTGAGTTATTCGCGTAACAACTATCCGGCTTTTGCCTAGACACAACACCCATCTTCCATCATCCGTCATACGATAGAGCATAAAGTGGGGCGTGTCGCGCTTGGGTGGAGCACCGCCGTGTCCTCGTGGAGGCGATTCATGAAATCATGGCTGGTTCAGGTCATAGTTTGGAGTGCCTCCTTATGCGAAGTAGTAATTGTAGCAAAGGAGATGGCCGCGGAGTGTTTCACGCATGCCTCAAAAAGTTGTCAGTAAAAGTGAAGGGGCCCAATAGGACCGATGCCCGCTAAGGCTTTTTTCTTTTCAAAAAAGGCCATAGCGAGAACATTCGATGACTTCTCCCACTCTAGGGCGGTCCAGAAAAGTGCGTCACGTGTATGTATAGTTGAACTTTGGAGATCATACAACATTGACATCAATATAAAAGGTTTTTCTCAGAAAACCAAAAAAAAATTATAACAAGTTTTTCTCAAAATCGTGGCTAGCTATTTGCTAGCTATGTTGTCATGGGTAAGGGTTGACATGTTATTACCTATTTGCGTCCAGTTATTATATGATCTCCACTTCTCCAGTATGCAAATATTCATTAAACAAATTAGCGTTTTCAAAAAGAGTAGAAAAAACTAGCAAACAACGTTATTAAACAAAAAACCCGTTATTCAATAAAACAGGTGTAACCGTCGCCTTAGCTCTGAGTCTGACTCAAAAATATCGTTGAAGTAATAAAATAAATAATTGCAAAAGACATTTTAACTATGAGTTAAAAGATTACACCAACAATAATGATAACACTCATTACACATTTGGAGCTTCACCAAGAACATAATTGACACGCTGTTTCTTTCAAATTAGCCATTAGGGCTGATATATCTCATACTATTTGTGGCTTTTATGAGGGGCTACTGGCTTCATAACAGCTGTGAGAATCGATTAGCCTGTAAGGTTAAGCTGGGCTTGGTCTGCTTCATCATCATTTTCCTGCCCTTATTCCTCCTATCAAGATCGGAGACTCTACATTCGATATTGTGGGCAACTACGTTTACCTGGGTCAGACGGTCCTGTTGGGTAGGTCTAACTTCGAGAAAGAGGTCATCCGACTCGGCTGGGCAACGTTCGAGAAGCTGCGCGGTGTCTTCTCGTTTAATACACCAGTGTCTCAAGACGAAAGTCTATGATCAGTGCGTGTTGCCTGTGATGATTTATGGTTCCGAAACGTGGTCGCTTACAAAGGACCTCATCCCCTCCTCCTCCTTGCGTCGTATTCCTCAATGCTGAGGGTCGTAACCTCCCTGCTTTATCACTTTAACCTTTATGATATTCCTCCATCTGTTTCTGTCTCTGGCGGTGTGAAGGGCATTGTACATCGTAGAGTTTCTCGAATTGGTGCAACACGTTTTTTTTTCTATCATTCTATCCTGTCACCGGTCATCCTATCATTACCTCCCTTTTCTTTCATATGTTGTGTTCTACAGACAATCTATCCATATTTTCTTAGGTCTTCCTCTCCCTTTTCATACATTCACTAGGGCTTAAAATACTTGTAAATATGGATAGACATAAATCGATATTTAGTATTTACAGTCATTACTATAGTCTGTCTTAAAAGTCAAACGATTTGGGAACTTTGTACAATATTTAAACATTTAAAAAATACTTATATTCGATACCTTTTATAAGGTTCTTCTATTAGTAAACCATGATCAAGATATGTTAATCAACCTTGATTATTGAACCAGTGCTGACTACATCAGATTTCGTTTTGCCCTAATAATTACCCAAGTCGTTTGACTTTCTAGACAGACTCTAGTCAGTAGTAGAATGCCCCAAATTTGAAGATTTGAAGATTGTGCTAAACCCAAACATTGGGTTTAGCACAATCCTTTAAAATTATCAGCTGTTTCTTGCCAAGTATCACGCTCGCTCGCGTAAAAATATTTGAGATAGTTACTATGGCAGAAACTTCAGACCAATAGCCTTACGTTAACACATATGTATTTTGTTCATTTTTTGTTGAAGGTAAATAAGATTACATAATCGTTTTGACGTAAATGTTGACAGCTATTCGCCTCATTAAATGAAATGGAAGAGTTATCAGGAGATTAGTCTTTTCCACAACATACTGACCTGTTAGTCTAGTGGTTAGTAGCCCTGACTGCTATACTGGAGGTCGTGAGTTCAATTCCCCCCTAAGACAAATGTTTGTGTGATAAGCACGTTATTTGTTCTATGTCTGTGTGTAATTTATCTACACTATGTATGTATTTAGAAATAAGTAAATAAGTATGTTTCTTAGTACCATAGTACAAGTTCTACTTAGTTTCGGACTAGATGGCGCTGTGTGAAAGTTGTGAAATAGTATTATTTTAATAGTTTTATTTTATTTATTTATTATATATTCTATTCTCCCTCTATTTATTATTATATACTCCAGTCACCAGCTCGTTTACAGAAATCAATGTTGTTGAAGATCGTTCACAGCACTTATCGGTGAAAAATTCATGGCTTCAACGTAGTAATTTTCAAAAATTTTAACATTTCAAACATGATATATTTTCTAGTGTGCTTGACAATGAACGCGTGACTAATTCTTTAAGCACCGGACTCTGGCAATGGGCCGGAAAACATTCGGCTGAAGAACAAGATATATTTACCCCTATTTATAGATCCGAAGTGTCCAATGCTATTATATTCTTGAGCTAAATTGAGAAAGAAAATATTTCAGAGAGTGAACGGATGAGATATTTGAAAGAGTCACTTTAGCGGATATGAGTCAATTGAGGAAAGTGGGTTATTGCGGCTCTGGTCAAAAAGCTATGGAATCCAACGTGTCTTTGGGAAAAATATATAGTTTGTAGCTATGTTTTTTAATTCTACCATCCATCTATATAACGTGGGTAATTTCTTAGTATCATTCAAACATATACGGTTGATGGCAGATGCAATTGAACAAGTCCAGATGGAAAAACCAGTAATATTTTGCTTCACCTGGAAATCAAAGCTAGTATTTCATAAGACCACTAAATAATACCGTTATTTCACAAACTCACATTTTAAAGAACACAGAAAGCAACGGCGTAGAACTGCATAGAAATCAAGAGAAGCATAGTAGAAACATACTTAGGCTGTAGAGAATTTCTGACCAATTATCGTGGTATTAAAAAACGGAAATCGACAATGTACTACCTATTTGATCTTAAAGGCTTTACCTTAAAGATGGAATAGATCAAAGAGTCAGTCATTAGCACCACTCATCTCACTCACATCATTAACAGTACCATTATGTAATGGTAGAAATCAGTAGGTACTTATGTTTTCTTTAAAGTAGTCGCTATCATACACATAGGTTGGATTTCATGTTCATGTTTAAGGGCCAAGCGCCCGAAAAGTGCCATAAAACAGTGATTTTCTGAGGCCTACTCCTCCGTAACGGCTAGGTCAATTGGTTTGAAAAAAATATATGTTTATTATAGATTCATGAACAATAATATCAACATTTGATTTTTTCGTGCAATTAATACTTTTGTCAAAAAAAAAAAATTAGCAATTTCGCAACTTTTCGCAACTTTTCCCTACTCCTTCGAAACGGCTTGCACTTTTAGAAACATTTTTAAACATAAAAATTGGTGGTTAAATATTCTTCAAAGTGAACATTGCATAAGTAAATCAATCAATATCTCGCAAAGAAAATGGATTTAAAGCGCTTTCCGGGCGCTGCTGGCCGCAAATAAATATATATACTGCCGCCTAGGCGAGTGCGAGAGTTGCGTTCACATAATTTCGGCCAGATGGTTCAAGGAACTATACGCCTTAAGGATATTATTTATTTATATAAAAAACTTTTTACAAAAAAAAAATATAACCGACTTCAATGTTCACTGAAAAGTACAAAATAACTTTAATTTCGGAAGCCGGTGTTTCTATAATAGTTTTGTCCCTTCGTTATTTAACACCGACTTCCGATACAGTTCCAATGTAGTGTATCGATACTATGATATTCTTTACCTTTTACCTTTAACCGATTTCTTAAAAAAGCTACCTAGTAAAATTTCAGTGTTTAAATTGATAACTGTAACAATTGGTACTATACGGCTGCGGAACGCCCGGAGGACACGGTGGAGCACACAGTCGAGGTGTGCCCTGCTTGGGCGGAGCATCGCCGTGCCCTCGTGGGGGCGAACGGCGGCGGAGACCTCTCGCGCCGGGCCTTGGTTGAGGCCATGGTCCGGAGCGAGGAGGAGTGGCAGGCGGTCGCCGACTTCTGCGAAGCAGTAATGCTTGCAAAGGAGGAGGCCGAACGCATCAGGCAACGGCGTTATCGCCGCCGCCGTCGCCGGGATTCTGATCCCGATTTCCGGCCAACGTAGACGCGGGCTTGCGGACAGTGAGCAATGGGTAGCTCACTGTCCGGCCGTCCGGTAACTGTCTGGACCAAGCCCAAGGCGTCGACGGCGCGCACTGTTCCCGCGCACCTCAAGGAGTTGTCAGCAACAGCAGGGACCCAGCCGGGTCGAAGCCTACTGGGGCCAGGGTTATCCGAAAGGGCGCTCGAGCCCCGGTATGAAGGCTAGAAGGAACGGGGTGGGTCTTTTAGTCAGTAAGAGTCTGACACTATCTCCCGCTCCACCCAAGGGCGGGGGATGTCAATGCATGATTTTTTCCCACCATAACAAAAATAAAATAAAAAAAAAGGTACTATACGGCAGTGCATTATTCTAATTACTTCTTCTTCTTCTTCTTCTTCCTGCCCTTGTCCCGTTTTATTTGGGGTCGGCGCAACACGTTTTTTTCTTCCATCCTGTCCTGTCACTCGTCACGCTATCACTAACTCCCTTTTCTTTCATATCACTTCTCACATAATCCATCCATCTTTTCTTTGGCCTCCCTCTCCCTCTCCATCCATCCATATGTAAATTCATAACTCTTAGCAACATGCTTTTCATCTCTCCTCTTTACATGACCATACCAAGACAAACGATTTCCTTTCAACCTTTCAGTCACTGGCGCCACTTTCAAACTTCCCCTAATATACTCATTTCTAATTTTATCCATTCTCGTCACACCACACATCCATCTTAACATTCTCATCTCTGCTACATGCAATCTTTTTTCATCCGTCTTTTTCACAGCCCAACATTCTGATCCATACAGTATGACAGGCCTTATCACGGACTTGTAGATTTTACTCTTCAACTTGAGGGGCATCCGTGGGTCACAAGTTGTTCCCATGACCATTATTCTAATTACATGAACTTTTTCGCTATTGCGAATATGACACTCTGTAAGTATACAAAACATTACAACTAAATTAAAATAAGTGTTTGCCTAATAATATAATTAAAAAGAACACCTAAGTTCTGGGTCGGTTCTTCAAAAAGAACTTGAGCATATTTACTATAACTACTCATAAGCATAAGAATTCTGCTTTTTTTTTTATTGCATATCGCATTTTTTTGGGATTTTTTTATCTGACACTGGGTTCGATAAGTTTATGTTATGCGCGCCAGTTACTTGTTGTATATCAAAACACTGCCACGAGTAACCATAAAGATCTCCCTAGTCTTAGAATTTTTTATTTGTAAGAAATCAAGATTATAATGGTTAAACAGCGGAAAGTGTGCCCACAAACAAAATTGTAAACACATTTTGAGAAGCTATAGACGTGTTACATCTCACGTACGCCACGTGCCCTAGTGTTACATCTGATTTAAGGTATGCTGTTTATTTATTACGAGATGAGATGTAATATATTAGAGTATGGCTTAGTACATTCCATTGTGTATAATGATGACATGGTGAAGACTGATGAACGAATTATCTTTATTCTTGGACTTGATTAATTAAGTGAAATATAATTATTTACTAATTAACCAAGCTCAGTATGCTAGGTGTTACATTGAGTTTGAAACACTGTACTGCGATCCGAAACCAGAATAGCTAATGTCGTTCTAAGGCTTTGACTTTGACTGTCTGTCCTATGTAGCCAATAAACCGAAAAAAGTCAAAGTAGCACAGAATTGGGGCGAGAAATGTCACGAATAGATAGCGGGACGAACTAGACAGATTTCATTAGAGCTGAAAAGGGGAAAGTTGGAACGAGTGGAGACCTATACTTTTGCTCTGGGACAAAATATGTTAGCAGAAAACAAAAGAAGGTTACAAAAATCTATTTTTTGATACGTTGTAACTTCTGTTCTTGCTTTCTTCTGAACTTTCTGTAAATGAAGGCTCCCGAGCCGCCAAACACAGAGCTGCATGGCGTCGTATCGCGAGACAGGCGGTGGTGCGGGACTCGACCGAGATATGACCACGACCATTCTGTCAAGAGAGTACGACTAAGAAGAAGAACTTCTGTTCTAGAATAAATTTTTTTTTGTGTAAATACGCTCGAGAGCAAAAAAATCGCACATCATAACTCTTTTTGTTCAGGCAGTTTTTATCATGTATGTGAATCGTTATTGAAAGCATGTCGTACACTAATTGAAAGCCTATTTAATTACCTTTCTAATGATATGAAATACAGTGTAAATAAATATCCTTGAAAGGGTTTAGAGTACAAAATCCAACAAATGGGAAAAATTACCAACAATGAGACTCATACTTAAAATTCTTGGTCATCCTGTTTGTCAATAAAGTGTATTCCCTCCCTTAGCCTTATTTACAGCTGTTACTCGATTTTTCATCAACCGTATTAATTTTATCATAAAATCTTAGGGTATAATGTCCCACTTCTAGTCAATGACAAATTGAAGCTCTTGGAGGCGTGGAGAGCCAGGCTTTTTGCACTAAGTCTTCTTTCAAGGTCATTCCAGATATGCTCAATTGGATTAAGATCAGAACTACGAGCTGTCCCTAACAACGCACGACATGCGATCTGGTGTTGTTCTGCATTAAGGAAAAAAATCTACCATAAGCCACACAAGTGGCTTCACATATTCTTCGAGCATTTTTTTGATGTACCATAAAGCTGTCAACCCTCTCGATATCAGGGCAGTATTGGCCCAGTGATGAATACAATGTCAGTTTTAGTGTCCAAAATTATGCCACCCCAATACGCCTCCAAAACCCACTTGTTCGCTTATGCAGCATTGTTAAATTTGCCCTGATGACCTTCTGTAGACGCTACAGCATCCTTCATGGTCATCTAAGTCATTCTGCACTTATCAAAAAACACAACAGCCTGCCATTAGGTATACATCCAATTTAAGTGTTTCGTGGCAAATTATTGCCGGGCTTGTCGGTGAGCTGTGGTCAATTTGGTTCCATTTGCTGAGTGATGTGTAGTCAGGCCGGCTTCACCCAGTCTTTTCCTAATCTTCTACTGATTTGTACTGATATTGGGAACTTCTTGAAGCTTTTGTGTCAGTTCAATCGTGTTCAGTGGCCGATTTCTCAAAGTACTTGTTACTACAGAGAAGCGATAATCACGCCCTGATCCTATACGCCACCGGCCATATCCTGGTCGCCGAATATACCCACGGGTCTCTTAAAACCTTTGGTATACCAGACGAACAGGCAAGCTGCTGAAATTTAGCTGTCGAGCGACTTCATTTTGATTATGGCTTGCTTTGGGCAAAGTAATAACTTGAACGGCATCTGCGGGCGTGGTATCCATATTTTTCCAGTAAATTCGTCTGTTTCTAATAGAGACGTTATCACGTTAGCGGAAACTGATTAAAACTCCAAAACAGCACCCTTTTTGTAGCTCCAGGTAAAGGTGCAAGTAGTGAATTGCAAATGGGTGAATATGCGGAATTCGGTATACCGCTGGTTTTTGTGAGTTACGTGAAGGTCAATAATCTTAATTTTGTGTTTTTATAATGCTAACTTTGTATGCTTCAATTTTGCTTAATAATTTTTACTCAATATCTTTAGATTTAAGAAAAAAACAGTATTAAACGAAATTACAAGCCATGTGCGATTTTTTTGCTCTCAAGTGTAGTATGAAAAAAATATTTGTTATTTTACAAGTTCATTACATAAATGAAATACTTAAAAATCCTTAGACTACTCGTTACTTTAATCCTTAGTTCCTTTTATGATGTTTACAAAGAATAAGAAATGATTTTACAAAATTAACGTCCTTTCCCCTGGGACCTGTGGGTGATGTGAAAGAGAACCCCGGCCCGTCCATGAGCGGGAGATGTCATAAGATGATTCCCCACTTTAAAAAAACCCCTGGGATGAAACTGGGGTCCAAAGTGTACATGGAGAAACTTACTTTCACGCGGGTGAAGTCAGTGGCAAAAACTAGTTTCCAATATTATGTAAACAGCTCTATAGATAGTTACTCACCTGCACTCCTAGCTAAGTTGATAATCTGCAATCGTTAACGCTAGAGATTATTTCCTTTGAGGTCTACATCAGAAACGTTTATTTCAAATAGACCAATTACAGGCACTTTTGAATTGTCAAAATATCAGTCAGTTAAAAAAGTGAAGCTTTGCACGTTCCAAAGCGTAGATCTCTATCCAATGGAGAATATCTTGCAAGAAACTCATGGATGCTCTTAAATTATATTATGAGTAGTAATAATAAGTCGATTACCTAACATTACGCGTAACATCTTTAGTTCTTACAAAAAAAAAAAAAACAAAACATCAAATAGGCCGGCAACAGCTGGGATTAATCACAAAAAAAATCTTTAGAGTAAAAACGTTTTGTAGGAAGGAATGTCATACTCTATTTTTTTTTTTTTTCAGCAATTTGTTGCGGAGATTATAAAAACATAATTACTATGAAGCTTCTAAAATGGAGTCCGATGTGTACCTACTTCAGTCTTTTTTTTAAAGTGGGAAATTATCAAATGACTTCTCCCGCCCTTGGCTGGAGCAGGAAGGCGTGTCAGACTTAATATGTTATAATGACCAAAACCGTGAGATTAAAACCCTAGAACGAAAACTGGAGCACACAGTCACCTGTGTTCTTCAGTTGCACTTTGCGTTCTAGGGTTCCTCTTTCAAAAAACCAAAAACCCTTGCGGCTCAAGCGGATACCGCCCGTGCTGGGTCCCTATATCTCACTGACATCTCTTTAGGGAGTGAACACGCGATGTTTAACGCATTTTTTGGACACTACGGTGCTTGCACGCGATTTCGATAGCGCATACACTATCGTCGGCTAGGGTTTGTCGGACGGCCGGACGACGAGCTACATATTGCTCGTCGCCCTTCTGTCTATGCCCACCGTGGCTGGCAATCGGGATTGGAGCCACGGCGACTGGAGCGTCAGGATGCCCGTTCCCTCACGCGTGCGGCCGTCTCTCCGCACGTTATAAAATACCCTAACGAATAATCTCTATGTTCTGTTAACTAAAATAACCGTCGAACCTAGCACATATTGGCTACAAAACGTATTTTTATTCTGTTACATTTTGCTAGTCATAAATCAACATTATTTTTTTTCTGGGCTTAGGTTTCCATGACATTAAAATGTCTTCAAGATCATCATCATAAGTTTCACCATGTTTTAAACGATGAATAGTTTCTAACGGTATTTAAGATTCTTCAAATGATGCTATTATTGTAACAACTTAAAAATCCCTTAAGAATTTGCATGGAATTTGACTAGTATCGCAAAAGCTCGATGGGACCGAATGACTGTGGAGTGGTGACCGTGCACCGAAAGACTCAGCGTTGGAAGGTCTCCCACAAAGTGAACCAATCACCTTGTGAGGGTCGCTGGAGTCCGATGGATGCGTGACCTATAGAATTGTCCGAATGTCCGTTGTGGTCACACTTAGGACAGCTTATGTCCAACTGTGGACGTGTTACGGCTGAAATGATGATGATGATGATTACTAGGAAATTAGAAAGAAAAACAAAAGAAAGAAGACTATTTTATTTGGCATACACACTCGTAGAAATAAACGTAGAATAACTCGTAAATTCGAAAACGTGTCATCCACCAACCCATACTGGGCCTTCGTGGTGGATTACGACCCATTCACTCTCCTAGAGGGGAAGCCTGGGTACCAGTAGTGGGAACATTTTATGGCTGATTATTTAAAGTATATTTATAAATGTGACCTATGTACTGCCATCGACAATGCAATAGAAGTGGCAGTTTTGGGCTAAAAAAATTTGAATGACGCGAAGATTTGTGTACAAAAATTAATTCCAGATGAGTCATACAAAAATTCATAATTATTATCGTTCCAGGTGAAACAAGTCAACTGTTGGTCGTAGGCCTCTCCCAACAGTAGGGACCTAGCCGGGTCGAAGCCTACTGGGGCCAGGGTTATCCGAAAGGGAACTCGAGCCCCGGTATGAAGGCTAGAAGGAACAGGGTGGGTCGTTCAGTCAGTAAGTCTGACACTATCTCCCGCTCCGCCCAAGAGCGAGGGTTGTCATTGGATGATTTTTCCCACCGAAAAAAAAAAAACAAATATGCCTCTCCAAGATATGGTTAAATGACCACAGCTTCAAGTAGCAGAATCCCACGACGTCTACCACCTTTAGACGCGTCTACATCTTCGGGTACGCAGTTGTCACTCCAGAACTTGTTGGCATATCGACCATGCGATCTGCGCGCAATGAGCCCCGCCCTATTCTTCTCGCATTATCAACATGGCTGCCGGTCCAACAAATTAAACAAACGTTACAGATGTTATTGCCCCACGTTGCGCAAGATGCGACAAACTCATGTCGCGTCTAATTCTGCGTGTCCAACCAACGGAGCGACGACATTTCTTTGTGGCCGATAAATTTTGTGAGAGAATTCTCGCCAATCGTCGGTTTCATAAAATCTTGTATTATTTTACTGTGTTATTACTAGTTGGGCACTTTATTAATAAAGGTAGGACAGAGTTAAATTTGTTTTGTTGTTTTGAGGTGTAATAAAAAGTTAGTTTTCAATTCACGTGATCCGTGAATATTTTTTCTGGAATGGATCACCGTTCTGATCACTGTTGCCAAGCTCGATTGCTTTGTTATTGTTTCGACAATGGACTGGAGAGAGCACAGAGATGTGATACACTTACATTTTGACAGTTATTAATAACTTAATAGGTATAAATACAAAATAAAAATAATAATATTTACAAACGGATAGAAAAAAAAAATTGTGCATTAAAGAATTTATTCACATCGATATCAATGGGAAAAGTGCCCAGAACGCTGGTAGCATTACCACGTTGGGTAGCTGATTCGTTGTCCGAAGAAAAGCCCAGCCCTCTGGACACAGGAAGAGTCGACCAGTTGTTTGCTGATATCACGAACCACTCGTTTCACTGGCCTGTTGGTCTAGTGGTTAGTGACCCTGACTGCTAAGCAGGAGGTCGTGGGTTCGATTCCCACCCAGGACAAATGTTTGTGTGATGAGCATGATCATTGGTTCTGTGTCTGGGTGTCAATTATCTATAATATGTATGTATTTAGAAATATATAAGTATGTTTATCAGTTGTCTAGTACTCATAACACAAGCTCTGCTTAGCTTGGGACTAGACAGCATTGTGTGATAGTTGTGGAATATTATTATGAGCGCTCAGTCCCCATGGCCCTAGTGTTTGAACCCCAAACGGCTCAAACTTATATTATATTTATGCCGTTTGAGGTTTTCTGCACTTGCTGCAGCCACCCCAGCACAACCTACCGTACTCGCAAGATGGGATATTGGAGCAAGGGTGACGACACACGTTGCATCCCACTCCAAAGGCCTACCCAACTTCCAGGGCATTTTGATAGACATCTTAAATAATTATAAACTAATATTAGTTATCTCTTTAAGTACAGATGCAATTTGCAACAGTTTTTTCTGATGGTAAAAATTAATATATATTTATCATAACATCTGTAAATTGATAACATTCTAAATGTAGTTCCATGTGACAAGTTTTACACTTTGACGCAGTCAAATCTGCTGGCATCAACTAATACTGTCATAATTGTAACCTACTTAGGTATTTTGACCTATTATAACCGACACCAATCAAATACCTTTTATTTAAATATACAAAAGTGCTTGACTGCGATCCCACCCGATGGTAAGCAGTGATGCAATCGTTGATGGTAAATCGCACTAGTTCATTAAAAGCCTATTCACTCTAGCCTTGAAGGCACTTAAATTATGACCGGATGGGAAGACCGCAGCTGGCAAAAGGTTCCAGTCTTGCGACATATGTGGTATAAACGACGAGGCAAAACGCTTAATCCGGACCGTAGATGTAGTTAACAATGCAAGGGTGGATACTCGCCGTACGTCGAGTTGCGTCAGGGTATCTATAACTATTGTAACCTTATCTGGGTAAATTCCAATGATCGTCAAGAATAGACCATAAGAGGAAAACTGCTGGAAATTTCAGTTTAAAGTATTTAGATAAAAGTAGATGGCAAATATCTATTAACACTAATTAACAGAAAACCATGCCGGAGTGTATGTTTCGTGATAGTTATAACTCTAATTTTAATAGCTGGCTAACGAGGCACGGAGGCAGTTAAGAGAAGCTTTCCCGATCTGTTTACCATTATTAAGAATGGTTTAAAAAACTTGCTGTTTCATCCAATGCAATCTACATCTACACTAATATTACAAAGAGGTAAAGTTTGTTTTTAGGGTTCCGTACCTCAAAAGGAAAAAACGGAACCCTTATAGGACCACTTTGTTGTCCGTCCGTCTGTCTGTCTGTCTGTCTGACTGTCAAGACCCTTTATCTCGGGAACACGTGGAAGTATCGAGTTGAAATTAAAACCATGTACTCAAGTCTGCGGTCCATTCAGACTGTGAAAAAATCAAACTTCCAAGTTAACGAATAAAAAAGATACGGCCGTTTATGTCGCAAAAAACGTATATTTTGATACTCTCAAAGATTGAAATTCATAGGGTACTTCCCATTGACCCAAAATCCTGAAAATTGGCACAAAGCAAGGTTTTATAGCACAGGTATAGGAAAAAGTCTGAAAACAGTAAATTTGTTGTTACCTACATAAAAAAAAATTTGCAATTCGGAAAAATCTTCGAGACTCCATTCGGAAATTGTAGTTTGCACTGAACCCTCAGTGCGCGAGTCCGACTCGCGGTAATCTCTGATAGTACTGCTGCGATCATTAATTTTTTTTCACCGCTAGAAAGCTGCTTTATTCCTGAGTGACATAGGCTATATTTTATGTATGCGGGCAAAGAAGCCGCGGACAAAAGCTAGTATTTGATAAAGAGAAATAACACCTAAATGCTCAGTTGGCATTCGGTAATTGCAT
The DNA here is from genome assembly GCA_910589285.2 of Mythimna ferrago. Classification (NCBI taxonomy): domain Eukaryota; kingdom Metazoa; phylum Arthropoda; class Insecta; order Lepidoptera; family Noctuidae; genus Mythimna; species Mythimna ferrago. The sequence goes on along the minus strand of OU342698.1, from coordinate 7,637,869 downwards.
CAATTTTTTTTTTTTTTTTTCATTCATTCATTTATTTATATATAACAATTTGCATTGTGTTTGAATTTTGTTGTACATTAATTAATTAATTTAACATATAGAAAAAAAAAATATATGTTTTAAATTTCAAAGAGGATGACAAGAGATAACATTCAATAAACACTAAGTAAATCCTAAGTAATAAACACTAAACAATTAACAACATAAAAATCAATAAATAATAGTCAATAATCAATCACATAATCAATATTCAATAAATAATAGTCAATAATCAATAATAAAAAAAAAGATAAATAATACGATGTCAAAAAGTAAAATAAAAATTGTAAATAGTCATTATAATTATGAATTAAATGTAAATTTTATAAATCTCGAGAAGTCAATGCTTTGGATATATTTACGAAATTAAGAGTATGTCATAATTAAATGGTAGTTGTACGAGGAAGTAAATTACTTAAATATAAAAACTATTTACCATCACTTTTCTCTAATTCAGACAAAGAATATAAACATTTATTTAACAGGAATGCTTTAAGTTTAACTTTGAAAAGAGTACCTTTATAAATCAATGACCTCAAGTCAGTAGGCAACCTATTAAATAATTCTACAGCTTGGTATTTAGAGCAATGTTAGGCAAAATTGAATTTAGGTGCAATTTTGTTTTTTATAATATTTCTTCTAGTTTTCTCTCTAAGTTCACGTTCTTCTTGTGATTCATATTCGTGTATGTATTTTGCAAAATGACTGAGTAGCACTAAAACATATAAACTTGGTACCGTTAATATACCTAACTGTTTAAAATAATCTTTACAAGACTCTTGTTGTGGGATTCTAACAATCGTTCTTAATGCACGTTTCTGGAGTATGAATGCTCTTTGGCAATTATACCCGTAACTGCTCCCCCAAAACATAATGCTGTATCGTAACCTGGATTCTACCAATGCATAATATATTGTTTTTAACTGTTTTACATTGATTTCGTCCCTGAGGTTTCTTAGCGCATAGCAAGCCGAAGATATTGAGGAATCAATGGCGGTGAGCTCTTTTTTCCAATTTAATAAGGAATCTATGTAAACTCCTAAAAATTTTACTTCGTTTACTAGACCAATATTATCCCCTTCGAGCGTAACATTTATGTTATCTTTGTTACGTGACGTCAATCATTCGAATATTTCACGTAAGAGCGGTTGCATGAAAATGAATCTCGGGTTGAGCGCTCTTAAAAACAATGATAATTACTGATTGCTTTACAAATAAAACACAAGTACAAATGATCATTTTATTAACACAATGTAAACAGCCTCTTGGACCGAATCCCAATGCTTACACACCTGCAACAAATCACACATAATAATAAATGAACAATTGATGACTGTGTACGTACTGGCTAATTATTTTTGCGAAGGTTACTCTCTCGTTTGTGGGTGGGTGGTGTGCCAAAGGTTGGATGTTCCAGTGTCGTGTATCATAAGATACGTAATGAGTATTATACTTGGACACTTTAATATGTATGTCTTTCTACGTTCTCGGCGAGAGAGCAGTGGTGACCGAGTGGTAACGGCCTCGTCTTACGAGTTGTAGGTCGCAGGTTCAAACCAACCAGGCGCATACTTTGTGTAATTTATTTTACCACCACTGCTCTCAAAACGATGAAGGAAAACATCGTGAGGAAACCAGCATGTGCTAGAAAAATTCGAAGATATGTGACGTTCACCAACCCGCACTGGGGTCGCGTCGTAGATTACGGCCCATTTCCTCACCTAGATAGGAAGCCTGATTCCCAGCAGTGGGAACATTAAAAGGCTAATTATGCTTTTTTGCTAATTTCAAAGATTACTACTAATGTATGTTTATAACTTTATATGTACTTAACATTATATAGGATTTATATTAAACCTAATTATGTACAAATATACAAAGTACACTCAGGGATCGAAGTACTCCTCCACATCGCTGTCATCCGGAAATGAACCGGAAGACTGGTAGCAGCGCCACATTGAAAATGCAACTGCTAATTCTTTGCGCAAAGACCGAGTCATGTCTCTGGTCACGCAAAGTCGCGTCCGCCAGTCGGTGTGAAACTTTGAAAGCAGGGACGCGCTTACGGACCCCATGAACTATACTATTTTTTTTTTTTTAAATTGATATAAACTAGTTCTTGACTGCGATCCCACCTGATGGTAAGTAGCGATGCAATCTTTGATGGTGAGGCGCACTAGTTTATTAAGAGCCTATTCACTCTAGCCTTGAATACACCTAAATTATAATCGGACGGGAAGACCGCAGCAGGCAGACTGTTCCAGTCCTTCGACGTACGCGGTATAAACGACGAGGCGAAACGCTTTGTCCGGACCGTAGAGGTTTCAACAACGTAAGGGTGAATATTCGCCGTACGTCGGGTTGTCCGATGGTAGAATTGCGATGGCGGAATCAAGTCATGCAATTCTGCGCACACTCTCCAAAATGCATCCTGTAAAACACCGAAAGGCTGGCTATCCTACGCCTGTGCTCAAGGCTTTGAAGGTTGGACTTAACCAAATCTGGATCACCAATTAGCCTCTTTGCACGCCTTTCCACCGAGTCCAAAGCTGCCAGGTGGCATTTTGCAGCACCAGCCCATATGTGACTGCAGTACTCCACACACGAACGGAACCTGTGCTTTGTATAACATTAAAAGCTGTCCCGGTGTGAAGTACCGCCGGACCTTTGCAAGAACGCCTAGTTTCCTAGCAGCTACCTTGGCTTTGGACTCAATGAACCGCCCAAAGTTAAGGTCTGAGGGAATTTCAACACCCAAGAGCTGAAGGCGGTCGGTGTACTCCAGGGATAAATTCCGAAAAGTAGGAACCTAGGTGCACGGGCTCCTTTTGGCGGTGAAAAGACACGCTTGTGTTTTGGCGGCGTTGAATCTCACCAATTTTACAAAGGTGAAAGTTTATGTACATTAAGTATGTATTAAGTATAAGTAGGATGGTTGAAATGGCGACAAGTAACGGGGACAACTTGCGTTGAGCCGTGATGACTCTGATTCTCCTCTATATTTTGATATGACTATTCAAAATGCATCAGATGTTTGGCAAACTTAAGTAAAATCTCATAAATTAGCCAGCAAGCAACAGGTGAACTATTGTAAATCATTTTATGTTCAGTGAAGGATTCTGGCACATTGTAACTGCAGAGAGGAAGATAGATTACATCTCTTTGAAATCTTTTTACAAAAGGAACATCTGTGTCTAATTACTCATCTTTTAATTAAAAAAGTATATCTTAGGAGATATACAGATTGAAAAAAAAAACGGTCAGATGCGAGTCGGATTTGCGTAGTCAGTATAACATAATCTCCTCACGTTACTGAGAAAAAGAGTCTTGACAGAAGAACAGACGGACGGACAAACGGAAAGACGGACAGACAGACAAACGGACAAACGGACAGAAGGACAGACGGACAGACGGACAGACGGACAGAAGGACAGACGGACAGACGGACAGACAAACAGACGAACAGACGAACAGACGAACAGACGAACAGACGAACAGACGAACAGACGAACAAACGAACAGACGAACCGACGAACTGACGGACGAACGGACAGACGAACCGACGAACTGACGGACAAACGGACAGACGAACAGACGGACATACAAACAGACGAACAGACCAGCAGACTGACAACAAAGTAATCCTATAAGGGTTTCGTTTTTATCTACTAGGGATAAAACCCTAAGAGTAAGTGAGCGATCACAAAAATAAAATCCGTTTCGATAGTTTTCAAACCCAGAATCCGTTATTAAATACTAATATTTAATAATATATAATATAATAATATTTCCACAACTATCACACAACGCCGTCTAGTCCCAAGCTAAGCAGAGCTTGTGTTATGGGTACTAGACAACTGATAAACATACTTATATATTTCTAAATACATACATATTATATATAAATAAATTACACCCAGACACAGAACAAATGATTATGCCCATCACACAAACATTTGTCCTGGGTGGGAATCGAACCCACAACCTCCGGCATAGCAGTCAGGGTCACTAACCACTAGACCAACAGGCCAGTCAAAACTTCTTCATACTCAATACTTCTTCATAACCACAAGAAATCTAAAAGTTTGCATGTCCGCCATTAAATTGCTAATGAAAGTTTTGGCGACCATATTGTTCAGACGCACAAGAGCAAACCGAGCGAACCACACCTGATATCAATCCAGGCCAAATGATTTAGGTTAATAGCATCCATTGCATTCGCATCTTTATACCTTCTCCGTATCGAAACGCACTATTTATAAAGTTCGCCGAGATTTATACTAAAGCCTAGGTGTTATAAGTGTTGTGTACACAATGCTGGGTATTTTGGGATCGCGGAGCGCAAAGAGGGCCCGCGCTAACAGTTCAACGCTGGACGGCGGCGCTCGCGTGCGCTCGTGCTCTCGGTCGCGTCGATACCACACGACTCTCGAGTGAGCAGTGATATAGTGACAACAACTGTGTAAGTGGAGTGATGTAACTAATTAATGCTTCGGGTGTCGCTCAGTGCTTCTGTGTCGCAGCAAGGATCAAGTGAAGGTCATAACTCGGCTAACCTCGTAGGGCTGTGCTAACATACTAACGCATGCAGGGTGGTTGTGCGCGAGGGGCGCGAGTGGGCGGGTGTGGGCAGGGAAATTTGATAAGGCGAGCTGTTGGTGCCGCTCGCCACTTTTGTATGCAGCGAGCAAGCGGCCACGCGCTACTATTTTTGACCGGCGTCGGGCGGTATATTTCGGCTACTGCGGCCCGACCGCCTGCTCCGACGCACGCGTCTCCAACCGCCAATCCCTCTCAAATTATGTGAGACTGTATGCTTTGCAGAACCACGAAACAGCTTGCATGTAGCTTTAAAACTGACTCCCAAACCAAGTTATTATTAGATGGGTGTCAATATGACAATCTAAAAATAACAATTCTACATACGCATGATGTGACAGAATTGTTACGTATTTGCGAAAAGATTAATGATGGACACGATTCGTCCCACGTTCGATTCTGTAATAAAAACGATTAACACTTACTCCACGTTTATTTTAATTTGTATTTCTGTGTGAAATTGGCCGAAAAATGGCCGTTGGAAATATGTTAGAAAACTATATGTATGAGTAGTATTGCACCACAATTGTGAAATAAATTAAATAGCTTGTATATAATAATAATAATGCCGAGGTCACACATCGTAAGGTCACGCTGCTAATTGTCAACGCTACACATGACATGTTTTCAGATGCTGTGACATTAGTTCCAGACTTTGACAGACTTGACCTCGATTTTAAATGGGTCCGTACAAAGACCATGTTTAGATTTTTAAATAAGTTTTTTTTTAAATACAATATGTGCACTAGAAAAATCATAAAGAATTATAATGATTTGATAAATAAATAAAAAATGATAACATAAACTGATGAAACATGACTACATAACACAGTCTACGATTTGTTGCTACGCAAGCTACGAGATTTCGTAGTATTGTGCGTAGCACTTTCGTAGAGGATCTACATTTGCTACGCTCGCTACGAATGAGCAACATAATAATATTTATTTTGTGTAGGTATTTGTAATTTTATGTTTTAAATATAATTTTATAATACTAAAACTAGAACTACTAAAGACTTTCCAATGTTTGTATCTCATTGTAAAATAATATATAAATAAATATCGATCGATACTGGTATCAAATAAAAATTGCAAACTGAATTTCGCAATAGTGGGTATAGTAATAATGCCGTTTGAAGCAATCAGTAGCCACAAAAATAAATAATCAGATTTAAAAATATGTAAACAATAAGAAGTCTCACAAAACATTCTAGAAAAGTATCGAACAGTCCTATTTCTTTAAAATATCGCAAAATAACTGCAAATATTTACTGAAATTCCTAGGATTTTTGAAAAAAAGATCGATTTATTTGAAAACTAAGAATTCAGCAGAAGGAATACACATTTCGAAATGTAAAAAGCAAAACTTTATTCCTTCATAGACTGTTACTTACTTCATAGACTATACACATGATATGGGACACATTCATTGGACGTAAAGCTAAGGAGTGGAATTCCCTGCCGGAGTCTGTATTTCCTAATAGCTACAGTACCAGTAGTACTGGTATACAACCTAGGGATTTTTAAGTCAAAAGTGAATAGGTTTCTTCTAGGCAAGCAGCATTCGTACGCAACGAAGTGGTCGATAACCATCATAGGTCCCTATATACTCACCTGACGAGGTGAGATAGTAATGAAGCGAGAGGCTATCAATAATATCAAAAAAAATGTTATTGTCGTTTTATTTTACATATATATAATGATATCTATTTAACCGAACTTGCCTTAGCTTGACCTAGTTAAAAATTAGCTTTTAGAAACGGTCTGTTTTTTCCTCGTGAATGTCAGTTATTGTAGACGCGAAATTGAAGTCAAAGCTAGATAAAAAGTGGCATATGTCCTTTCTTGGGGTTCAAGATTACCACATACAAAATTGGTTCAATTTTATACAAACTGGTTTTGTAGTTTAACGGAGATAGATAGATAGATAGATAGATAAGATAGATAGATAAAATCATTTATTGGCTACAGCACAAAACATGCACCAAAATACATAATGCACACAGATTATAAAAACTAAGCACATAGACAACAACAAAGGAAAAAATAAAAAATAAAATAATAACACATGTAGGTACTTAGACAAAAAAAAAAAGAGAAATAACAAAATAGACCCATAGTGCGGTGTGCATGTCGCGCTGCACCAATGGGAGTCCAGCTCAGCATGTGTCAGGCAAAAATACCTAACGCTGATATTATGCTGGATCCTTGTGGTGACATTCGGACGCTCAGATGGTTTTGAGTGAAAAGTTTTAACGAAGTGGATTTTGTAGGTGGTGAATATGTAGATAAATATATAAAGTTGTCAAAGTGAATAATGTATAAAATAATGTAATGTGCGAGTATGTGTGTGTAATGGAACAAAAAAGGTGAGGTGCGGTGAGTCATAAACAGCATTATTAATATGTATTAACCTATCAAACGCAAGCTACCAAGCGCAATATGTGGGTACGCCCAGCAGACTGTCCCGGAAACAAGGAACACGCAGACCAGCTATATGAAGGACGTATTCGAAATGAACATACCACGTTCTTTCTGTGAGGTGATGAGAAATTGTCGTAGCCTTATTCTGAACGTGTTAACACATTTAACATTCCTAATCGGCGGAGGAACATTGTTCCAGCATTTGGATGCTGCGTACCTGAAACTGCCCCGGAAGGCAGCCGTCTTGTGCGATGGAGTGGACAGTTGTTGCGAGCACTGTCTGATGGCACATTGCCTTTTGCTTGCGATCCAGCTCAATTTATTATAAAGATAAGTCGGCTGTTTGTACTTTATCACCCCAAACAGTAGGCAAGCCAAATGCAACTTACGACGCGACTTCATTCTAAGGATAGAGTGCTTATTTAAAAACGGCGTTACATGAGTTCTTGCTGGGATGTTGAAACAAAATCGAGCACAGGCGTTTTGTACCCTCTGGATCAGTCGATCAGTTCGTGCCAGTAGTCGAGGGCCAATAACGGTATCCGCATAGTTTAGATTCGAAAGCACAAGCGATTCAACAAGCTGGATACGCAACTCTTCGGAGAGATATGGCCTTATTTTATAAAGGACCTTTAGTCGGTAGAAACATGTGCGTACGGCGGCTGCCACGTGTGCTTCGTATCTCAACCCTTCGTCCATATTCAGACCCAAATTAAACATAACAGAAAAAGCATAACAGACAGACAGAGCTACTTTCACTTTTATAATAGGCGCTAGCTACTGCCAGCAGCTTCGTCCGCGTGAAATTTGGTTATTGTAGACGCGAAGTCAAAGTAAGATAGAAAGAAGCCTAAATATCTTTTTACAAGCTTTTACTTAGTTTCACCTGTCCCGATGTTTGTTTGTCATCAAATCTTGCAAATTAAATTTGATCCACTTTCCGGCTACCGATTGAGCTGAAATTTTGCATGCACGTGTAAATCAGATGACAATGCAAAATTATTATGACATGGAGCTGATCTGATGATGGAACCGGAAGGTGGCTATAGGAGCTTGGTAGTTAAACGACACAACCCCATCGAGTTTGGGTTCGTGTGATTTGTCTTGACAAGTTTTAATTATATAGGTATTATACCGTGCTATAAAAGCTTGTTATGAAAAAATATTTTCATTAATAACTTGTTTACGGTTCAAGTTTAGTCCATACCAAATTTTATTAAAATTGGTTCTAAAGTTTAACCGTAAAAGCGTAACAGATGCACAGAGTAACTTTCTTTATAATATTAGTATGCTTCAAGCCAGAACTTTAATACAATTGCTTTCTATAAGTGAAACATTATCATCATCATTTCTAGGCATAGACATAGACCTCTCCAAGCATCACTACGATAACATGTCCAAGGGCCCAAGTCTGCTATTTTTATAAATTCGTCATTCCAACACGATCCCATTGTCAGTTTGCTAAAAGTTTGTAATCTGCTAATTCATAATGATCGATCATTGATCGGTCATTGGTCTTGTATTGTGTAAGTTTGTAATCTGCTAATTCATAATGATCGATCATTGATCGGTCATTGGTCTTGTAATAGATTTGTGGTAGATTGACAATACTGAGCTTATTAAAAGCACTAACTGAGCAATGACGTCGTAGTGGTAGGTCACTGATCAAAGGAACTGTCAAAATGTTTGCAGATTACCGTATACGTCAGATATTCAAGGATATTCATTTGTCATTATGTACGAGATTACCATTCTATGCCATTTCTTTCAATGGAGTGTCAGCGGTTGACCATCGGAAAGTCATAATGACGCCATTATATCAGTAGATTATCAAAACTTGTAATCAACAATTATGAAACCAATGATAGACCATTCTGACACTATTGTAATAGCAGGCTTGAGGCCCTGTGTGTTTGCATCCATCAAATCTCCATGACTCTCACTAGGTCGTCGGTCTACCTTGTGGGAGGCCTGCCACCGTAACGTCCTCCGGTACGTGGTCGCCACTCTAGAACCTTTCAGCTCCATTGACCATCTATTCTGCGAGATCTGCAAATAAATTTAACATTTTTATAATATTAAAATCAACATATTATTATCATCACATCGCATCGCTGCTTTCCATCAGGTGGGATCGCAATCAAGCACTAGTTTACAAGTTACCACCACTACTAAAGGAACACAGGTAGCTTTTAGTCAGTCAAAATCACAGCGGGAACGTGTTGGCAGTGTAGTAGAACACGCTAACGCTGCTGGGAAAGTCGCCACGCAGTACGAAGTCGTAGCCGATGTTCCACAAGGGCGGCCTCAATATTGTTCCCTACGGAACACCGCCCGTGACCGGGGTAGAAGTCTGACACGCCCTTTCACTCCACAGAGAGAGGCAAGTGATTAGATGATTTCCCACCTCAAAAAAAAAACCCAGAGTGGAACGAATTTTTTGAGGATCTTACCAAAAAAAAAACCTGTATTCATCAAAGACATTAGGAGTAGTGTTGCCAGGCGTCCCGATTTGCGCGGGACGTCCCGATTTTTAGGGGTCTGGGGACGCGTCCCGATTTGCACCTAATCGGGACGCTAAATGTCCCGATAAATCAAAATCCAATTATAAGTAATCTGTGACTCAATAATCCATCTTCGTTTATCCATTCCATTCATATGCAGTAAAATGTAACCAACAATATAATTTTAATATAATATTAAAACTTTTAAAACAGCGGGAACCATTCATAACTTCAATATTTTTTTTTAGTTTTTGTCTTTATTCCTGCATCTGAATTGTGCGAAAGACATACCCGGAACCCGGGTATCAGCATTGTGTGGACCGCCCGGGTGACACCAATGAGCTTACGATGGAAGTGTGCCCTGCTCAAAAATAAAATTACTGAAAAAAAAAAAATTGTCCCGATCTAAACCCCTAAATCCCGATTTGTTTTGCCGTCTGTCCCGATTTTCATCCAATCGGACCTGGCAACACTAATTAGGAGGGTTATAAAATTATTTCATAGAAAAACTAAATTCAACCACACAACAATCTCTCATTCGGTCATGCCGCTATGCTATTATAAGCCCATACATTTTATTTTGGGGACACTGCACAAACAAAACAGAGCGAAGGACTGACAGCTTGACAGACGGACAGACAGCGTTGTACGGAACCTATGAGCTCGAATGTAGGACGACATATTGTCGTCTTCGTCGCTTCGTGTGTCATATTATAAGTATAGTTTAATATGGATTAGACAGGGTTCGGTATCGATAGATCAAAGAATTTCTTGGTTGAAATAAGGACACCAAACACGGACTATAAAGTTATGAAAGATGCTACAAGTAAACTTACTGATCACGTTGGTATTTTAGATGAGAGTAACATAAAAGAAAAGGTTAGGAGGAGGAAGTGATCGTGAAAATTGATAGAACCTTGGACAAGGACAGAAAATTAAGTCATTAAAGATAAGACAAATCTCATGAAAAGGTAGGTAATTTAGATGAGAGTGATACAAAATAGAAGGGGGGCAGTGATAACGGTTGACAAAACAGAATGGAACAGAATGGAAAACATGTAGCGTCGCCCCTATGTTACTTTGGACAAGGGCATAAAGCTGATGATGCTGAACACGTTAGTACTTTCTAACTAACTCCATAAAATTTAAGAAGTATGGTAACCGGTCAGTGACTGGGATGAGAAAAAGGGTAGGGACTAGTAGTTGGTTGCAACGGCAAATGATGACTTAACATATGGTACCCTTATTGCAAAAACAAATGAAAAGAACCAATATTTTCGTATTATTATATAATATTATAATTATATTCGGTCAAATCCATAGGTTATTAACTTTTTTACGAAACTATCTTTGTAAATAAGAGTCATAGCTACCCGTTTTACCTGTAGATTTTTCTTTATGAGACGAATCGATAGCTATATTTGACTTAATTAGGCTTTTGCAATAAGAGCACTATATTGATATAAGCACTGCGCTTGGTAGGTATATCGGTTTGCGGTCACAGTCACAGTAAGATAAAGTTGAAATCTGTCGCTATATCGTGACTATAACATATATTTCAATAAAAACTTGTGTAAATGGTTCCTGGAATGTACAAAAATGTGCCTCAACGATAATTCTACAATCTAAACTAAACTGACATATGGCATAGCCGAAACTAAAGGGACTAGCAACATGAAATTTTGCTCAAAGTTTCCTTTTTTTGGCGTAGGCGAGCACTGAAGAGGATTTCCTTAAATTCACCCCCTAATGACATGAAACGGGGGTTATAAAATTCACCCCCTAAGATGAAACGGAGGTCCAAAGTTTGTATGAATAAACGAAATTTTTTAACACGAATTTTAATAAAAAACGCGGGCGAAGCCACCGCTAGAAGCTAGTTTATATAAAAATACAATCTTCTTTACAGTGTCTGTTTGTCTGACTGTACCATGCCGTATGTTTTTACTAACTTCCAAGAACATTTGCGTCTCTCGATTTCTTCGAATCCTTTTGAAGTCTCATTACTTCGCTTCAATTAAAAACATCTTATAAATAGATATGAAATAAAATATCCAATTTCATATGCCCGTATAACCGTTTAGTTTAGTGCGAAATGATTCATCAGAAACAAATGATTGTAGATTCTTCTGAATAGGCTTTGAGCCAGCAAACTGTCAATACTTGGACTGTAGCTATCACGACCTAACACGTTATCGAATGCAATCATTAAGACGGCAGATACTGATGAACTGTTGAATGAACGGCTTGTTTAAATTGTGTGGTATAGTTGAACCTGATTCTGTAAAGTCTGTTTCATTCGTTGCTTGGTCTGGGCCTGGTCGTCCTGAACCGGGGTGCTGTCCCCACGTTGGTGCGGAGGCGGGGTGAATCAGTGGCGAGAAACTGCATAGGAACAATTTGTCTTTTTTTGTGGTAAAAATTATCTAATAACTTTTTCTATGGATAGAGTGAGAAGAAGTGTCATAAAAGTCTGACACTTGACTAAATCCAAGGGGGTGGCCTTGCGATCTCTAGCAGGCATCGGTTCTACCGGGCTCCGTTCATTCTGCTGGCATCTCTTAGCTGGGAAACGCCCTGCGACTCCCAAAAAACATACTAATGGAAAACAAAATGACTGTATTCTATAAGTATCAAAAATTAAATTCGGTCGTCGTCTCAACTTCACACTGGCTAAATGTAAATTAAAAGAAAAAATCACCAATGACAATATTCTCTCATGAAAAATTTTTCAATGTTGTCTTTTTAACATTGAAAAATTACAATAGGTCGATTGGGATTTCTTTATCCCAATCGGCCTACTGTAATTTAAAATTGACGTCAATTCACAAAAAATCTAAGCCAAGAATTATTTCAATTAAAAATACGACTGTTTTGTAAAATCTCGAAATGTCTGATGACGGTGTTGAAGAAGTATTTGCACTACATCTCAGTCAGTCTTAATCTCAATTAAGAACACGTCAGATATAAGGGCAATGACACACGGACCACTTACAGCTGCCACTATTAGTGGCACATTAGTGGCCAGTGACATAAACTTTGAGTAACGCACCGAAGTAACCCTAAAAACTATTTGAATTTTGGGTGCACTTTTGATTTGTTATGTCATAGTTGTTATATTATGTCAAATTTTAACATACTCCTGTTTTGTAGTTAGTTTACTAGTAATTTTTTTTATTAGAAAATAACAAATATAACCGAGTTATTTTTCACTGTTGCAATACCTACAGTCGTAGGTATGAGTTTTTTTGTTACTATGTAAAGTATGACCAGTGACGTCGCTTTGTTCTTCATCATATATGTATTATTAAGTGACCTTCACTGGCTACACATGCGACAAAATTAATGCAATCTCCGACAAAAAGTTGCCGAATCTTACTACTACTGACGAAGTGACGATCGAGAGTGTTCCATGTACGTGCAGCCTAAAGTGCAGTGCACTGCTGAAAGTAAGTGGATCATTGGCCTGCCCCAGTAACACGTGGCGCCACCTGCTGGTCGACTTCCGCCGCGAATTAAATTCATTAAATGCCGATGACCGCCAACTCTTTGACTTTCTAGTTCCCTGGTACAAATTGGGACGAGATTCTTTGAGCTGTCTACATAGTTATAAGTGACAACTGTATTTAAAGTATCGTTGCGGGTTATCGACTGAAATAATGTGATTTGAAACTTTAAAATTGTGAGAAATAAGATACAATAATGTCCCGGTCACCAGGGAGACTGGAAACGTCGAGAGATGTCGTGCGGTGTTCCGCAGGGGTCGGTACTAGGGCCACCCTTGTGGAACATCGGGTACGACTACGTGCTGCGCGGCGACTTCCCTGACGGGGTCAGCGTGGTTTGCTACGCAGACGACACGCTGGTCCTAGCGCAGGGAGAGTCGTACCAGGCGGCGGTCGCTCTAGCGACACGCGGGGTTGCGATGGTCGTTGATCGGATCCAAGAGTTGGGACTCGAGGTGACGCTTCACAAATCCGAGGCGATGTGTTTCCACGGTCGCCAGTCTCGGAGCGCGCCGCCATTGAGTTCCCAACTAACGGTAGGAGGAGTTCACATCGGTGTCGGGTCGACGATGAAGTACCTGGGACTCGTCCTCGACAGCCGGTGGAATTTCGTGGAGCATTTCCGACGTCTGGCTCCCAAACTCAACCGGGCTGGGGCTGCGCTCAAGCGGCTCCTGCCCAACCTTGGGGGTCCAGACGCCTCCTGCCGGAGGCTCTACGTGGGGATCGTTCGGTCCATGGCCCTCTACGGGGCGCCGGCGTGGGCGCCGTTGCTGAAAAAGCAACCGGCGGCCATACTGAACGCCTGCCAGAATGCATGATTTTTTCCCACCATAAAAAAAAAAAAAAAAAAAAAGGGTCATGGCGATAAGGATGGTGCGGGGATACTGCACGGTCTCCCGCGAAGCGGCGAGCCTTCTGGCTGGCCTACCACCGTGGGATCTGGAGGCAACAGTCCTTGCACACATGCACGATATGCGCGTGGAGATGCAACGCCGGGGTGAAAGTCCGCTGCCGCGACAGGTCGCGGCATGGCGGACAGAGCTCCGGCGGGATCTCATGGTGAAATGGCGTCAGCGACTATCGCAACCCAGTGCTGGGCACGCCACAATCATGGCGGTAAGTCCCCTCTTTGAGGCGTGGCTGGAAAGACCTCACGGCGTCCTTACCTTTCGCATGACGCAGGTACTCACCGGACATGGTTCGTTCGGGAGATTCCTGCACTCGATTCATGCGGAAGTGACGCCCGGGTGTCGCCACTGTGCGGAACGCCCGGAGGACACGGTGGAGCACACAGTCGAGGTGTGCCCTGCTTGGGCGGAGCATCGCCGTGCCCTCGTGGGGGCGATCGGCGGCGGAGACCTCTCGCGCCGGACCTTGGTTGAGGCCATGGTCCGGAGCGAGGAGGAGTGGCAGGCGGTCGCCGACTTCTGCGAAGCAGTAATGCTCGCAAAGGAGGAGGCCGAACGCATAAGGCAACGGCGTTATCGCCGCCGCCGTCGCCGGGATTCTGATCCCGATTTCCGGCCAACGTAGACGCGGGCTTGCGGACAGTGAGCAATGGGTAGCTCGCTGTCCGGCCGTCCGGTAACTGTCCGGACCAAGCCCAAGTCGTCGACGGCGCGCACTGTTCCCGCGCGCCTCAAGGAGTTGTCAGCAACAGCAGGGACCCAGCCGGGTCGAAGCCTACTGGGGCCAGGGTTATCCGAAAGGGCGCTCGAGCCCCGGTATGAAGGCCAGAAGGAACGGGGTGGGTCTTTTAGTCAGTAAGAGTCTGACACTATCTCCCGCTCCGCCCAAGGGCGGGGGATGTCAATGCATGATTTTTTCCCACCATAAAAAAAAAAAAAAAAAGATACAATAATGTGATGAAACAGTTGTTGGCCCCAGTCTATAATAAAAAATAATTGGAATAATGAGGCAAGTAAAAAGGGGAAAAATCTACTAAATATTAATTCAGTCAATGGTTAGGCAATAGGATTAAAAAAATGTGGAATGCCGACCGTATACCGAAAGATGTAGCGTTGTAAGTCCCCTTAATGTGGATCGATGATCTGGTGAGGGCTGCAGGAGTCTAATGGATGCAAGAAGTATAAGACCTAATCATGGTGACATTTGATTGAGGCCTGTGTTCAGCAGTCCTCAACTTATGGTTAAAATTATGCGTAGGAGATTTTAAACCAAACAATTATTGATATTTGTTTTTTAACACACTTTTTCTTGCTCACTAAGCTACAGCTAAGCTAAGCTTTCCAAAAGAATAATTTCAATGAATACAGATATAAAAGCGACTAAAATAAAACGATTATAAACACCGCTACGGCCCGGACTAAGCGTTTCACCTCGTCGTGCACCTCAATTTGCATGCTGCGGTCTCTTCCCGTCCAATTATAATTTAGATGTCTTCCAGGCTGGGCTCTTAATAAACTAGTGCGCCTCACCTTAAACGATTGCATCACTGCTTATCATCAGGGCCTATCGTAGTCAAGAATTAGTTCATATTATTGAACGTAGTCGGGTAAAAAAAAAGATTACACATTATTCAGTAGTAGGAACGTCGGAGTAGAGCATAATTTTTTTGTTTGGGATATGATCAAATAACCCTTCCCGCTATGGAGGAGTATCAGACTCTTATTGACTAAAATCCACACGTATTTCTCCAACTGCCCTTTGCATTCCAGAGCTGTGGTGACTCTTTGACTCTCTAACTTGGAGACATTTGTGAGATATAGGCTGAAGGATGCCAACAAACTAGAAGGAGGGGTTGGCCGTGGAAGAGAGAGTCTCATCAGTGAAACGACGTACCTAATGAAATGATACTCGGAAATATACCAGCTTCATGTATTCGTTTGTAGTATCGTATAGAATTTCTGCCTTCCTTTGATTAACTAGGACAAACTCTTCTAAGAAACCCTAGAATGTAACAAGGAATCAATCACACAATATACTGAGAATTTCGTGATTGCTTCCGTTTCAATATGTGCTTTGTAGTTTCATAAAATCAAATGAAGTTCTTGGAACTTTTAGTAATGTATCTCCAGACTGAAGCTATCAATTTTACAAAACATAAATGTGACATGTAGGATAAAAGTTTTCTCAATATCATAACCGGGTTCGTTAGTGGAACTGATTGCGCTTACATAACATTATCAGTCTTCTGGTTCCCACTGCTGGGACTCAGGCCTTCTCCTCTAGAAGAGAGAACGTAATTCACCAGTAGGTATATGTTGGCCAATGTCACATGTCGTTGAAGTACGTATTGGTTCTAGAACATGCCAATATCCTCACTTTCATGTTTTACTTTTCTGCTTTGAGAACTGTCATGGTGATGAAATATCATAAAGCAATACTGGGTTTAAACCCATGACCTGCATCTGCATGTTACCATCAGGCCACCACTGCACACTAGCGCAATGGTAGGGTTCATGGTCCTAAAACACAAAAGACACCTATGTTAGTAGTGATTTTAGCCACGAAAAGTGTAACACGCCCTCCCGCTCTACCTTAGAGCGCAAGAAGTCATAATTTCTCATCTAAAAACAACAAATGAAATCTTCCATTTAATAGCACCACTTAAGAGAAAATGTCATAAATACTTCTTTTTTGAAGGTGTATTCATCAAACAACTATAAATGGGGCAAGAGGAAATGTCAGACATTTAATAGACTAAATAAAATCCAATCACGCATGTTCTTTCAGTTACCCTTTGCGTTGACAAAATGTCACGTGCCAATAATATTAAATCGAATAACAAATCTCTCTCGTTAATATCATGCTAGGAGGCTGGTAGCTTGCCAATCAGATAGCAACAATCAGATAATATGAAGAAAGTATGTTTTTAAAATGTAATAGGCTACATTTGCCAAATGTTAAAAAAGAAGTTGCAGGTTTTATAGCCCCACGTGTAAACCTTGGGTTTGTTGGTTCAAATCTTTCCTGTGTTGTGTAATATACCAACCGTTAAATTTTCCATGACCTTTTTTTCAATGGCAAACATTATAATAAATAGGAAAATTTTATATGATTGGATGGTACAAATAACACTAATAATTTTATAAATACGTAGTTTTTTTTTTTTGTTCGTAGGAGGTAATCTCTGAAAGTACTAGTCCGATTTCTACAATTTTAGCGGCTATTTTATGTACGTGGGCAAAGCTGTTGGCAAAAGCTAATATTTAAATAAAAATAATATAAAATATATATAAATATTTAAATAAAAATCAATGCCACTTTTCGTTGTAATTTTATAACTCAAGAACGGCCTACCTATCCAAACCAAATGTTTAGGCTTTGTTCGGACTATTTAGTAGATGGTTTATGTGAAGTTTGATAGGGTAGAGTAGGGTAGTGTAGAGAAGGGTAGAGTAGGATAGAGTAGGGTAGAGTAGGGTAGAGTAGGGTAGAGTAGGGTAGAGTAGGGTACGGTAGAGTAGGGTAGAGTAGGGTAGAGTAAGGTAGAGTAGAGTAGAGTAGGGTAGAGTAGGGTAGAGTAGGGTAGAGTAGGGTAGAGTAGGGTGGAGAAGGGAAGAGCGGGAGCGAAGCCGCGCAGGCAAAAGCTAGTCAAACATAAAAATTACTGAAATTCTTGCATTATTAGACATGTTTTCATGTCTCAAGCACCTTTCATTTCTCTTCTTTAATTCTTTATTGTACACTATAACAACAAAAAATAAGTGGATAGCTAAGTTCATGTACATAGGCGAGCTTAAACTCAAAGTTGAGTTTTCTTCCAGCAAACCATTGAGCGATAGAGAGAGTTCTCTTTACCATTTACTTATTTCTTTTTTCTTAAATCCACTCTATTCGACACCTTACTTTCTATATTTACAGTTACTCTTTTTTTTTCAAATTTTTAATTATTATGATGACTTTAAGTTTTAATATTACTTTTAAATCTACCAGTATACATTTCTCTTATTTCGATATGTTTAATTTAGGTATAGTTTAGATACAGTCACTTTATTGACTGACTTTATCTATAATACAATATACATTTATAATAAATCTGTAGATGTTTTTAGGCAGGCGCGGATCACGTAAAGTGTACGAACACAAATTTAAAGTGGTATGTAACTTGATATATTACTTAGGCTTTGTTTCATCGCAATCGGTTGACTATGTGGAATTCCTTGCTGGAGTCTGTTTCCTGATAGCTACACTACGTCGAGAGTGAATAGGTTTCTTCTAGGTAAGCGCGTTCCATCGTCGACCGCATCGTTGCTTTCCATCAGGTGAGATGGCGGTCAAGCGCGAACCTACCAACAATAAAATATAATATATATATCAAAAGACATAGGTACTACATTCATTCACTGTTAGGCGGTACGAAGTGCGCTGGGTTGATTATGATGATGATTAATATTTCTATTAGTAAAGACTCTTGATATTCATAATTAAAATTTTCCCCAAAACAAACCGTTGAAATCTATGCCAGGGTTAAATAAAACTGCCAGCATTTGTGTCTTCTCAAAAAAAAAAAACAACATAAATAAACATATGTATAATAATAAATCTATACGAAGGATAGTTACGGAATGAGGATGTTTATTTTCAAAGCTATTTACGAACAAAATATTACTAGCAGTATCGAAGTCAATATTAAAGCGAACGGGTGAGATGAAGCCATATTTTTGGCCGCAATGTCTTTAGGCGAAGCAATAACTAAACTGAATGATGTTAACGCGCTCTTAAAAGATCACAAATGTCGGTTTCATGGTATTGTTTCGTCTGCTTTAAGACCACCCTGACAATTTAAGAAAATAGGAGAGAACTAACAACATTACTAACACAAATATTATAAAAAAAGACCATGTTACACGTAAGATTGGTTGATGATCTGTAGACGATTGTACAAGATAAAGATATACACCCTCTAGGAACCAAAGCAAGAACTAGTAAGATGATATATAATTGATAGACTGACCGAAGTGTGTAAGAAGTGTAAGGCTGTCTCCTGGATTGTTGGAAACAGTCATCACGGCTCTAGGATGAAAAGGGTAACTGAAAGAGTAGGAGAAAGGAAGGTTTTTGACAGAAAAAATCTGACACTCTCTCTAACTCTACCGAGAGCGGATAGAATTTTATTGTTGAAAATTGGTTACAAAAAAAAATAGCTTAAGACTATCATAGTACATTTTTATACGGGTGGTGAAAATTTGTTATTGTTACCGAGGCGGCAATCACTGAAGGCTACAGTAAAGTACATTTCCATGTGTATCGAACGAAGTTATACAATACACATACGGAAATTTATATAAAAATAAATTGACGCGCGACTCGTGGGGGTCACTTAGCGCCTTGCAAAAAAAAAGTAAATTGTGTGCCTAAAAGCGATGGAATAACAGAGGATTTTTGAATAAGTGTATTGAAATTTCGTTTCCTGCGCACAGTTAAATATGCCACCAAATGACAATGACATTGTTTTCGATCTAAGAAGTTGTGTCTAGTGAAACACGAAAACATTATAAGTAATTCTTTTCTAACATTTGTTTTTTTAAACTACCTTGAGGTACACGTGCCGACAGCTAGTCGAAGCCAGTGCCAACAACAAGCTTGAGAACCGTCTGTTATCATCTGCATCAACCCGATCACATTACAACTACTCAGCCATCAAAGCTAGCGATCATCATCGCAGCCAATACATTCCGAACCTTTGTCTGCAACTTTTATATCACTGAAGACATTAATCGCACTTGTCACTTCATGATAATAATTTGTTCAGCCCAATCGTTTACTGCTACCAAGTAATTAATGTCTCTCTCTTGGCTACATGTTGGCCTCTGATTGACAAATACACCTGAAATTCTTTCTACCTGCACAGTTTGGGAGTGTTTGCCAATTGACATTTAGGTAGGTTGAAAATAGTTAAAATTGGTTTAGGATCGTTCACCTAGTTACAGGTTTCAAACCGGGGAAAAGAACAGATATAGCTACCATTTTTGATGTTAGTAATGTATGGCTACTGCAAAGCGTTAAAGATATACTCGTAAAAAAACGCATTTAGAATATGCAGAGATCCTAGATTTATTATAAAACACGCGTATAGAGTCAATAGAATATTTTATTGACTCTATACGCGTAAAAATATATTATTCACGAAAAAAATTTAAAAACATTGCAACAGAAAATTAAATAGTCCATAAAAAAAGAAATATGACCAATAAATTATGTAACATTAAAAATAATTAATAAGGCAAAAAATGGCACAGAACCGAGAACAATGGAAGGTATGGAGCGATACTTTGCCCAGCAGTTGTACGATATAGGCTAAACCTATTAATAATAACAACTAATTATTGATTCATTCACAAAATAAATAGTCAGTTCATTAAAATCTACATACTATGATCAAAAGTTACAGTAAGCTGTCTTGATAGACAAGAAAGAAATAAGTGTTTTAATTATTTTATTGTGTAAGTGCTGTGCACGCCTATAAGTGACCAATTCACCGTAATATTTAAGGTTCTTTTATCTGTAATGTTATTCAGTGAATGAGTCGTTGGTGTGTCAATTTTTAAATAAATAAAGTAGATATGTACTTATTTAGTTATACATATATTATGCGAGTATCATGTTTTGAGTCTCTTGTTGTGGTTAACCTAGCTCTTTGTTTTCGACGAAACGATTTTGTAACAAAACAAATATTTCGCAGAAGAGACGACGAAGTAAGTCAGTAACATCGACGATAAATATATAGGATTGGTGATGTAACTGTTTGTGAATTAGATAAGACTGATGTAGAGACCAATTTGCCGCTAGACACTTTCAGTTTATCGTCAAATAAAACACTACTGAAAAATCAAGGTATAAATGAAGAGCAAACTCACAGTATTCCAAATACAAAACCAAACAACAAGTAAAAAGTACGACAAAAGGTACGGACGAGGGAGGGTCTCCGAACGACAAGTATAAACTTGAACTCCGATATAAATTCTGATTAAAATTTATCGGAACTGAAATCAGAATCAAAATTCCAAAATCAACTGGATGTTCCAAACTTTGCGTAACTCGGTAACATCTCTACACTCTACAATGTACATATATGAAGTTACAGATAAGTCTACATTTAATGGTTTCTTCGTCACAGATATTTTACCAGCTAACCCAGCAAAATGTTTTAAGCCAGGGTAATATCATCACTAGAGGCCGGATTACATGCAACATAAAAAGCTATATATGCAAGAAAAATGCTTAAAATATGTACGGAAATTAGCAAAATATGCAAATAAAATTTTAAGAACCCAAAAAAGATGAAAAGTAAGTTTTAATTTTTTTACTTCTAAATCAACATCAAATTTTAGTTAGTTGTAATTAGCGTAGGGTTTTATTATTATTATTTTTTTAATTTACTGTAATTATAGTTTTTAGTTGTGTATGTAATAAGTTAAATTGATTTAAAGTTAATAAATTGTTCTAAACGTTATAAGAAGATGATTAGTAACATACAATCAGAAAATTATCATACGATAGGCAATAATGGGTACAGTAATATTACACGTCATTAATATTACATCTACACTAATATTATAAAGAGGGAAAATTTTCCCTATAGTCTATTGTAATGAATAAACTCAAAAACTACTGTGCCGATTTCAAAAATTCTTTCACCATTCATAAGCTACATTCACCCTGAGTAACATAGGCTATATTTATTGCCCGTGCGAAGCCGGGACGGACCGCTTGTATTTAATATTTTTGTAAACGTAAACAATCAAGTATTGTTCCAAAAGTTTAGCGGTAAGATTGTGTCTTCGGATTTGTGATATGATCACTTTTATCGCATTTCGGAATACAGGGTGAGTGCAGTACACGCACTCGGAATTTTTTTGTAAAAATACCGATAATATGCATTTTAACTAGAATTTACGTAAAATATGCTATTACCGCTGAGGATGGCTTAAATATGTAAATGCATATGCAAAAGCATATAATTCGGTCCTTAATCATCACCATTTCACCCACTACTGAATTAGGCCCTTTTTTCTTCCCTGCCTAGCTCTTTGTATTCTACGTCATTCATCCAGCTGTTTCTTACAATTATTACAATGTTGCTGTTCTTGTGTAGTAAATATATAATCTGTATAATCTATCTCTTATTATTTATAACGTATTAATGAAGACGATTATGAAATCGCGTTCCCTTTTACCCTTGAACAAGAAATCAAGAATATGCAGAGTGCATTCCAAATCTCTTTGAGAACATTAACCTAATAATATCCTCTATTATAGAACAGTTGCATCAAATGATCCATTAAATTATGTAGGATTAACAATATTATCTAATTCCGAAAATATTGCGTCAATTTCTAAGAGCCTGGAAACAACCTTGGACCAAATGACATAACCCAAATCCTTGAAAACAAGTTCTTAGTAATAATTTTCAAAATGTTTGTGTTTATGCATCAAGAATCGTTCATGCCAAAATATCTGACACTATTCCAAGATGCTTGCAACTCATAAAATTATCCGTTTAAACATTTTATCAGACAGCGAATAAATGTCGTCTAATTAAGTATTAAATAGGTTTTACTGTGCCTCGTGTCTCGTCATTGATTTTATATCATCATTTGGTTTATATTCGTATGATTTTAGTGTTCTTTGAATTAAATTTAATTGGTTGAGCTCGTTTTCATATTATATAAATAAAATTTTATGTTTTCAGCGTAAGTGTAACAGAAAATTTAAATGTATACACATATTTTAAATAACAAAATAAAATACGGTCATGTAAAAATTTACTCGTGAGTACCTATTACAAGTAATAAACTAAATCAAAAGCATATAATAAACTAAAATGAAGTCCAACTGGAATAACGCTTCTCCAGTTTTTTAATCATTTTTAATTTCCTGTTTACGATGTGGTTTTCAATCCTAAATATTTGTAACCAGTATTTTTTATTACAAACATAAGTAATGACTCATTGCCGATAGAAGGACTCTCTTTTTACTTCTTTCTATCTTGGGCTACTGATCTTTCTTCAGTTCTCAGAGACTCCATCCAGCTCATGCCGCCATCTACATTAGGACCTACCTCAATGTCATTTACAACATAGAGTTTAGTCTATACTCATACTCTCTCCTCCAACATAATTTAGTTTAAACAATACCATCTCATTATAACCGATATAGAGAATGGCTGCATGCGTCTATCAATATTCAAAATCATTGTATACAATACCGATTGTTATAATTTACAATCCACATCTTGATTTCTGGCAATAGATCGAAAACAGAATTACGAGCTTAAAGGTGGCTTTGTATCTCAAAGAGCTCATTGACCTGTAGTCTAATGACTTTATGTTTGGCATCATAGACTATCAATGATTTCCTAAACGAAATCTATATTTCATAACCTGTTGAACTGCTTATCGATTCTAACTGCCTACTGAAATGTGGTTGCGTTGTTTTTTTTATTGCTATACCCAAGTATTAAGAAATTCTACACCAACATAATCATTATCATCTTTCTGCTTTTGTGTAATTTTTACTTAGTGCGGCGTACCACGTTTTCTTCCTTCATTCTTCTGTATCGACTATCACGTTATCATTAGCTCCTTTTTTAGTTAGTCCCATCATCCCTCATCTTACTATAGTTGTTAATTGTGACTTGGTATACCGGCACTACATGATTTTCTCTTTCATTCTCTCTTATCAACCGTCGTGCTATTATTCACTCCCTTTAGTTTCTTAGTTAAGTTAGTCTTATCATCATCTTCCTGTTGTTGTCCATTGTTATTTGTGGCTGGTACGAAAGGTTTTCTTTTTCACCTAGCAACCATCATGCTAGTATTCATATTGCATATGCTAGTATTATTTTGCATATTGGTTTGAATAAATTTAACTTTAGAGAACGTCGTTATTTTTGTCAATTTTACCTGTGAGATAGTCTCTTTCTAAAGTTAAATGTGCGATATTAAAATGTATGCTCCCATGATGGTAATTCATATTTCATAAAATGAATTTATTTTAAAAAATATGTCTCTGAAAAATGTAATGCTTAATCTGCCAAGTTTCAATAAAGCAGTAATTCTATACACGAAGTATGTTTAAATTGCATATTCAAGTATTTACTTTTAGTGAGATGTTTACAGGTGGATATTCTTTATCTTTAACTTTTTTACCACTGTTTCTTGTTCTCTTTATAGACTGTATTTTGCCATCTGCTTTTGCAACTCTCTTTCTTCTATTTTCTCTATCATTTCAGTTGAAAGATGTCCACGCTGTATACAAGTCACCCTCTCTTTAGTTTATTTTCAGCTTGGAGATTATATCCAATGATTTCCAGATTCAGTTTTAAAAGTAATCCCATAAGCCTTTCTTATGGCAAACCAGAATAACTTTCATGGTCTATCAAACGACCAGAAACAGCGAAATAAAGCTTTTCCTCGGATTATTTCACACGTGTTGTGTAACGTTTTATGTTTCCGTAAAACATAGTTCTAATGGACTGTAAACTGTGCTTTTATTTCAATGAATAATGTTCGTACAAAAAATTGATGACCATCAATTAATTCAAAATAGTTTTAAAAGGTGGGCCTGGATGCCTGGGACACTTTATGAAGAAAGTTGGGTTTAAATTCATATACGAGTACTATATTGTATAGAAAGAGTATGTAATACCCGTATACCTTTTCTCTGTAACCGAGCTTGCTCTGTAAACTAATTGAATTTTATTTAGATAATGATATGAAGTGAATATGGTAATATTGTGCACAGCAGTATTATTTTGTATCTTTTGAATAATATTTACCATCTCCCTTTTTATTACCATTACCCTTTGCATTTACAGAAAAGTCATTATTAAGACTTAACCAATATACTATCAACAGGTAAAATTCTATCTCACAAAATCAAAATTAAAAGCATTTATTTCAAATAGACCATTTACAGGAACTTTTGAAGAGTCAAATGAAAAGTGATGCTAAATTGCACGTTTCAAAGCGTAGATCTCTTTGGAGAAGAACTCCATGAATCCCAATTCCACCAGAATAACCAACGCGAACCTACGCGAACGTTGATCTAACCAGAAAATTCTCCGCAAAACTGTTACTTGTAAAAGCAGTTCTAACCTTCAGTGAGTGAGACAAAAATATCGCACGGGTGAACCGACCGAACTATTCATAGACGAATTCATAGCAACAGAAGGCCTTAGCATAAATATTTTTCACACAAGATTATCACCTGTCCTTTTCGCACTCAAGCGGAAATATATCTAGTGTCTCCCTCTCGATGGCCGCAAGCCAACACCCCGTCAAAGTAGTTACGAAATATGAAATCTAATTATGAAAAATGTTTTAAATATATATATTGCAGTAGCCAAAATGACTGTTTGCTTGGGGTCATTGTTAAATGAATACGATAAGGTGATTCAATTGCAAAATCGTAAGCGTATGTAGATTCATGTCTATTTGAGTCTCCTAGATTTCTATCTATTCCCGTACCGACGAATGAATGAAAAACAGACTGCTATTCGTTGTTTGTCGTGTCTCGCAAATTGAACTTGTTACTAGACCAGACTTTGATATCGGTTTTTACCTATATTTCTTTTAGTTACCAACCTTCATTAACAAGAACTACTTCTGCATCGTCAAGTTTTAATCATCATGTTATCATTTGACCTAAAACTTTCATGACCTGTTCCTCTTCTACAATATTTATTTATTTACTTTAAATTATGTAAATAACACCATTACAGCTAACGCCAATGCGATGTTATTACCAACTATACATATATATTCAAAGAAATAATAAATATATTAACCATTAAATTAACAAAAACAACACAACAACAACAGAGTTAATTAATATGTTTTGCTCTACTTCAATTTAAATTACCTGCAAATCAAGTACAAAACTTATATTAACCAGTTTAAAAATATTTTTTCAAATAATCGATATTTTTGAAAATATATCAACAAGATGCAAGATGCTATTATCCAAATAGGAATTCCAATCCACCTCCATCTCAGTGTAGTAAGCCAGTAGGTAAGCCATTGATAAATGGACATTGCACTAGCAGCCACTTTAAAAATCAAAACATTGCACACATTACACAATTTATGTTCTTTTCTTTTATTTTTGTTTTATCATGGACTGGTGAATTTATGTTTTCAACAATATTAGAGCCTGCTCTAAAGCCAAATCTTCTTCTTCATCATCATCATTTCAGCCGATACACGTCCACTGTTGGACATAGGCCTCTCCCAAGAGTCGCCATATCGAACGTTCCTGTGCGTCCCGCATCCATCGGTTTCCCGCTACCTTCAACAGGTCATCGGTCCACCTTGTAGTAATCCTTGTCCATCCTTGTAATCTTCTTCTTATCTAAATAAAATATAAGAGAAACTGATTGACTATCATATCGACACACAGCTAAAACGACAAGTACTAGGAGCGAAAAATTTTGCAGTTTCCTTTTATGACGTAGGGGAGCACTAAGAAAGGATTTTCCAAAAACACCCTTTAAAGGGGTGAAACGTGAGCTCGGAGTTTGTATGAAGAAACCTACTATCACGTAGGCTTAGCCGCTGGCAGAACCAAGTAAAATATAAATATTAACCCTTTATTCTGAAAAAAAAAGTTACATGATTATAGAGTCTAAACGTGATTATTATTATTATACATGTCCTTTATTCAGTATGCCTCTTATTATAGGTCTCTTCTAACATTTTCTACTTGGTTCTGTTTCACTTTATCCTTCTTTATTGATGTCCAGCTTCGAGTTTAAGGTCGCCTTTCTATCTTCTACGTTGACGTCTCCTATGACGTTTCCTAATCGTTTAAGTCATTTAAAAGTGACCCAATCTCAGTCACATTGTACTTTTAATATCATGCTGATTTAGCAATGACATTGTGTTGAATAACACTATATATATACACATATTAGTAGCAAACTACTACTCAATATCACATAATGTACGTGCTTTACCTAATACTTAGACATATACCTAGATATTCAAAAGATGATTATCACAAAGGAAAACTAACAGATTCTAATGGATGATCGATATAAATATAATCAACCTTTCAATGTTCACCTGCTAGGAGATATGTCTCCGTATTAACACGGGCCCAGTGCTGGTTAGTGGATGTCTATGTCTTAAATTTGGTTTCAGGATATATCGGTTTTCACTATGCTTTCTTTCTTTGGTTTGTACACGGGATATGATAATAAACGAATAATAGATTTTAAATTAACTTTTATGTGCGAATATTTTCTTGTAGAAACAATATGTCTTTGTGCCACAATCATTTTAATTTATCAAAAGCTACAATTCGTCGAATCCTATTTTCGTTGCTGCGTTATTTGCCATTACGTGAATTCGTGTATTTCTGAATTTATCAATAACAGATGTTAGTCGTAACTAATAAGGCGTAACCATCGTTTTGGGCTATGATCGTTGTTTCTAGTAACGCTTATGGATTATAAACAAATACTTCTTGTTTAACAGTATTACTAAGAGTTCTTAAAACTCAACCTCTTCACCTCTAATGTGGTCTTCTATGTGAACAAATGTCTTGACAATGAATAACATTTGAAACCCTGAAGATATTCTTATTATGCATGCTTTTGTAGAGGAACGCATCGTTTAACATACTGATCTCAACTAAATAAACATCGCGACAATGGTCGTATCGTAATGTACTGTAAAATTGTCAGATCTAACTTTTCTTGTATCGGTTTACACTGTCCCATTTATCATACGCTTCATCAATTCTAAATCTAACCTCGTGACTTAGGTGTCTTACTCCCATAACAATCAGACTCATGTTTTATTTTAATTGTTCTTGGACTGTCTCATCTCCTGAGCTTTTGTATTTGATATCAAGGTCAGGTGAAGTTTTGTTTGGGATTTTCTAACAAGACTTTCTTAGTACCCACTCTAAGTGTGAGTTTCTCCACAATTGATGACAATAAGCTCCTAAAGAACTCTTATTGTGAATTTAATTCTACATCTTACTCTTTGAAAAATATAGGTTTTATGTTATCTTGTTTATGTATTGTGTTGCAAATCAAACGCTTCTGTCAGTAGTAAACCGATCATCATCAGTCGTGACTTGTCGTGGCATTGCTAAATTACTCACAATGTCACAGTTTATTTTAAAATTTCTAAACATTTTGGCACCAGTGCAACGGATAAGCCGTTGGAGAAATTAGCGTCAACCTCGGCGCATAGGTGATTTTAATTTGCGACAGTATTCAAATAATTTGTGCTTTAATTAATTGAATAGTATTTAAAATTTCATTCACATCCGCTATTGGGAATATTTTTTGTTTTTGTTTGTTGACGAGTTTAAATTCGGGTGAAAAATTTAGCATTTGATTCTACAGATTCAAGTAGTATTGCCAAATCGAAACTATTTATATAAACGAAATCTTATATTGATTACGATTACTATTTGTCATTGTGAATGTTGATTTGTAAAGTAAACTATAGACAAACAGTTCCATTCAATCATATTATACAATCTAACTTATAGATACTATGTACAATGTCATGTAATAAAATGAAAGATGTCTCATGATAGTAAGCAATCGAACAATAAACATAACATCCAATATTCGTGCAGCGTGACAAAATTCTCTGGTCCAAAAAAAAAACCATTCCTGCTCGAGCAATTTCATTCAGTTCTTGGGTTGCATGAAAATGATTTTCCTTTAATATCATCTGCATCGCGTGGGTGGAACACGACATAAAATTAATTAGGCTTTGGTTAATATATATGCAGAAGTATTCATTATATGCTTTGGGTAACTCTCTTCTATTACACGTCAGTTACCTTACTTTAGACTCCCTCGTCTAATTTTCACCAGACTTCATTGATCACGTCAACGGTCATCATTCCACTATTCATTTCTTTTTTAATTTATGATTTGAAATGACTACTCAGCACATTCACGTGCAAGTTCGGTGCCTGTACTCTTATCCTCTTGTTGAACTGTACAAATATTATTGTCTATTTCTGATACCCACTGTTGCTGTTCTATTATTAGTTTATTGATGTGACTACCAGTACTCTTTTAGATTTGATGGCAGGTATGCGTGTCGTAATGTTTCGGTTAAAAAAATTTAGTTCTAGTTTTTTCTAGTGTTCTGTGAACTATTCTTTGGTATTATATTCAATATGGTGATAGTTGTTAGTACTTGCTTGTAATTAAAATTTTACTTCTTTTTTTCATAGAACTTTAAATTTTTATTTCCATCATTATTTACATTGTTTAATTATGAGTCTGCCATGTCACCACCATACTAAATAAAAATGTTTTGGGTGAGTTCAATATGAGCCGAGATATAGATTATTAAGCTATATTATTATTTATAAGATATCACAAAATAAATGTTTTACATTTATTTTGTGATATCTTTAACGAAATACATTAATTTAGCGAACTATTTGTATGGCACCATTTTTTCGGTAATCTTTTGAAATCTTGGCCTGTCTTACATTAGTTGGCTCCTCCGCTATTTACCTCACATTGTTTAACAAACAGCTGATGATATTAACGAACATTTGGACAACAGTCCGCCTACATGCGTACTTGTGCTAATTATATTCGTCACTCACTATTTAACTAATTGGATGACAGCCTGTATCATTAGTAATAGTACACAAAATATCTTCACAATCAGTATTATTCTGGGAATTGTTTTTCTTTAAGAAAATAATGTATTTTTAGAGGATATTTTTGTGTTGCTGTTTGGCTACTACTCTGATTTTGTCATTGTTATTACGGAACATTACCTAAATTATATTAGAATTAATAGAAATATCTTTTATCAGATTTAGATGACATATCTGAAATCTAAAACATGTAACGTTAAAAATGTGGTCATAACAACAAACCGCTTATGTTAAAGAGATCATCAAAAAATGAAAGAGACTAATAGTCACGACAAATTATTACACTGACTAAACAATCACTGTCAAAGGTGTCTTGAAGTTTGAACAATAGCAATTCAAAAGACTTCTAAAGAGAAAAAAATGGCTCTTCCGTCACAACAGAAACTTTCAGATGTTTATTCAAACAATAACATTATTTATTTCATTGATTTATTTACTAAATTTCTTTTTATACTAAGACACACATAATATGATAGTGTTCTTCTCAAGATTTATAAAGATGACCAACACATAGGTATTGTATAAGACATGAAGGTTAATCTTTTATTCATTAATATTGTGAGTAATCATGTCTCATGACAAATTGTTGCTCAGTATTTATGTTTAACACCTGTCCTAATCCATAATCGAAACATGATACAAATTAAGGGTATCTGAAATTGCTAGCCAACTCTCAGCATCAATCATCTATGACTAAATCTAATCCAAATTATTCGAAAGAGTCACTGTGACCCAACTGACGGAATACGTGTGTTTTAGTAAGTAAAAGTCTTACACGAATGGGATCTTGTTCCGTCCAGAGCGTCTCGATGTTATAAGACGACTCCCCAATCAAAAAAAAAAAGTATAAGTAGGTAATTTGTTATAACAAAATCGTATTTATTAGTATTTTTAAAGCTAAATTTATGAATGGTTTGTAACGAAATATGATATAGACACGGTTTTAATCGGTCATCAATTGTTTAATAGTCAGAACTAAGCATCGTTAAAAAGTCATCTACGATAATTAGTTTTAAACATACATGTGAAATTAGTTACTGTTACTCTTAGCCTGTGTCATACCAGTGCTTAATATATGTAGGCATCTCATCATAACTATCGATCCTCAGGTTAGGGGGTTAATATTGCCCACTAGTCGTTTTTTGCCCAGTTTGACCTGCTATCACTTATTGTTAAGTAAAAAAAATTTTATACAATTGTTAAAAATACATCCACAAGTTCAAAGTCTAAATTCCCATTAAAAGTATCAGAATCCTATTAACGTAACCGTTTGATCATCTAATCCAACCTAAGAGTATGAGTCACCGGTCCGCATGTACGTCGGCATCACGCTGTGGGCTGCGCGGGTGCATCTTGTTTGCCAGATCACGTGAACTGAGTAATTGATCATTTGTTTGTGTATCAGTAGTTGTACCAACATTGGAGGAATCGTTTATCGGTTTGTTGAATCAATATTTGGAGATGGTACACTATCTTGTAAAATATCTATTTACTGGACGTACGGATATTAATGAAAACGAATTTAAAAACTGTGATACTGTCTTTGAATTGATTGATCCTGTTGTTTGGTTAGTAAACATTTAAAATGTTCAAGATAAAATGTTGAATGTAGTCGCGAGCCCACATTGTGTTCATGCATATTTATGTGAAAATTATCTTCGTGTACGTAAGCACTATATTATTTGTATTTACTACTAGCGACCCACGCAAACTTACGAAAAAAAAATGTACGTGAACTTACACACACTTACAAAGCCAAACTGCCTTGGTGAGATATAACAACTATAGCTAGTTATATATAAAAAACACTCGGAAATAAGAAAAATTTAAAACAGAATTATAAAATTTCGTATTTAAGGAAAATTTCATTAAGCACTGAAAGTAACAAAGATACTGATGATGCAAATTCTATAGCTGCTGAAGTTTAAAATGTCAAATCGAAAGTTAACAAAGAAATTAATTATGCAGATCGATGTGCAAAAAATAAATAACAAGAAAGAGAGTTCCAACCATACGTATTATTTATAGAACACCCTTTCGGTGTTCTATATACGTACGGTTGGAACTCTAATATCAGAAACACTAAAGAAATTAAACACAGCAGTCAATATCAGAATGTAGGTGTGATAGGAATGAGACGCCCATCCGGTTTCAAAATCCCATACCTGCATATACATTCCTTGGCTGATCTGTACTGTCTAGCATACCTAGTTAGCATTCCCACCCACCAACGGATACCGTCATAGCTCAAAATCTATTCTACCAGGATGTTTTGTCCCGTTATCCAAAATATCTTAAAAGTGGGTGGTACAGATTATTTGTTTTCTCATTCTTCGGCTGTTTGAATTGGATTTCTTGTGATCTTAACAACTCATTCATGCTTTGTGGTGATGATAATAATAGAGCAATTATTAATGATACAATTATAAGTTGCTACTGCTTGAATACTTTGTTCTTTGAAAATAAGACCGTTTTCTTTACTGATGCAAAGGTATTAGGTAATTCATTTTTTCATCTAAATAAAAAATATACTAATATGAAACATGTTTTTCTATGTATAAGCTACCAGTGGCCAGATATACAAAAAAAGGAACTTCCAAAAATTCGACACGTATCTAGAAGTATCGCTTTCTGAACCAAGCCGTTCCAATCCAACTGCCCAACGACAGGCTCCTCAGATGTTAGTCGAAGCTTTTGGCTTCCAAGCCATGGGCTTGTTACAATCTATCAGCACAGTGACTATTATATCAACTGCCCACATGTCAACTACTTCGTGACTCAAATCGTGAACACTAGCTTGTGACGTTTTTTATGTGTCCATGTAGGCCTATGTGAAATAAAAATATTATGATTTTTTAATCAAGATAATAAGTTTGTTTATCTTTCTCAGACAAGAACCTCCTAAAAGGTTTTTTTCACGAGGTAGATATTTATCATTATTATTATAAACCTCTAATTTCCCACTGCAGAGCAAAATCATTCCTTCATTTCTTCTACTTTCCTTGTCCGTAGCTAATCTGGCCAATCCTTTAGGTATTAGTCTACCTCATCACGACATCTTCTTCAGAGCCTACCGCGTCCCCTGTTCTAGTTGTTCTGAATCCGGTCAGTGGGGATTTGGAGGATTTTTTAATCTTTGACCAATCCTCTTACGATATAATATATTGGTTTTGTAAAATATTCATATGTGCTAATCTGACGAACTATATGAATACGAATCGTATATTCTGTATGTCACTTATATTCTACTATTCACTCTCAATGACTCCTAATCACAAATTGCTGACATTGTTTTAGACTTCTTAGTTATTATCTTCTTACCCTATATCGCTTGAGTCGCCACATCATGTTTTCTTCTTCAATTCGCTTCAGTCAACTTGCCACGCTGTAATTGCATTTTGCTCACACAATTTATCCATCTTTTGGATTTCTGAGTCCACTTTAATCTCTAAAAAGAAAAACTTGTTTTCTTTTATAGATAAATGTGACAAACTACAGTTTATGAATTAAGTAGTCTTTTTATATTAGCACTCAGTACACCAAATTAAATCATAACCCCTATGTCTGTTTCTGAAGATTTTACGTTTGATCTGGATAGATTGCCTCTCAGCCTTGATTATAATCTAAAAACAGATATCATAGGAGTCATTGAACTCATAATTTTGGCTACAAAACCTACTGAAGCTAAAACAGTCTTTGTAATCATGAAAGAAAATAATGCTAAAGGTATCTTCAATGGACTAATTAATATCCTTAAATTATTTAAAGATACATTCATTAAAATGGAACAACAAAATATATAACTAAGATAAATGTGTTTTTGCACACATACACATTTTTATTTTATGTAGTTGTTTTATAAATTGTAAAAACCAAAAAATCCCATAGAAATATTGCTAAATTATACAAGTAGAAGAGCTGAGTCTCCTAATACAGGCATTATAGACACAAACTATTGCTAAAAAATATTTGGTTCTGAAATAAAACCATTTTGTATTTGTACTTTGTATTTGCATTTTTAGCTCACGAAACTTGAAGAGCGGTTATAATACTTGAAGCTGCTGATATTAAAACAAACGCTAACCTAACATCTTAATCTTAATTAAAAATAAACGTGTGGAGAGTTGTAATGAAATCACTCTCCATCATTGTCCCAAGACGCATTTAGTTCATCAATCACAACGTTTTAAAGCATAACATGTTGACACAATTCACCTGCTGATTTATAGGTCACCTGACTTCTCCAGTTGCCAAGCAAGAACATCGACGGACGCTGAAGAAAAATTTACGACTGAAACTGATTTATGAACTAATAAAACCAGAGCCACTTGTTTGTCAGATTCACGAACTGTGAAACAAGCATATATTATTATATCAATTTTCAGTAGGTATTATGCTGTTTGTAAAAATTCGTACAAGTTTTCACCTTGAAATTGTTACGAATTTAGGTAGAATTTGAGCTAAATATATCAGAAATTAAGATACAACTAACTTGCAGTTCTGCTCAAAGTGTGGTAAAAACACAACAATGTTCAAGCTACCAAAGAAACATGTTAAAAACATCATCAAAATTATTTGTTTATGATCTTTGAATCATTCTATGCCTCTTTGGATGCAGAGCAATGTATGATCAATAAAGCTTTATATTGACCATAAAGTACTATCTTCACACAGTTACGTGTGAAATAACAAGTCAATCGAACTACCCTAGTAAAAATCACATCCTGTAGATAACCATCAATTAGATACGAATACATAGATGATAGTGAAATTAATCGAAATATGTAGTTGAACGTTGAAGAGAAACATCATGAGGAAACTGATATGTCCTAGAACCAAACATTCGTAGAAATGTAACATCTACTAACCCACTAACTCGCGACCTATTGCTTCTCCTAGAGAGGAGACTTGAGATCCAGCATTGATACATTATAAGGCTGATTACGAGTATGCTTGTTTATTCGAAAACTCTATAGCCTTGCACCATACACAACTTGCACGTCCCGATATAACATTTAGCGTTTGAAACTACATATGCGTAAAGGAGAAAGACAGAAAAAGGAATCTACAGTTAAATCTAAACACACAAATGCCTATTTCTGTGAAATCCTCCGTTTTCCTGTTTCTAATCTAAGAGTTGCCTAACTCCAAAATTAATCCAAGTCTTCTCAGAACTACAACGCCCACATCAATCAAATACATCAGCTTTGGTCCAAACCCTATCCCAATATTTGCAACAGTACCGCCATTAGATCAGCTTCTATCTTCAGCGGAAAACACCTCTGCATCAGAGACGTCACGTATGACGAGTCAGTTATCCAACCCATGGCGGTGCTTGCATCCACCCACACAAATTCCGCCCGCCCGCCTCGGCCAGCCGCCAAAATTTTCATAGTTTAGTTACGATTTCGAAAACGACCCGACGCGTCCCGCCGCCGGCGACAAACCGCCCGATTTCTCTGACGAATCCAGTTTCTTATAACCTTCGTCAAGTTCTCGATCGTCTTGTTTTTAGCGAATTTTGTACTTTAATTGTGATTGTGATTTGACTTGAGTGTTTCGTGACACTATTGGATTATTGGCTGTTTCTATTTCTCTGGTATGTTGGTTTCATTTACATTTTATCAACCATCAAGTAACTCTACGGATGCTAAAATTGCATATCTCATTTAACAATTTTTGATTAAAATTTGGTCGTCAGCTTAAAGATTTAATAGCAAATTCAACATAAGTCCTTATGGCACATCAAAACTTATCAAAAGTATGTACAGAATTTAATACAGAAACAAAATTCTGAACCACAAAAGTCTATTTCAAGCACTTTAAGCACTTGAACATGAGAATGCATCATAAAACGTCGAAATAAAACGACCGAATATTAGGTAATCGGAGGAAGTTAGAGTTGCAAGTTATAAAATTTCTTCGGGGAACGTTCGCCGCGATTCGAAGCAACAGAGGCCTTCACCAGTACCGAAATAGCCCGAGACACTCTTTCGTTTCGTTCACACTCGTGAATATTTGAATGCTGGACACCCACTCGGTTACACTTCACCTTGCCAGTGTTGATGGCGCTGACCGCTCTGCGCATGAGTCACTCGTGAGTCGCGGCTCAGAAGTGGCCAACACTGAAGCGTTACTGATGATACTTGATGTATGGTTTTCAGGCTTGATAATATTAATGATTGTGACAGGTGTCGCGGTGCAGTTAAAGACTGAAGTAATGATTTTAGTTCTGAACTACTTAACCGACTTATAACATACATAATTACTATATGTGCCAATATTTGTGACGGTACAAATTCTTCCACTAAGGTATTTTTTGTGATGATGCATCTTTAAGGTGAGAGAAAAGAATAGGCAGCTACATTGAATGAATCCGACAGCTGTCACCCGCAATTGTAGTGTAATGTAAATTGAAAGCTAAATTAAAAAAATTTACACGATATTGCACTATTTTTCTTACAAACTAATTCTGATTACACTAAAATGTGATATGTTGAAATGCACACTAATGAACTATCTCCAGTCATTGATTGACATGCTGTAAAACAAACAAGGTTTTCAGAATTCTATGTGACTGTTTTTATTTCATTCGTCTCATGATTTTGTTCCGAAATTCAGTTGAAACAAATGAAAACAAACTCATAGACTAGAAAATAGTTTTTGATTTCTGAATAAGAATTTTGCTTTTCGGCATTTGGCGTGGCAATGCAATTAATCTTATTTATTTCATTCCACTTTGTAATAACCTAAACAATATATTATGCTGCTGTTAAATGTTGTGATTGATTGATCAAAATATCAACAACCATTGAATCTTGTGTGATTTGACAGTCGAGTTGAAGTGGCAACACCTACAGTTCCTGAAAGCTAATGCAGTATTTTTGAAAAAATCATGTTTGATTCTTATTTCTCAGAATTGTTGACTGCTGCAGAAATTTTTGACTTATATCACTGAGATTTCTCAGCATAATTATTGCACAAAGTTTGATAAAGCCTTTGAAATTAAAAGCTTTTAGAAATTATTTTATCCACTTTTTTTTTTTTTTTCGATGGGCAAAATCATCTTATGACAACCCCCGCTCTTGGGTGGAGCGGGAAATAGTGTCAGACTCTTACTGACTAAAAACCCATCCCGTTCCTTCAAGCCTTCATACCGGGGCTCGAGCGCCCTTTCGGATTACCCTGGCCCCAGTAGGCTTCGACCCGGCTGGGCCCCTGCTGTTGCTGACAACTCCTTGAGGCGCGCGGGAACAGCGCGCGCCGTCGACGACTTGGGCTTGGTCCGGACGGTTACCGGACGGCCGGACAGCGAGCTACCCATTGCTCACTGTCCGCAAGCCCGCGACTACGGTGGCTGGAAATCGGGATCGGAATCCCGGCGGCGGCGAGAGCGCCGTTGCCTGATGCGGTCGGCCTCCTCCTTAGCGAGCATTACTGCTTCGCAGAAGTCGGCGACCGCCTGCCACTCCTCCTCGCTCCGGACCATGGCCTCGACCAAGGCCCGGCGCGAGAGGTCTCCGCCGCCGATCACCCCCACAAGGGCACGGCGATGCTCCGCCCAAGCAGGGCACACCGCGATTGTGTGCTCCACCGTGTCCTCCGGGCGTTCCGCACAGTGGCGACACCCGGGCGTCACTTCCGCTTTAATTCGGAACAGGAACCTCCCGAACTTGCCATTTCCGGTGAGGACCTGTGTCATGCGGAAGGTAAGGACGCCGTGAGGTCTTTCCAGCCACTCCTCAAAGAGGGGACTTATCGCCATAATTGTGGCGTGCCCAAAATTATTTTATCCACTTGGTTTATACGACTTTTTTTGGCTTTGAACCACATCTATACTGTTATCAGCTGACAGCTGCTTTAATTGATCTAGAATAAAAACCATGAGGACGAGTCTATTATTCTATAAACTAATAATGAAATTAAAGATTGATAATAAAATTCACTATGAAATTAGAATACCCTGCATCCGTTTTGGTTTTCCAAAGTATAGGGAATTTCGCAAATTATTGACTGAAGTGACTATACTTAAATAATGCGTTGGTCCTTCTTTAACGGAGATAACTGAATACATTTAACTGTTATTAAATTTTAAAATCTATTTCAGTTTAATTTTTTTTTTTTTGTAGTCAAACCTATATTTTTTTGTCAACACATACATATATCAATGCTACATTATTTTAGAGGAGATATTTTATTGATAACTAGTGGTTGACTGCGATCCCACCTGACCTGATATGCATAAGCTTACTGCTAATTTTGACATAAAATCTGCAATTTGATTTGGCTTTTGCTTTTTTCGTTATTATTTCCACCAAGGTTAAAATAGTGATAAGAAAATGAATGGACTTGTATTTTCTATTCATTCAGCAAGCATTGCACTAATTACTCTTGTATTGACTTAATCCTATATGTTTTTACTCGGAACCAAGTTCTAGAGTCGACTGAATCCACAATAAAGTTATATTATCATCAAAACTGACTTTTCTATCCTTTCTTTCCAGGTTGAAGCCATTCATCAGAGCGGCAGTGTTGGTCCAGCCGCGAGCGTAATGTCCCGAAGCTAACCATGGGGGTGACCGACGATTTAGCCCCTAGCTTCACACAGAAGCCCCAGCTCAGACAAGAAGACGATGGCAACAAACTCGTCTTCGAATGCCAGCTGGTCGGATCGCCTAAACCGGAGATATGCTGGTTTAGAAGCGATGAACTGCTCAAAGAAGATACTAGGACCAAGTTCAAGTGAGTACAGTGTTTAACATTTAATCTATTTTATTTTAAGGAAATACCTAAGATATATAGATACATAGGTATATAAAACACATTAACTTTAAATAATAGAATTATCGTTAAATGCAAAACTACTGATATCAATAATACTGTCAATACCATGCCTAAGTGTTATGGAAATGAATAATATAAACTAAGTAAATCTACACAAACCACTAACATAGGGCAGCTCTCTCAAAATAATAATGTATCGTCTAAAACTCAGCAAAAAAGAAAATAGTTTTGAAAACCACATAAATAAACACAGGAAGGTCCACAATTGTTACTTTGACCTTGATAGATATAATAGATAAGCATAATTATTTAACTATTAGTTTTAAATTATTGATTAAAGTGTCTACGGATCAAAAAATGAACTCTTACTAGATAATGAAACTTTGTTTCATTCGTTAATGTTCTATTTGATTAAGAAATAATGTTTGAATAGGAACCAGGCAATTATCTACGAAAATCTTTTCAGTTGTTTACATTCAATGAACGTTGCATTGCAAGGAAATATTGATATAAAAGCACGTACAGCTATCAACAATGTGAATATAATTATTGAAATAATTTAGTCGGTTAACTATCAACATTAAGCAGGATGAAACAATTATAGAAAAGAAAATAGGTAAGATACTTAAAAGCAATATTATTAAGTTTATTTATAACTAACTGTATGCTTAGTTGAAATACTGATTAAAGGATTCTAAATTTAAATTCTCCATAAAAAAATGAACGAAGAACCTGCTATTCAGAGTTTAAACTAATTGCATTTTTTCTTATAAAGAAGCTCTGAGTCTAAAATCCTCTGGAAGCGGGTAACAAAGCATCGGTCATTACGAGAGGCTTATCTCAATAGTTAGCAAAATAATTAGGCTAAGATGATAATCATAATCAAATTCTCGTATAAAGTCAAAATTCGTCAATAGACGTTATGCAAGAATTAGATTCAGCAGTACTTATATCAAAGATAATTATGGCACACAAAGCTACGTGACAAGCCCCAGGTACTCCCCAATTAAAAGTACATGCATATTTTTAGTCATTCGCATAGACTCTACCACCCGTCATCGGTACGTTGAATCACTTATCTGTGAAAAGTTTGTGTATAATATCTCATTCTATTTTTATATAGAGGAGAGTGTTGTTTATTTATATTAATCATGATCTGAATATAATTTGACCTATGTCTGTAAGTCCAATGTTGTTGTAGAAATTGAAGTTGAATAGCGATGAAGTGCCGTTCTTGTCTATGAAATCTATACTGTCTTACTTACAAACTCACTTCCAATGAATCAGTAATGCGTCTTGATATAATTTATTATCTACATTTTAAAATTTTAACTGAGGATTTTTTTTTGTATTTTTTTCACCGTGACTTTTTTTATTTAAATCAGCTGGCCTTCTGTTTTTGAAAACCAGTCTGATAGGCTTAGTTTTAGTAACCACCTGGCAAATCTCAACGATTACTAGTAATTGTGATAACAATTGCTACAGGATGACGAAAAATAGGAACTATAACTACAACAGTTTAAAATTAATAAGCAACAATTTGTTTCACCAACATTTCGTTTACAGATAAAAAATATATTAAACTTTAAAAGATGGCCCTGTGTACACAAATAAATTAGGTAATGGTTATACTTATGTAAATCATCTTTCTGCCTTTGTCCTATGTTACTAATTGGGGTCGGTATAATCATTTTTTTTTCTCCCATTCTGTCCTGTTAACTACCATGCTACCACTGGCTCCCTTAGCTTTCATGTCATTCCTCACACAATCCATCCATCTTTTCTTTTCCTTCCTTTTTTTGAAAGTTTATCCCTCACAAACATAAACTTTCAAAAAAAGGAATCCATCTTCCATCCATCTACTAGTATACTCATAACTCTTTTAGTAACATGCATTTTATCTCTTCTCTTCACATGGTTATACCAAGACAACCGATTCCTATTCAACTTTTTAATCACTGGTGCCACTTTCAAACTTGCTATAATATCCTCATTTCTCACTTTTCTCATAAATCCCCTTATCTGTCTCAACATTCTTCACATCTCCGTTATATGTTATATTTTTTCTTCCATCCTTTTCGTAGGTTTGATATCAGTGGTTGTTCTTACAGTCAGTAATTTTTTATCAAATAAATTTAAATTAAACTATTTACTATCTCACAACTTACAAATTTTATAAAACAGTGGTTAATTTTAGAAGACAGAACATCTAAACTCCAACTAATGTCAAAGTCCACATGTCCATACACAAGGTGTAACATGTCCAAAATCTATTGGGTCAACGTTCGATGTCATTAGCTTCACTCTGTGTTTGTCCCAAACATCCCTTTGATGTGATCAAGACGATCGCAAGCCGACACACTTGGCACGAACTGGGCATGCCAGCTATTAATATTTTGATGAGGAATCGTAATTTCTTGAAGATGATGCTGTTTGGTTTTATCATTATATTGGTATTTTGTGTGACTAGACACGTGAAGAAATGAAAGCTAAAAATGAGATTGACATAGGTGTTAGCCAGTTTTTTTTAGTGGGAAATCATCAAATAACCTCTCTCACTCTACGCGAAGCCAGAGTGACAGACTTTTACTGACTAAAACCTACCCATGTTTTATTAGTCACCCACCTTTATTCCAATGCCATGATAACTCTTACAAACAATCTCGTAGAGGTGTAGCGAGTTAAATCATCTATGGCCATGATCTTATCGGAGTTAAAAATGTTATGGAAACATGTGGAATACAAATATGGCCAGCAATTTAATTGACGACACAGTCACATAATAAGCATAGTTGGCATAGTGATTGAGTGATTAACAGCTGCACAGCGAAACGCGGGTTTGATTTCCGCACGAACAAATATGTGTATGGTCTATAGACAGTTGTACCGGACCTGTGTGTGTCTTGTGCAAAAGAGTTTACATGGTTTTGTACGCATCTATGTACAGGAGTCATAAAAAAATAATAAGTACTCCTAATAAACCTTCCTATACTATATAGGAAGGTTTATTAGGAGTACTTATTAGCTAAGTCTATAATTAGCTAGATCTTACAAATTATAATAGAAACAACATTGCAAAGCAAAATATATAAATAAATTATACTTACTTAGTAAATATGAAATATACCAATGGAATATACTGTTATTGTAGGTACACTAACATTGAGATATTGTCATACACAGATTTTATGAAGTTTGTTACGCTTTTAAGTGTCTGCAACAAGTTCTAGCTGATTTAACTCCATTTCGATTTTAGTATCTTCATACATTAGCTACTATAACTATAGCTTGTAGGACTGTATTACTTACATCATAAACAACCACTTTTGTTATACGACTTTTTGCAAAACATGA
This sequence comes from Mythimna ferrago, assembly GCA_910589285.2. Classification (NCBI taxonomy): domain Eukaryota; kingdom Metazoa; phylum Arthropoda; class Insecta; order Lepidoptera; family Noctuidae; genus Mythimna; species Mythimna ferrago. The sequence continues at coordinate 7,596,036 of OU342698.1, read as the reverse complement.
TTCATTAACCAAAATCAAATGTTCAAGATTTCGTTGTTCTATCTACACATTTCAACTCTGTACTTAGCTATACCTACCTACGTCTATATGGCGCGACACAAGTGCATTAAGCACCCCCGCCACCGGATCCCCGTTCGCCTCCGTAATTGGACTATCGCTTCCTTTTTTAATAAAAAGAAACATCGGATTGATACAAATTGCAAATTTCTCTAATAAAATACAGATTTCTAATACAGATTTACCGAATATCTAAACTTCAACAAGGTATTCAGTTACTCTATATTAGATAACTTAGTTATTATTAGGTAATAGAGCTTTCTGGGTAAAATGAAGCCCAGTTTTTAAATCGAAATAGATATTTTCTTTTACTGTTTGATTAGATTGTAACCTCTTAAATTAACTTTCTCGAAGTAGTAATTCAAATTGAATCTCCCTCGAGACTGAATGAAAAACATAAATCTAGAATCGAATTCTTACAGGTACTTATAGCCCAACGATCATTTAATCCTAACTACGATATAAATACCAATGTCAGTGAATTTCTCGATCGTCTCAACGGATCAACGGATGACGATAAAATTTCACCGGAGGAAATTGACGTCATACTGATTCCAGTAAATATTAATTTTCTTAGAACCGTTAGCGATAAAGAACTCTTTAAACTAAGAAATAACAGCTGTTCGAAGTTTTGTTTGAAAGTGTGTCGGCACTATTAAACATGAAACACTGACAATGCGAAGACGCTGATAAGTTTTTGCTTCGAAAAGAAAATGTATTAAAACATTCAATGCCAAATTTCAATTCTTTTTTTTTGAGGTTGAAAATCATCAATTCACCCTCGCTCTTGGTGTATAGAGAGGGAGTGTCAGACTTTTACCGTCTTAAATCCACCTATGTTCCTTCAGTTGCCCTTTGCTTTCCAGCAATCTCTTTCTACCAAACCAGCAGCCTGCGAATTCATTTCTTAACCTATCTTTTGTAAAGAATACCGTATGATTACCGTAGAATCTTAGGTTTCAATGATATCTAAATCAATATTCTCATAATTAACTGCTTCATTATTCTCTTAGTTGCAAGTGTGACTGTAGAGCGATTACTGGGTCGAGAAAAAAGTGCTACTAGGTTGTTCTAAAGAGTTTGAAAGTTGGTGGTGTGACATCCCCAAACCTTGGGAAGCATATAAAGCCACTTGTCTTGTGCCTGACCTCTCTCCGGTCGTGTTAGATTATTGTCCCATCGCACTATTAGCGTAAAAGAACAGAGAGTACACATGTGTTTGCGCACGCACTTGTGCACTATAATATCTCCTGCGTACTTGACTTTATTTGTTGAAATTGGCCACCGTGATCAAAATTAGGGCGGGAGGATTATTTTAGTTTATTTGTCTCAATCAAAACGTTTAAATCACATTTTACAATAATTTGAACGTCCACGATTTTTTAGTTTTATAAGCATATTTTGCATTCAAAAAACAGAAAACGTTAAACATAACTATCTCTGAATCGGTTATAGAAACATACAATCTTCCAAACAGCGGCGATCTGAAAGAAACGTAAAATTTTAAGGCCACTCCATACTTCAAAGCTAACCACATATAAAATCTCATCATATTTCAGGTTTTTATTGCTTTCAAAATATTATTTGCCTCTTAATCGGTAAACGGTATGAGTTTTGAGAAGTTTCCAAGTGTATGAAGATAATAAGTGGAACATTGAGGAAATGGAGCAATTGTTGTATGAAATCTTTGTTTTACTGCGAAGTGTCACGCATATGAGAGCAATTTGGAATTATTGCTTGCTTGCAAACCACAGACGAAGGACCACGAACTAGAATACTCATTATTATTCTAAAAGTAAGGCTGATTACTCATCTCTATTTTTCTTTAATAGTAGAGGAGTATGTCTAGAATAAACATATAACAGGTGATAGATAAGTTTGTATTTATAGCAGAAAAAGTTCAAATGGCAGATAAAATGCATTTATAAATACAGTCATTGATATTAGAGAAGTGGATCTAAACAGATGTGAAAACTAATGGATGGTAGTAGACAAAACATGTATAGATACAAATTTAGTGTAGATTTATGGTGTAGATGTAGTCAGTTCTGAGCAATTCAGAGAAACTTACAAATTTTATCGAGTAAACGAGAGCACAGTGATCAAATCAAAAGCTACATTTAATCAATATGTTTTTGAATAAAGCAATAAGCAATGTAAATAAGCTATATCGACTTCTACATGATTATTTTAAACTAGCTGTTGCCAGCGGCTTCACCCGCGTGAAAATAGAAAATATCTCAAAGATGTAGCTTTGTGTTTAATATATCAATAATTTTTAAAATCGGTTACAAACCAAAAATTTACTTTCCTCTTTATAATATTAGTTTAGATTGCAACAAAACTACTTAACTAATATACCCTACAACACATATCCCCACTGCAGACTGTAGTCTGCAATCATAAATCCTTTTTCGTAATAGGTAAAGGAAACATTGCAATAATTCAGTCTTGTTTACAAATACCTCTGGCGACCCACTTCTATAATCCAACCCAATCTCGGAACCATACATCGTGGCTATTTTTACACAGCTACTGGATTATTGTTAGTAAAAAACCCATAATCAGCACTTAAGTCTGGCTTGATGAAAATGCCAAAGAAAGTACCATGATTCTTGAGAGTGAAACACAGACATAACATACAGACTGACTTGTAATTAAGATCATGTACAAATTAAAATGACTAATGTTTTTGCAATTAAAGGCCTAAGACTTAAAGCTATGCTTAGAGTTTCTTGCGTGATCGAATCGGAAATGAAAGGGGACATAGCCCGAAGAATCAAAAAATTTGTGTCCAGCCCAAAATGGGCAATAGGAACAGTTGGTTGGTAAAAGCGAAAGATCCTGTAGAAAGACCGCCTCCGTTGACCAAGTGTTAATTGGGGGAATCCAATGGAAGCAAGACACACATGACCAGTTATTGTGGTGACAATGTCCAGCAATTGACATTTTTCAGTTGAAAAATAACAATGATGATGATGACGATGAACAATTGCGAGAACATTGAATTTGTGATTCGAACATAATCTAAACAAACATAATCACTTAAGTGATAACAAAAAAGAGGAAAAGTAAAATAAATAAATCAATTGGCTTTTAATAAAAACGTTTAAACGAAAGATAAAGACATAAAGCTGCTGTTGGAAGATAATCCACACATACTCAACAACTTTGTAGGTATGCTGAATAATAAGAAGCACTTTAGAAGCCAAATCGCGTCTTACATCTTATTTCTAAATAAATTTATAGATATACTAATGTAAACATGGTACAGGATATTAGCATATTACCGTAACGTTCGTGTTCAAATTAATGTTTTTAACCAAAGGAAACGCGTCATTTTACTGCAGTGGTTTTGGCAGAAGGTGGATGGCAGTATTTGAAAAATCCATTAGTTATTGCATACTTTTATGGTGTTTATTGCATCCCTAACAACGAATTACAGACACAATAGAAAAACAATAGGTGCGCGAACGCCGGCGTTCGCTTGGGGTTTAATGAATTAATCTATATTGATTACATATCAGTTTATTTTTTAGAATGCCAAGGGAGTTTCTTCATTCCCGTATGTGGGAATATCAAACTATCAATCAATCAAAACTCTCTTAAAGTCACTTAAATTTTTTCACCGATAGAAAGCTGCTTTATTCCTGAGTGACAGACTATATCTTATGTAGGTACACAGGTGAAACCGTGGGCAAAAGCTAGTCTGCAATATACTCGTAGCAGATAATTTATGAAATGAAATTATTATGCAGGTCTTTGAATTTAACATTTCAATTTTATCATCGTTTGTTTTCATTTATCGTTATCGTCTACTATATATACGTATACCTTGACCTTCTCGTATCATCACGTTTTATGAACTTCAATATATCAGCTAAAATCACAGTCTTCTAAATCACCCCTTTCCATCGTTTCAGGATCCAGAGCATCGCCAATAACAAGTTCCTGGTGGTGCTTGAGTTAGATGACGTCATCGAGACCGACGCGGGGCTGTACAAAGTTAAGGCTAAGAATAAGATGGGCGAGGTGGCCGCTTCCATCAACCTTAACTTCAGCCGTGAGTATATATATATATATATATATTATCTTATTATTTGCATTAAAGGCTTTCATATTTTGTAAAATATTAACCACTGGAGTATCTAACTGGGTTAACATTTAAATGATTTTTAGATCTCTGCAGTCGCCAATTTTATCGACTATTTAAATCATTAGGTAGTTATATAGAATATTAAATTATGAGGCTTCAGACATTGTTTTTGGGTTTTTGCCTTAACTTTAATAGTTAAAGATAATTTCCTACATTTGCTTACAAAAGAAAAGCAAAAATATTTGTAAAACATTAAATATCATGTTTTTTTTAAACAATAATCCAATTATCATGACAATTCCTCAGAATGAACAAACTGGTTTTATGATTCCAATAGCCATGGATTGTTTACCAAAAACTTTTCAGTCAACGCCAAACACGTCGATATATTGGAACCAAACAAACCAACATGTCAAACAATGACACAAACATTTGTGACAATATACCCGTAACTCAATACTGGACCAATAAAAATACCTACGAAAATAACGGTATTAGTCATAGTCAGAAATAAATGTCTAGGAAAAAATGTACTGTTGAACGTTAACCCACGCTCTGGGGTGTTGAGCCAAACGTGCGTTTGCGCATCACGTTGGCAACACGAATGTCAGACGAAACTATATCGACGACAATCGACCGACAAAAGTTTGGATATTGTAAACATGTATATAATAACATATACATAACATGACCAGACGGTGGTTGCATATTTGTATTATAAAACAGTTTTAATGATAGCATATTTTCTAATCTACCTTTTATATGAAGAAACTAAGGCTACATAGTAACAGTAAATTCTATAGAACTTAGCAAGTAAATTCATTCATTCTGTGTAAAAAGTAAATATTTACTGTTCTAAAAGACATTAGTTTTATCAAGGATAAATAATAATATAAAACTATCTGGACTGTTCTATGAATAGTGAATCTCAAATTTCAAGGAAATGCGAATGCAATATCATTCGCATTGCATAATTTATTATTTTCAAAAATAAAGTAATAAATCTGTCAAGAAAAATAACGATAAATTTAAAATGCTTTGCATAAAATAAGGGATTTATTATTGAAAATAATCAACATGCAGTTCTTTAGATAACATCTACAGTAATCAAACTTATAATAAACAGTAACTCTTATAAGAATAAAAATGATAATGGTAAATCAAAGATTAGCTATAATATTTCTGCTATATGCAACCTGTATGTGGTATACACTGAATCTCCAAGAATTTCAAATCATGCTCTTTTCATTAATAAATAAATGAAACCATAAATCTAAAACTGAATAGTAACAACAACACTACCAAAATTATTACATGACTAAGAAATTATTTCACTGTTTACATCTGGAAGATGTTTTGGTATATCTGCTGAAAATCGTATCTACACCAATAAATTTTGTTGCTCTGTAATTTTGCGATCCGAGTCATCTGTCGAATGCATCTGACGTTTGAACAGAATCATCGTTCGGAAAATAAAAAAGATGCAGTAATTTTTGTATTCATTATGCTTTTGAGAATTTTTCATCAATACAATGAATTACGTTTTATTTTTCAGCCGCTGACGAAGATAAACAGAAGTAAGTATCTCATCTGAAATATTTGATTTTTTTTTATCATGTCAGACTTAGTTTTAATTCATATCAGTACATTCTCTATATTACAGTCACTTTCTTGACCAAAACTATTTTAGGTTGCATATCTTTAGTTAATCTTTTTATGTTGCTATTTAAAAAATCTACAATTTCCACATTTTTATTTTCATTAACCAAAAGTCAATTAAGTTGGTCTGCTGCTCTTTTTATTTTTTCTGAAATAGAATCTAATCTTTTCACGTAAACTTTTTCATCTTACTCATATATTTCACTCGTCGTTTACAGACAAGTGGACGGTAAAGCGCCAACATTCGCGCGTAAACCCGCCATCCGGCAAGAAGACGATGGCAAACGGCTTATATTCGAGTGCCGCATTGAAGCCGAACCCCTGCCCCAGGTCTCCTGGTTCCACGGTGGCGTGGAAGTCAAACCTGGACCCAGGCATAAGGTCAGTTTCGAATGACACTCTTTTTAAGCTGTTGTTGTAACTAGGATTGCTATGTCAGTTAGAACAACCGAAACATTGGCAAATCTATAAAACGACATCAATAATGTCTCAATATCAACCAATATTTTTTTTTCAGAGATATCAAAGCTTTAGTAAAAACAAATTGATATAGATATCTACAACAGCGTTCATAGTAATTCTTAAAACAATATAATATTTGAATTTAGTTAAAGTGAACAGAAATGCTAAAATTATATCAAAATAAAATAATAAATAAAAAAATGCGTTACGTTATTCCTACAGAAAACTGTTTAGATAAGATAATACATTTAAAAGCAAACATAGCAACAAATTACTTCATATGGAAATACTTACAAAAATGACGTATAAATTACTTAATAAATGAAGTCATTGTTGGAAGTTATGGAGATGAAGGAGTGAAAGAGAAACAAAATACGGCAGATGACATTGTAAAGAAAGTAAAAATAAAACCAGCTATTAAAGATGTCCTAGTTTTAAATAGTACTCAGAAATGGCCTTGACCCGGTTTTAGTTGGCTTGTGACGATACCAGGTGTCAACTGTCTAGCTCGATGACCTTTCATCTTAAACATTTATTAATAACATTCGTTTGACAATTTTATGCAATAGAACATAGGGCATTAGAAAAATATTCGGATTTAGACGAAAATTTTGATGAAGATTCATCGTGTTTCATTGAATTTATGAATGAAGTCATGTCAGTTATAGTTATGGTTTGTTTTGGCAAGTCAATGCATCATCCACATACTAGTCGAACAAAATTTTAAGAATGGGTGTATACACGAAGAGAAAACGAAGAATTAATTAAAACGTATTATTTTATTTTTAGTAGTATCATTTATAATATAAGTTAAATTTAAAGTAATGGATGTTTACAATATTACGTTTTTATATCCACAGCTTACAGTAAGCAAGGAAACAAAATCCTATTATGCATCACTGGAGATCAACAACGTAACCGTGGAAGATGCTGGCAAGTATAGGGTTACGGCCAAGAACGAACTCGGCGAAAGCAATGCCACTATCAGCTTGAACTTCGATAGTAAGTACCCTCAACTTTTGTTTAATCTATATAAGAATATCTCATCAGAAATATACGACAAATTGGCTTCAAAATGGACAAGTTATATGAAAATATATATTGGCGGAGAAAAATTTAAAAACGAAATCGCAGCGATATATGACGCTTATATTGTTTAACCAAAGCTATTTTATTGTGTGTATCTAATCCTTTACGTGTATTAGTTGTAATATGTCTGATTATAAACGTAGATATTGCAGCAAAGCTTGTATAATCATCAACTAATTCCTTCAGAATTTCAGTTACTCTACATAATACACTAGAAATGTCGTTGTAATTGGTTATTATGTATTACAGATTAAGATGTTTTCTTAATGATCTAATTTGATCTATAAATTCTCTTAATACACACTGACACATGAAACATACTATACACTCACCTATAATTATTATTATGATACACTTCACATCATACACGATTGCACTTATAATCAAATTGATATTATTAATTACTATTTTACTACTTATTCTTATATTTTTATCACCATCACGTCTCTTATTTCACTACTATTGCAACTGTGCTTTAATTAACACTAATACACCCTCGCAATATTTTTGTAGTTAGTAATAATGTTGCAGACTCTTCGCTTTAGCAATTGCACAATTAACACAATAACTTAAGCAACTGTCATGCGTACTGTTTGTCAGAATGAGAGTAGAGTGAAAAATATTATACACGTATAATCCAAATTTTTATTTATGTATTCTATTCGATTACATCATTTATCTATCTTCTTATACATCCCTCGATTAACTCTGAATGAGCCTGCGTTGCGTATCTTAATACACTAGAAAGAAAACATCTTAAATCTGATAACAAACGTGTAAAGGCAGCTGCAAATCTTCGTCAAAACGAAAATTGGTAAACAATCTAACTGTGTGCATTGATAAATAGGCGACGAAGCGCCCGTGCCTGAGGACTTTATTAAACCGACATTTACGGAGAGACCAGTCATCAGGCAATCGGAGGATGGTACCAAAATCTCATTCGAATGTCGATGTGTTGGCAAACCGAAACCAACCATCACATGGTAAGAAGCTACACAATACACACTTAATCATTATGATTTTAAACATAAAATCAGTTTTAACTCTAGTAATCAATGATACAGGTACCATGGAAAAAAGATGATAAAAGAAAGTAGTAGATATAAAATTACGTTAGAAGAGGACCAAACATTATACCATATGGCGCGACTCGAAATCTTAGGCGTTGAGAATTCAGACAAAGGAGAATACCGGGCTGTAGCAAAAAACAAACATGGTGAAGGCGTAGCAAAAATTAATCTAAACTTCGAAGGCGGAGATAAACCAAAGTAAGCAGATACACACAAAATTAACTGATTTGTATTATGCGTAATAGTTAGGGCTGCTATTTAAATATTTTGTCTTTTAAACAGAATTCCCGACGGTAAAGCACCGAGATTCCCTAAAAAGCCAACCATTAGACAGGAAGGCGAAGTACTTATAATGGAATGTATATTAGAAGCATACCCAGTTCCAGACATCACGTGGTTCCACGGAGATAAAGAAATTAGGGATGGTGCAAAAATGAAGATGTCCAGAAAGGCCACGGGAAAAGATACGTTTAATTTGACGTTAGAAATTTTAGGCCCCACGCGGGAAGATGGGGGCAATTATAGGTGTAACGCCTTCAACTTGTTTGGCGAGAGCAATGCCAATATTGCTCTTAATTTCCAAGGTAAAACAGGATAATCATGCCTTCATTTTATATTTTAGAATGTACGCATACAGTAGCAATAGCATGTAAAGCTTTAAGCTTTGTGGCAGCATGAAATTGTGGTCAGTACTCTGTGTTATAATATACTATTCACATTCTCAGGTGGGGATGACGAAAATGGTTTCGCACCATCGTTCGTGGAGAAACCCCGAATCATTCCCAACGAGGATGGCACACTCATCACGATGCGTTGTGTCTGCAAAGCGAAGCCGGCGGCTGAAGTCACGTGGTACAGAGGCACGACCGTTATCAAGGCTAGTAGTAAAATCGAAATCAAATCATCAGAAATGGGTGAAGACGTATATGAGTTATTGTTGCTTTTGACAAACCCGACGGCAGCGGATGGTGGCTCTTACCGCTGTCACGTCAAAAATGAATTTGGTGAAAGCAACGCTAATCTCAACTTGAACATTGAGGCTGAACCAGAACCGGAAGGTGAAGGTCCAACGTTTGTTGAAAAGCCAACGATTACATCAAAGGATAATGGCAAATTAGTTTTAATGGGATGCAAGGTCAAAGCTAGCCCTAGACCGACGATCGTGTGGTACCACGAAGGTAAAGAAATCAGGGACTCGTCGAAAATAAAGACCAGGGTCGAGGTCGTAGACGACGTATACACAATCATATTGGAACTCATCGATCCTGGTATTGAAGACTCCGGATTGTATAAATGCAACATTAAAAATGAACTTGGAGAGCTCAATGCGAATCTTACGCTCAATATTGAAAGTAAGTAATAAGTGAACTTTGACGTTAAAATGGATATTCCTAAATAATATTTTGTGTATATAACAATGTATGAAATGTGAAAAATTCTCATTATTAAACACAAATACTTTGCTTCCTCAGTCATTCCAGTTATCAAAGAGAAACCAAAGATCATTAAGATAGTTAAGAAGAAGACTGTTATTATTGAATGTAAAGTATTAAGTAAATTTGCACCTGCATGCACGTGGTTCAAGGAGAGTTCCGCCGTCAAAGAGAGCTCTAGGCATACTGTGCTTATTGAGCCTAGCAGAGAGGTAAGAATGCTAAAATATGAGATATGTACATTTACTACGTCTCTCTTAATATTTAGTCATAGAAATGTTTGTTTCTTCAACTTATAAATCAAAACATTGTTGCCTTCTCAATCAAGAAATAGCTAAGCTCAAATCTAGATTTCAACATTTTTATTATTACCTTACAGGGAGAATTCACAGTCAAATTGGAAATATCAAATGTTTCACAAACAGACAAAGGCTCGTACAAGCTAGTCGCTAAGAACGAGAAGGGAGAGGCGACGTCACAAGTTGTCGAGATCTCAGATATACCCGAGGAGAAGGGTGACAAACCCACCATTATCAAGCATCTTAGGAGCTTGGTAAGTTTTACTAACATTCACGCCAATAAAATGTGTGATAATTTACTACATAATTTCTGGTACTATGGATTATTATTTACAGTCCAAATGTTATTAGTAAAATCTCACCTCATACTCAAATTTATTGTAAAAAACTACAGGCACGCAAAGAAAACGAAGAAGCCGAATTTGTGGCAGTCCTGAAGACGTCAGACCAGTCCTGCAGATGCACATGGTACAAAAATTCGACGGTCATCAGGGAGTCCTCGGAAGTAAACACAACGTTTGATGGCACGAACGCCAGGCTTATCATAAGGAAAGTCTCGTCTAAATATGTCGCCAACTACAGAGTGGTGATCAAGAACGAATTTGGTGAAGACGAGTCGAGCGCCGACTTGACTCTTGTCGAAGAAAAGGTAAAAAACAGTTGGATTTCTAAGCATTTTTTTTTTTCTAACTCACACCGTAAATACGACTTACGAATTACAAAAAAATCTCAGTCTTAATCATGACCGTTCAAATCCTTGCTATAATATTGTTACCCAGTAACAAATTTATTGCTAGTAACAATTTAACACAATACACTATGTATCCGGAGGACACGGCGACGCACAAGGCCGTCTTCTCATGGGGGCGCCAGGTTTTAGTCCGAAGCCAGAAGGAGTGGCAGGCGGTAGCCTCCTTCTGCGAAACAGTAATGTTAGCAAAGGAGGAGGCCACACGCATGGGAACGGTCCTCGCGCCCCAGCCGCTGTCAGGATTCCGATCCTGATTTTCGGCCACCGTGGGCGCGGCCTGGCGGACAGCGAGCAATGGGCAGCTCGCCATCTGACCGTCCGGTTCCAACAGAGTCGAAGCCTACTGGGGCCACGGGCAGTGTGAAAATGAGACCCGGGGCCCTGGGACGAAAGCAAGGAAGGAACAGGTGTGGGTTTTTAGTCTGACATTATCTCCCGCTCCACCCAAAAGTGGGGGATGATATTAGATAACTTTCCCACTTACAACAAAAAAAATACACATATGTAAATATCACGTTACTACTAAAATCATTACAAACCCAGTGTTATTCATTTATTCGCTTGACAATTACAGAAAAAGAAAAAGGAGGAAGAAGAAGAAGAAGAGACTGTTATCGAGGAGTCTGAGGAGGAGATGTCGATTGTTGAGGAAAAATCCCTGATCGAAGAAAACCATGTCGAAGAGAAAAAGAAGGTAGGTGTTTTCATAAGTTATAAGATAAATTAAACAATTGCAACAGTTTCAAAAATACCAGTTTCTTGGTAATATCAATATAACAAATGCAACAAACATTAATATAAAACTGTACGTGTATTTTCTAAAAGGAGGAAGAAAAGAAGTCATCAATGAGAAAGATGTCAAAGAAAGAAGAAGTTAAAGTAGAAGAAAAGAATGAAGAGGTTTCAATTGAGGCCAAGAAAACTGAATCTAAAGCAGAAACCAAGAAAACTGAATCTAAAACAGAGACCAAAAAAGTTGAGTCAAAGATTCAGGAAACCAAAACAGCTGAAAATGAAGCTGAGGAAACCAAAAAGATATTCGAAAAGAGACTTTCGAAATCCGAAGAAGAGAAGAAAGCTCTTCTAGAAAAACTTGAAAAGAAGAAACCTGAACCTGAACCGGAAAAGAAAATTGAAGGCATTCCAAAACTTAGGTCAGTCAAGCCTAAGGAAGAACCAGTTGAAGAAAAGAAAGAAGATACTAAAAAGAAAACAGAAGAAAAGAAAAAGGTGGTCAAAAAGAAGGTTGTTTCTAAAAAGGAAGAGGTAAGTACGGTGGTTTTTGTTTATTGAGCATTGTAAAAAGCTTATATGACTAGAAAAAATGTATATAACTACTTGTCTAAAGTAGAAACTGTTCTAAGTAATGGTGCTAAAATACAACGGTAATTATAATGTTATTACTGATCATACTTTCAATTATTCATAATCCCAACCATTTGGAAGTTTTTTTTTATTAGACAGTCGTCTTATTTATTAACATTTTTTAATTTGAACGTTTATCAATTTAGTGCCTTATTTACTGAAAATAAATAGTAATAGTTTAAATACTGATTAGCGGATTCTCAATTCAATTTTCCCATAGAATATTTTGAATTAGTAACCTGCTAATCAGTGTTTGATGTCTTCATGAATCTATGGCTAATGAGTTTTATAAATATGGCTATCAGTTAATTAACTGTCGCAAATGAAATCGAATCACACTAAATCGAATATTTAAAATTGCTGCAATGTCCAGACATTACAACTAGTAAGAAAAAAATAAATCATTTTTTTTCTGTTAATGTTGGAATTCAGACTTCCATTTAGTTGGGAATCTACATATGTAAATGTCTTTAGTCATTAAAAAAATCTGTTCATAAATAGAAGTGATGAATAGCGTCTTTAGATTGTGATAACTTATTTTCTCTGTCGTGTGTGTTGTGATAACTGGATGTGCTAAACTTTCTTTGGGTATAGGACTTTATCGACTTCGTCGACGATTACGAGAGGCCAGTTTTGGAGAAATACGAAAAGCTTACACCGACGCCGCTCGATAAAAAATCTAAAGAGGAAATCACACCTAAGGTAAACACACTACACTTTACACTCACACCACATTTCAAGCTAATTGAAAATGCGTTTTTTCTTGAATCTAATGAGTTTACAAGTAATACAAGTGAATGTATTTAGGGTAAACGTGCATCTATTGCCGATAGCGTTAAAAGTGAACAAGATAGTGAGGAAGAACCCTCAGTGGCAGCACCAGCACCGGAGAAAAAATCTAAAGTTGAAACTACAAAGGTATATTAAAATTTATGCATTTTTAGTTTGGAATTTTGCAAATACATAATATTACTGTATTGTTTGTTCCCATACCAAAACGTACGATAAGCACGTATGTTTATAAAATAAAATATAAACACTTATATAAGTTTTGCGGGCTGTAACCTAGGTTGAAGAAGAAAAGACTGAACCAAGGCGACTTAGTATCAAAAAGGGTATACCTAAACCAGAGGAGCCTGTTGATGAATTATCGAAAGTTAAACTTGGAAAGACTCCAATTAAACAAGAAGAAACTAAACTTGAGGAGCCACAGGTTGCCAAGACAAAAAAACCGATTAAAAAGGTAAAATCATAATATTGAGTTTATTATTACAATTAAAAACGATTCAATTTATTGAAACCAAAAAAATAAATAACGTACTTTTTTCTAAAGCCGGGAGAGCAAGCCGAATTCGTAGATGATTACGAAAGGCCTGATCTTGAAAAATACGACAAACTGACACCAACTCCCAGCGATAGGACTAAAAAGCAAAACGGAGTTGAGGAGGTATACAGACACGTTTTATTTTATTGGTTAACGTTATATTTATCAATTCACTTAGTCAAAGATAATTTAAAAGCATATCAAGTCAAAGGATAGAAACTTTAAAATCATATTCTTATAGGCTGAACCCGAATTCGTTGATGATTATGAAAAACCTGAACTTGAAAAATACGAAAAGATTACACCTACACCTAAGGACAAACGTCGTCCTAGCGATACTCAGGTAAAAACATCACGATATTGAATTAGTTGAGTCTAAAAAAGTAAAATGGAATGTTTAACAAATCGTCTGTATTTTAATAGGATGATGTAGACATGATGAAAGGTAAAATCAAACCAAAAGAAAAAGAACCAGAGCCTGAAGTACCTACACTCCGCAAACGACCTGTCCCTATGGACAAGGTAAAAGATTTATTCAAATATAATAACATTCCATATTTGTAATAAAACTGTTTGCAAAGTGTAGGACAGAAAATAATTACGCATTTTCATATAGGAGGAGGAGAAAAAGCCTGAGGAGAAACCAAAGGCAAAACCAAAGAAAAAGGACGAACCTGAAGCTAAAAAGCGTCCTTCTCTTAAAGAGAAAGAGGTACACACACTAATAACACTCACTTTACACTTAACAGTTTGGTAGCTCGAAATAACGAGTTTTAAAGCCATGCAGGATCTATTAAACATAACAAAACACTAAATTTCAAACAACGCAACGTTATTATCAAACATCACGCTATAATCCTCTATCGCGGCATAAATTTTTTCAGCAATTTTTCAGTTCTTGAATTTAAACAACAGTTAACAGTAAGTAAGCTTTGGCATGCATGGCAAAAGAAAAGCTTCGCTTCTCTATGTTTTAAAATATAATTCTAAGATATTTTCAGCGTTCCTGTATATTATATTCAGTGGTACAAGTAATGAGTTACTGTTCCCAACTGAATTGGTGTTAGTTCTATTGGGAAATTCACTCAAAATTACAAGAACTACTGAACACAGAATTCAACATATTCAATCTTATTCTCTGTTCTTTTCTGTGCTTCTTTTACTACTAATATTTAATATTTTTCTGTTTACTTCACTCATACATATTCAACAATTTAAAGGTCGATGTTGAGGAGTTTGTCGACGATTACGAGAGGCCTGTTCTCGAGAAATACGAGAAAATCACGCCTACGCCACTTGAGAAAAAGAAGAAGGTACACTTTTACACACATCTAGCTTCGCTTGTACACACTTGCTGTTTTATTATAGTTGATATATTCACTGATGAAATTAAATAATCAATATAGGAAGAGCCCAAGCCTGAACCTGAAGAGGAAGTATCCTCGGCAACGGCTACCGCTAGACGACGATCTGTCAAAGACAAAGATAAGCCAGAGGTAGGACATATATTACAACAAATATATCCACATTGATTAATCAAAATGCGTACATTTAACTAAAATTAAATATTTCTATAGCCTATGGATGTTGACGAAAGCGTCAGCTTATCAAAACCGAAGGCCCCAGCTAAACCAGGCCAGGAACCTGAAGACGTTTCTCTTACACACAAGACACCAGCTGAAACTAAACCTACGGTTTGTACATTTACATTCAAACACAGTAATTACATAAACCATATTATGAGTCACTTACATAATTATGTTAATCATTATTAAACCTATTTAGGAGGGTGAGGCTGAAGCTAAACTCAGTGTTAAGAAACCTGAAATTATCGACGAAAAGACTATTAAGAGACCTACACCTAAAGGCAAAGAGGAACCGAAGGTACGGTTTAGAGGCTTGTAAAAAAATACTATACCCATACACAACAATTTTGCATTAATATGTTATCTGAATGTTACCTTTTATTTGATTCTGTCCTAAGTATCCAAGAAGTTTTTGTAACTTCAAATTCCAAATAATTCACAGACCATGCCCGAACGAATCAACACTAATATTCCACCTTTATCTGCTGATAATGGTGTTCCTACAGTTTTAAAACGAATATTAATTCTTGATAAGGTACAGGAGTAGATTGCAACTTGCAACTTAGAAATAGAAACCAAAAGCACCTTTTTTTTATTAAACACACGAATTTGGATTTTTAATAATGACACACAACACACACACTTTGTTCTATTAACATTCAAAGAAACATTGGACATGTTTATTTAATGTGAGCTGATTTTTTCACTACCAAATTATCTAACCAACGGAAGGACATTAAGGTTTAAATAATACAAATTAATTTGTATATTACCACTTTCAATTCCACACTCAGTTTTGCGGGATAGTGACAGGATCGGCCTCATGAAACTGAATTTTAGTTTTCACTAACTTGACTTTGTGATGTATAATACAAATGTGTTTGCGGGCTAGGGTGAGGACACTGAGGAGGCTGTCAGTCTAACCAAGCCTCGCACTAAGACAAGCACAACTGCTCCTGAAGAGGCACAACTCACACAAAAGACACCTAGGAAAAAATTAACGGTACAGTCACCTTGTGCAGTACTTTTTTTAATTATCTCAGTTCTCTCAAAAAAATATAATTGTTGAATACTATTTTTAACTTTTAAGTTTATTCAACTCTGATTTTAATTAAATCCCAGCCATTTTAAATGTAATTTTAATGAGACAATTTCGTTCTCAGAATTGGTTATAAGAATCTATGTGTTAAAATGCAATAATATAAACATTCATAGGAGGGTACTGAAGCAGCACAGTTGAAAGTCAAAAAGCCAGCGGTACTTAAAAAGGATAAAGAAGACGAGGATCAGGTAGAGAAGAAAACGCTTAAGTGCTGCAATGTATATAGACTACTGAAACTGTTTTTGTAGCCAATGAAGCAGATCTAGACAATCATGCTGAGATAGTTAGAAAAACAATCACTAATGTTTTGTAGATAGTCTAATCCAATGGATTGCTCTTTTGATCAATTCACGTGACACAAAACCTTCTACTGGACAATGAATGTAGTGTAACGTACTTCATAAAATAACAAAACGACCATCTACATGTTTTGTAAATAAAAACCAATTACAAGCTAAGTAAATGAATTTACTTTAGCTCAACACACTTACAACTTCATTTAAGTGAGATCAATTAAGAGGAAGTCCAGCATGCTAGTAATTCCACGATTTTTTACAGAGTATCAACACACTAATGCAATAGTTGCACCTCAAACTGCGCTTTTAATTTAGACCATCCATTAAACCTTGATTAATTCCCTAGGACCCAATCGTAGTAAAAGGTGGTAAATTTGAAAAACCCCAGCTCAAGAAAACTGAAAAGAAGATAATAGCAAAACCTAAAAAAGCTGTATACAGTGAGCAAGAGATTGACGATGATGACGACGGGGTAAAAATTAATTCAAACGTACTAAGTGACGTCCACTATCTATCTCTTTCTCTGTCTATCTGCAATCTATTACACTTCTTGTCTTGTCCACTTTCAAGCACAACCTTTGTGACGTCCACCACTAATCACAACTGTACATTTATGTTGGCACAAACCTCACTACACCCTGTTCTAGATTCAGAATAATTTGATGGGGTCTACGTCGTTGTTCCAGGTTTGGTTGCAAGTCGCATGCTGCTTGTATTACGCTTTACATGTATTTAGTTTCTTTTTCAGGTTTATCTTATCAATGCGTTTGCTGCTTCGGAGTCAACTTTGGACTTGGTATAAATAAAGTCAAGTAATTTTTTTCTTGCACATTTAGATGACACATATCAACATAGTTTTTCTTATAACACGTTGCACAAAATGAATTTGTAAAGCACGCAGCAAACGTATTAAATGTTCTCTTCTTTATGTGTAACATGTCTAAATGTTATTTGTTAACTTATTCAATTTATTATTCACTTCAAAAGTTCAATGGGAAAAGAAATAGCCAACAAAATCACAGCTAGAAACTAATACAAATTTTAAATAATTACAGATTGAGCTCGACTTTGTCGATGATTACGAAAGACCAGTACTTGAGAAGTACGAAAAGATCACACCAACTCCCACTGTTAAGGAAAAGAAAGAAAAGGAGGCAACTAAGGTAAGATCTATGATTAAAATATTAGCTAACTAAAAAAAAAAAAAACAAAAAGAATAAAGAAGAAGACATATAATCAAACAATATTATTATAATAGTTAGGGATAGTAATTAAAAGTATATTCAAACAAAACAGGTGACGAAAATCGCCCAACAGTCGCAGCATCTTGAAGTAAAGGTATAAATGTGATGAGTGTGAATTCACTTTGTTATGCCACCACAGACATACATTACTATAAATAAAACACTTTCAAAAACATTTTTTAAGATCTCATAAGATTAAAATTTATAGTATTTTATTTCTTTACATGAATATTTAATAAATTAAATTAACTCTTGTTTGTACCTCCAAATTTTTTACGTAATCTTTTCCTGACAATCCATAGTATCAAATCTACAACGTACACGGTGGTACAGCATTCAAATGTATTTAACCCGTTTTTGTGTTTTATCATAGGGCTGTGCTATAATGTGTTATAGTCATCAGTATTTTAGTGTGCAAGAGAGAAGGAGCTGTTTAAGATGTATAGCTCTACATCTTCTTCACAATGGAATTCTGATGGCATTGACAATTCATCGCAAGGCCTTAGGATAAATATATTTAACAAACCCATTGAATTGTGACCCCGTTTTGTTTTTCGTCATCTCAATTGTAAATATCGTTTTGAAAATCCTCTGTTTTTCCATATGTCAAATTTTTACAGTCATTTGTACCTGTACATATATTGTCGTTTGTTGAATAGCTTTCCGATGATATATCTGTGCTAATATGAACTATCCTTTTTGTTCCCTTTAGACCGAAAGCCGAAGGACATCGTTCGCAAGCGAGGTTTGTATGATATGAAATTAGCTGCTTTGTTTTGGGAAATATTGCAATTTGTTATTTAGCTTTTCGAGCTGAAAATTTTTAAATCTTACCGTTCTGATTCAATATTTTTCCTGTAGGTCAAAGAAGAAAAATCTGAGAGCCGTAGGAGCTCCATCATGGAAAACAACAAAGCTGTTAAGGTAATATTGATCTTATGAAAAAATCTTGACCTTAGAAACTAAATCATGAATATAATTCAACCTCATTTGTCTAACGTATAAAATAATAAGAAATCTAATGAAAAACTAAAGTTAGTCCACAAAATTAAGTTATTTATTTTTTCCATTGAATAGCTTACAAAGGAATCTGCTGAAAGCAGAAAGTCTTCCATTTCACAAGTGGCTGAACAACAAGAAATTACTGCTGCCACTGCTTTGAAAAAGACAGCTCAAAAGGTAAGTGCTTTTAATCGTACATTTAAACTATTGATATGAATTCTAAGAAGGCCTCCAAATGTTTCACTGTTATTTAACCAGCAAACTCTAAAATTAAAATTATGGATAGCAATGAAAGTTAGTAAAGAAGAAAACGAATTAAATCAATTGAGGGTCCTCTTAAAAATCATATTATAATCGTAGATTAGGCTAAACCCTAGCAAGTGAGCAATTCCTAAAGTTTAGTTTTATTTTGAGTTTGAAGTTCAAGTAGACATTGATAGACCCCGAGTGTCTTAGAGATCGACATTTTAAGGCTGAAACTCCAAAGCTTTTAGAAGAGCAAAAGCATAATAGTAAGGCAAACAACCTAAGCTTCAGTAGTTAGACGATGCGAATGTTTTATATACAAGGTGTCGTTTTGAAGCTGCAAAATATTTCAGGAGGTAATTATGTTAGTGATTCTCGACCCGAATCAATAATAAAATAAGTAGGTAATTTTTTTTTTTATAACCTCGCTTTTTTTCACACACACAAATACGGAACAATAAAGGGCGTTTTCACACACACTAACTCGCAACGATAGTTTCATAAATAATGTATCATCCAATCATCATCCCGCACGCCACACCCTAGCCACACCCCCGCGGCCATCGATCAATCGATTTAGTTTAGTGTAATTAAAAAATTAAATAACAAGTATTACTGATTATTGACCAGGTATCGTTTTTTTACATGATTATTTATGAGTTTTATTACAACCTCCTGAAATATTGTGCAGTTTTAAAACTGCACCTTGTATATTGCAAACAATGGTCAGTCGAAAAAGTAGAAAACTGACCTTAATTTTGTATATAAATTCAACAAGTTATGGTTGAATCAGAAATTTTTAGTGGTATTTGCATTAGAGATTAGCTTTTAAACACACAATACCCAGGAAATGTAGTAAAAGCAACCCCTTTTCCCGCTTATTCATATATCCCCCATTGACTTGTTATTTTAGAGTACATTAAAGGCGGCAGAAGAATCAACATTGGACCAAGTCAAACTCAAGGTAAGTTTCATGTCGTACACCATGCATGTCCATAGGAAAAATATAAATTCAAAAACTATGGAAAACATAAATGTCATTGCCTTTTCTTTTGTATATACAAATTCTATTTTATGACTTCAAACGATCAACAGACGATTGTTTGATTACTGTGTGTCAGTAAATAACTACGTGGACAATAACATATATGTATAAATTGATGTTGTGACTACATTACGAAAGGACGTCGACGTGACAACGTGCAAGATACTGAATCATTTATTTTTGTAAATAGGATGAGAAAGGGAAGGTAGAAGATACGGTACCTACAGATAAGCCTTCAGATAAAACATATCCGTGGCGACCTACGAAAACAGACACTCAGGTATATACACATACACTCGCACACATACACACACCATGTCATTTAAAAACGAAAGTACTTATTTTATTGCGTGTAATAGGAACCTACTGAAACGGTGGAACCAAAACGTAAGGAAAGCTTAGACCGGCCTACTGATAAGACTACAGTTCCGAAACGTCGTGAAAACGATACTGAGGTATTTTAGAATATCATATATATTAAACTTATCAAAAAAATGTCTTAGGACAATAAAAACTAATATAAGGTTGTTAATCAGGATACTGAAGATGTTGAGGAAGTTGAGGAAAAGACTGAGACAAAGCGTAAAGTTTCCATCGATAAGCCTAAAGAACCTAAACGACGACCCAGCAAACCTGATGAGGTAGTTGTTTATAATCTTAATTTTGAATTTCTATTACAAATTATATTACACATACAACAACAAAATATACTTAACAATTATAAAATTCTGTTAGTTTTGTGTATTTTTTAGTTTATTATGGCAAATTTCTCTCTACATTTTTAATTGACATTTTAACTATACACGAACAGGTTAAAGATAAGAAAAAGAAAACAGAAACTGTTGAAAAGACAGACACTAAACTGAAACCGTCTGTTAACAAACCAACAGAACCTATTTCTCCTGTTACTAAACCAAGTATTGCTGATGATGAGGTAGACATTTTTATTTACTTTTTGTTTTAATTAATTTAATAAAAAAATATTTTCTTTCGTAATAAAAATGAGATTTTTAAACAGGACAAAGAAAACATTGAGGTAACAGAAACCAAAACAAAGAGAAAGGTTTCAATTGATCGTCCAACTGAACCCACGTTCCCTTGGCGAAAGCCAAGCGAAGACGATGAGGTATTACATCTTTCTTTCAAAAATATATATGTCATAATATTTTTTGATAGAATAATAGACTCTAATAATAACGTTTTTGAACAGGAACAAGTAGTACAAAAGACAGAAGTTAAAAGAAAAGTTTCCATTGATAGACCAACTGAACCAACATATCCTTGGCGACGTCCAAGTCATGTTGATGAGGTAGATAGATATATTAATTTTTGAACTTTTCTTTCTCTCTCTCTTTCTCTCCTTTTACACATTTCTTACTTTCTCACACTTAAAAAGTAAATTCTTGTACTGATAGTAATAAACATTATAAACAGGACGAGAAACTTCCGATGGAAATAGACGATGAGCCATTTGTACCGAGACGTAGAGTATCTGTTGATAGACCAACAGAACCCACGTATCCTTGGCGCAAACCTAGTATTGATGCTGAGGTAGATAATTTTGATAATATTTCTGTTGCTACTGGTTATTTTAAAAAAAATGGTTTAAATATAAACAAAAATAAATATTTCAAACAGGATATTGTTGTACCTGAAGCTCCTGAAGAAACAGAAAAACCAGTAGAGCCACCTAAAGAATCTGCTTACCCATGGCGTAAGACAAATAATATTGAGGAGGTATAATTATTCAATATTTCAAACAAATGTTTTTGTTTGTGTAACATAGTTTTATACATCATTTTTTTTTTCTAACAGGATAAGAAAGAGGTTAAAGAACCAGAAAAGCCTAAAGATAATTTATTGACTGACAAACCAAAGGAATCTGAGTATCCTTGGCGTAGACCAAGCAAAACTGAGGTATAACTAATGTTTTCAAAACTTCTTAAATATTCAATAAGAGTTCAAAAGCATATAAAATCGTACTGACAACAATATTAATTTAATAGGAACCCGAGACTAAAAAACCAGAACCAGAACCGACCAAAGACGTTCCTAAGGCTAAGGTAGTTTTCATAATCAAATATTTGTGATATACAATACACTAGGTTGCGAATGTAACTTAACTCTCAATTAATTTACATTATTAGGAACCAGAAGACACGCAGAAAATACAAACAGATAAACAATTGAAACCAACACAAACACCATTCTTCATGAGGAAGAAACCTAGCTTAGAGGTAGTTATTCACTACACAGGGCTAGAGAGAAATCTAAACCTAATCCTAGACCTAGACGAATGTCGCGTGCGTAATTTCGGTCCATTAAATAAGTTTACTCATAATGCTATATCTAGAAGTATAGACGGTAATTCACAGATTAGCACTGTCCGGCAATATTCAAGACATTAACGACCGCAACATTTCACAAAGTATTTTTGGGTTAGATTTGTCTCTAGTCTCTCACACACAATAATTTTACATAACATACTCTACAACACATACATCATAGACATATATAGTGGTGGTAGTTAATTCGACAATGCTAGTTAATTCAAATATCTAATTTATTGAAAATAATTTCTTAGGAACCTCCTTCGTTTTTGAAAAAACGGACCAATTCCATTGTAGAACCAACAAAAGAGAATATTACTACAGAAACAAAGGTAAATATTATGACTCAAAATAATTTATATGATGTGAAATATTTTAGATAAAAGAGTTAATTTATTAACTAAATGTAATTTCTTAGGAGCCTGAAATACCAAAAAGCAAACCTTCTGAAACTACGATAGAGACATTTAAGGATAATCGAAAGGTAGTCGACTTATTTTGTTCAAATTGTTTTCTATTACTTAGAAACACTTTTAATGTAAATAGTAACACAATTGGAATTTAAAAAACTGTTACGGTATTTTACAATTAACTACAAAGTCGCATTTATTTATTAGGAACCCGAACCTAAAACGAAGTTATCTGAACCCGATGTGGAACTAATCATGAACGGTACACAGAAAACGCAGGTAGCTCATTATTCCAGTATAACATATTTCTTATGTTCTAAAACTAAGCACCTATCAACTAATATCAATTGTTAATTATTATTATTATCAGGCTCCTGAAACGGTACAGAAAATACTCTCAAAACCTATTGAGGAAACTAAGAACAATGTTAAAGAAAAACCAAAGGTAGCATATATATTATATTACATATAATTAAATAATCATATATAAAACATATAATCATAAATTCATTGAACCGCTAGTTAAGTTGAGTAAAATACTGAATTAAACAAATTAAATATCTTTAGGAACTCGAAGTATCTAGAGTTTCTACCGAAGATAAAAGAAAGCCTACGGAAGAAGTTTCCCAAAAACCTAAGGTATTTAAATAGTAAATGTTATTTTTCCGCATCCGAAATATTAAAGAATCACATTTAATAAAAAAAAATATTACTTTGTTAGGAGGATGAACCTAAACTAGAGAAACCACTAGACATACCCACTATAACAGAAACACTATACCCTTGGAGGAAAAAACACTTAGAGGTAACATACAAAGATACCAACACTTACACCCACTTACATATGCACACAAAAAAACTGCACAAAACTTACACGATTAAAACCTATTAAAAACAAAATGCATACTCACGTTTTGCAATTCGTAAAATATTGACTACATCATCAGGTACCAACTCTCATGACACCGGAACCGGAAAAGAAAGAGGAGACGCCCGACGTTTCATTCTCTTGGCAGGTCATTCCTGAAATACCACAGGTAGAAATTATAAATTCAGTAAATCAATTAATAGGAAAGGTTAAAGCATAGGCAATAACTAAAAATTTTACTGATCAGGCCGAACAAACACCAGAGTTAGAAGATAAATATAAACCAACGTTACTCGAAACAACAGAGCCGACTGCTCCTTGGCGCAGGGCTAAATCCCCTCAGGTACACACACAGTCATCAACATACATTCATCGCTTAAACAGACACGCCCACACATCCATAAAACGCACACGATTTTGCATTCTCTGATTGGCCATATGAGTTCGAAATTAGATGACAGATTTTAGTAACAACCCTAAAATTTTGATGGATGAAGAATTGAAAATGCGATTGTTACAAAATATGTCATCAATACGCTTGCAAAATTCGTACACATCGTACGGTCGCCATTAATAAAATTTACTGTATAGGCTGAAACGACAGAAGGCAAAGATGAAAAAATACCAGCCACATTTGAATTACCACAGCCCGCTTATAGCAGCAGACCTCAAACGCCTGAAGAGGTATACATAAGCACTCACAGTGTTACCGCACAGGATATTTGCACAATGCACCAATATATTTATAATTACAGGAGTGGAAAAGCACCGGCACATATGCACAAGCACCTAGATAGACTCTTCAAATATTGCACATATTCTGTCTTTCATTAGACTCTCTTAGTAGAAGTAGATGCACTGTATAAGTAGTTCCTTTGAACTTGTAGTCGTTATAGAAACACTATTTTTATCTAGATATTATTAGACCAGCGATTTGTCTGTAAATATGTTAATAAATATAAATGCATATTGTTTTAGTATAGAATAATATTTTGTTAAGCAATGTTTGCGAGTATTATTAATATATATTTTTACTACTATTTAATATCTGAATGCATGTTATACTTGTAGTATTCTCACATTTCCCGCTTCTGCTTCTGCTTTTTAATTCCTACACAATTACAAATGTATAAAATGTGCAATTTATAGGTTTTCAGTTTAATGGTAAGTATGACTGTAAGTATACACAAAATAATTCCTTTAAATATGTCTACAGTATTTTATATCCAATTATGTTCCGTAATGAAAAATAGACACAACTACATGCTATTTCTATATAGATAATAGCTCGTCGTGTTAAATGAATGCAGTACTCAAATACTTCTTAGACACAATACAAGAAAATTTAGATTTCCATGTTAAACAAACACACGACTTACAGAAAGTCGCAGTGAAAGAAGAAAAGGTTGAAGAAGAAGCAAAGAAAGCCAAGGTTACTTCAGTCAAGAAGAAGGCAGAAGATCTACCAGAAATTGCTGACTACGAAAGGCCTGAACTGGAGAAGTTTGAAAAACCAGAATTCACTCAAACTACTAAGGACAAACCTGATAAGGTGCGTAATCATTGACAAAAAAAATTGAAAATTAAAAAGACTGCTAATTTTATGGTACTAACTAAAATATGTAATAACGAACAGCCGATACAAGTGGTACCGGAAATCAAGGCTCCCGAAGAAAAACCAGCAGCGCCCAAGATTGAAGTCATTCGTGAGAAGTCTCCGAAACCAGAAATGCCAAGGAAACCTTCTCTTGTACCTGGTGCACCCGTCGGAAGACGTGGTTCTCTCATTCCTCCTCCAGAGGAAATGGGAAGACGACCTTCCCTTATCATCAGCGACGAGGTATGTAGTCAACTCTTTTTTCCTAGTTATAAGATTTTTTTAGAATTATTTTGTAATGTTTTTGTTGTACTTGGATACCAATTGTCTTCAATTTCAGTGAAGGTATGACTTGTTTTGTAGACCTATATGTAAAATTGTGCCGTCTTAGTCTTAGACACGTTACAATATATCTAAGAAGCGCTGGCATCAGAATCACTCTTTGAAAACGCAAGCTTTACGGCTGGAAG
Source organism: Mythimna ferrago (assembly GCA_910589285.2). Classification (NCBI taxonomy): domain Eukaryota; kingdom Metazoa; phylum Arthropoda; class Insecta; order Lepidoptera; family Noctuidae; genus Mythimna; species Mythimna ferrago. The sequence continues at coordinate 7,570,235 of OU342698.1, read as the reverse complement.
CACATCAGCATTTGAGTCACAGAAACAGCATTTGCACTTTTAAGCATTAATGGTACTCTGGTTAATTCTTTGGATTTCTATTGATCGTAAATTTGTTTCTAAAATTAGTTTGTAATTAAAAAAAAAGATTGCAAATTTTTAATAATAAACCAGATTGCCAACTTTTGATAAGCGTCATGAATTTTTCTCACATTTTTGCTGCATTTGTGTCAATATCTGCATTAAGCATGATTCTTTCTAACCAATCGCGTGCAATCTGCAATCAACGAGTGATTTACATGGATGTTAGCGCCAAACCACAAAGTAATTTAGCCCCTAGTAGTATAGACCCTATTCTCTCAAGCCGAACCCATAACACGAATGCATAGAACCCTTGAAAAAGACATTTTCATAATCGTCTGAGAAAGATGATGCTTTGTTACCAGAACGCTTTAGCCGAAGATGTTAGAGAATGAATTGGTTTACAGTGGAGTTGAGCTTAGACCCTTAATTCCTTGCTTTTACATTAAACAGAGTTTAGCAATGTCACAGCAGATACTTTTGAGAACACTGATATTGAATCGTGTATGTAGCGATATTAAGACCGTGCAAAACGTAATCCACAGGAGAATAGAAAACTAAGACCCGGTGAGGTGATCGAAGAGAAGAAGGTAATAGATAAAACGCTAAGAATTCTAAATGAATGTTATTATTGCCGTGACAAATTCTTAACTATATCTGTATACGGTATTATTAATGCATTTGCATCCGACGCGGTTTAAAACACTGTTTCACACGTAATACTGGATAATCACACGAACCTTGAAAACATTATTAGTAACGAATCATGGAATACAGGTAAATGTTATTATCCAGTTTATATCTGTCTAAGAAACGTTTTGTCGTCGGAGCACAAAGCTAAATTGCACAACTTTGTGAAGTACGCACACACAGATAAACTGCACAGCTTGTCAGCACGTTACGCACACGAAATAATGGTCAGAGATTGGTCGTGTCGAGACGAAATCTTTTACAGGAATGGTGTGCCTAAGGAGGCTTGTCTTACACAACACGATAATGAAACGGACACTAACATGAACGATTAACACGAAGGTGGCGCAAACTGTAACGTAATAACTATTGCACACGCTCGCTAGGACATTGCACCAATAATGAACTAAGTCAGGTTAGGCAGATAGCCCAGGTTCGGCAGCGGAGATTTAGGTAGGGTTAATATTACATATGGGATTATCAATGTTTTTTAACAACAGGTCACGAAATTACGTCCCGGCGAAGTTTTAGACGAGAAAAAGGTGAGACCGATTGGATCTGGTCAGTTTTAGGTGGACGCTGCTCGCTTTTGCAAAGCATTTTTTGTCTTTTTTTTTATTTTTCTTCTATTGTTGCACACATGACTACACGGACGACTTTTACTGTTAAGGTAGACATAAGTTTCATTTACAGGGAAGATTATTGTGATAATTAGTTTTTTACCACACAATTGTTATTATAGTGACGTTCATATCCCCCATCCCCTACAAATACACGCTTGACAACACATGTCGAAGCGAATCATTGGTTTTTGAAAAAAAAATATATAAAAAGAAACAAAAACACAATCTTCCTCTCATACTCTCATTACTTTTATTTTCCCCTTTCAAAAAAGCTGCGTCTTCAATAGTTTCAAAAGAGCTACTTTTAGACCCTTTAGTTGCAATCTTTACAATGTCCGAACTCTTTTACAAATCTTTTTCTTTTTAGATGTTCTCTTTAGAATTAGATCTAGTGACCGCTTTGCCGACCAGCGGGTTTACGATGTGACAGAGCATCGCTGGGTTTGACTTTTTTTGTTGATGAGTGAAATTAGAAAAACCTTAAAACAAATAAGTTTCCAAAATAAATTTGAGCATAAAGAATAATTAGAGTCAGATTCTCGAAAATTTCTTTCTGCTCAATCATATCAAACTTTCTATTCGGTTTCCTTAAATGTATTTACGTTCTGTACTATTGAAACTTGTTTCCCTCATCAACCAAGCTTGTTAGTTTTTAGAATGGCTTTATTCAATTTCCAACACCTAACTTTATTTTTTATTTTTCCACTAATATTTTTCTAAATGCACTTTACATTTTATCATCACTTTGACGAGCTACAAATGTATTAAAACAATTCTTTACTGACTCGCATTAACTGCGCGGAACATGTAAATGCTTCGGAAATGTTTTCTCAAACTAGTGGGAAAAACTAATTATAATAAGAAATAATTGATAATTATTATTAATTATGCACATACAAATTCACACTACAAGTTAACACATCCACATTTTGACAGTACTACATCTGACACACATACAGAAACACAAAATTATTAACTTTAAGCATTAAATATCTATTTGTACAGATTTATATATATGAGCACACTTTAACAGAGAATGTTTTACTAAAACTTATAATTTTTTTTTCAAAAAAGAAACGCGCCAGGCCAGGAGAGTTCATAGCCGAAGAGGTATACAATGTGTGGAAAACTATTTGTTTAGATTATTTACATGTTATAGAAAGAAATAGACTCGTGGCTAACATAGACCTTTTCAAAGTGATTAATTTCAAAGTGAATAATTACATATTCGTCGTAAATAAAAAGACTATGCGTCAAAAAAAATAAAACGTGGCATAGAAGAAATACTTCATTATTTTATGTTATATTTCGATTTCAAAACCCTTATTATGTTTTGTAAATAAAATAGAACCAGTGCTACTAATACCTTGTCATTCTAACATTTAATTAGTAGTAAAAACATAATTATGACGACACTTAAAATCTATGCATGAATCCTATTAAAATCCAACTTTAAATCAAGAACAGTGAATTTATCGTATAGACAGGATAAATAAATGGATCAATAAATTATAAACGCACTTAACGTGAGATCATTTAATTTATCGCTGTCGATAAATCTGTGTTCATTAACTCCTAATCCTAATAAAATAACAAAGCGTTTGCGACACCGCACGCACAAGTAAACAACAAATAAAATAATAACTTTATTCAATTTAACGTAATAATCAAAGCCAATATTAATAGCGTGAAGCAAGGTTATTTATTGCTGTATTGTGAAAATGCATGGAGGTATTCAATTTATAGCTTCAGCACCCAATAACTGTTTATAATTTTATTATATTACGATGTTCAAAAGTAATATCTATGATGACCTTAAAATACTACTCAAATAATTTCCGACTATTGAATATTTCACCTCAATAAATTTAATCATAGATATTACACGTAATCATTATAAAGATGCCACAAAATGTCTTGAAAGATTTTATAGCATTTGTAAACATTACAAAACACAGTATCTAATTATATGAACAAACTATTCAAATCATGCGTCTAGAATATATAGGAACGGAAGCTAAACAAAGATTCTATAATTACTAATGAATTTCGTTTGGAGCCAACATTTATGTTTCTATGACGCAAATAAGGCGATAATAATGTCAACTTGGTGATTCATAAAGTAAATGTGAAATGCATTAAAGGTTGACACGTTTATAACGTCAAAGTTCCGATGCTAAGCTATGCAGGTGGGCTGACTATGTTAAACACGAAAAAATAAATTTTCTAGCTACTTTTCTAGGATTACATCTATCACCAACACCACATCAACAATTTCAAGGAGACCATTAATAAAGATCCAATCTTGATAACAGCAATTTCTATTTCGGATCTGACAGTAAAGTTGATTGAGTAAATAAAATAAATCAAACATAGAATATTTTAGAAGTAAATGATGCTATAGAAGAAACAGAAACTAAAGTAATTAATAAAGAAAGCGCACCTGTTACTGGTGATAACGTAAAGTGAGATGGCGCGGGCTCGGACGCGCTTAATGAAGCAAAGTGAGCACAATTAATCGTGCGCCAGGAGAACGCTTGTCGCTGTTATGATTGATTGTTATTAGTAGAAATATGACTATAGTAATCAGGCCAAGAGCGAAGCCCCTGTTCTTGAAACGTTCTCACCCTTAACTGCCTCAACTTGCCAGCAAGACTGAGTTATGTCCGTCGCATATTGTTAAAAAGATATACGTCTCGATATATTGATTGGTGCAACTAATGTTGACACCTAAAATAGAATGCAAAAGATTGATTGCCTTAATTGAACCGTAAATTATATTGGTGGCAATGTAATGACAATATGCATTAAAGCATTTAAAATAAACATTAGTTGTTGAGCAGGCGAGGACAAAATGAATAATCAAGACGAGGAGAGACTAGATGGCGTGGTAGATTTCAGAATAACAAAACCACTTATGAAAGTTTTAACTATTACCACAAGCACTATATATATATTACACAAACCAAACTAGGAGATAGAAATAATATAATTAAAAATAAAATTGAAACTAAGATTTCAAAGAAAATAAAACTACAGTTAGTTGAAATGCAATGTTTATGACATCAAACAAAATAAAGATGAATATAAATAAAAACAAGGACAGTTCACAAATAGAAATTTAGCGAATCTTTGATTGACATAATGGTCGAATAGGAAATAACTAAAATGCGCGTGGGTAGACCACGGGCGACTGAATAGTGGGTTGGAACAGAACCGCTCCATCAGAAAAATTTGGCAAGGGTGATGAAGCCAATATATTTGGCAGTTAGTTCCTCAAATTAATCTTGACATAGACAAGTATAACTGTTCCTCGAAATTTCTAATCTTGAATTTTATGTACTTATCAAAACATGCTTGAAAGGATCCTATCGTCATAAGTAAATCTGGAGTTTTTACTTTTAAATGTAAGTTTAGGAAAAGACGTACCGGGTTTTGTACTGCATTTGAAGCTCGCGCAAAAAAAGGCAACGACAGCACGGGATAACACAAGCAAAGCAACAGACAACATTCAATCGCCTGCGTTAAAATTTGTCGGCTCGACAATGATGCAGGCGCTCTCGACACGAACCCACTTGCCAACTATGGCAACCATGTGAACAGAATGCATTAATACCAGGGTGCCAATCAATCTTTCGATCTTCTTGCGCAACCCCTCAATCTAGTATTATTTATTAATCTAGACAAACACGCGCACACACTTTATCTCCTCGAGACAACTGTTGTTTGGCTGTGACACCCAACTGATTGTTTTAATATTGACCTACGTCATACAATGTGGTATCTATAGTTATTATAGCCAAGGCAAGAGTTCGAATCATACTCAGTAGGTCAGCAAAAACCCATTGACCTTAATTACAGATGTCAATTCGAAAAAAATGCGAATAATTAATCATTGAAGCGAAACCGAGAGCTTCCTCGGTTCAAAGCCAAACAGCGGAGGGAATACGGCGCATCACTGGCGGTGATAACTTCACGCATATATTTGCAGCAACGTTCAAGAACATGATGCACGGATGGCTCACCTTAATCTGATAATTAATTGTATTGGTCTGCTGATTTGTGCTGTGCACAAATAGCCGCCAACCGCCCCCGCACCCCTCCTTTGCCAGGCGACCATGTCTACACGACCCCCTCTTCAGTCTTTTGACATTCGCGCCCATTTTTGCATGGAACGACTAACGAACTGCCCCAAATCGAAATTTCACTAAACGACTCCAAAATAAAACAACAAAGAAACGAAAAAACAAGGTGTAACACTTAGGAAGTAAATATAATTTAATAGCATTTAATTAGAAGCTTTTTTCATAAATATGGATGATCCGCATGAAAGGAAAGAACTTTTGATAATTTTGAAAATAGTTTTAAGTGTTAATGATAATGACGTATAGATGTAAGATAAGACTGTGATATAGTGAGATGCAGTTATAAGTAAACTTTTAATTTTTTTACTATAAACGAGGATTCGATTATTTTGTGGCATCAAAGTGATTATATGTGATTAACAATGGCAGCGGTTGCTAAAAAACCGAGCGCTGCCTTACCTAAACCCGCACCTGCTGGTGATCCGGTAAGTATGAAACTGCTTTTGTTCTATGTATTGCATATACCGGAAATATCAGAGGTCATTAAAAAGTTTCAGGAAGCTTTTTCAGTATAATTGTAGTTCTGTGTGTATATTGCAGAATCTGCTATATTTTTCTAGATTTCTCCAGTGAAGGCAAAAATCCATCAGCTTTGAATTAGTTTTATAAACTTGATTCACTATTCCAGAATCGAAAGTTAAAATTATTTTGAACTAATTCTGAATTATGAAGCTCCACTAATGTGGTCATAAATCAGTTATTATGAAACACCTGTTAATTATTTCATTTAAATCAAATACATTCCAAGAAATTCATAATTTAACGCCTACTGCGCTCCATTTTAGTTAATCGAACACTGTGTTGCATACGCAATATATCTTTCAGTTGGATAGCTAATTAATATTGTACAATAACTTTTGTAATAGTTAATTAAATAAAAGGAATATCTGAAATAAAATGATTATTTTCATTGACCCAAATCTAAGTTTAAAGTTGCTGTTCAGTCGCTGTCACGTCTCTCATTTCCTTTTGCTTTAAACTTTCCTAAGTTAGATGGCCCTCGTTATATCTTCGAGCAAATGCTTCTCGTGGTTTCCAGAAATTTTGATTATCAACAATTTCGACTTCCGCAATTGTCACATTCTCCAATACCCAGAACTTTAACTATTTGGTAAAATTCATCTTTACCTACCCCTATAGTGATTGTATACGTGACGGTATGTCATGTCTATGACCTACATTGTTTTCTTTTTTTTTATCATACAACATATTAATCACGTCAGTCAAATGACGCAGAAGATGATTTGGCACAGAAGCTATCAGGAAAATCAACACGATCATAATAACGATAAATCTTCATGAAAACTAATAACTCAATCAAATCCTATTGAGGACAAGATATGTTCTGCTTTTACTGTTCTTGTATAGGAAAGCGTGAACATATGTAAGAGTACACTTGCGCTACATTTGTCAGGAAGTCCAGTATTGTCAGGCCATTTGGCTAACGCTCATAACGGAGTACAACTGTCATAACATTCTAATGTATCATCCATTTTACCAAGCAGTTAGCAACTAGGCAATATTTCAATCTATATCGGACTAGACCATCTTTAAGGTAACGTTTTAATGACCTTTGATTTGTCATTTGTTTCACCATCAGCATTAAGTTTTATTCAAGTCTGTTAGTTTCACTATTACGAGATTTATCAATTCTACAACTTTCAAGATTTTAATTAATATCAAAACTATTTCCAAGTATATTAACTTCACAACAAATCTTTATACATATTTATGGTGAAGCCAATGATGAATATAAATATTTTAAATACTCTGTCAATGTTACTACCTATATAAATATATAAATACGAAGAAGTTTAACTTATCGATGTTTATAATACTCCCTTTTATGTATTTATTTTTTTAACTTCTACCGAAACATATAAAGCAAATGGACCATTTATTTTAAATACTTAGCTTAACGTAATACACGTAACATTTGTTTGTTTATTTTTTTTATATTTTCTGTGTTTTGTTAAAAAACTACAAGGCCCATTTGCTCTAGAATATTATTTGTTGATTTCCAAGTGATTAACCCCAAACAAAAAGAATATGAGACAAAAATGTAACTCACATATTACTCTGATAATATAGCGACGGAAATCCGGCGATGCACGAAGACCATCGGTGCAGGATCTTGAAGACCTCATCAATAAGCCGTCAGTGCCTCTCAAACCTATTGGTTCTGGAGGACCCCCGGTTATCGTTGATGTTCAAGAGAGTTACTCTGCTGTTGAGGGTAAGAAAATCTTTCTTAGATATTCTATATAATTTCTAGGTTGATTGTATAATTACTTAGCTTTTGAGATCGATGATTAATTCAGACTCCAGGTCAATGACAATTTTGTATCAGTACAATTATATTGTCATAAAAACTTTACTTATATCGTATTTTTATCTGACACCTAGACCAAACTGGCTACCTCACGGTACAAGTGGAGGGTAACCCAGCACCCACTTTCAAGTTCTACAAAGGTGTGGGAGAGATCATCGAAGGAGGCCGTTTCAAGTTCAACACCGATGGTGAAACTGGTCTCATCACTCTCTGCATGAGGAAGGTCAAGCCCAATGATGAGGGCAAATACAAGATTGTGGTCAGCAACATTCATGGAGAGGATTCGGCTGAGATGCAGCTTTATGTATCCGGTAAGTCTGGAAAAAGATATTGCTACGTGTGTTTAAAGAGGTTACACTTGAGACACAGCAAGATTGACAGCAAATTGTGTGTTGTCTCTAATGGCGTAGTAAAGATCAAATATTCCTGACAATACTCGTTAATCAATAACAAAAAGCTTATCAACTCTTTATCATACCTGCTGTTATTGGCATCTAAAGTCACATAAATAACGATAATGTTCCTGCAGACTCCAGTGGCATGGACTTCCGTGCCATGCTCAAGAAGAGGAAGTACGCCAAATGGGGTGAAAAGAAGGAGGACCCTGATTGGGGAGACCTCAAGGAGACGGAAAAGCCAATTCCACCGTTGAAGAAAGTGGAAAAGGTAAGGTGTATCTTTTTTTCAAAAACTCAACAGATATTGATGAAACTGATAAACCATCAACAATTATTATTGGACTATAGAAGCTGGTGATATAAACGCTATATAAAATTATATAAATAAAACTGAATATAAAAATAATGACGCAAGGCAATGCAGATCAAAATTAGACCAAAACACCGTGCTAAGAATAGCAATAGCAAAGATATTTATTAAGACTTGTATCAAGATCATAACAGTTTTCTACATTGTCTTGCAGTCTATTTAAAATTATTTATAAATGGCTAGACAGCTCCATCGGGCTAATAATACATCAAAATATGGAGTTCAAGGAACTGCCCAAGATTGTTTTTAATATGTTTCATAACTTGTGAATAACAAATTATAGATATTGTATATTCTACGCTATGAAACCAATGCTTTCAGGTAGAATATCAAGTAGCATGCAACATGATAATAAAGATATAAGTTTTAGTCAGCTTCCATTTAGCACTTTAATAACTTAAGTTGCGGGATATCTTGATGCAATTGATCGAATTATATCCTGATTCATATTTCCAGGTATGTAATAATAATTTTGTCATTCCATATTCGGCTTAGCGACGATACATTCCATTGTTTTAACCGAAAATTCATGTTCGTCTGTTGCATCAAGAATTTCAACTAGAAGAGCTTCTTATAAAAATGTTGTATAACTCTGTTTTGAGTTATTTAATAATGTTAACTGAGCCTATTTTTTTAGTATGTTAATTTTCTAATATTTTAAATTATTTTTAATCTATATGCATCATGACATTTAATTCTTAGGGCTTAGAAACTGGATATTTCGAGGAGGACGGCTTCATAGTGGTCATTTCTGAAGGTTACGAGATGGGTAGATTCCCAGCTGAGAGGAGATCATCCTTGAACTGGAACTGGGTCAAGGTCATCAGTATTTTAAAATATAGCATCATCGTTCATTCCATCTTACATTTCCAGTTTCTCTATATTACGAAATAGCTACTAACAAAAACCTAATGTATCAATGTGAACTTCCGAAAACGGAATATGTATAAAAAAGATTATCTAATTTAATTTCAAAATATCATTTAAATAAAATTTTAAAATGGGCACAAAAATACCCAGTGAACGGTATAAGCATTGTTATAGTTGGCTTTCTAACCATCGATTTTAATCGATATTTGCTATAAAATAAAAAGTTCTAAGCATGCACTTAAAAGAGATCCTAATATTATTAAATTTTAATCTTAAAAAAAAAAATAATCGAAATGTCAAAGTTACGTCAAGGTAACGTAAGCTGTTTACATAATAAGTGCTATAGAAACCTACTAGAAATATTGATTTAAATCAACAATGGCCGGATGGTACTTTAATAAGATTTTTCCTTGGTTCTCTATCCGTGCTGGATCAAGTTATGTAAGCAAAGCAAAATATAACATACCTAATATATATTTCAAAGCACATAGACAACTATGCCTAACTCACTGTTTCAATCATGTTTCATAAAGCTTCCTAATAATTTAGCTTGATATCAATTTCAAGTTAATTCTCGATTCTGCTGCTCTGTTGTAACATAACTATTAAAATTCTAGGGTATCTATGACATAAGGAGACGAATGTCTCTGCCTGAAATAATACCTGATTGGCCCGAATTGATGGAGGCTGTCAAAATAAAGGTTCGATAAAAAGGAAAGATAAAAAGCTAAAAAAATAAAGGGATTTTTTAACCATTTGAAAACTTCTACAATAAACAAACATAATATTGATTAATACTTCACACCCTGAAACTCAACAATGGCATTTGGCAAACATGTATTTCAAATGGTCAGAAAATAACTTCTAAATAATGATTGAGATTAAACCACGAATGATAAAATTACTAAACTAAAATACACCTCTTCAATTACTTACCTCAACAACCCATAATGAAAAACAGATAATATAATTAATAATATTACAAATAAAAAAGTAATTTAATATCTTGATAATGTTAATATCAAAAGAGTTTCAAAGAAATATTAAAAGGTTGACGTTAGTAATTATAGAGCGTTATAAATAAACAAATGCATTAAATTGAATTTTAAATTAACAAAGGGTTTTGTATCACCACTTCATGTTTCTATAACTTGAACATGATTTTCAGGCAATGTAAGTGGAATGAATTTGATGACTATTGTTATTTTTGAATTGGTATCCACTATGTTCAATTGCAGGTCTATATTGACGTCGGATTGAAGAGCTTGTATCACGTCATTTTTATCAAAATAATTATATTCCTCATTATTTACTTCATTAATTTCAGCTGATGCATCCGGTGTTACGCAGATGTTGGAATTTTTTGAATTATGTTGATTATAACCTTTAAGGCATATGGCATTATTGTAATCAACATTTGTATTTTTGAATGTATCTTTAGTACATTTGATATAGGACAACTTACTTCTTTTTTTAAGAGTCTTGATCATACCTTTTCCTGAAGTAATGTAGTAAGACGAATCACTAAGAATAAATGGATATTTTGTAGAGATCCCATAATAGAAGACCGTCACTGGCTGAACTGATCCCGGATTGGCCGGTGCTACACTCGTTCAAAAGAGACGAGGTTTGACAGCAACGTCAATAGACACAATGCATCTTGAAGTGTAATATCACGAAATGCAAATTATTTGTCGCACAGCAATGTGTCCCACGGATATCTGTATGATCTTATAATCTGGTTGAATTATTACAGAAAGTCTTGCATTAATGTCTGCTATAAACTATTGAACATAGTTAAAACTATAACTGAATAAATGACTATTCAATTAATTTCTTCGTTTCTTGAAAACAGCAACCAGATTTAACTCTCCGTCTTCTTACAAGCTCTTATCTTGTGAATGATGTAAATACAAACTGTTACTACATATCAATCTTCTTTATGATATTACAAATAACCAACTCTTCTTATCGTATTAAATATTTTGGCTTTAAGAATAAACTTAGCAGATATTCGTGCAGGAATGTTTCAATGATTTTTTCAGATTATTTGATCAACAGCGACGTGGTCACCGACTAGTCAGTCCAGCACATCTTTGGTACTCTATTCTTCTATTCTCTTCTTAAGCAATTCTTCTGTGCACATCTTCGTCAATATTTTACTAGCAGCACAGCGCACCGGTTCAATATTCTATGCACAGTGACTTCAATGTTCCAGTATAAATATAATCCTTTCAAAAATGATGAATCTTGTAGATTAGTTTCTGTATGCATTGCAAAAAAGGTAAAAAGGTCTTTATACAAAAATTCATCATTTTTGTTCGGTCAAATGTATATTCCTTAAGATAAACGTATAAATAAAATCACGCCCACTTTTGCACATGTATTAAAAGAAATATATAGAAATTCCAATTTCTGTACAATAGCATGGAGTTCACATGATTGTGTGGGTGAAGGTGATAAAAGAATGGCTGACGAATCTAACGCCTCGGATACTACATACGAGTTCAGTTGTTTTCGTTGATTTTTTTTTTTGCACTTGAGTTACTGTTCGCTCGAGACGTTGACAGCGGTGAGGAGTGAGGCAGGTTTCTTGATGGTCAGCACTCAAAGCTTTTGTATGAAGAGCACATTTTTGTGTTATGCACTCTTCCGTCTCATGTCGGAACAGGTATATTTATGTCCAACGGACGTTGTTTTCAGAAACAAGAGTCATTCTTGAAGCCCCTCGTAGATCAATTCGCGAAAGAAGGCAAGGATAAGAAGGTTACATTCGAAGCCATCTTTACTAAACCAAATTCGAAGCCGAAGTGGTACTTCAGGAAAGATGTAAGTAAAGTGTTTCAAATACGAACCCTTATACATGGTATTGGTGTAACTAAACTATAATGCCCACAAATATTTACAGGAACTTTTCCCCGGGTCTAAGTACAAGATGACAAATGAAGGAGACTCCTACAAACTTATTATTATGGCCCCGAAGGTCGAAGACACGGGTAAAATTACCATTGAAATCGGCGGTATCACTTGCACTGCTTTCTTGCAAGTTGACGAACCTGACCCAACCTACACGTTTACCAAGCCACTGAAGAAGACGACGAGTGGCTACACGAAGCACGAATGCGTCTTGGAATGTACCGTCTCTAACAGCCTCGCTATCGTTTCCTGGTGGAAGGGAGAAGAGAGGATAGAAGACGGTGAAATATACCAGATCTCTAAGGACTTGTCAGGTGTTTGCAGGCTACTCATCAAGAGCTGTAAGTTCGAAGATGCTGGCAAATACACTTGTAAAATCGAGAAGCAGCCTGATAAGACCGAGACTGAGGTCAAGATTGTGGGTAAGTAGAATAAATCGTTATTATTTTTCATGGAAGATTTCATTTAACCCGTTGTGTATCTAAACGTGGATCCACGCGAGACACAATGGCTTTTTAATTGTGTCTGTAATTACGGCACACGAGAGGTTAAAATTATGAATACTATCAATGGTACCCGTTTAATTTTCAGAATACCCATACAAGTTCACCAAGGTGCTTAAATCGCAACAGGCGATTGAGAAAGATACCGTCACGCTAATTTGTGAGCTGGATGATGCTGGTGGTGACGTGAAATGGTAAGAAGGTTTCACACGACGAATTTCTTAGTAAGAATTAACTCTGAGGCATATATGTGACGTCGCAAACTGTGTCAATATAACATGAGATCTAAAACACATCATAAATTAAAGTAATGGTTGTTTCATTAATATATGATTGAGCTTCCTAATGTTTCGCTCTATTTCTTCACCAGGTTCAAGAACGACGAACCTTTGAAGGTAGACAAGCGCATCACGATCGTGAAGGAGGGTCGCAAGCGCAAGGTAGTGATCAAGGATGCCAAGGTCACTGACGCTGGTAACTTCAAGTGTGTCAGTAACGCCGATGAGACCGCTTGCGAATTGATTGTCAATTGTAAGTTTTTTGTTATCATCAAGTATTAGATTTACAAGAATATCAACTTGGATCGGCTTTTATAATACTTTATTCTAACTTTTCATAATTATGGTCTATAATCCCGGTTTACTCGGTTTGAATATTGAGGTCAATTCCGCATAAATTTTATTAAATTATAACCGGTGAAACGGGACCTATGCAATATTTTAAGTTTTTGTAGATTCTTCAATAAGCCTAATAGTGATTTGAAAGGCGTCGGCAACCAATTAATTTCCATAATGGGTTATTATTGTGACACATCCTTCCGTATGAATGCCAAACACACGAAATGGGCTTGTTTCTAATAGTCCATTGTTTGGGACTACTAGACCTAAACTTTACCTAGCAATCCATCCCAAATCTAAATATACTTAAAATAGTTCTGGAGTGGAACAGTCGTTTACTTCGTCACAATGTAGTCAATCATGAAGATTGGATTTTTCGAAATATATAAAATGGTGTTTTGTATTTCAGACTCGAATCGCTTCAATAAGAAGTTGAAGGATACAGAAGCAATTGAGAGGGACAAGGTTGTTCTAGAAGTAGAGTTGCAGGACCAGACTGCGGAAGCAGTTTGGTCTTTCAATGGACAGCCTATTGTGCCTAATGAAAGGTAAGCCTTTAATTATTTTCAATGATTAATAGAATATGTAGTTCGATTAGCGTTTTTGCAGGAAGTTCCATTTAAATAAATATTCACAAGGCAAAACTTCCTGCAAAATCACACTCTTTAGGAACTTCTAAATTAATTCCTGTTAAATCTCTAACTCACACACAAAATAATCTTTGAATTTCATCAGGATTGAAATCAAAAACCTGGGTGGTGGTAAACATCAGCTCATCTTCAACAAGTTGGAGATGGAAGATGACGGCGAGATTCTTTGCGAGTCTGGCAAGCTAACCTCATCTTGTAAGCTGACCGTCAAGAAGGGAGAATCCAAACCCTCTATCGAATGTCCGGACGAGTTCTGCGGACCCCATGACAGGCCTTTCGTCATTGAGGTGCCTTATAAAAGTAAGTTTTGAGACAGTTTTGTTGTTCACTTTTTGTAATATTTCATTTGAATTTATAATACACTACTACACTTTTATAAATATCGCGGTTGTATACTAACAATGTCTTTTTCAGTTTCCGGCACCCGTCAAACACCGATTGAAGCTAAACTATGGAAAGACGGTAAAGCATTGCCCGCCAAAGAAATCGAGGCAATCGTTGAACAAGAAAAGATCCTTTTCAAGTTCAAGAAACCAAGCAGGGAAGGATCTGGCAAATACACGATCAAACTATCCAACGCCCAGGGAGAAGACTCAAAGGATGTCAGCGTTATCATGCAGAGTGTCCCATCTCCGCCCCAGGATGTGGCTGTCGCCGAGGTGTTCCAGACTTCATGTATTGTTGCCTGGAAGACTCCACAAGACGATGGTGGTTCACCAATCGTCAAATATGTTATTGAGAGACAGGTAAGGCAATATTAGAAAAAAAGGTTTATTTTTTGGTTTTCACTCAATTATGTGGTGCTTAATACATCTTCTTTATCCAGGACATGTCACTCAAAGCAGGATGGGATAACGTTGCTGAAGTACCAGTTGGCCAGCCGCTTAAATACAAGGTCGAAGACCTTATTCCAAAGAAAACCTACAAATTCAGGATTCGTGCCGTTAATAAGGTCGGCTCCAGTGAACCTGGTCTTTTCGGCAAGCCTGTGCTGGCTAAGGACCCATGGGGTAATACACCAACTTTAAGATATACGTCGTTTTAGTACTTCTTCTAATTTATTATTGTTTACAATGTGGAATTTTCAATTTTAATACGATTGTATCACCTTGTAGACGAACCATCGAAGCCCAAGAATGTGGAACTTTCCGACTGGAACAAGGACCGTGCAGACCTCAAATGGCAGAAGCCTGACAACGATGGCGGTGCACCAATTACTGGCTACGTCATCGAATACAAGGTTAGGAACTGGTCTTTAGTCCTTTCCATTTTGAACCTTATTTTCAAAAGCAAAAGACTTCTTTACCAAGATTTTTATTTACCAGGAACTCTTATACGCTTTACCAGCTCAGTATCTACACCTCCTATCCCCATTTACAGGAGAAATTCGGCAAGGACTGGGTGACCGGTAAGGAGGTGCCTGGTGACTGCTTGGCAGCCACTCAGGATGGCCTTAAGGAAGGCTGCACCTATGAGTTCAGGGTTCGCGCCATCAACAAGGCTGGACCTGGAGAGCCTAGTGACACTACTAAACCGATAGTCGCTAAGTGCAGATTTGGTAAGTGGGTTTAGACATAGAGATTCGTTTTGCTAAAAAAAAATACAAGGTGACTTGACCTTGAACAAGGTGATTAAAAGCTTAAGGGTTAATGAATGCACCGGGGCCTTAGGAGAAAGAGGGATGGAGCTGTACATCCTACATAACTCCATCCCTTTAAGTCACACTCG
Source organism: Mythimna ferrago (assembly GCA_910589285.2). Taxonomy (NCBI): domain Eukaryota; kingdom Metazoa; phylum Arthropoda; class Insecta; order Lepidoptera; family Noctuidae; genus Mythimna; species Mythimna ferrago. The sequence continues at coordinate 7,554,333 of OU342698.1, read as the reverse complement.
TACCTTCCTAAGCCTATAGGCCACTGGTTTCCAACCTAATTTGACCTTGAACTACTTTGAGTTCTTTGTGGTTAGCCAGAAGTACAGAAGATTTTATCTATATTTGTTAATCTAAACTTGTAGAACACACCTGTCATCTTTATTATATAAGAAAGTATTGAGAAGTATCATAGAAAAAACACTATGTTTGTTACTTTTCAGTTGCAAATTTACAATATGTGTTTTAAACCTTTCGCAAACCATGTATTTGCTCTTGCGATCCACCAGAGCTTCACAGACCACAGTTTGGAAACCACTGATATAGTCAGACGACTTAAAAAAATTGTTTAATTGTCATTGAAGGAATTGAGGGAGGCCTTTGCCCAGCAGTGGGACAGTGGGCTAGATATAATAAATAATAATAATAAAGTGTCATTGACATCACAATGACGTCTTGCGTGATAGTAGTATTCAATGTCCCGGTAATATTCAAGTATTTTGTATTAAGTATCAAAATATCTTACAGTCAAGCCTTACATCGTTGGCGAGGGTCTCCAGAGCATGATCATCAAGAAGGGCCAGGTGATCACCTTCGACATCAAGTACGGTGGTGAGCCTGAACCCGAAGTCAAATGGATGAAGGGAGAAGAGGTAATTATTGTTTATTTCTTTGTTTTAAGTTTCTTTGTTAAAAAAAGTTGGAATAGTACATTTTGAAACAAGTGGAGATTTGCCATTGTTACTGTGGCAGAATTAATGGACTACAGTGAAAAATTTCCACGTGTATCAAATGGTTTTTCAATACATTTACGAAGACATAAATAAACGGGGTTTGATGCGCTACTGGTGGTGGTTGACGAGCGACTAGTGGGTGTCGACATGCAGAAATTGTTGCGGGGGCGAGCATGCACACTTTTCCGCACTAGTGCGAAAAACAGTCAATTGTGCGCCCAAAAGCGGTGGCATAAGAGTGGGTTTTGGAGTAAGTGTATTGAAAAAAATATTTCCAGTAAGAAGTTGGTCATAAAAAGAGTATTCTACCTGGTATTTGTAAAACAATGAAGAAATACAATTAATACGATTAGGTACTATGGAATATGAATGACTTAAGGCCATTAGAAGAAGTATCTACCGCAATTTATCGAAGTTCCTAACTAACTGGACGATAGCTGGTGAAGCTAATATAAGGGAGTCAACTGGGCGAAATGCGGCCTGCTTGAGAGGACTATGGTAAAACATAGTCCACTTAGCACAGCCTGAGCGCCTATATTAGCGCCTTTATTCCAACATAGCTCTTATCTTAGTTAAAATAAAGTTTAATACGTCACAAGTCTTGCAGTAGGACCTACTCTAGTGACCTAAGCTTAAACGGCCAGTGTTTAGGTAATGATTCGATGTTGTAAGCGGACCTGAAGAAAATAATGAAGATATTTACAGTACCAAGACACATTTTAATATCCCATTTCATCATTTGAGGATAAATTTTTAATAAAACTTTTTATTTGTTCCCTCAAAAAAGAAACGCGGCAAGGCGTACACGGAGAAGGTTAGATAGTTGGATCTAGATGTTGTATCGCATTTATATGTTCTAAACATAAGCTCATACACTTTTCTCTTTTACTTTATTCTACAAAATGTGCTAACACAACTATACAATATACTTGATACAGATTGTATGTGTGGTGGTAATTTGAACGAAAAAAAAAATAAATAGGTACCTACAGAATTTTCGTTCCATTTCACTTTGAATTTTAACTTTTTTTTCTTTCAATTTATCATCACAGTGCAAAAGCAACATTTTATATTGTTCTTGGACAACAAACACACAATGTAATTGGCTTTAAAAATTATGCTTTCGATGTTGTAACTAAACGTTACTGTTTTTAACTTGAAATTATTCTGATTGGCTCAAAAGCACCAAACTTATGTAGAAGCACCTTTATAAGTTTGATCAAAAACCAACAAGGACAAACAGATTTTTCACAATTATCTCACCAACACTTTTCTCTCTTTTTTACTGTGATAACATTCAGCATTACGACGATTTCGTCGGATGCTGGCAACACATAACATTCTAACACTATCAACTGGTCGCAAGATTGCACCTTGGCACGAAAAAAAAGTTTTTTTTAGATTATGTTTTACAGGATTGCGTCTGATATCACCAATGTCTATCATGATTTTATTACATTACCATCACTACATTTTTTTTTTTAATTTTTAGAAACAGACATGTTTATCACTACTACAGCAGTTACTGTAATAAAATACACGCTAGGGTTTGCCCGCACAGTTATACCTGTAAGGTAAGCTTGTATTGAAACCTGCACAGTTGTGGAACATACACGCTCCGGTTTACCTGTACAACTCAACCATACAGGCAAACCTGTCAGGTGCGTGTATAGCGGGCATTACATCTAAAACAAATACCCACTTTTCCAAAAGATCAAAGAGAAATATTTGGAAAGAGGGTAGTTAACGGTTTACCTAACGCAATGTTGGTAACTGAGCCTACCTTACGCCAAATGGGCCCGGGATGACTCAACGGAGAATTGTATTTAAATGTTATTGTGATAATCCACATCAACATAGACTTAACTTCACAAACGAAGTACAGTGCATTACAACTTACAACAGCACTTCATAAAACATTATTTTACTTATTTCAAGTTCGCATCACCACCACACTAACGCCATCAAAATTGAACATTATCAGACGCGATCCCTTTACAACCATATACTCATACCTTTATGCCGTAACAGGAAGTATTTGATGATGGTGACCGTATCACCATTGACAAGTACGAGAGAAACACCGTGCTGACTGCCAGGAGGACCGCCAGAGCTGACAGTGGAAAGTACAAGCTTGTGCTCACCAACTCATCGGGCACCTGCGAGAGCATTGGCGATGTGGTTGTCTTGGGTAAGCTAAGATGGGTTAATATAAATATCTATAAGAGACCTGGGTCCGTAATTTTCACGAAACTGAGGAAAAAATTTCTACTCTTCAGTTTCTTCTGCTCGGTTTTCGTGAGAATTAGGGGGGACCTGGGTCCCTAAATTTGAAAAATGTATAAATATACCTACTAATGTTTTTAGTTCTAGTACCTATTTCTCAGCAGGATTAGATACTCTAATAAATAGTCTGATTGTGAGATTGTAATAATTAACTAATTTTATTATAAATATCATGTGAGTACTTACAAAACATAATCGTATTTTAGACAAACCAAATCGCCCGAATGGCCCGGTCGAAGTTGTGGATATTCGCGCCGAAAAGGCGACTGTCAAATGGCAGAAGCCAGACGACTGGAAGGGATCTGATATCACCGGATACACTCTCGAGAAAATGGATATGGTAAGGAACTATTGCAAATTATAAATAGAGAATTTTGTTGAATTTAGGCCCATGTAAATATAGTTCTATAAAATATGTTTCACTAAAACTGGCCTAATTTCTCACAGGATACTGGAAACTGGGTACCGTGTGGTGAAACAGGCCCTGAACCTACAGAGTTCCAAGTGAAGGGTCTTACCCCGAACCACAAGTACAAGTTCAGGGTACGCGCCGTCAACAAGGAGGGCGAGTCCGAGCCATTGGAGACTGATGGCTTTATTGTCGCCAAGAATCCTTACGGTAAGAAATAAATTCTTAACAAATATCTGTACCTCAGAGGTAAACAATAGTAAGTGCCAAAAAGTAAATTTTACAGGAGAGGCAAAAACGCGCGGATAGAAACTTTGAATGTATTTTTGACATAGTTGCTTTAAAGATATTGAAACAAACTCAATTGTATTTTTTATAATTATTAGATGGAATTATTATATATTACACATAATTACAATAAAGTTTAGAACAACATTAAGTGCGCGTAAAGCTGACGAGTAAACAATTTTATCATCATTTTAAGTCCCATACTCGATATGTTTTTGTCTTAAACGATTGGATATTTCTCTTCCTAGATGTCGTAGGACTTCATCCAATATACCATTACGTAGAATTGGTTCTAGATTACAATTTTAACAGCGCAAAAAAACATATTTTCAAAAAAGTGGAGTTACTATTTTTTACCTCGGAGGTACAGATATTCAATATTCATTCGATTTATTTACCAGTGTTCCGAACGCAACAAGGTAAAACGAAACGCAACTGCAAGAAACGTCATTAATTTGACAGTTTGGAACCCGCTATTTTCAAAATTTTGACAGTCTTTTGTTTTTATTTACAAACATTAGGACGAATTTGTTTGTCGAATTTGTTGTGTGTTTGTTTTTCCTTTTTGTCGATATTTTAATGAGTGAAAATCTGCGGCCGTTTTAATCTTTCACAAATTGATTGTTAATGGATATTGTGACGTAAAATTGATGTAGTTTTGTGTCCATCCAACTGGACAATGAAATCAACTTTAATCACGCGATTTTCATATAATACACCACCTAAAATGCTCATTATTACCTTAATGTTCTCCTGTAGACCCACCAAAAGCGCCTGGCAAGCCTACGATCACCGATTACGACAACATGTCGGTGACACTGCAATGGGAACCACCATCAGACAACGGTGGACGACCAATCCTTGGATATGTCGTGGAGATGAAGGACAAGTTCTCTCCAGACTGGATTGAGGTGAGAAAAAAAAAATAATGCTAAAACAGCACCTAGCACTCAAGATTTAGTAGGTTGGTAATCTGCAAGTTCTAAAAGAACACCAAACAGATTCTAAATTCAAATTCAAGGTTGGTTCCTCAGTGCAATTAATTATTGGGTAAAATAAGAATAAGTGTCACACCAGCACTTTAGAAGACTCCCACTGATGCTGCAATGTACATAGCCATTTAGGCCGTCAAAAAAGAAAAAGTATTATTATGATTTTAAGATTATTCTATTTTTTTTTATAAGTATGAATAAGAAATGTGTTTGTTATGTTAGCTCTTATTTAAAAAAAATTATGAGATAATTTGACAACCCTAACAATTTATTGAAAGTAATTGTTTACACAACTCAATTTTTTATTTTATACAATAATGTAACTGGTCAAGTATGCAACGTCTCATGCTTCAACAATCTTTACTTTATTTCAAGCAATAAAATAAACTCATAACTCTATCCACAGGTTGTAAAAACAAATGACACCAAGACCGAGTACAAGGTAGAAGGTCTGAAAGAGAAGATGGTGTACCAGTTCCGTGTGAAAGCCCACAACAAGGCTGGAGTTGGTGAAGCCTCACAGCCCACTGAAAACCATCTCTGCAAGCATAGGAACTGTAAGTATGAGTTTCCTATTTTTTATTATGTTGCTGAAAACTGTATCAGTACGTTTTCACCTTCCTCTACTTAAAATCACTGCTATTTGAGAAGAAATTTATGATTGCAGTATTTCCTGTTTTTATTTTTATAACTGTGATATATAAACCGAGGCCAGTGACCATTGTCAGTTTTTTCTATTATTATTTTTTACATGGTAAGAATTACTCCTGCAAATATCTAAATTCATATCCACAAGACACCCAGCCCTGGGTTATCAGTAGCCAATGCAAATATTAGTAATGTATAACTACTGGATCCGAGACACGCAGAACAGCATTTGATTGGTCAAACACTGCCCCAAACGAGTGAACATTGCATTTGGTTTACTTATTGCATATTCTATTATTTGATTCCCTGAATTCCCCACACACACATCTCACTCACTCCACCCTAGAGCGGGAAAAGTATTTGGATCTCAAAAAAACTTTGCTTATGAAGCGAGATTGAGGTCAATAGGGAGAGCTCATCAGGAATAAATAGTAATTTAATTTATTATTAACTACTCTTGTTTAACTTCAACAGTGAAGCCACGCATCGAGCGCAGCACATTCAAGTCAGTGATCATCAAGGCTGGCCGCACTCACAAATGGTCTGTGGATATCATCGGTGAACCTCCACCAGAGACTACTTGGTAAGTAATAGAAATAAATATGTACAACTAAATACTACATGTTTTTATAAAACACAAAATTAGTGCCCCGAAACCGCACGACAGGGTCGCGGTAGATCAAGGAGCTGACGGGACAACTTAGATGTTTTCCTTAGTAATTGGCAAAATGTAGCTCTGAGCCGGGAACAATGGAAAGAGGGGAGGGAGGCCTTTGTCCAGCAGTGGGTCAGTATAAGCTAGATCTAATGATATAATAATAACATGTTACTGAAACAAAACAATAATCTATTAAAAAATTTTTGCAAGTTTATAACAAAGGCATTAGACACTACTAAAAAGGAATATTAGAATATAGTCTGAAAGTCTGTAAGTAAAGAGGTATACTCAAATACTTACCCTAAGAGCTAAGTACACTACAATTTTGAATATGTACAAACCCTATCTATCATTGGTGAATTTGAAGGTCATACTATCAAAAATAATAATAATATTTTAGTGTATTTTAGCGTAGTGTTTTATTATTTATTTATTTATTTTTTATTTACTGTAGTTAGTTATTAAGTTGTTTATAAGTAGTAATATTAGGTATATAATTTTTATGTAAGTGCTTGTAAATAAAATACTCATCTATATAAAAAAAAGTGATGATAACATTGAAGTAAAAAGATTTCTCTCAGTGGTTTGTGAGAGTGTTTGTGACAGCTTCACGCTGAAACGGCTAAACGGATTTGGATAAAATTGGTTACATGGACAGACCATCTCCTGGATCCTCTACATAGACATACTTTTTATTTCAGGAGTATGTTCTCTTGGGATAATTTGCTATTTTTGCGCTAACAAAGTCGCTGGCTTAAAGCTAGACTATATAATCGAAGTTTACATACTTACACCATTCCTAACGACCTCTTCTCCTCAGGTCATGGCGCGATAACATCAAGCTAGTGAACACAGAGCGCATCAAGATCGAGAACAAGGAATACCACACCGACTTCACAATCGTAAACGCGGTGCGCCGTGATACTGGCAAATACAAGCTGAGGGCTGAGAACTGCAACGGCTTCGATGAGGAGACCGTTGAGCTCACTGTGCTGAGCAAGCCTAGCTCGCCTAAGGGTAAGTTGATACAATGTTTTTAAATTTTTTGCTCACGTTTGTTCGTTTTCTCATGTGATGGCAAGCAATGATGTAGTCGACGATGAAGCAGGCTTGCCTAGCGTGACGTGTTCTCTTGACTTAAAGAACCCTAGGTTGTAGCTATCAGGAAACACAGATTCCGGCAGGATATTCCACTTCTTAACCGTATGTATTTTATTGTGTTCCCAAAACGTTTTAAACGTAAGAGTGGGATGAAGATTGAAAAATAGATGAGGAACAGAAGGCGAATATAATCACAGACAAACAAGGAGTTTGTTTCTTAAAGCGTGTTCATCAGAAATCAGAGAATTTAAGCCATGCCAATAGATGTCAGCGGTGACTAGTCATCATCAGCGCGGTAGATATTGCAGCGAAGACGTGTGTACCTACTCTCTTTTAGATCGCTACACAGCTGAGCTCGTTTGCCGACTACACTTAATCTGACCTGATATATCGTGTTCAGGATGTGAGTGATGGCCTAATTTTTATACCATCAATCAATGTTACTGATTGGGTATATAATAGTAAATTCTACAAGTCTTAGAACCTTCAGAAAACGGAAGATATATTCTAAGTTACGTTTCAATTCCAGTGTTCCCAAAAAACCGACATGAAAATAACTGATAGCTTACAACCTAGGGGTGTTTAAGTCAAGAGTGAATAGGTTACTTCTAGGCAAGCGTGCTCCATCGTCGACCACATCATCGCTTACCATCAAGTGAGATAGTGATCAATCGCGTGCCTTAAGTTTGCCATAATTCGATCTCAAGCTGCCGCCTCGTTCTACCCTCCTACTAATTAAAACTTCCCTTCCCAGGCCCATTGGAAGTAACAGACATCCACGCAGAAGGCTGCAAGGTGAAATGGGAGAAGCCAGAAGACGATGGCGGTTCTCCAGTCAAGGAGTACGAACTCGAGAAGATGGACGTCGCCACTGGCAAGTGGGTCAGGGTTGGCAGGTTAGTACCGAATGGAATTTATAATTCCTATAAGTTTTTAAACGAGATGTATGAAACAGCTGTCGGTAGCTTGCATAATATAATGGCCCGTTCACAACCTTGCTGATGTAAGCCGAAGCTAAGCGCGGGGCGATGATATTTATTTAATGTTTCCTTTATGCTGCAAGTCAATCGACAAGAGAAGAAGAAGAAATCCAATTTCTGTCTTAAAATAGACTTTTACAAACAACTCCTTAAAGCCACTAAAAATTACTGCTTCGTTATAAGCAGTGCCACGAGTAGAGAGAGATGGAGAAGTCTCGCAAAAGCCGCAACCAAACTACCAGACGATTCATGACCACGACCACTCAGCCAGGAGTGTATGACTAAAAAGAAAAGATAAGCTGTTAATATTTTGTTCTTAGATGGGACTAAATCTTGCTATATAAACCTTCACAACTGTCGGACGAAAATTTTTGGGCCCAAGCACTTAGGTCTACTGTCTACGGACGCGTAGCTTCGTACTCTGTCGACGAAGCGGCAAAGACACGATGACACGTCAACAAAGTTTCATAGTTTTAGACATATGTGTAAGCTTCACAGGTCTACGTCAAGCGTATAATGACAAATACGCGTCTATGAAGCTATGCGGCCTTTCTCACTTCAAACCTCCTTACAATTTCTATTCTCCCAACAGAGTTGCCGGAGACAAGAAGCCTCTAGAAATGGAGGTGACTGGTCTGGAACCTGGCCACCAGTACAAGTTCAGGGTGACAGCCGTCAACGACGAGGGAGACTCCGAGCCGCTGGAGGCTGAACGAGCTATCCTCGCTAAGAATCCCTTCGGTAAGGACCTTTTGAATGATACTCAAGCGTGATAGACGTCAAGTTTGGTTTGAAGAAAATATACTCAAATAGATTCACACACACACACACATATATATGTTACATAAGAAAAATCTGAGATTTGTAAAATGTTGGCAAAAACATAGTGCATAGTACAAATAGGGTATTTTTTTTTATATTTGATCACAAATCAGAACATCACCTGTAGCGACATCTATGGCGCCACATATGAACAAAATTCTGTATCGTGCTTTATGAGTTGTCCGCGCGATTTCAACATATACAACAGTCTAAAAACATATATTGGGCAGTTGCCCAAACTAGACATAAAACTCGTCCGGTCGAAAGATCCTCCCTTTTCAATTAGAGGTTTGCGGGATTTTACACGCTGTTCCGCATACCCCTATAAAACACCCACGATTTACAAGGGATATATTATGCCACCATATTTTGCAAAGGCAAGCCTTTTTCGTCTCACAACCTTCTCTAAAACACCATTCTCTCCCTACAGAGGCATCAGACAAGCCCGGCAACGTGGAGGTCGCTGACCACGACAACCAAAGCGCCGACATCAAGTGGGACCCGCCCAAGAACGATGGTGGAGCGCCAGTGCTCAAGTACATCATCCAGAAGAAGCCCAAGGGCGGAGACTGGGAGAATGCTGCTGAGGTAAATATGGGACAAACTATAGTTGGGTCTCAGGATTATAAATATGGGACTCATGATATCAGCTGAAAGATGTCCACTTCTGGTGTAAGACCAAATTAAAACATTCCATTAGAGAGAGATACCTGATAAACCTAGTGAAGATTTTCTGACAGTCTGAAGTCGAAGGCCGTGTACGCATGTACAAACAAATTTGTCGCGTTGCATCATACGCAACAACTTGGTTCGAACGTGTGTACCACTAACGAACATCGAACACTCTGCTCGTCAAACATGTTTGCGGCGATCTTATCAGTATGTTCTGTATAGACAGTATTCTTCATGAATCAATGCGAACACAAAAGAACTTATCACTTTTGCGTGAACTCGATTCGAACTATGTTCGTGTTCGGGTTCGAACATGCCGTCCATACGAACAAACCAAATGTTTAGGTTAAATATTTATATTCACTATGTTCATGTTCGCACGTGCGTATACGGCTGTGCCCCATTCCCTTTACTACATTAATATCATTACGTAAAACTTATACTAGATTAAACGTTAGTTCATAAGAAATTAAAAAGTTATATTTTTTTTAAAGTGCAAAAATGTTATTCGATACATCGACCATTCGAACCTCGACAGTATGAAAGACTGAATATTGACCTTAATGTAAAAATCCACTTCACAGTGTAAACTCATACTAATAACAATTCCTTATTCCCCAGGTGCCTGGAACTCAGACCAACGCCAAGATCGACGGTCTACCGGAAGGCAGCGAGTTCCAGTTCCGCGTGGTGGCCGTCAACAAAGCTGGACCATCCGAACCTTCGGACCCAACCAAGATGACCACTATCAGACACAAGGCTCGTAAGTATCCCACCATGTTGGCAAACTGTCCTTGCAAGGAAAAAAGAACTTTAGGAACGCAAATATAAGGTTTAAAATGGAATGATTACAAGGTACTGTACTCCATTCGCAAAAGGATTGTGCGTTTAAACAAATCTTTTTCACTGACCGTTCAAACAATTTTGAATTCTATTCCGTAGGCATAAGAATAGCATTAGAAGCAAAAAAAATGGTTACAATACCAACTGTTTAAAGCGGCTACCTTTTGTCATACCACCAACGCAATAGAAGTCAAAATCGGTTGAAAGGACAGTAAAACCAGTCTTGTTTAATTGTCTAATATTACCTGTGAACAAATTTTGATTAAGCGAATCAAAGCCTATAATTATTATATGGTTACCTCCAGCTCCAGATTAAAACAAAAAAGATGTATATGTAGTGGTCAGATATTAGAATCACTCACATTCACTTAGATTCACTTCATGATATGGCCAAATAAAACTCACCAGATCGTTTAAAAGTTAACATTTGATGATATGTCAATCTTTGTTTGGCCATGTCACTGATGTAGGATTTCTATTATAATGAAAGGTTTAAAGAAAGTAGGCCAACCAAGGATTGAAATATCATCAAATTTCAACGTTTAAAATGATATTGCCAGTTTCACTTGGCCATAAGCTTAGAAATTGATCGAAGAAAATTTTTTTTCTAGAAAAAAAATAGTATCATTTAAAATAATAAATTAAAGTAACACAATCTGGTCGATATTTAAAACTTTGGACACGGGATGGCTCTTATGTTTGTCATGCCCTGTCCTCTATACCTTCCCCCACACTCACCCCACTACCCTCCCCCAGTGAAGCCGCGCATCGACCGCACGAACCTGAAGTCGCTGGCGGTGCGCGCGGGCAAGCCGATCTTCTTCGACGTCAACGTCAAGGGTGAGCCGGCGCCTAAGGTGCAGTGGTTCAGGAAGTGGAAGGATGAAGAGAAGGAGGTATGTAGCAATTCCTTTATATTTAAGACTTTTGTCTTTGGCTCAGAAGGAATGAAGGGAAGCCTTGGCCCAGCAGTAGGACAGTATAGACTTTATATATATATTAATAATCTTAAACTATACTCCATCTGTTTTGGTAGTTAACTGAACGTAAACAATCTTGATATGTCTTTTTATTTAAAATAAATCGTATAAAAGACACACAAAGATTATTTAAATTTAGTTAATAACCTAACCTAACATTGGTTTAGGTAAATACCTAATTGTAAACATTTATAGATACATATTTTAGACTATTTTTTAGATAGAAGACATGTTGTTTACATTTAGTTAACTACCTAAACAGGTGAAGTATAGGTAACTTCATCACAATTGCTTAACATGCCACTGTTTCAAACTTTGTTAAGAAAAAGAATGAGGTTTAAAATGGCGTGCGCCCATGAAATATAACAGTTATAAGTAACAATGGAAGAAACATAAGGTCTTTGCCCAGCTGTTAAGACAGTATAGGTTAGATATAATATAATAATATTAATAGGTGTAGTAATATAATAATATTAATATGAGAAAAATGTAGATCAGTCAACACTGTACCTCTATGGCACGCATTGTATGCCTTGTATAGCGTCTGTTTGCCTAGTATTGTACCTATCTGATAAATACAGTCAATACCTAGGCAAATTTCACTTCTCTTACTCGTGCACTCTTGACAGAGTGGTCGTGGTCATGTCTCGATCGAGTCCTGCACCCCCGCCTCTCTCGCGGTACGACGCCATGCAGCTCTGTGTTTGGCGGCTTGGGAGTTGTCTTTTATACTGCTGTGTGTCAATGATTTGATGAGGTCCATCCACCGTGTTGGAGAGCGTCCACGTGATCTTTTGCTTAACTCTTTGAATGCCGTAATTAGAGACACAATAGAAAGACAATTGCTTATGTCGAACTGTGCAACTTAAGACATTCAAAAGGTTAATTATCATCATCATCATTTCAACCGAAAGACGTCTACTGTTGGACATAGGCCTCCCCCAAGTGTCGCCACAACGACATGCCTTTTGCCTTCGACTTTCCATAAATTTCCCTTTCTAAATTTCATTTAGTAACCCATATTCCAACTCCCCAGGTAACAGAGAACGTAATAAACGTCGACTACAACACAAAACTGGACGTCAAGGAATCCGTACGTGCCATGACTGGCACCTACCGTATCCTGGCGACCAACGAACACGGTAAAGACGAGGCCGATGTCGAGATCACCGTACTGTCTTCCCCGAGCAAGCCTGGTGGTCCATTGAAGGTCGCTGATGTTACCAAGAATGGATGCAAGCTGTCCTGGAAGAAACCTGAAGATGATGGTGGTAAGTTGATGTAGATTGGTAGTTGATAAGACATTAATGTTTTTAATAAATTCTGAAGAATCCTGAACGAAGTGAATGTCGTCGCGTTTACGTAGCTTGTATGCTATATTTTAGATGCACCTACATTTATATTACACTGCAGAAAAAACAAAACAAAACATTTCAATAATCTTGAATTTTCATAATAAATTGCGGATCTTCTCTCCTTAGCGTGTTGATGTAAAATAGCAAATTTTCTAAAATAAATCCCTTGGCTGATCCAGTTTTCGGCAATGCTGTCCGCTGACGCTGTCATGTCAGATTCATCTTGTGGCACAGACTTAGACTGCCACTCCCACCATCATGTATGACATAGGAACGTGTAAGGAAAAGTCGAAAAAACACTGATGGCGGGTTTAAATTACTACTTGCTCTCTTATCGAATGGCCTATCAGTTACATATAACGATCCATCTCTTCAAAGTTAATGCTAATCTTTCCCCCCACTTTCCAGGTAAACCAGTAACAGGCTACATAGTCGAAAAACTGAACAAGGCGACCGGCCGCTGGGTACCAGTCGGCAAGACCGACGACACCGAAATGGACATCAAGGGTCTGCAGGAAGGCGAAGAGTACGAGTTCAGGGTCAAGGCTGTCAATGACGAGGGAGAGTCGGAGCCGCTCAAGACTGACCACTCCATTGTCGCTAAGAATCCTTATGGTGAGTTGTCATGTCCAATGTTAAAGTTGTTCTTGGTTTTCATTGTGGAAGAGTGTGGTCTAGGAAGCTGCTGAAATGGTTATGATATCCTAAGATCATCATCCTGTGGGGTATATAGGTCTCCTCCATAGGTCTTGTGCGTCTCGCAGCCACCGGATTCATGCGACCTTCACCAGGTCATTGACCCAAAGATTGGCCTGATTTTAAATGAGGTCTAATTCGGGTACAGTTAGACCTCATTTAAAATCAGGCCAATCACAAAAAAACGCCGCTTCAAGCTTCTTTTTGAGACGGCCTTTTTCGTGGCTCGTGTGCGGCGGTGCCGTGCGTTTTTTTGTGGCGGCGTTGTAGAAAACTAACAACCGATCGTGTAGACGTTGTATTCTTCGGAAAAAAAAACTCAATATTACCCATTTCCCTCCTCAGATATCCCCGGCAAGCCGTCAGTGCCCACGATCGAGGACTGGGACGTAGACCGCGTGGACCTCAAGTGGGAGGCGCCCAAGAACAACGGCGGTGCCCCCATCACCGGCTACATCATCGAGAAGAAGGAGAAGTACGGCTCCTGGACAGAGGCGCTCGTTACTACTGTAAGTACTTGTTACTCCCTTCCACGCAGCTTCCACGCGGCGTACACACAGCAACCACGCAGCATCCACGCAGCGTCAACGCAGCATCTACGCAGCTAGATCGCAAACTGCAAATGTCAATAAAATAAATAAACGGCCTATAGATTGTGTTGACTTAGAAGTTTGATTTTTCACTGCTACTTAGTGCAAGACAGTGAAAACTTGAGTATTTGATATTAATTTCAGCTTCATACCTCTACACGTTCCTGAGATACATGATCTTGACAGCCAGACACTAAAATGTTTCTATAAGAGTTCCGTTTTTGCCGACTAGGTACGAAACCCTAAAGATACAGTTACAAAACTGAATAGTTATTATATAGGAAATGATTTTCTGTGGCATTTTTAATTTTTTTGATGGATGAAGAGGGAGAGAGAGTCCAAAGAAAAAATGGATGGATTGTATGTTGAGTGATTTGACAGAAATGATAGCGATAGCGTGACAGTTGACAGGACAGAATGGAAGAAAAAACGTGTTGCAACGACCCCAAGTAATATGGGACAAGGGCAGGAAGGTGATGATTTTTAAAACGATGTCGTGCGAGTGATCAGAAGCCCTCTGTACTAAAATCTCTTCAAATTACTAAATATTTTCTTCATCCCCCAGACGCCAGAATGCAAGGCCCGCGTACCAGACCTGAAGGAAGGAAACGTGTACCAGTTCCGTGTGAAGGCCGTCAACAAGGCTGGACCTGGAGAGCCAGGAGATGCCACGCAACCGCACACGGCTAAGGCCCGATTCTGTAAGTAACTAATTCATAAGCCAGCCCTATTTATACCGCCCTATATCATTAGTCTGGTGGGCTACTGCCCGATAGATTATTTCGGGCTGTCGTATATGTTCAAATCGCGCGGAGAACTTTGATTGCGTGATGCAGGATTTCGTACTTTCTTCGTAGTTCTTATGTGGTGCCATAGATGTCGCTACAGTCGCAATGAAAAAGCCTCGTTAGACAACCACCATATAGCTCTATAGCCTATATGCTTACGGTCTGGTCACGACATCGAGCTTAGTGGCAAGCGGTGCGGCGAGCGGGGCGACACCGGTAAGCAGGCGCGCGGCGCTATGAGCGGCGTCTCGTGGAATGCTTCAAACATTACTATACTATACTATACTTTTACTATACTACTACACTTTATTACTATACTACTACTATACTTTTGACCTTACCGCTCGCCGCCCCACGCTTAGCTACCGCTCACAGCGGCAAGGTCGTGAACGGGCCGTTAGCCAAAAGTACGACTATGGTTTTACCACAATAATGACATGCAGGATTGTTGTTGGGCGGCCCTGGACTACAAAGGACAACTGGAGTAACACCGGTGGGTTTTGTTTAGTCAGTCAAAGTCTGACGCTTGCACTCGCTCCACCCAGAGCGGGAGAAGTTATTTGATTTTCCACAAAAAAAAAACATGAAATGCATCCTTTATTCACCAGAGATTTTGTACCACATCTTGTTTGCTCATCACAACTGAAAACTTTTTTAGTAATGATATCGTGGGCTTTAATAATAGAAAAAAGAAATCAATGGTTTTCAACATGCCCATGCATGTTCTGTTCTCACAGAACAGGCATATTATGCATGTTCTGTGAGATGATAATAGAATAATGATTATTCTAGCTTATACACACTTCTGGCCTTACTTACCCCGCAAAAACTTCTGCACTAATCCTAATCGTATAAAGTCTAACAAAACATCTTCCTTGGACAGTGAAACCACACATCAATCGCGACAAGATGCACGCTATCCGCGTGCGTGCCGGCACGACCATCAAGTTGGACGTCGACATCAAGGGTGAACCTCCACCATCCAAGACCTGGACCTTCGGCAAGAAGGTATGGACTTAAACCTGTAAAATAAAAACAGAATATATCCATTAGATTTACATCGTCAGTAGACATAAAGTATACATGAGCAGTCATGAAATGTATTATGATACATGCCTAACAGTCTTTTCAAGAAAATAAGTCCTTGCTAATATGGTGGGCTATTTGCGGTCGTTAATAGTATTGAGGATACTAATAAAATATTTCTAAAGTCTTAAAATAAAAAGCACATCCGCCACTTGTAATTCTTGAGCTGCGAAAACCTTCCTTAATGCTACAGGCGCTCCTTGTCAAATATCGCATGATGCCGCATAGGTTCATAAGAGGAAGCGCTCGAAATGTCATTCGAACCCTGTAGGTTCCAAATATTTTGACACTTAAGGTGGTTTAGGGATAAGGAGATAGGAGGCGTTGAAGCCATAGACACCATAGATTTGTGGATAATTACTGTATTTAAAACAGCAAGCAATTTTTATACCTACGGAGAATCGCCAAACTTAAGTGGCAATGGGCCGAGCACATTGCTCGCAAAGGTTCTGGTGATTACCGCGCACTGGAGAACACTGCGTTGGTAGGCCTCCCACATGGTGAACCGCTGACCTAGTAAGGGTCGCGGGAATGCGATGGATGCAAGACCCACAGGACCGATCGTTGTGGCGACACTTGGGAGAGGCCTATGTCCAACTGTGGACGTCTTTCAGCTAAAATGATAATGATGAGTAATAGTCGCATAACCGTATTTAGTTCATTAAAACAAAACAGACGCGTATGCGCAAACTTACTGTACAATAGCTACACGTATCAGTATACATAGCTTTATGATGACCTTCCATTATCAGAACAAATAATCACAATGGTTCCTTAAAACTTATTCTCTTACTTCCTTACCCAGGTCCTGGAGACCGGCCCAGGTCTCAAGCTCGAGAACGAAGACTACAACACCAAGTTGCAGATCTTCGACTCGTCGTGGCAGAACTCCGGCGTTTACACGCTCAAGGCGGAGAACGATTCCGGTGTCGACGAAGCTACCGTGGAAATCACTGTGCTGGGTACGTACTGTATTTCTGATAGGTGTGTAGGAATATCGACTGTAACTACTAAAAATATAATGGTACTTCTGGTAATATGTATAGAATAGAATAGAATTAACTTTATTGTACACCAACACAGTAACAAAACTTTTAAAATAACTTACATTCTATGAATACAGTAAAATGGGGTGAACAGAGACAAAACTTTAAAGGGTATTTTCTCGATATTTGAATATTTTTTGCAGCATTTAACTATATAATTTTTTTAATGAATTGTTATTCTAAAAAATCGAAGCTTTTTTAGAGGCCGATATTATAGTATTAAAGTGACAAACCAAATTAAAGTTTTGTCTCTATTTACCCCTAAGTCTCTATTTACCCCGTTTTACGATACAATGGCGGTCTTATTCGCTAACAGCGATATCTACCAGACAACCTTAAGATGGATTCCAAGAACTGAAATAATGAAATGGAAAAGTTTAAGTTGGAACCGTTTCCACCTAAAGATAATATTACATAAAAGTACTAACTGTATTTTGCAAAAAAACTATAGCAGTATTTTTGAAAGTTCCTTGTTTTCTACTTAGTTAATAGTAGTACTTATTTTAGTCGTAAGATTTTTTCCACTATCGCTGATAAATTTTATGGCATTTTAAAATATGAACCGACCGAAACATGAACCGAAATATGAACCTTTTTTTTCACAAGTTGTTAATCCAAATGGATTAATAACTTCTGAAAAAATAATAGTTTACTCATTTTCGGTTCTAAGAACGTACAATTTTTCATTCAAATATCTTCAACCTGCTTCGTGTGTTATACATAGCTATTGTCGACTTAGTTTCAAACTAAGGACCCTTCAGGAACCAATTAGTGAGTTAAAATTTCTAGAAGTCTAGAAAACAGAATTTGATACTTACTACAAAAAAACTAATTCCTTCTTCCTCCAACAGACAAACCCGGCAAGCCTGAAGGTCCACTGGAAGTATCAGACGTCCACGCGGACCACGTGAAGCTGAAGTGGAACAAGCCCAAGCACACCGGTGGACTGCCTCTCAGCGCCTATGTGGTGGAGAAGATGGACACCGTCACTGGCAAGTGGGTGCCCGCTGGCACCGTGGAACCGGATACCACTGAGGCTACTGTTACTGGTTCGTACACTTGATATATTAATGTAGGCTTAAAATATATGCTTTTAAAACCCTTCAATATTTGTAGAAAAACTACAGGAAGAAAAAACTTTTTCAGTCGAAACTTGACCAAGGTACAGATGGATTCATTGGTTTGACCTAACTTCTAAATGGTTTCCTTGAAATAAAATGTTGAAATGTCAAGAATGTATGAAAGCTTCTAACTCTGAAAATAAAATTGAAAGTACTTACAAAGCACTTCATTGCGTCCGCCGGTTACTGGCGAGATCGTTACCGCTTTACATACAAACCAAGCGTGTCAGTGCTTATCATTATTTACTCATAGAAATTAAAGGGCAAATTCTGACTATAGCTATGGCAGCTAAAACTTGAGCCCTGCGCACATTGCTTGGACACGCATTTATAAGCAATGATGCTTATACTCGTAGTTGCTACCGGCACAGTGTTCAAATCAAGGATCTTCAAACTGAAAAATACGACATTAAACCTCTTTTCATCCCCAACAGGCCTAGAAGCGGGTCACACCTACCAGTTCCGCGTCAAAGCCCTCAACGAGGAAGGAGAGTCGGAACCCCTGGACACCGACCACGGCATCCTGGCCAAGAACCCGTACGACGTGCCGGCGGCGCCCGGCCTGCCCGACATTGTGGACTGGGACGAGAAGTCCGCCAAGCTCAAGTGGGAGCCCCCCATCAGGGACAATGGAGCACCCATCACTGGATATATTATTGAAGTCATGGATAGAGATAGGGGCGAGTTTGTGAAGGTATGTGTTTGTCTTTTCTTATCAATGAAATACTATCCAATTGCTTGACAAGTTTCCTGGACCACAGATCGAGATTTTTTTTTTTATGTTAAAAAGTTTTGTTTGAAAACTGAGCCCTACTGTCTACGGACTCATAGCTTCATAGATGCGTATTCGTCATTATACGCTTAGTGTACGCCTGCGTGAAGCTTACGTACACAAACAAAACTATGAAACTCGGTCGACGAAGCGGCAACGTTCGTGCCATCTTGTCGTTGTCGCTTCGTCGTTTGTGTTCATGGACAGTAGGCCTTATGCATACAGAACTCGATACAGAGTATTTTCGTAATGTCTACGTTTATCTATTTTACATAACAGTAAAATAAACCCTACAATTTCTCAATCGCTACTCAATTTAAAATTTAGTCACATACGGTGTCTTTATTTATTTTAAAGACAGAAAAACTTACTAAAGTTACCAGCAGTATGAGAATTCAAAGAATAGTGTCTAAATTACTTTCAATGCTTATTCAATCTCTTTCTTAGCATTCAATAAAGCCTCAGCAGCATTAGGACAGCGTAATGTTGAGAAACATTTTGTTCCCTAACGTATGTACGAGGTTTAAAGGTCTTTCTGAACGTATACGCGGAAGTATAGCACTGTTATAAATTAATCATTTGATATAAACTTACCCTTATTATACTGATATACTTGACATTAAGCATTTAATATACTTACTCTTAATATACCGATATATTTGGTATACAGCCCTCAAAACGGTGAAAGAAAACATCGTGAGGAAACTGGCATGTCCCAGAACCAAAGATTCGAAAACATGTGAATCCACTACCCGCACTGGGCCTGCTTAGTGGATTACGGCCTGTTCCCTCTCTTAGACAGGAGGGCTGAGTCCCAGCAGTTGGAACATTAAAAGACTGATTATGGTATACTTACTCTTTATATTATTCCTCCAGGCCGCGGAGATCCAAGGCAACATCTGCCAGGGCACCGTGCCCAAGCTGGAGGAAGGCAACCAGTACCAGTTCCGCATCAGAGCGGTCAACAAGGCTGGACAGTCCGAACCTTCGGAGAACACCAACTGGCATACTGCTAAGCCTAGATTCTGTAAGTACCTTAAACGATGTCATAATATTGTCGTAAATTAATGATCTTTGGAAAAGGTGGCCTGATGGTCTAGTGGTTAGTGGGCTTGACTGCTATGCCGGTGATCGTGGGTTTGATTCCCACCTAAGACAAATGTCTGTGTGATGAGCACAATCATTTGTTCTGTGTAATTTATCTGTAACTAGCTTTTGCCCGCGCGGCTTCGCTCCCGCTCTTCTCTACTTCAGCCTACTATACCCTACTCTACCCTACTATACCCTACTCTACCCTACCCTACTCTACCCTATTCTACCCTACCCTACTCTACTCTACTCTACCCTAAAAAAAAAAGGTATCTTATGTCCGTCTCCTGGCTCTAAGCTACCTCCCTACCAATTTTCACCCAAATCTGTTCTGCCGTTCTTGAGTTATAAGTGGTGTAACTAACACGACTTTCTTTTATATATATAGATTTATCTGATCTGTATTTAGAAATATACAGGATTATTGATAAAACACTAAGAACCTTGCAGGACTGTATTGCTAACATCATAAACAACAACTTTTGTTCTATGACTTTTTACAAAACATAGTTCATTTACCAAAAATAAACCTTCAAGATTTCGTTGTTCTATCTAACACATTTCAACTCTGTACAGTCGCCATCACGGATCTTGAACACTTGCGCAGAAGTCAAATATTCGGTCACTTTAGTGGTGCGAAGTGCGACGCGCGGGCGGGGAGCGTCAATTATTGACTCGCCGCGCCATCGCGTCATAGACGTCACTCCTCATTCGTTCACTGCGTTGCTGCATGTATCTAACAACGAAGACGATTGGCTCGCCAATGTATGGAATGCGCAAAGCGATCCCCACTCTGACGCCGAGCGTTCAAGATCCGTGATGGCAACTGTATTTTGCTATAAGTAACATAGTCCTGACAAGTTGCCAGTTTCTTACAAGTAACCCTGTATAAGTATATTAACCAGTTTTCCAGTACACATATTTTAACCTTAATGCCTTGATCACACGTACCGAGTAAACGGGCGAGACAGTACTCTCGGTCGAGTACTCGGTACGTGTAAACACAGCGCCGAGTGCTCGGCCTACCATTTATCTCTACAACTCGCTTACATCACTGTCTCGGCCGAGCAACATTTTATTGGCTCGCCCTTTTACTCGGTACGTGTGATCAAGGCATTCCTTAGTTTGGGACTAGACGTCGTTGTATGAAAGTTGTGGCATAAAAAAAAAATATTGAAGTTTCACCGATTCCACAACCCACTCTGGCTATTGTTTTCTGGCATTGATTTCTGGATGGTTCGAAGCTTAACTATTATTTCTACAACTATTTATTTCTCCCCACAGTGAAACCAAGAATCGACCGCACAAACTTGAACCCGCTCACCGTAAAGGCTGGTCTACCAGTTTCCCTAGACGTCAAGGTCTTCGGTGAACCCCCGGCCAAGGTCACCTGGTACTTCAAGGGTGAGGAGCTGCAGAACAGGGAGAACCTGGAGATCATCAATGTGGACTATAACACCAAGTTCTTGATGACTAAGAGCAAGAGGGCTCAGTCTGGAAAGTATGTGATCAAGGCCAAGAACGAGGTTGGTGAAGATGAGGCTGAAGTTGAGATTACTATTCTTGGTGAGTAATGGTTTTGTTTTGTCCTTAACTGTTTTGTTTTTGTAGAAGCGAGGGATTCTTCTTCTTTTCAAATTGATAGTAAAACTCGTTGGGTGTTACCACACCAAACGATCAAGCGTCGATCGATACCATCGATCGACGTTGATTGATTGGTGTGGTAGCTTTAATTGATCGACGGATATCGGTCGACTAACCATTCGATCGCTTGCCAGTCGATGGCATCAGTCGACGTTGATCGATAACCCCGGCTATATTCCATCAGTTTCTTTCGAAATGTATTCACAAGAGGATGCATTCTACCATCGATCGACAATCGATCGATTGGTCTGGTAGAAACTGTCGATCGACGTCGACTAACCCATTCTACCATCGATCGACTGGTGTGGTAACACCCTAAATGGTTCGGGCTCAGGAGATGACTATGTTAACTACAGCTTCGATTGGACTCAATAAGTACTCCAAACTGCAAGTGTATGGGCTCCTGAGGCACTTTAACGCGTGGCTAATGTTCTGTACTAAGTTAGAGCGCAGGTGCACCGGTCTCACATTGAGTATCCGATGGGTCTGTAAAGCTAAAGGATAAGAATATTTACTTGCTCATAAATACAAGTATCAAAACTACGACCATTACCTCTATATCCATTACCGACTACGTAAATATTTTGTATGGCAAATTTTACAGCGCCTCTAGCGGTCACTTACGGAACCAAAATTTGCCATACAAAATATTTACGTAGTCGGTATCGAGTATCGACAAATACTATTGCTTTAAACTCATGGTAGAGGTACAGAGCTGGTAACGCTGGTTACAATAGAAGGAATAGAGGAAAGCCTTTGCCCAGCCGTGGGACAGGACAGAGTAGATTTCATAAATATTTTTTTACTAGCTATTTTGATATTATTAACAGACACAAATCATTTCATTTAAACTCATGATTTAAAAGTCATTCAGTTCACATCTTTTAACTAGTTCTGTGTTCCGGTGAAGAGAGATATAGGTTTGGTATATGTAGTTGAAATTTTAAAGAAATATTCTGTTTTTTATAATATTTACCAAATAAATAATTTTAAGCTATCGTCTACTTATCGGTCAGTTTTTCATTAAAATAGTAACATTGAGAAAATTCCTTCATGTCGATACATATCGATTTATTTGTCAAAACAATCAATTGATCGAGAATCAATGTTCTTAGTTGCCATCAATTAAATAATTGCTTTACTTTTTCTCAAATGAACAGGCAAGCCCTCCAAACCAAAAGGACCTCTGGATGTTTCTGACGTCACGAAGAACGGTTGCACTCTCACGTGGAAGAAACCAGAAGACGATGGCGGAGCTCCCATCGAGTACTACGAGATTGAGAAGCTTGACCCGCTTACTGGTAATAATCACTGTAATATTGTAAAAGCGAGAGAGTGTATGTATGTGTGTGTGTATAGTTGTTACTTCTTCGCGCTTCGTGCAAAAGATGAACAATCACAATTCATAGTGGAATTGACAAGACACGTTAATTATACCCCTGCCTTTTTCTAGAAAGAAAAAAAAACATTTTATTTGCTGGGCCGAAAAGTATTGACAAATTATAGATAGATACCTACATTTAATGAAAAGAATGCGCCACTTCCGAGCAAAACGGCCGAACGCTCAGCATAATGCTGAGACCACAACGAAAAAAGCGGCGAGTCTACAGCGCTGGTTTTCAGCGTGGGCCGATAACAGTGTAAGCTAGCGTTGCGTGGGGACCGTAAGGGTGAACCCCGACCACCCTAGGCGCAGGTTTGCGGACGAAGAGTAATAGGTAGCTCGACGTCCTGTTGTCCTGTAAGGACAATCTTCAATACAGATAAACTTCAAAATATGCTGTTCTCATTAACTGGGACCTCTAGCACATTTTTAAATTAAAAAAAAAATGTATATGTATGGACCTTTAAATAATATATGGGACAAATGTCTACAGGCATCTTTATTGCTTTAATTCTCACACTACTAATATATCTAAACCCCCAGGAACCTGGATTCCTTGCGGCACTGCGAAGGACTGCAAGGCTAATATCACCGGGCTGTCGGAAGGCAAACCCTACAAGTTCAGGGTGAAGGCCGTCAACAAGGAGGGAGAGTCCGAGGAGTTGGAGACAGAGAAGCCTATCATCGCTAAGAATCCCTTCGGTGAGTTCAACTTTAATATAAAGAGTGAAAAACTCGTGGTATTAACAATCGTATAGATCGGTATTCAAGGTTAAGCCTGGTCTGTGTATGGATGACCATCCAAATATCCCCTTCGTGTCTCAAAAAGCGCGTTAAGCCGTTATTCCCAGTAGTCATTAGAAGATCTTTGACACTCGTTACTGATTGTCAAAAGCCAGAAAATATAAGATAATTTGCTGCGATGCTATAGGCTTTCATCTCCCTAGCCATTTCCCAGCAACTACCTATCAGATCTCCACAACCCACTTACTTGGCGACACGATACTTTGATAGACTGGACTATCTACTTTAGACCGTGTCAAAGTCTAGCTTTCGATTCCATACTTTTCCTGAAGTATATGAACTGAAACAGTAGAAAAAAATAAACATTCCCGGCAATTATTTTGATCAGTATAACAAAAAATAGCTGCTTGGTAAGGCTGGTTAATTACAAATACTTTAACTTCCAGGTAAAATTTTAATAATTGCAAATCTCACACTAAAATCACTATATAAAAGTAAATTACTATATAATAGTAATTTTAGTGTGAGATTTCAATAATAGTTTATTCCCAAATTACCTCTCTTGTTATTATTTGTTTTCTATATTTAATGTAAGATATAATTTGCAGACGAGCCCGGCAAGCCCGGCCGCCCGGAGCCCCGCAACTGGGACAAAGATTTCGTGGAGCTGGAGTGGTCGGCGCCCAAGAATGACGGCGGCGCTCCCATCACTGGATACATCGTGCAGAAGAGGGAGAAAGGCGGACGGTGAGTTGGCGACCTTATTTGTATAATCGTACCTTTGGGACTTTGAGAATCTCGATATGTATTATCGGATACAGTAAAGCAGATACCGTCATTATTGAAATGGTTGTCATAATGATGATATCCGATTCGGATAAAAATTAGTTTTGAAGTTATATGTCTGTTATGTTATGTACGAGTATTCCTTCTAAGAGATAAGGCCTGAGTTTCAACAGTAGGCATCACATAAGGCTTATGCTTATCGTATATGGCAGAGTTTTAATAGATAATGTTAGAAATTAGAATACTGTGTATATCGGTGACTGAAAAGATGAAACGGGGAATCTTTTGTTTTGGTATGGTCATGTGAAGAGGACGAATTAAACGCATCTTACTAAAAGAGTCATAACTCCTTGAGTAACATGCAAGTATGTGGATCGATGAAGAGGGAGAGAGTGACCAAAGAAAAGATGGTGTGTGAGAAACAATATGAAAGAAATGGGAAACTTGCACTGATCCCAAGTAACAGGAGACAAAGGGAAGATGTTGATGTCTGTAATGGAACTTGTCTTTACAATTAAATGACATAGTTTGGGTCTGTGTTACCGAGTGCTAGCTGTCCAGGTGGCTAAATATTGGTCGGACAAAATTTGAGTCAAATCGACACGAGAAGAAGAAGAATGACATAGTTGATACCTTTCGACATCCAGAGGCACAGAATCATAATTATAATTTAATGAGTACGCCAATATTGAAGCCTACTCGTCTGTAAGTAAAACGTTTACTAATTCAACATTTCTTCTCACCAGATCATGGGCGGACTGCCTCAAGACCACAGGCGACCGTCCCACCGGCCGCGTAGAGGACGTGGAGCCGGGACGCGAGTACGAGTTCCGCGTGCTGGCCGTCAACAAGGCGGGCCCCGGAGAACCCTCCGACCCCAGCAAGAGTGTCATCACTAAGCCGCGGTTCTGTAAGTATACTGTCTTGTGGAATATCACTTATAATACACCAGCTATTGCTCGCGACTTCGCCCGCGCACATAAAATATAGCCTATGTCACTCAAAAATAAAGCAGCTTTCTATAAGTGAGAAAATTTTCGCAATCGGACCAGTACTTTCAGAGATTACCTCCTACAAACAAAAAAACATAAAAACAAACTTTATCTCTTTGTAATATTAGTATAGATATCGACTGCAAATTGCCAATAACTCGTAACTGTTAACTGTACTCTGTTCAAAATAACATTAGACATTTAAGAAAACCTTTTATTACTGTCCGTTCAACCGATTTTGACTTTTATTACGTTGGTGGCATGACAAATAGCGGCTGCAGTAAATATTATAGTTGGTATTGTAACCCCTATTTTGCTTTTAATGCTATCCTTATGCCTACGAAATAGAAGTTAAAATCGGTTGAATAAACAGTAAAAAAGATTCCTTTAAATGTCTAATCTTAACGCAAATAGATTAATTATATATCCGTGGACAGGTCTTCTTTTTTTTGACTAACTAGTGACCTATGTTATGACAATTTAAAAGTGCCTGTACAGTGCGTTTCACTTAAGAGGTTCCTTCGCCGTAATGTTGGCTCCCCTGTCTGTCTACAGAAAAAAGAAAGGAAAAAGGAAAGTGTTGCCTACTCCAGCAAAATTGTTGCACGAAATGCGAAACGAAATCGATTTTAACGGTAGTTGCAACACTTTTTGGAGAATTATGAGGGGAATGGGATTTTATTAAAAAAAGTAAGTCCAAAAGGAAGTTATTGGATGGAGAGTTACGATATTGTGGCATGGCGTTTTCGGTATCTGAAAAAATTGCAGGACAATCGAAATGGAGCCCAACGTTGTATGTTTTATTCAAAAATAGTTTTTTCAGTTTCCAAAAGAAATAAAAAATAAATAAATTATAAGGCAATTGTTTAAAGTAACAAAATATCAGTATATCCCTAATATTAAGTAATTTCATTGCTAAAAATATAGCAACACTGTTTTTCCCTATGGCCAACATTACGGCAAAGGAACCTCTTAAGTGAAACGCACTGTAAAAGGTCTATTTGAAGTAGACGTTTTTGATTTCTGTCAGTTGAAAATATCAGCTTACCGTGACCATGAAAATATAAGATAACCCTTTGCATACTAATCTCCTTTCCATCTAAATCTTATTTTAATCTCCACAGTGAAACCAAAGATCGACCGCAAGGACTTACAGAAGAAGAAGATCAAGGTTGGCTCCAACCTGAAGATGGAAGCCGACATCATCGGCGAACCTGAACCGACCGTCACCTGGACCTTCAAGGGAGAAGTCCTCAAAGCCCAGGAGAGGCTGAAGATCGAAAACAAAGACTATCACACCTCCTTCCTTATGGAGAGGATGACCAGAGCTGATGCTGGAAAGTACGTGGTGACTGCGAAGAATGACTCTGGAACTGATACCGTGGAGATTGATGTCGAGGTCGTTAGCAAGCCTTCGAAGCCAAAGGGACCTCTGAAGGTTGGTAGAGTTTTTATGGAATTTTTACGCAGTGGTGTTCCACCACGGTAGGTACAATAAGGCAGGTCTCTCAAATAGTCCCTTTCACTCTAGGCGAAACAAGAGGCACTGTCAGACTTTTACTGACTAAAACCCACATGGGTTCCTTCAGTTGCGCATTACGTTCCAGGACCGTAGTATTTTTTTCGAATAATTCCACGGTTATGCTGTCTGTTTCGCTCAGTTAGGTGTTGCTAGCATTTGGTACCACAGTCCGTTGGCTACACGTTCTTTCCGAATGCACAACTTAAATTTTGAGCATATTTGGACTATGTCACATTGAATTCTGTAATTGTCAGTAAATGATCGTACGACACAGTTTTGATGCCATTTGCATCGTTTAGTAAGAGATTTTTTTATAAGCTAACCAAACCACGCAAGTCGCCATGTTTCAATGCCGAGCTTGTCACGCAAAATTATGATTTATTCGTTCTTTTGTATTTAGTATAATTTTTACCCCCAATAAACTACATAGTTCAAGCAAAAGTGGTTTCCTTTGAGTGGTGGTAAATGTGTTGTATTGTTTGTTTTTTTTTTGTATCGTATTTTCGAACAATGTAGTTGTAGCGTGTTTGTAAACCCTGTCTTCTGTGCTGTATTACAGGAACCACTGGTATTTTTTAAGCAAAAATTAGCATTGAATAAGACTAAGTGGTCACGCTCGGCTGTGTAACGCTCGTTCGGGTAAGATCGGCTCGAGCCGGCTAACTTTACCCGAACGATTACCATTTTGTATAACCTCGCATTGCTGAAGTTTTTATATCTGTCGTATGGTTTTAAGAACACACCGATATATATTCTTATTGAAATACTAGCTTTTGCCCGCGACCTCGCCCGCGTATATAAAATATGGCCTATGTCACTTAGGTATAAAGCAGTTTTCTATCGGTGAGAAAATTTTAGCAAACGGACCAATACTTCTTGAAATTACCTCCTACAAACAAAAAAAAAAACAAAGTTTACCTCTTTATTATAGTTATTAGTAGTTTTGATAAATTATTTTTAGATTTCACATAAAAGTCATCTTCTACGTGACATTCATTTCCCCAATTGTCGCCAGAACAACCACAGCCCCCATTTTCTGTCTCAACTAACCAATATACTTTACTCCAGGTATCAGACGTCACAGCAAACGGCTGCAAACTCAAATGGGAGCCACCAGAAGACGATGGAGGCGAACCGGTCGAGAACTACGTCGTCGAACGTATGGACACCGAGTCCGGAAGATGGGTGCCCGTATGCACCACCAAGACTCCGGAAGCTGACGTTACAGGGTTGAATGAGGGCAAGGATTACCTGTTCAGGGTTAAGGCTGTTAACCCTGAGGGTGAGAGTGAGGCGTTGGTTACAGAAACCGCTACTACTGCTAAGAATCCTTATGGTGAGTTTGGTTTGAACTTTCCTTGTAGGCATTTACTTAGACGGACTTAAGAGAATTGAAAAAAATATTATTACTGTGTAGTTTCTTTAAAAAAAAAAAGCTAGATGCAGCTGATTTTGATAAGATTAATCTCTTCTTTGAGACCTTCGGCTTTTTAAAAGCTTGTTTAATTTGATTTGGTATCAAATTTTCTGCTAAATTATGAAGTTGGCTTTTAATTTTTGCTCAACCAATCACAGAAGCTTTTTTCTTAATCTGATATTAAATAAATTACCCCACCAACCGTTCAGACACTGGGCGTAGAGACCTGAAGAAAGTTTAAATGTAGATAAAAAAACAAAGTCGCGTTAGTTACACTATTTATGACTCAAGAATGGCTGGACCAATTTTAACGTTTTTTGTTTCTTACGTATTTTAACGTTTAATTCACATAAAAAATACAAACAAAATACGAATTCATCGAAAAATTACAGCAACTGTTAAATAAAATGGTCTCAATCATTCCATTATTTGGTCAATACATTCATTGACAGTTAGGCGGTATGAATTTTACCTGGTCAGTTAGTTTAAAATAATCTCCAAATTCTTCTACATAACTTACCAAATTTTTCATTTTAACACTATTATTATCTTCCAGGCGAACCCGACGCCCCCGGAAAGCCCGAATTCAAGGACTGGAGCGCCGACCACGCCGACATCAAGTGGGAGGCGCCCAAGGACGACGGCGGCGCGCCCATCACCGCCTACATCGTGGAGAAGAAGGACCGCGACACCGGCAAGTGGGTTAAAGCTGCTGAGGTATGTACCCTTTAACATAATACAAATATTAGCAAAAACGAAACTATGCCACGATTAATTATTTATCATTGTAAAAAATGTAGTCGATTTAGTTTCCAATTAAGACGGTTTTTTTTTGCGAAACTTAGTCTGGCCTTTAGCTTGATTTAATAAAACTTAGTAAATTATTTCGCCAGTAATCATGGTACCATATATAGACACTTATTAATTTTATCAACAATTTCCTCGCCTTTGTTCTTTTCTCACACATACAAATGCGTTTGTAACATCTTTATACTAGACGTTTACCACCAAAAATATTTCAAATTTGCCCAATAAAACCATATTAACCGTCAACTTCTCTGCAGGTGCCCGGAAACAAGACCGAGGCCCGTGTACCAGACCTGATCGAAGGCAAGACCTACCAGTTCCGTGTGAAGGCCGTCAACAAGGCTGGACCTGGCAAAGCGTCGGCGCCTACCGAAAACCTGCTGGCTAAGGACAGATTTGGTAAGTGGAGAGTTCTTCAAGGCTATAGTGAATAGACTCTCATTAAACTAGTGCGCATCACCATCAACGGTTCCATCACTGCTTACCATCAGATAGGATCGCAGTCAAGCACTGATTTATATCAATGAAAAAAAAGTGGAGAGTTACTGTTCCGGTTACAGACGAGTTTTTGGCATAATTTTTGATGGTAAAGTGCAGTGACTGTTTTAATTATCCTCAAATTGATTCCTTGTAGATATTGTGATGTATAATTGATAATAGTTTTGTATTTACACCACTGGAAAAAATGTTGAGTCTTATAATTTGAGCTTTATAATATCTACTAGCTTTTACCCGCGGCTTCGCCTGCGTCAAAAAATTAGCCTATGTCCGTCTCCAGGGTCCCAACTATCTCTGTACCAAAATTCATCAAAATCGGGTTTGCCATTTAGGCGTGAAGACGTAACAAACAAACAAACTCACTTTCGCTTTTATAATATTAGCAAGGATTACTAACTTTTGTCCACGGCTTCGGTCCCGTCAACTGACCACCTATTTTACCGTACTTACTCTACACCACCTACCTATTTACCTAGCCTACCCTACGCTACCTACCTACCATTTTTTTTTACTTATGATGGTGAACAAAACAAAAAAGAAAATATTAAAAAATCGGTCGCCGCCCTCGAGTATTAACGAGAAGCAATTGGTTTTTATATGTATAGATTTATAGATTAATCCGTACTCAAGAACTCCTTTTTACTTCCAGCGCCGCCGAAGATCGACCGCACGAACATGCGCGATATCACGCTCAAGGCGGGACAGAACATCCGCTTGGACGTCAAGGTTAGCGGTGAACCGCCGCCAACCAAGACATGGTGAGTACAACCTACTTTCTACCTTATAATCATTGCTTTTAAGTGCAAACTGCCAAAGAGTGACGAGTTTACATGGAGGTTTTCATTCCCTGCCGGAGTCTGTGTTTCCTGATAGCTACAACTTAGGAGTCTTTAAGTCGAGAGTGAATAGGTTTCTTCTAGGCAAGCGTGCTTCATCGTCGACCACATCATCGCTTACCATCAGGTGAGATAGTGGTCAAACGCAAGCTTTTCATTAATAAAAAAAAAAAAAAAGGTTTTGGTCACTATATTAGCTAATAGATTTGGATCATAGCGAAAATTTGATTTATCCTGGACGTGGTCTTTTAAAAAAGCAGTTGTGGCCGATTGGTAACGGCTCCGACTTACGAGTTGTAGGACGTGGATTCAAACCCATCCAGGCGCATTACTTTGTGTTATTTATTTTATCACCACTGCTCTCAAAACGGTGAAAAGTTAAAAGTTCGCTGTAGCGTTACATTGGAATTATGTCGTCTAACAGAACTATTAAAATATACAGCACTAAGATGGCTTTTAGAAGAAACTTCCCACCCCAAACCCAAGCCAAAACCCAGTAAACCCAGTTGTGGGTTAAGCTCGCCTGTGTACTTACATCAAATGTCCTGTTTTTTTTTGTTTGTAATTTTTTTTTGTGTACAATAAAGAATAAGAATACTTTTTTTGCGACCAAAATGTCTTAACGCCTTGAATTTCGTGGCACTTACGTGTTTCGTTCAACATAGTGTAATGTTCATGGTGTACGGACTACATTACACCATTACACCCGAGTCGATTGTAGTGAGTGTTCGATACGCGTAATCTAGTGCGTAGTACATACATATATATCAATGCTGATTATGTTATGCTATGTAACATAATATAAAGGAAGGTTGTGGAGTGGTGACCACGTACCGTAAGACGCAGCGTTAGAAGACTTCCAACAAAGTGGACCGATGACCTAGTCAGGGTCACGAGAATCCGATGGATGCGTGACGCTTAGGGGGGGCGTTGTGGCGACGCTTGGGGGAGGCCCAGTGGACGTCTTTCGGCTGATATGATGATGATGATATATAATATAATTTCATATTCTTGCCTCCAGGTTCCACAACAAGGAGCGTCTATCAACTCGCGACGACCTGACCGTGGACACAGAAGACTACAGGACCAAGCTGTCCGTCATCGTGGCGTCTCGCAAGCACAGCGGCACCTACGTGCTGAAGGCCGAGAACAGCACCGGCAAGGACGAGGCCACCATACAGATCATCGTGCTGGACGTGCCCGCTAAACCTGAGGGACCACTCAAGGTAACCTTGGAAATATTATTTAACGTCTCGCGTTTATTCGACCAGGGTCGCACATACACAACCAGATACTCCATCTCGTCAGCTCTTCTGTCACCTATGGAGGTGAGCTGACGAGATGGAGTATCTAATCCCCATGGATTGAAGGGCTAACCGAGATTGAGAACATAGTTGCAAACACATGACCCTGGCGAATATATAGGACATGACATCCGGACCAATCTCACGCAAGCAGTATATCGTTTACCCACAAGGTGGACCGATGACCTGGTGAGAGTCACGGGAATGAGATGGATGCGAGACGCGAGGGGCTGTCGTTGTGGCGACACTTGGGGAAGACCTGTGTCCAGCAGTGGACATCTTTTAACTGAAATGATAATAATAATCGTCTACTGCTACTTCTACTAATTGACAGTCAGACACCAGAAAGTCTGACCATCAGTCTAAAGCCTACTGGGGTCAGGATTATCCGAAAGGGAAGCTCGGCCCCAGTACGAAAGGCAAGAAGGAACGGGGTGGGTTTTTTAGTCAGCAAAAGTCTGACATTATCTCCCGCTCCGCCCAAGGGTGGGGGATGTCATTTGGATGATTTTTTATCCACAAAAAAAAAACCATCAGTCTATACAAGAATTATCGTCTTGCCCTGTAACTAAGGTGTGGAGGTCGCAAATCCCTCCATGTAAAATACCCATACTGTACACTAACCCTTTTAATTCCTCCCCCAGATCTCCGACGTCCACAAAGAAGGCTGCACACTGAAATGGAACCCGCCGCTAGACGACGGCGGCGCGCCCATCGACCACTACCTGGTGGAGAAGCTCGACACCGAGACCGGAAGATGGATGCCCGCCCTCAAGACCAAAGACCCCAAGGCTGAGATCGAGAACCTGGTACCAGGCCACGAGTATAAGTTCAGGGTGTCTGCCGTGAACAATGAGGGTGTGTCTGAGCCGCTGGAGGCTGACCATTCGATTATTGCGAAGAATCCGTTCGGTGAGTTGTGGTTGTGTTTCTTTTTCCTAAGGTTTTTTATATATACTGTTGAGCTCCTTAGTGGTAGCTATATAAATACTGACAAATGCTTGCACTGACTGGACAGGTCCACTCAAATCTGTATGGTTCTTTCCTCAAAAGACCAACTCAGACTAATCTGCATGGTTTTCATATGATTGGACCATTACACGTTTACTGTATGGACTTTAAAAGAGACTTTGACCTCGGAGTTTGTTTCGGTGTTTTTCGGGGTAGTTAAGAGGCCTTTTACAAAAAAACGCGAAATTGCAAGTGTTCGACGTTGAAATTGTATGTTTTACGTTCGTTAAATGAAATAACAATTATTGTCAAAAATAGTTTGTTTTCTCTACTTTAATAACTATTTAACCGATTTTAGATAACTTGTTTAATTATTTAGTAATAAGCTTTCTTCCGATGCATGTTTAGGCAAAAACTCACGGAGACATGATTTGGCAGCTCTAATTTGGAGATTCTACTGAATATCTACCAACAAAAACAATATTAATTAGCTGTCAAATTCCTTAACTTCAAAAATTATTAAGTACATTTTGGTTATATGCCTTTTGTGTAAAGAAATAAAAAATCTACATAATTCAATTATCGACCGAAAAGGCTTCGAAACGAGCCCCAATATCTCCAAAGTTCTACATTATTTAGGCATAAAATTTATACCAAAATAATCATCAACATTTGCTTAAACTATAGTATATTTTTTTTTTTTTTTTAATCGCTACTATTATTTTGTAATTAAATAAATAAAAATACTATATATTTCACTGCGCCAGCCATCCGCGCCTAGTACCGCGCGAGCGCTTGTCGAGGTCGGACCTATGTCAGTTTATTTCCCGCGCGCCTTCGTTCCGATACCATCATTGTGTGCGCTGATTGTCGCGTAGACGCTACCGCATTGCTGTTGTGTGCGTGTGAACTACGAACGCCGTTTTTGATCTTTGTATTTATTTTCTAACGGTATTCAATAATGTGCAACTAAAGTTCACACATTATTAGTATACCAGATAGTCGCTTATTGGAACGAAGTTCCTTATCGCGCGTATATATATATATATATATATACTTTTTTTTAATGTTTTTGGCTTGGAAACTATTTATTTTTTATTTATTATCAACTTTTTCGCTATGGGTGTCGTTTTCATGGTTTTCAAGGATGTTGAAACCAATAGTATTGTCAAAATGTAAATCCAAGATGGCGGCTGCAAGAAATTATCAACTTTTTCGTCATGGGTGTCGTTTTCGTGGTTTTCGAGGGTGTTGAAACCGATTGTACTGTCAAAATGTAAATTCAAGATGGCGGCTGCAATAAATTATCAACTTTTTCGATATGGGTGTCTTTTTCATGGTTTTCGAGGGTGTTGAAGCCGTTAGTTCTGTCAAAATGTGAATCCAAGATGGCGGCTGCAATAAATTATCAACTTTTTCGATATCGGTGTCTTTTTCATGGTTTTCGAGGGTGTTGAAGCCGATAGTTCTGTCAAAATGTGAATCCAAGATGGCGGTTGCAAGAAATTATCAACTTTTTCGATATGGGTGTCGTTTTCATGTTTTTCGAGGATGTTGAAACCGATAGTACTGTTAAAATATAAATCCAAGATGGCGGCTGCAAGAAATTATTAAATTTTTCATCATGGGTGTCGTTTTCATGGTTTTCGAGGGTGTTGAAACCGATAGTACTGTCAAAATATAAATCCAAGATGGCGACTGCAAAAAATCATTAATTTTTTCGTCATGGGTGTCGTTTTCATGGTTTTCAAGGGTGTTGAAACCGATAGTATTGTCAAAATGTAAATCCAAGATGGCGGCTGCAAGAAATTATCAACTTTTTCGTCATGGGTGTCGTTTTCGTGGTTTTCGAGGGTGTTGAAACCGATTGTACTGTCAAAATGTAAATTCAAGATGGCGGCTGCAATAAATTATCAACTTTTTCGATATGGGTGTCTTTTTCATGGTTTTCGAGGTTGTTGAAGCCGATAGTGCTGTCAAAATGTAAATCTAAGATGGCGGCTTTCAGATATTATCAACTTTTTCGTCATGAGTGTCGTTTTCATGGTTTCGAAGATGTTGAAATAGTGCTGTCAAAATGTACATAAATAGGATAGTATTTTTTTGGAACGAAGTTATGCGACTACGATAAAATAAATAAATGAATGGTTTGAATAGGTATGTTCAAAATGGTATCATTGAAGTGACCTGATGATGATGATGGAGCCAGAAGATAGGCACCGGAACTCCGTAATTAATCAATGTATCTTACCCGTGTTTGGGCTTATTAGAATTGTCATGAGATGCACTTTGGTTATTAAGGTACTATCGAACTGATCTGATGATGATGATGGAGCCGAAAGGTAGACACGGGAACTTCATAATAAAACAATGTATCCTAGCAGGGTTTGAGTTAATTGGAATTGCCATGAGAAAAAGATACTCTGGCTGTAAGTGTATTGCCACTAAAAAGTGTGAAATAAAAAACTTTTTACAAAAATAAATAACCGACGAAAACCATCAAAATCATTTTAATTTCGGAAGTCGGTGTTAAATAAGGAACAAACAATATCGAGAAACACCGACTTCCGAAATTAAAATGATTTTGATGGTTTTAGTGTTTTTTTTTTTTTGTAAAAAGTTTTTTAATTTAAAAACTTCCAAAAATAATGTTGACATGAATGTCAATTTAGGTGCGGTTTCGGTGGCGATAATAACTGGCATTGGTCTTTCAAATCTAAATGAACTGTCTGCTTCGATGGATTTGCCTACCTTACCTTTCCGGTTATTCAGCAAATGCCATGACACAGTAGCAGAAATGCGGAAGAAAACTGCAGAAATAACAATGACACAAGCGGCTGAAGAAGTAGCTGAAGCTGCAAAATTGCGTGGCGATGTTAACAGTGCGGGTATACCTACAATATCGGTGCAAGCTGATGCATGTTGGAGCAACGCTCATACAAGTCGAATTATTCTGCACTTTGCGGTGTTGCATCCATTATAGGTCCAACCAAAATACTTTAATAACGTGTGACTAAGGCTTTTCTTTTTGTTCTATTCTTGTTTTTCACCATCCTGACAGTCTTATTTCATTCTTTTTAAGCGTCGTTTTTTTGTCGTAGTCGGGTTTTAGTTTTTTACTTTACTTCTATTTAAACAATTTTGGAGCTAAATCATATTTACGTGAAGACCTTCGAAATGATACCAAACACGACGTATTTATCTTTTTTTTATAATGGATAGGCTTGCGTTTGACCACAATCTCACCTGATGGTAAGCGATGATGTGGCCGACGATGGAGCACGCTTGTCTAGAAGCAATCTATTCACTCTTGACTTAAAACCCCTAGGTTATAGCTATCAGGAAACACAGACTCCGGCAAGGAATTCCATTCCTTAGCTGTACGCATAATGAATAATAATAATAATATTCCACAACTATCACACAGCGCCGTCTAGTCCCAAGCTAAGCAGAGCTTGTGTTATGGGTACTAAACAACTGATAAACATATTTATATATTTCTAAAAACATTCATATTATAGATAAATGTACTCCCAAAACGCTTTGTACGTATTGGTGGGATGTCCACCATGTATCGGTGGCGCAACGCCGTACGTCTTGTGGTCCGATGATGGAACGGACTTGGCGGAATTAAATTGTGTAACTCTAGTGCGCACTCCCCGAAGTGTAAACGATAGAAAACAGACAGGCTAGCAACTCGGCGTCGATGCTCAAGACTTTGGAGTTTTGACTTCACAAGAGCATCATTGCCTATGATCTTCTTGGCACGCTTTTCAATAGACTCTAGTGCATCCAGCTGGTATTTGGCTGACCCATCCCAAAAATGAGAGCAGTATTCCATACACGATCGAACTTGCGCTTGATAGAGGTTTAGCAGCTGTTCCGGCGTGAAATACCGTCTCACCTTTGCTAAGATCCCCAATTTTTTGGCAGCTAGTTGGGCTTTTGCCTCGATGTAGGAGCCGAAATTAAGGGTAGACGATAGCGTTACGCCAAGAAGTTCAATGTGGTCGGTAATTGGCACGGTTACACCCCGAAAAGATGGAGCTGGGTGGAATTGGCTCCGTTTAGCGGAGAAAAGACACGCCTGGGTTTTCGTCACATTGAACTTGACCAGATTGGCATCGCCCCATTCTGAGACTGCCTCTAAGGGTGAGTTCAAGCGTTCAACCATAGCCTCTCGAAATGACTGGATCTGTGACCCACTAGCTCGTGCGTTAGACACATATCTCTCAGCAACTGTGCTGTCGTCTGCATACCCAAAAGTTCCGGGTTTAAGTAGGTCATTTATGTGCAGCAAAAACAGTGTTGCCGAGAGTACCGACCCTTGAGGAACTCCGGCATTAATATCCATTTGACCGGACGAGCATCCATCAATTACCACTCGGATGGATTGATCCCTCAAGAAGTCTGCGATCCAATCACACAGACCAGTGGGTAGACCGAAGGAAGGAAGTTTAGTAACAAGGCTTTCGTGCCAGACCCTATCGAAGGCCTTCGAGATATCAAGGGACACGGCCAGCGCTTCCCCATGCTTCTCAATGGCCTCGCTCCAGATGTGAATGGCATACGTTAGAAGGTCCCCAGTAGACCGATTTTGACGAAAGCCGTATTGCTGGTCGCTGAGGATGTCGTTAGCTTCCAGGTATGCCAGAAGCTTCCTGTTAATTACCCGTTCCATACTCTTACAGAGGATGGACGTAACAGAGATGGGTCGGTAGTTTGCCGGGTCAGCTCTACTGCCCTTCTTGGGCACAGGCTGCACGTTGGCTTGCTTCCAAGCCATCGGCACTTTTCCAGTCTCATATGAGAGGCGAAATAGGCCAGTCAAGATCGGAGACAATTCAGGC
Source organism: Mythimna ferrago (assembly GCA_910589285.2). Classification (NCBI taxonomy): domain Eukaryota; kingdom Metazoa; phylum Arthropoda; class Insecta; order Lepidoptera; family Noctuidae; genus Mythimna; species Mythimna ferrago. The sequence goes on along the minus strand of OU342698.1, from coordinate 7,516,665 downwards.
GCACAAGTTTTTAGAACGACGGCTGGTATCCCGTCGGGGCCACTGGCTTTATTCACGTCAAGGTTACTCAAGACCCTACGAACGTCCTTCTAATGGATACGAATATCCGACATATTCGTCACGCATCCATCAGGAAAAACAGGGGGTCGCGCGTCACTGGAGTCCAGACGCGAAGATTCCGCAAAAAGAGAAGCAAATAAGTTTGCTTTCTCCTCAGCGGTGTGGGCCAGTGTCCCATCGGGACTAAGCAGTGGCGGAAGTGAGGGACGGCAGAAGTTCGATTCAACCGACTTTGCCAGGGACCAAAACGCTTTACTACCAGCGGGGTATGAAGCAAGTTTGTTCCCTATTTGGTTAATGTGGTCGAACCGAGACTTTCTCAACATCTTTTTGCAGGACTTGGCAGCCCTGTTAAAGGCCTTCTTTTTAAGAGTCACGTCGCCGGCTTTGCGCATACGAGCATCGGCCCAAGCTTGGTATGCCGCATGTTTTTTCGTGTCGGTGCGAGAACACTCGGTGCCAAACCAAGGTCGAGCTTGGTCCGACATCGCTACGTCAGAGAATGGGATGTAGTACTCCATTCCCTGTCGTAACACATCCGTCACGGCATCAGCGCACGACGATGCATCCTTCGAAGAAAAGCAAGTGGGCTGCCAAGGATAGCATGCGAAGAAAGACCGCATGCCATCCCAATCTGCTGACCTGTATCGCCAAACCCGCCGAGTGCCTCTAGGACTAGGATCGGGCGGGGAATAGATAGACACAGATTTAACCAGACAGTGGTCAGAACTGCCTAAAGGCGAAGATATCGACACTGAGTAGTGGTCTGGATCTGTGGTCAGCAGAAGGTCCAAGCAATTGGCTGTGTGCGAATCCACATCAGGTACCCTCGTTGCCCCCTGGACCAGCTGGGTGAGATTCAATTCCAGCGCTAGCTTCCGCATCTAACGACCAGCATGATCTGTGCACTGGTATGGGAAAAGTCACTCTTGGTGGTGCGCATTAAAGTTCCCCAGTAACACCAATTAGGCGGAAGGGTACCGCTGCTGAGCCGCATCTGCCACCTTACTCAGATGCTGTGTGAGCCCGGACGTCTCCTGATCTCCACTATGCGAGCGGTAAACACAAGCGTAGATTATTTTATCTAGGCCCGTGTCGACCAAAGCCCAAAGCATTGAGAACCTGGAGTCTTCAAGATTGCGGAGACGCCGATAGCAGATGTCGTCCCGGGCATACATACGCCCGCGAGTGGTTTGAAATTGTGCTCCAAGGTAAACCCTGGGTATGAAAGATACGACACGTCGGACGGACCTCTGATCTGCGTCTCCGTAAGGAATAGTAGAGCTAGTTTTTTCAGTCTCCAGGTGGTGATGGACTGCAACGAGATTTAAGTGCAGACCTCGTATATTTGAGAGGTGCACTTTGTGAGAGAGGGAGTGCAGCCGCTGTTTAACTTTACTCTTTCTATTCCTTTTCATAATTTGAGAGCGAATGGAGAGGAGAAGGAAGTGAAATGGGGAGCCACGCTGCGTTCCTTCAGGCACGCACTGAAAGGACGACCTCATTAGGGGACTATGTTTTTTTTAACACAAAACTTTTTGACCACTAGAGAGCGCCACATTGTTTTTTGATATTTTTGCTAAGCACCGGTGAAGCCCTTTCAAATGATATCCAACACGGTGTATTTATCTTAACATTTCTCACATTACCTTTTGTCCGCTAGAGGGCGTCACTTTAAATTTAAGCAACATATTGGAAATACACAAGTTAAGCCCTTTCAAATGATACCAAACACGGCGTATTTATCACCATTTTTATTTTTAACACATTACTTTTTATCCGCTAGAGGGCGCCATATCGCGTTTTGTGACACGTCACATAGCATATGTTCAGCGAACGATTAAGACGGTTCTAACGATACCTCATATGTCGAGTTCCGATAAGTAGATTAGGAGCTATAAGGAACAAATGAACATACTCACAAACATACATACATACATAGCCTGTCAAAATCATAACCCTCCGTAGTCGGGTAATAATTAAAAAAATATTCTCTTCTTTCTTCTCTTTCTATAATGAATATATTTGTTAATTAAATATATTACATTAATAATATTTAAGTTTCTGTGAAATTGTTACTACGAGTATTTTGGTGAACAATAAAGTTTATTCTATTCTATTACATTTGGTTGTTTTATTTATTAGAATACGTTGCAGCAACCATACTACTATAATATATACAATTAATACAACTATGCTATTGACTGTAGATATTATAATCGATTACTGCATAACAATTAAAAAATGTATGTGAACATGTTTCATAAAAAAATAATAATAAGAAAAATCAATTAATATATATTCATTTTATAAAATTGAAATACCACGTCAACAATTTCTTTCGTTAACCTTCATCCTAAGAAACCTTAAGTTACGGAAAATCAAGATCGTTTAGTCGCCGTATTAAGTGCGAGCGAGAAGTATGAATGAAAGTATCGGTGGCGCAGTTAGCCGTCCGCTCGAGCGCTCGGTGCGTAAAATACCTAAATTTGCGTAAAGCCGAAACGTAAAAGGGCTCTTAAAAAGTTGACGTTTAAAAGTGACGAAGCATCTAGGCTTCTTGAACAACATCGTCATTATATCCCCCCTAAACCCTAAATCTATCTCCTTTCTCTTAGTCCATCATAAGGTTGTCTGTAAGAGATCGCCCTGTGCGATAAGACCGCCCAATGTGCACTTATTCTATTAAATGTTTGTCCTGTATTTTTGTTTATTTGGTGTACAATAAAGATTATAATAAATGAATAAATAATAAATACATCTTTGTATATTATCTAGGATGTCCCTTCCCGGCGTTTCCATTCACATCTACCTAGTAAAGCAAAGCTAGTGTTCTAATATTCAATTTCGTCTCCAGACGAGCCCGGCAAGCCTGGCACGCCTGAAGTGGTGGACTGGGACAAGGACCACGTGGACCTCAAATGGGAGAAGCCGATCAAAGATGGCGGCGCTCCTATCACTGGATACATCATCGAGAAGAGGGAGAAGGGATCGCCTAAGTGGGTGAAGGCTTGCGAGGTGAGTTTCAAACATCTATTTGTTTATTTGGAAGAACTGGAGCCCTACCACAAGATCTTAACGCGATCCATTTGACGACCTAAACTGAATTGTTAAAGGAACTATACACGCCATATAGCTATATAGGGTAGCATATGTAGGGTGTATAACTCCATTCCTCTTTCTCGCTTGCATTGACTTAACACATCATGGTAAGGCTCCAGGCGTGTTTTATGCCTGTAGGCGACTGATCTATACACCGTTAAATTTTATTCTTTTTAATCCTGTGGAGGGTCGATCCGGTACATGAAACACTATCGATTTGTAAAGATAAAATTTACGCATGCACGAAATTAATTTCTTTAAGAAAACGTCAGCTGAGCGAGTTCAATGACTTATGGGTAGTAGTCGGCGTTGCGTACAAACTATAACCGGATCGATCCTCCACGGGATTAAAACGATTAAAATTTAACGGTGTATTCAACAATCATTTTTAATGAAATTTATTAACCGCTCCTGTATGGATGAAATTTTGTGTCAGCCAGTAGCTATTTATTAGGATTAGAATTTATCAACACGGCAGAAATATTCTTTATTATATTGTATGCAATGTATACCGAAAAGAGCTAATGTTAAGCCCCATATAAAATTAAGTAGATCATGACGACATTCTATATCAAGTACAATTTGTTACAACATATTTTGATGTGTTTCAGGTCGGACCCAACGACAACGAGAAGGCGACAGTACCACACCTGGACGAGGGCACGGAATACGAGTTCCGTGTGAAGGCCATCAACGAGGCTGGGCCCGGAGAGCCTTCGGACGCCAGCAAGTCTGTCATCTGCAAGCCTAGGAGACGTGAGTACAACCTATCAATATATTAATTACTGCTATCAATAAACAAAGAGTTTATTGTTACAATTGAAAAAAATTGAGCCGCGTTTATGAGATTTCAGATATCGGTACTTTTTAAGAAAAAAAAAAAATCTTCATTAAAATAATTAATTTTTAAATATAGATAAGAGCCTATCCTGCTATAGGTCTAATTTTACCTTGTAGTTTTTTTTTTATTGGTACCTGTGCGAGTCATAAGTCAACTCCTTTTTTTCTTCTATTGTCCCTAATGCATGGCGATTGCTCCTTAATGCACTAGGTAATAATAATAAGATATAGAGAATATTATAGAGTATAATTATATGTTATCTATAGTTTTTTATTTGTTTGTCTGATTACAGTTTTAATACTTTAATTTACCGATTCACAGAAAAATACAGTCAATATTAATAATGTTTTGTTGGTTCCAGTGGCCCCCAAGATCGATCGTCGCAACTTACGTACCATCAAGGTGCACGAGGGCGAGCCCATCTCGCTCGACGTCAAGGTGTCGGGAGAGCCCGCTCCTGACGTCACGTGGACGCTCAACGGCAAGTCCGTTAGCAGCGGCAATGGCTTGAAATGTAAGTATCTCACATTCTCTCTTATCACAGATTAGAAAGACTGTAGAAGACTTACAAAATCGAGAAAACAATCTCAAATCGTCATTCTTATACTCTGTTCAAAATAACATTAGAAATTTATGAAAACCTTTTATTACTGTCCGTTCAACTGATTTTGACTTTTATTACGTTTGTGGCATGACAAATGGCGGCTGCAGTAAATAGTTCATATTGTAACAGTTTTTTTTTCTTTTAATGCTATCCTTATGCCTACGAAATAGAAGTTGAAATCTGTTGAACAGACAATAAAAAAGGTTTCTTTAAATTTCTATTCAAAACGAATGGGGTATAGGTTCCTCATCCACGGCAACTTTTTGTATTTAGAATGTTTCACTCATGCACCATCCTTCTTCTGTTCTCTCCCCGATGTCGTTCGAAACAGTCGCGCGTTTGCGTCGATACAGTCGAGATGCTGTAGCGCGTAGGCATCGCTTCTGTAGCGCGTTACTAATGCGACTAACGCGCGTTAGTAGTGATGCTGTCACATCGCTACAAAAACCCACCGCGGACCCTTAGTGATTGACTTAAAAGTTTTTTTTTTTTAACTTTCCAGTGGTGAACGTGCCATACCTGAGCAAGTACCAGCACGCGAGCCCGCGGCGCAAGGACTCGGGCACGTACAAGATACAGGCCGTCAACAAGTATGGACAGGACACCGCCGAGCTCGAGATTATTGTCACATGTGAGTAAATACATTTACACTTTCATCCCATGGGGAAAGGTAGAAAATAAAGAATCTGCTAGTGTAAGAGAGTAGTATAACAATAATCAGGCTATGATGATAACACTGCTGGGATAAAGTTCATTGTGAGATCCAAGGAACAATTATTTTTTAACTGAATTCAATCAGAATCTGAAATCATATTATTGGTAGTTGCGCGCCTCTCAGCTATCCCGCCATTTAGCCATAGCTAAGGGAGGTTGTAGCTATCAGGAAACACATATTCTGGCTGGGAATTCTACTCTTTAGCTGTACGCATAATAATGAGTGGTAAGAACAATTTCAATAAATCCTGAAAACTTATTGTTTAATTGGGTCAATTATTGGCCCGAATAGGATATAGGTCTTTTGGTCCCAAGAGTTTGTTCTGATGGGATCATTTTCTACTTTCATACAAGCGAAGCCGCTAGCTAAAGCTAGTCTATCCTACAACTTGCCTACCTAGCACAAAATCTATCATACTAAACCTCTTTTATCCCATAAAATATCAGTACGAAAAATTTAGTCAATTTTCTACATTATTCTAATTATTTTTTTCTCCTCCAGCCAAACCCGACAAACCAGAGGGCCCGCTAGAAGTGTCAGACATCCACAAAGACGGATGCACGCTCAAATGGAAGCGGCCCAAGGACGACGGCGGTGAACCGATTGACGCGTACCTGGTCGAGAAGTACGACCCTGAGACCGGCTCCTGGGTGCCAGTGGGCAAGACCCACGGCAATGTGCCGGAGATGGAGGTAACATTATATTTTAATAAAATAGTTACAAATAAACTGGTCTACCTACATCTTCTTTGTAATATTGTGTAATCAAATGCTGGCTTACAAGTAGATGACTTTATTTATCAGTAGCTTTTTTAAAATATAGCCTATGTCACTCAGAAATAAAGCAGCTGTCTATCGGTGAAAAAATTTTAGCAATCAGACCAATACTAAAAAAAAATACATTTTCCTGACGCTTGCGACTTTATTCGAATTTCCACTCTATTTTGTAATACGGAAGGTACAAATTCCCTTATCAACTAATAACAATCGAAGTACTTGCTGTGGACTAATGTGGAAATTTCTAGAGCTTCGATTCTTGAACTTTCACTCAGCAATGCGTTCTAATTATTTGATGCTACTGTTGATTTCGGCGGAGACATGACTTGTTAAAGTTTCACAGCGTAACAATACAGTGTAAACGTTCACGCGGGCGAAAACGATGGCAGAAGCTAGTAAATTATACAAATAATATAACCTCTTTACTACTTCTTACCAGGTCGACGGCCTTATCCCTGGTCACGAGTACAAGTTCCGCGTGAAGGCGCTGAACAAGGAGGGCGAGTCTGAGCCACTGGAGACATTCGGCTCCATCATCGCCAAGGATCCCTTCAGTAAGTATACTTATACTCGTCCATATTTCGCTGTGTTTACCGTATTTATATCGAGGATCTGGTTAATAGAATCATCAATCCACAATTTTGTAGGAGGGAGTGTACCAGACGTGACACCCGTCTGATAGGAGGATCCTTCCTTTTCAGCGGTGGTTTGCGGGAGTGTAAACTCTCGCACACTGCAGCACCCTGTTCTTCTAAAAATACAGCTTCTGATTTTATATAGACACCTGCTATCTAGAGAATATATTATAGTCAAAGCTGAAGAAATACCTGCGCTGTATCTATTTTTATAATTTACCCATTCAAATAATCGAATCGAATAGTTTCTTTATGAAAAATCTCATAAATAGTAGATAATAATTACTCAACAAAAGTAATATTTGTATAGACCAATCAGAAGTTAAGTCTTAATAAAAGGACCTAATGAGTGTCTTATTAATTCGGTGCAGAAACCTGGATAACTAGGGTCATGATCCAATTTACCACATTACGGATATAATTCCTAGATTACGTTAAATATCTGTTATTTTCTTTTGCTATAGCCACACCCGACGCGCCTGGCACGCCAGTCCCAGACGACTGGTCGGCCAGCCACGTGGACCTCAAGTGGGAGCCGCCTCTATCAGACGGAGGCTCACCCATCATTGGCTACATCATCGAGAAGAAGGACAAGTACAGTCCGCTGTGGGAGAAGGCTATCGAGACTCACACGCCCACTCCTTCCGGCACTGTCAATGGGTAAGTTTGATGAATAGCGTAAGGACACGGACGCGTAGCTTCATAGATGAGTATTCGACGCTTGGTATACGCCGGCGTGAAGCTTACATACATAAATGAAATTCTGTCGACGAAGCGGTAACCGATGAATAATCCGATGGATGCGAGACGCACAGGACCATTCATTGTGGCGACACTTGGGGGAGGCCTATGTCCAACAGTGGATGTCTTTCGGCTGAAATGATGATGAAGCGGTAATCTCGTGAAGTCGTTATGATGCTACGCGTCTGTGGACAGTAGGCCTAAGCCTTTTTAATGTTCCCATAGGTGGGACTCGGGCCTGATCTCTAGGAGAGGGAATGGGCCGTAATCCACCACGCGGGCCCAGTGCATATTAGGGGATGTCATGTGTCCTCAAATTTTTGGTTCTAGTACAAAATGATCCCGGAAACAGTTTTATTAATTAGTATACAAGATTATGGAGTAGTGGGTAAGTCGGCTCGAATCTTCCGATCTTACCCGATCGTTTACGATTTTGTATTATTTATAGGCTCGTCGATCTAATGGGCCCATGGATTCTTGATGAAGCTTTTAGTTCTGTCTTGTAGTCTTAATTAACCACACAAATCGATCACTAGCACACACCTTCTTTTTTGTTACATTTCTTTTCGTTTAATTACAATTTCAATAATCATCCTTTTCTCCCACCAGTTTGATCGAAGGAAACGAGTACCAGTTCCGTGTGATCGCTATCAACAAGGCCGGCCAGTCGAAGCCTTCTGAAGCCAGCAAGAACTTCCTGGCTAAGCCCAGGTTCCTGGCTCCGAAGATCGACAGGCGCCATCTGAGAGATGTCACCATCTCTGCTGGGTCTACGCTGAAGCTGGAGGCTGCTATTACTGGAGAACCAGCACCAGCTGTTGAATGGAGGTGAGTGTTTAAACTTTTGACCGTTACATTAGAAAAGTAAGAGCGTGCTCTCGATGCCAACTCGGCGATTCCATCTTATAACAACACAAATAAGAAAAACAATACTTTCTTATGAGGTTTATTAGCTTTTAAGTCTGTCATTTAATCATGACCGTGGCGTATTGGACACATTTTACTTTGTCATGTTGAAAGATTATTAAAGACAAATAAATTAGTCTCATCTCCATAAGGAACAACCAATTGGAACCGTGCATTAGCTTTTGACTTTAATAAGTGCCCGTGTAGGGGTGGTCTCAATCATATCAATCGGTAGCTCGTCGCCCGCTCGTCTGGTAAGGTTAGCAGGTCCGAGACGACGGCGTGAAGTGCTCCATGCGTAGCTCAAAGAGATGTCAGGGCAACTCAAAGGGCTGATGTCAGCTAGGGCTGCGCGAACGTATAAAAGAGTGACCCTAGAATGCACAGGGCAACTAAAAGAGTGACCCTAGAATGCACAGGGCAACTAAAAGCACGGATAGATTTTAGTCAGTAAAAGTCTGACACGGCCTCTCGTTCCACCTTAGAATGGTAGAAGTCATTGAATTATTTCCCACTTCAAAAAAGGCCAAGTGAAAAAATATTTTACATTGAATTGTCCAAATGTGGACATTGGAGTGGGTTACGTGTTTGTGCATCTAGCTTTAAGGTTATCTTTGTATTTTCTTTAGCATGTAACTGTTTTTTGTCCCCAATAAAATAAAATAAAATGAAATAAAATCTACCACAACCACTAACCCATCATTATCTCCACCAGATACCAGAACATGCCTCTCCGGCCATCGAAGGCGGTTATGATCGACAGCCCCGAGTACTTCACGAAGCTGGTCATCCGGCCCGTGCGGCGCGACGACTCGGGAGAGTACACCGTGTCCGCCGTCAACTCTAGTGGCAAGGATACCGTCACCATCAACGTGGTGGTCACTGATAAGCCGCTGAAACCTGAGGGACCGTTGCAGGTAAGAAAATGTACCTTTAAGTAGAGCTCATACACACGAGCGGCATGTTGCCAACGGCAGATATTACACTATTTAGGGATCGTCGGTAGTAGGTATTAAAGGGTCGCAGCGTAGTTGTCTGGTTTATGAACTGCTGTCACTTGTGACACTTCTGTCAGCAGTTCCCTCTTCTGACCTTTCGGTCAAAAGACATAAATGGGTCTTGATATTAAACTATCGATCATCCATCACTTGAATGAAACATCACTATAATAATCTCTCAGTTGGTGCTTTCATAATGTAACATTTTGACGTCTTCCCCCCAGATCTCGGACGTCCACAAAGAGGGCGCTACCCTCAAGTGGAAGAGGCCGAAGGACGACGGCGGCACTCCCATCGAGTACTACCAGATCGACAAGCTGGACACCGAGACCGGCTGCTGGGTGCCGTGTGCGCGCTCGGATGAGCCTAGTAAGTGCTACACATATATGATGCATTACATGAACATTTTATGTGATGTCGATTTGGTGAGAATGGATGCTGCGCTACGTGTCGCTGGTTCGATTCCCCTATGGAACGAATATTTTTGTATGGCCTACCGATAGTTGTTCCGCGTCTGGGTGTCTCGTATATATGAGTTTACATGTTTGTGAACACACTCACGATACAGAAGCAATTCATAGTGTGGGGCACCGTTTAAAATAAAATCACATGACTTTACAAATTCTGTAGATCCTCCTCCTTTGTAATATAGAGGTATAGGATAAATTGGGCATTTACCCGTGTTTGTTTCTATTCATTTTTTTTATACTAAACAACAAATAGATAGTTAGAAAATAGATAAATAGAAACGGGTATAAAGAGAGAGAGAAGATTTAAGTTTCTGTAAAATTGTTACTATATTGGTGTACAATAATGTTTATTTCATGCTATTCTATTCAGTGTTTGCGCGCACATTTGGCCACTATAACATCTTTAACGTACCTGGCTAATCTATGTTGAAATTGGCCACCAACAATTTGGTCTCGAGAATTATTATCATTATTACCTCAAGCATCACATTGTCTACACTCCAGAATACTAATGATCCTCTTCTCCACAGAGTGCGACGTGACCGGTCTAACTCCTGGCAAGGAGTACAAGTTCCGTGTATCCGCTGTGAACTCGGAGGGCGAGTCTGAACCACTCACCGGTGAAGAGTCCATCATCGCCAAGAATCCATTCGACGAACCTGGTAAGTGGAAGTTTGAAGTAGGATGATATGGAATCAAGGTTATGTCATGATCGTCAGTTTGTGTATTGAAGACCAGAAAAGGAGAAAAGTGATCGTAAAACTTTTTAATCTTTACATACCCAAATAGATCGATGAAATGGATGTAGCTTGGTGATAAACCCATCCACCAGTATGAGTAGTTGACTGTTAATATATATATTTTTTTTTGTTAGAAAATTTTTGATGATTTCTAATCAACAAAAATCTTCTCCTGCTCTGACAGCAGCGAGAGATGTCAGACTTTTACTGACTAAAACTCACAGTGTTCCTTCATTTGACCTATGCTTTACAAGGCCATAGTGACTATTTAAAACCATCTGGCAGCCTTGGCAAGCAGACATAAAGTTTAAATTACAATGATTGCGTACTCGCGCAATGATAGTTTGACGGGTGACAGGACAGAATGGAAGAAGAAGAAGATTGCGTACTCGTACATTCCAAGAACTGTAAAGTGAAGTCTCTTTTCTCCTGCGCCAAGTGGTTCTACCTTGGGTTATCAATTTTGGCAAATGGGCGTTCTTGAGGTCTCTCTCCATATTTCACCACCAGGTCGATGGCGGACGGCCTATTATACATCATTATGCACACTACTCTTGACGAATATTTTCTTATTATTTCTCCCCCCAATTCAACTCCTTCAACAATACTAACTCCTTCCCCCTCCACAGGTGCCCCAGGAACACCCTCCGTCACAGACTGGGACAAGGACCACGTGGACCTCAAGTGGACCCCGCCCCGCGAAGACGGTGGCGCCCCCATCGAGGGCTACATCGTGGAGAAGAAGGACAAGTTCGGCAACTGGGAGAAGGCGCTCGAAGTGCCCGCGGATAAGACTACCTGCACCGTGCCGGACCTCATTGAGGGACAGACTTATGAGTTCAGGTTGGTACTAAATTTATTTCTGAAAAAAAAAATCGCTGCGCTTCAAAGTTAAATAGTAACAGCCATGCGCTTACCGATGTCGGTTTCGAACGAAATCGAAATTGAATATTGTACTTTATTGACCTAAGCCCCACTGTCTACGGACGCGTAGCTTCATAGACGCGTATTCATCATTATACGCTTAGTGTACGCCTGCGTGAAATTTACATACAATATAATATAATATTCCACAACTATCACACAACGCCGTCTAGTCTCAAGCTAAGCAGAGCTTGTGTTATGGGTACTAGACAACTGATAAACATACTTATATATTTCTAAATACATACATATTATAGATAAATTACACCCAGACATAGAACAAATGATTATGCTCATCACACAAACATTTGTCCTGGGTGGGAATCGAACCCACGACCTCCGGCATAGCAGTCCGGGTCACTAACCACTAGACCAACAGGCCAGTCGAAACAAAACTATGAAATTGACGGCGAAGCGGTGACGTCGTGTTGCGGGTATGAAGCTACGCGTCCCTGAGCAGTATGTCATAGTTATGTACTTATGTAATCTTTGCGCAGGCGTGTACCAATCATATAACGATTAATATGCGTCTATAAAGCTACGCGTCCATGGAACCAATTGTTCGAAGTTTGGATCAGTTAAGATAATTCAGCCGTAGTGAATTTGTACTACCATTAAAATTGCGTCTAACCACTATCTCATCTGATGGTAAGCGATGATGTGGTTGACAGCCAAGCACACTTGCCTAAGAATAACCTATTCAATCATGTACCCATTCTAAAGCCTGATTTTCCACTTAGGGTCCGCGCCGTGAACAAGGCTGGTCCAGGAGAGCCCAGCGACAGCACTCACCCGATCGTGGCCAAGCCCAGGAACCTGGCGCCCAAGATCGACAGGACCAACCTTATCGATATCAAGATCAAGGTCGGACAGAAGTTCGGCTTTGATGTCAAGGTCAGTATTTGGACAATATTTGAGCTACGAGTATATAAAAACATTAGGTACTCTTCTTCTAGGGCAGTTGCGTAGTAATACTTTGTCGAATTGAAAACCTGTAACTTACCAAGTATATACTTAGTAATAGAATCGAACTATTAGTTTCTGAGATTAACGCGTTCAAATAAACAAATTAACTCTACAGCAATATTATTTATAGATGATGCTAAATTCTATATTTATAAACCTTTCTTACTGGACTTTTATATATGAAAAAAGTTGATAGTGAATCCTAGATTATAGAGAATGTAATTTCATTATTATAATCTTTTTCACGCTTACTCAGAGATAAAACTGATCGGTAAGACCATCAAAAATACATAAAACATCACATTTTGCCTTCTTTTTGTACAATAACTCCCGTTCCCGGAGTGAAAGGGAGTGCCAGACTTGAAATGACTAAAACCCACTAGTGTTTTTTCACTAGCCCCTAGCTTTCCAAAGCCCCGATCACAATTTTCAATATTAATTTTAACGCTATCATTTCCACACAGGTATCTGGTGAACCGATGCCCGAAACAAAATGGTTCCTCGCGAAGAAGGAAGTCAAATCTGGCGGCGACACTAAAGTGCAGCATTCGGACTACAACACCAAGCTTAACTGCAAGTCGGCGAAGCGCGGTGACAGTGGAAGATACACCATCACTGCGGAGAACTCTAACGGCAAGGATGTGGCTGAGGTGGAAGTTATCGTGCTGGATGTGCCCAGCCCGCCTGGAGGACCGCTCAAGGTTAGTACAGATAGCTGGCTAGGCTGATTATTTTGTTGTACTCGTTGCATTTCAAAGCGTTTCGCCTCGTCGTTTATACCGCGAACATTGAAAGATTGGAACAATTTGCCTGCTGCGGTCTTCCCGTCCGATTATAATTTAGGTGTCTTTAAGACTAGAGGGAATATTATAGGCTCTTATTAAACTAGTGCGCCTCACCATTAACAATTGCATCACTGATTGCCATCAGGTGGGGTGGCAGTCAAGCGCTATGTCTATAAAAAAATAAACATCGACTGAAGGCTGACCTCAGCTTTGGTTAGCTAGAGCAAGAGCTAATGTTGGCATTAAAAAAAATAAAATAGAATGATTGTTATAGGTTGACCCCTAGCTCAGGTTTCTCAAAACATCATCATCATAATTTCAGCCGATAGACGTTCACTGTTGGACATAGGCCTCCCCCAAGTGTCGCCACAATGATCGATCCTGTGCGTCCCGCATCCATCGATTCTCAAAACATATACAATACTAATAACAACATAAGTTGTTTTTAAATGCTAGCTTAAATCCTCATTGTCATCATCTCAATGCCCTTATCCGATATTACTTTGGGTTGCGTACGTATGATCCGTGCGCGAAATTCACGTGTGCCGTTCGCGAGCGGCCTGCGAGCGGCGCATTTGCCAGATCTGGACACACCATTACGTGAATTATGACCGCGTTTCCTTCGACTTTTATGCATTGATACAAGGTCTAAATTATATGCGATTTTGAAATGCAACTTTATCTAATGAAGAAAGTAGCAATCTTCAATACTTTATTCATATTAAACCCACTTTTTTCCTCCAGGTATCAGACGTGCACGCAAATGGCGCGAAGCTCTCATGGAACCCGCCGTCCGACGACGGTGGGCAGCCCATCGACAAGTACGTGGTGGAGCGCATGGACGAGGCCACGGGCCGCTGGGTCACGGCTGGAGAGACCGACGGGCCGCAGACCAGCCTGGCCGTCGACGGCCTCACGCCGGGACACAAGTACAAGTTCAGGGTCAGGGCTGTTAATAGGTGTGTATTGGTTTGTTGTATATTTAAACGGTTTATAAATATATAATGGATTATAGTCTGTCTAAAAAGTCAAACGACTTGGAAATTTTGTATAATATTTAATCATTTAAAAAATACTTATATTTGAAACTTTTTATAAAGTTCTAAAATTAGTAAACAATTATCAAGATCTTGATTATTGAACCACTGTAGACTACATCAGATTTAATTTTACCCTAATAATTACCCAAGTCGTTTGACTTTTTAGACAGACTCTAGTTAAGCAGATTATGATACAAGACAATATAATACAAAATTAAATAAAAAAAATATATTCTGGAACTGTCGGGTAAAAATATTTAGACTAAGGTGTAAGATCATCATGCAAGAGACAAGTATCTTGTGACGTAATTACAAAACTAGAAAAAAATGTGGTAAAATTAGAGAGATTTATAAACCGTTCTGCACAGTGATCTCTCTATTAAAATGGATAATTACTTCAGTGATCAAAACTGGATCAACAACCACTTTATCTTAATACACTTCAAAGAGCCAAATAACCTTCTAAAGAGTAAAACAAGCACAACATTTATTAATAATCAATCTTCTTCTTTTTACAGGCAAGGCAAATCCGAGCCTCTCACAACACCACACTCAACCGAAGCGAAGAATCCGTTTGATGTCGCCGGCAAGCCTGGCACGCCCAAGATCAAGGACTTCGACAAGGACTTCGTGGAGCTGGAATGGACCAGACCACAGGCCGATGGTGGAGCACCCATCACCGGCTACGTCATCGAGAAGAAAGACAGGTTCGCCCCAGACTGGGAAGAATGTGCCCAAATCGAGGGTGATGTCACAACCGGCAAGGTCCCAGACCTTATCGAAGGAAACACCTACGAGTTCCGCGTCAGGGCCGTCAACAAAGCCGGTAAAGGCGAACCCAGTGATGGAACAGCACCACATCTTGCAAGACCCAAGAATCTACCACCTAAGATTGATAGGAACTTCATGTTCGATATCAAGATTAAAGTCGGACAGAACTTTGACCTGGATGTTCCAGTCGTTGGAGAACCTACTCCTACTAAGGAATGGTTTAACGGCGATAACCTTATCATGAACTCCGATAGGGTCAAGATTGTCAATGACTCACACAGCACCAAGATTCGTGTTATTGACGGTAAGAGGGCCGATTCTGGAGTCTACACTCTTAAGGCGAGAAACATTAACGGTACAGATTCTGCTACAGTTAAGGTCACTGTTATGGATGTGCCAACACCGCCCGAAGGTCCTCTGCGTGCTGATGACATTACTAAGTCAGGTTGCACTCTCAAATGGAGGCCACCCAAGGACGACGGTGGAGCTGAGATTTCCCACTACGTCATCGAAAAAATGGACCAAGAAAACATGCGCTGGATCCCAGCTGGAGAAGTCCAGTCTTGCAGCATTAGAATCGACCATCTCATCGAAGGACACGACTACAACTTCCGAGTCCGCGCCGTCAACAAACTCGGCGAATCACAGCCGTTGGTCGGTCATGAGCCAATCACAGCCAAGGACCCCTACGGAACTCCAGACAAACCTGGAACTCCTGTCGTCAAAGACTGGGACAAAGACCACATGGATCTTGAATGGGTTCCGCCCAAGAAGGATGGTGGATCACCCATCACTGGCTACGTTATCGAAGCTAAGAAGAAGTACGGACCTTGGGAAGTCGCTGCGACAGTACCAGGAAACACGACAACTGCCACAGTACCAAACCTTCAAGAGGGTGAGGAATACGAATTCAGGGTGATTGCCGTCAACAAGGCTGGTAATGGAGAACCCAGTGACGGTTCGACACCACAAGTGGCTAAGGCCAGGTTCTGTGCTCCACACTTCGACAAAATGCTCTTGGCAGACAAAACTGTCAGGGCTGGCCAGAGGATCCAATACGAGATTCCTATCGAGGCATCGCCGAAACCAACCGTCGAATGGCAGATCAACGGCAAAGTTGTCCATCCATCAGATAGAATTGATATTCAGATTCTTCACAACAGGGTCATATTAGACATTCCATTCTCCGTCCGCGCTGACGGAGGCGTTTACAAGTTGACCCTGAAGAACGACCTTGGAGTATGCTCAGCGTCTGCCCAAGTCACCGTCTTAGATAAACCTTCAAGACCTGAGAAACCTTTAGTTGTGTCTGACGTTACCAAGGAATCTTGCAGTCTACAGTGGAAGATCCCTTTGGACGATGGTGGATCACCGATCCTTCACTACGTTATCGAGAAGATGGATCTGTCTCGTGGTACCTGGTCTGATGCTGGTATGAGCACATTCTTATCTCACCAAGTGACAAAATTAATCCACATGAAGGAATATCTATTCAGAGTAAGCGCGGTTAACGCGATTGGACAATCAGAGCCTTTGGAGTTAGACCGTGCCATCGTCGCCAAGAACGAATTCGATGAGCCATCTGCTCCAG